>OU343222.1:328025943-328341747 GCA_910596185.1 Chrysanthemum makinoi | reverse complement strand
GCACCTCAAGGATCTCTCAACCACAATCATCCCGCACTAGAAAAAGGAAGAGAGTGAGTTCGACTGATATTAAAAGTGCACTGAATTTTGGAGTGTAATAGGGGAGGTTTTACTGAAAGGAGTGAAATTTGTGAAGCTGTCTAGTGGTTGAAGGCCTTGAAGAGGGCTATTCATTGATGTCTGTAAAACCCTGCTTTCAAAGATGGAGTGATGATATTGATGTTTGGTGTAGGCAATGCTGAGCTACATACCGGTGGCCTCTCGGATCCAACTCAGCAAACATCAGGTTTTGTCAAGACACGAATGCCAAGATAAGAGACCATCCTGGGGAAACACTCATTACTAAGCTCAAGCTTGAAGCACTAGGAATCCATCGGGCGACATCATTTTGTTTTATCTTTTGTACTAGTGATAGGAACTATGTAATCTAATCAATAAAAGATGTATGTTTTGTTAATTTACTCGGTGTTCCTTATTGTATTCATTAGTACATTCAGTGTAAGAAGAAGCCATTTGCTCACTTACACTGATCAACCACTTAGGCTATTTGTATATCCAAATAGGGGGAGACTATTGGGTTCAGTAAATACCCAAACCCCTTAATCTAGGATTTGAATAGAAAATAGCCTAAGTGTTTAGTCCGTTAAACACTAATCAGGTCACGAGTAAGACCTCTCAGTGAGTCATCTTCGGGATACTCAGTCTGGCGTAGAAGAAGTCTCTCCACTCGGTAGGCGGTACTTAAAGGGTGTGACCGAGTCAAGAAGAAGATGATGGATTCAGTGAGTGATGACAATAACTCACTGAATCTTTAAGACTCCTCTCCAAGCTGCTTACTGAAGACAAACGGAAGTAAGAAGCTGAAGGATAAATAGATGAAGAAAGAGAGAGGACAAGGCGGGATAAGTTTGAATCAGATAAGAAGAAGTCCTTATCAACATAAGTCAACTTTCCCTGATGGCTAACTTACAAGATGTCATTACTGAGTTATGGAAGCGACCTTGTCTTTACTTAGAATAGTCTTTAAAGCAGAGACAAAATACATCAGATTATTTTGTCTTCTTATGATGATCGGTTTTATCACTAGGAAGAGTTAAAACTCATACATGTATAAATAGCATAAGAGATGGAGTGAAAAGTTTAAGATTGTGAATTGTAAAACACACATACCGCAAAGCCATCTTTTCCCTCCAAATAAACTTACTTCCGAGATAGCTCGGTGAGCTCTAAGAGTTGTGCTCGGACTTAGCTTTGAGCTTAGAGAGGAGTCACCCAACTTTTTCATTTCAATTCCAAGTACTATTCCGCAAGTACTTGGGTAACGTATTCTTTGTTGATTTATTTCTAATAAGAATATGATGTTGAAAATTTATAAGTGTGTTTTACTTATGTTAATTTCAGTCATTGTTCACTATAACTTGTTTTTGATTCTAAAACTGTTTTAAACATTAGTGAACGGGGAACAACAATTAATTAATTCCTTATTGAAACCATTATCAATCTGTGACACCTAGACTTAGTAATAATCCAACACACATAGCTCTTGGGACGACCTCTCTTCTGGAATTACTACACTACACCGCGGTAGGGTACTTTGCCGTTAGTGTACTAGGGTAGACCATAGGTATAACGAGACTTTATAAATATTAAAACCTGGTCAGTAAAACCTACATCAAGTTTTTGGCGCCGCTTCCGGGGAGTTATATTAGGATTGATATTAAGTCTTTCATTTCGTTTCAAACTTTTCTACTATTCTCACGATCATTATTCGATTTTTCATGTACCATGGAAGTTGTTAACATCGATGACCTCACTCTTGAGGAATATTTGGCGTTGACAAGAGCGGAACAAGGGCCGGCTCTCGTAAGACCGGCAATTGGACGGATGTCGTTTCGAAATCAAAGACCAATTTATTAGGGCTTCGTGCTTAACCCTTTTGAGGAAAAAGGACGAAGATGCATATGAACGTTGAAAATCCTATGCATCGTAAGCATTTTCAACATTCAGGGCGTGTCTCATGTCTTTGTTATGCTAAGGTATTCCAATGACTCTTCTTGGGCTGCCGGAAGATGGATCGAAGATTGCCCGGGGGCAATTATACTTGGGCTATACTTAAGAAGCACTTTATTCAGAGATATTGTCCGGTGAAGATTTCTAACCACTTTTGGAGATCCATAATTTCAAGCAAGAAGGCGATGAAACGTTGTATCAAGCACTGGATAGATACAACGATCTCCTTTGAAGGGTCCTACATGGTCTGAACAACCAACGAAGGTCAACATCTTTTACAAAGGAATCAACGTAACTACAAGGAAGATGATGGACTATCGAGGACCTATACAGAACATGACTCCCTTACGCCCTTGAAGCCATTCAGAAACTTGCCGATCACTCTCAAAAATGGCATGATGAGGGGAGCAACCAAAGCTTTAAGAAAGGTTCAATAAGCATTGCTACCATTTCAAGCAAATTGGAAAACCTTGGAAGAGATATGAAGAAGCAGGGAAAATGTTCATGCTATTGATTGGATGCAATAAAGACTGGGACCAAGGGAGATTTTCCTATGAATAATATAAAACCCGTCGAGAAGGTTATGTATGGAGAAAGAAATCTTCTATCAAGACTCCTTCAAGGCAAGAATTTCTTCGCTCGAGGAATCAATAAATAAGTATCTTGAAGAAGATGATAAGTGGCAAGCCGACAGGAACGCATTGTTTAAAAAATTCCAGGATACTAGAACCGCTCTCCTGGAACATCATAAGAATATAGAGGACAACAAAGAAGTGATTGTGGAAAATGATTCATTTGATGATAGTTTCTGTAATGCCATATACTCCAGCAATGGAAAACCCGTCTATACCCCTTTCAGTTACGATGAAGAAGAGCTCTCCGGATTGCAAAAGCAAGATGAAGTCATGTGTAACAAGACGAGTCTCCCAAAGGTTGAATTACAGACAAATATCAAAGCTGCTACGGAAAATGAAGTAAAATTAAGCGGATGCTCTGCAGTCATCCTGAATCAAATCCCTCTTAAGGAAAAGGACCTAGGAAGTTTCATTCTCCCTTTCTCTATTAATAATTTACATAATATCAATGCCTTAGCTGACCTAGGGGCTAGTATTAGCATCATGCCATTCTCAATGTGTAAAAGATTGAATCTCAGCCCTATCAAACCCCTTTGCATGACCATTGAAATGGCTGATAGAATGGTTAGCATACCTAGAGGAATAGTTGAGAATGTGCTCATCAAAATTAATAATTTCACTCTTCATGTAGACTTTGTTATTTTAGACATGGAAGAAGACCTCGACATTCCTTTAATTTTGGGAAGACCCCTTCTGGCTACTGCTCGTGCTAAGATTAATGTTTTCGAAAAAATCATCACTTTAAAAATAAACAATAGAAAGCTTACACTGAATATGGATGACTTTGGAAAATGTCACCCAGTCGAAACTGTTTGTGTTATCAAGAAAGGAAAAAGCAAAACTATTCCTTCCACCATCAAACACAAGCACTACGCTACTAATGATCGTAACATGCAGGGTAGGAAATCCAAGGAATTCAACAAAGGAGGAATACAACGCAATGACACCTCAAAAACTATAGAAAACGAGTATGATGAAATTTGGCATGAAGTTCAGAAAGTGGAATACAAGCACTTTCCAAAATTAAAATATCATTGGTGTAAGGCTATCCCTATTGACCATGATAAAGGATATGATTTATGGCCTTCATGCAACCCTTACTTGGACATCTGTGATGGGGGACACGACACGGAAAGAGTAAGAAGCAACAAGTACTTATGGTCCTCAACCAATGACAAGGAAATAACATTCGAAGTCTGGGCGCGAATTAGATATGGAGAGGTTAGTAACGATGATAAAAGAAAAATATGGGTGATCTTTGCCTCAACAAACCCTGTGAGAATAATCATGAAACAATATCCACAAATCAGGGGCGGATGGTCAAAAGCATTGGTCGAAATAATAAAGCCGATTGATGGGGATTCTTGGGCCTCGTGTGATCCTTACGGTGATAGGCATTTGTAGGAGTAATGCCAAAAGAGTAGGAGCGGATGAATTTTGTGGTATTCAACTCTGATAATAAGTGAACGAGTTACAATGGAGTGGTGGATTAAGGTTTAACGATTGGGTAAAAATCAAATATGGAAAAGTGGATACTTCCACTAAAAATAGAATTTGGAAGATGCTGAATGACGATAACCCTGATGAAGTGACTCCTCAAGACACGGGTAACTCAACAATTGATGACAAAATAAACACGAGAGAAGATTGCAAGAACGGGTGTATGGAGGAGTCAATTGAAATTATAACGAAATGGGGATAATGGACCACCATGAGCCACGATATAAATCAAGTATAACTGACCTTGAAGATGAGGAGTATGCGCGACGCAGATGCAATCTCCTTGGGATCCAATATAAAGAAAATCCGCCAATTTTCGCCGAAAGATTTGAATTCACGAGATATCATCTGGGGCCTGACGAAAATTTTTGCAAAGTTCAGAAAGTGGGAATCAGAAAATATCTCCGTACAGCATCCAATGTCGCGTGGATCAGGAACAACTTAATGAAAGACATTGAAGAGGTCAGGGAAGTCCAAAGGCCCCCATAGAAGCCTCGCGGCTCTGAGTCTAACTTAAAGACTCGTAAATAAAGAAAAGTTCTCTTTCGAGAGACAACCCGAATTATCCCTTTCTTTTGTTTTATTTCCATTTATGTGGGGTTTTGTGTTTTCTAACCATTTTTGAAGCGAGGAAGTAATTATTTTGCGCGATTTCTTGATCGACGAGAGTTCGTAACTCATCTACGTGTTACGCCGTAACCAACTTTTGCGGCGAATTCTTGGAGCATTACTAATTATGGCGTAATATCATCTCGTGGTTATGCTGTAACCACTCGCTGCAGCTTATGCCAGGTTTTGCTAGTTACGGCGTAACTCCCCCTCTCAAAGAGTTCGACGTAACTCCCTCAAATTCGGCGTAACCTTCCTCTGCTTTAATTCTTTCACTTTAAAACACAATAACCTTGTATTAGTATTTTAAATGAACTTTGTGGGTGTGTTCCCTGTAAACCATCACGAGACTTCACTCGTCCACTTGGGGCACCAAGTAGTTTAAAAGGCTTGTTGCATATGCTAAATGCAACCGTGATTCCTACGAAAGTGAGTTAGGTTTGTTTTTCATTTTTTTTTTCTTTTTAGAATTATGCTTGTCGGTAGTGTGATTTAGAGTTGAAGTTTGTTCATGATGCTTATACGAAGGCCGTCTCTTTTAAATAGGTGGGCCTTCTTTCTTTATGGAGCAAATTTCATGGAAGTTCTCGCTCTAATTCTACTTTTCTCTTCACCTTTATTTAATGCTTAGTAGAAAAGGGACTTTGTACAATTCAAGTGGCGGGACGAGAGTAGAATTATCTCTTGAACATTATTTTTCCCTTGTTTTCAAGTTTATTTTGAAAAATTATGCCATTTTTAAAATTTTGACATGTTTTTCTTAACCTAACTAGAGTAGACCTTAGCCGAGCACATACAACCCTTGATATATTATGGTGAGATTAGCCTTATCCGTTTCCAATGTTTTACCCCAAATCCACCAAATTATGAGTGTGCCGGTAGCTTGTAAACTTTAGAACTTGGCCTTTGCATCATTTCGAGACCATAGACGAGGTATGTTGAGTTAGCTCGATGTATTTGGACTTTTCAGTTTTAGAAGGAAATATTATAGGATTATCACCCAAATAGCCAAGCATTGTGTGTCTATCGATTAGTCACCTCGACTTTTCGACCCCCATGTAAAACCCTTTTGTTGCACTCACCTTTAGTGCAAGATACCCCTAGATACACCCATCCGAGGCATTCCTTTCATTTTGTTAACCCGATATATTGTTTCGATAAACCTATACACCTTAGCCTACCCTGTAGTCTTTATTTGTGATTGGGAAGTCATCATTTGCCTAAGTTCAAGGTTCAAGTGGAAAGGTTCGGAAATCACGCTTTCATCGACAACATTCCTGAATATCATTGAAGACCCCCTAAATTCCCATTGTTCATCTCAAGTGGGGGGATATTATGTTTAGTTATTATTGTTATGTTGAAAAAAAAAGTTGTTATGATTTAGTTATTGTAAAGTGCAATGTTATAGGCACTATGTTATGAGCTTTATAGATTTAGTATCGAGGAGGCCACCTCGATCGCATTTGAAGATTGGAGTTGGTAATATGCCAACAGTTGCAGAAAAGGTAGTGTGCCCATCACGACGTCCTCTAATGACACATCTACCTTGTATTTCATGATCCGGTTTCTTGACTTCAAAGCTTAAACTTTGGGCGGACGGTAAGTGGTGATGACTTGGTTATAGATTTAGACTACATGCTTGTTTTTTATTTTACACCATTTATATATCCCATGTCTTTTCCTACCCTTTAGTCATGAAGCATGTCTAGGTGATGCAGCGAGTAATCTTTGGTGTCTTGGCCATGGATTTGGTCATGTATCATTGATTTTGTCCACTTCGCCGTGACATGTTAGTAATGACAAGTCACCCCTTAACCTTTGTCGTGTCTACCCATATTGCCTTCGAGAATTGTTTAGCCCTTAACTCTAGTGGTGGAGATTTGTGTAACCGCCAAGCTTATGATAGAATACATGCTATGACTGTGCGATTGAGTGATCACCCCGAAATTGACACTTAGAATAGTTGAGAGATTTGAGTCTTTTGTTCCCCTTTCGTGAGGTGTTCGGCTTTGTTTTATTCTAGCATAAGGGATTTGTAAACTTATATTTTCCAGGTTTTGGGAGATATCTCTTTAGGAATCTTTCTAATAAGGTCTACTTGAGGGCAAGTAGAGTTCAAGTGGGGGGATATTTGATAACATCAAATAGTCCTGAATATTAAGTGTCAATTTCCCCCGTTAATGCTTGTAATTTATATCATTTATATCGATTTACGCTTGTTTTCCACTTTCAGGTAAATTACGAGCATTACAGCCAAAGAAACGCGGAACTAGAGAAATATCATAAGATTTATCATAGTATGCTACTTTGAAGAAGTTACGGCGTAACTCATCTTTCACATTAAGCTGTAACTAAAGCGTGACTCAGAAAACCAACTCATCAGAAAGTTACGGCGTAACTATTCCCAAGGGCTACGACGTAACTATATTAGGTCAAATGAGGTTCCACGCCCGATAACTACTGTAGTAACTATTTCATCAACTTCTGGCATAACCAAGTTTATTGAAGACTACGGCGTAACCACTAATAAGGTTACGCCGTAACTAGCAGATCTGGTGCAAAATATGAAGGAATTGAAGGTTACGGCGTAACTCTTGTTATGGTTACGCCGTAACCCATATCTGGCCTATAAATCCCACGCAATTCGGCATTTCTAATCAACCCATTCCCACACAACAACACGAGAACGTGGAAAAAGCTCAAGGAATGTCTAGAGGAGCATACATAGCTGTCTCCAACGGAGAAATCACTCCCCTACGATAAGCATTAGCATTTTATATTTTCTTTACTTTCAGTTCATGTATTTCGTACCTTTGAATATTGAATTGGTTTGTATGATTAATATGAGCGTCTAAGCACCTCTTGGTCTGGCCTAGTTATGATTCCTTAATTGTTTTTTTTGCGTTTATATTACTTAGGTACAATTATTTCTAAGTGTATGCATGCATAGTTTATTGGTAGCTACCCTTGGTTCCGTAGTTTTGAATGGCGGTAGAGGCCAATTGCCTAGGAGATATGACCAACTGACCCTAGGTGAGCGGACTGAGACGGGAAGGGTAAGATATGACCAACTGACGACCCTTTCTACTTGTGCGATTTTACCAACTGATCACCTACCGTTTGGATGAACTTAAGAATTAGGGGGTGAGTGTTTAAGTTGCTAACGTCCGGACACTCACAATTATAAATCTAGCATGTAGCTGTACTTAATGACTTGGCTTAGGGGACCAGGAACAACATGACTTATGAGGGGACACCTGACTTCTCCTGTGGTGGCATATTTGCTGATAGGTTAGGGCGAATTGACCAAATGTCGTCCTCTCGACTTTGACCCCACCTGAAGTAATTGGAAGTAAGTAGACGTAGACATAACTAGCTAGGAGGATTAACTAGGTTAGCACCACTCTCCTCTATTGATTTACCCTTTACCTTTTATTTGCTTTTATCTGCTTTAGTAGTTTAATTAATTAATTCCTTATCGAAACCATTATCAATCTGTGACACCTAGACTTAGTAATAATCCAACATACATAGCTCTTGGGACGATCTCGGCTTTACCGATTACTACACTACACACGACCGGGTACACTGCCCGTTAGTGCACTAGGGTAGAACATAGGTATAACGAGACTTTATAAATATTAAAACCTGGTCAGTAAAACCTGCATCACCCATATTTTATTGATTTGTGTCATATCATTATTGGTTGTTTGGGTCGTTTTGATCAATATAAAATTGGGTTTTTGGTCAAACGTGAATATTATGGTCTAGGCGCAGTCTAACAGCACTACATATGTTAAAACTTATGGTTTTATTTACCTTTAGGTGAAAATTGATGGTTACGGCGTTATCTATTGCTGGTCGTAACCATGGGTCTGTGCTGAGTTTTTGGGGGAAATTACGGCATAATCAGTGGGTAAGATTACGCCGTATATGTGTTCTGTGATCTTATTACGGCGTAACTAGTAGTTTTGGTTACGCCGTGGTTGAGTTTACGTGATTTACGTCGTATCTGGTTGTGTGTGTTACGCCGTAATCCTCTTTACGGCGTATTCTTTGTCTTCAATTACGCCGTAACTTCATATCAGTATGCAATAATATTTGATCTATATTTCTTTTCTTTTAGGAAACAACAACCCCGCTCAGTGGGTAAGATTCTTGAATTACGACCCTGAAGGAAGAAAGTTATGCAGAGCCGACTACGAGAAACTGGGCAAGAAAGAAATTGATAACCCTAAAGCTCTAGATTATGATGCATTCGAGGAATTCAACAAAGGAGTTGCCTCAAGGATGTTTAGAAAATTTTGAAAGATTAAGTACACTGAGCGTACTGGCTCATTCACTTGTAATGCTTGTCTTAGGCTTTTCAAAATCAAGGAGCCAGTCATACCAGAATATGTAAGAGAATTCTTGGCATCTGTTGAGTTCATGGATGAAGTTGAAGACATCGATCAAGTCTCACTCTATTTTTAGCTTGGAGGGGAGAAGATGGACTTGACTTTGAGGCAGTTTATGGTCAGAATGGGTTTGTACAATGATCGAGATTTCAGCAACGATTTGTGGGAAGAATATTATGACAAGTGCTGGAGGTTCAGGCCCGATGCATACAACCCCACCACCTATTTGAACAGCATATCTTCCACCGAGGGGTACAACTTGAAGCACCCCCTTCATACACGTTGATAAGGAGTCCCATTCGCCGGCTGGTTCATAGACTAATAGCATGTTCGATCAAGGCTAGGCATTCGGCGAGGGATAAAATGACTATGGATGATTTGTATCTTCTTCATGGTATGGATGGGGGAAATTTTATCGATGTTCCTTACATCTTGGTCAAATTCATGTCTACTGGAGCTAAGGGCTTCATCGCTAAAAGTTAGGCCCATTTTATTGGCAAACTGGCAAGGAGCTTTGATTTAATGAGTCCTGAGGTGTTGTCATTGGTAACCCGTGGTAGGGAAACTAGCTTGATAGGGTAAAACAAGCTATTCGAGTACGGGATTTGTCTCCTGAATGGATTGGGTGAAGCTGAGTTGATGCCAGAGGGCCCGATTAGAGGAGAAGGAGAAAGTGAAGCAGGTAGTAGTGGTGAAAGTGGTAACCAGTTGGGATCTGAGGTGCAGGTCCCAAAGGCCCGAGCTAGGGCCAATTTAAACGTGGGGGATAGGCTGCAAAGGATCGATGGGAGGCTCAATGACGTAGAGAGCCATTTTAATGATGAGATCGATAGCCTAACTGTAGGTTTGTATGGGCTAAGTTCTCAATTTGATGGCTTTTCAGGTACGCTAAACCAGGTGCAAGAGCTGCAACAAGATTTTTTCAAGTTGGAGTGCGGATCGGACTAGTCAAATGCTCCAGGAGATGCACATGAGCCACCCCAATGGCATGGAGCTCCATATGTCTACCAGCCGGATACTGGAGTCCAGCACGGGGTAGCCTTCATGAACCCGCAGCCAACCCCAGGAAGCACCACAAGCACCCCATTCGACCCATCCGAGTAGCAGTCCATGGATCATGATCTTGGCAGGGAGGATTGATTCCCTTGTCCTTTGAACAATCTCAAAACACTTTTTAAAACAATACTTCTATGCCTGTAATAATTTAACTTTCGGGATATTTATTATGGTATTGATCGATAGTACCACTATGGTACAATTTTTCCAAGTGTTTTGTGCAGTTATGTTTCTGTGAGACAATTGCGGCGTAACCAGATCGTAGAGTTACATCGTAACTCTTTTCTGAGAGAATTTTTGAGGGCACTTAAGTTAAGGCGTAGTCACCCGGTTTAGTTACACCATAGCAGCCTTTTTACCTTTAGTGAGACTGCCTAGGCAAGCATTTGAGAGGGGATTTCATTTCTTTCTCAGTTCATTTTCATTTCTATTTTCTTTTCCTTTTTATTTTCGTACAAAAGGGACTTTGTACACTTCAAGCGGGGGGATACGAATAGAAATGAAGTATACGTTTACTTAGCCTACTTGCCCTAATTTTCTAGTTGGTTTAAAAAAAATAAGCTCTTTTGAAAATTTTTGCCATGTTTTTAACCAATCTAGAATTACATAAAGCCGAGCACACTATAACCCTTAATGTCATTGGTGAGATTTAGCCTTTCCGTAATTTTACCCAAATCTATCAAAAATTGAGTGTGCCGATAGTATTGTAGACTTTAGAACTTGGCTCTTACATCACTTCGAGACCATAGACGAGTAGTGTATCAAGTTAGCTTGATTCATTTGGGAAAGGCAATTCGAAGAGGCAAATGTTTTAGTATTAACCCAAATAGCCATACTTGTTCACTTGTGTGCGTATATCGATTAGTCGCATTGACTTTTCGACCTCCGTGATAACCCCTTGTTGTTGCACTCATCATTAGTGCAAGATACCCCTAGTTACACCCATTTGGGCCTATCCTTTCGTTTCTTAACCCATATTTGTTACACCTTTTCACCTTATCCTACCGTGTAGTCTTATTTTTGATCTGGAAGTCACTATTCGCCCTAGTTCAAGGTTTGAGTAAAAGTTTCAGAAATCACGCTTAATCGAAGTCATCCATTTGAAGATCATTGAAGATCCCCCATATTCTCCTTATGTTCATCTCAAGTGGGGGGATAAGTTATCATTGTACTATGAAAAAAATGATTAGCTCTTGTTGATATAAGTGCAAATTGTTATAGCACTATGTTAAGTGGTTATAAGATATTAGCATAGAGGATGCCACCTCAATCACATTTGAAGATTAGAGTTGGTGAAGGTACCAACGTTTCAAGGAGCAGGAAATGTATTCATCATGACATCCTCTAATGGTGCATTCCCTTGACGCATCATGATCCGGTTTCTATGCCTTGAAGTTGAACCTTGAATGAACGGTGGGGCAGTGACGACTTGGTTTTAAGCTAAGACTATTTGTTTCCTTTTTCTTTTCACCCATTAAATTATCCCATGCCTTACGTTACCCTTTTTGTCATGAAGCATGTCTAGGTGATGAAGCCAGCAATCCTTGATGTCTTGGCCATGGATTTAGTCATGTATCATTGATTTTATCCACTTCGTCGTGACACGTTAGTAATGACACTACCCCTTAACCTTTGAATCACAATAAACCCAACATTGCCTTCTAAAGATTGTCTTGACCTTAGCTCTAGTGGTGGAGACGTGTGTAATTGTCAAGCCTATGATAGACTACTTGCTATGTCTGTGCAACTGAGTGATCACCCCGAAATTAAACACTTAGATTAGGATGAGCATGATAGTGTTTCCTCCCTGTTTCGTGAGGTGTTCGGCCCTAATAATTATTGTAGCATGGGAACTCTTAACTGCATATTCCTTGATTTACTCAAAGAATATATTATTTCTCTTATAATCTAAAAGTCTACTTAAGGGCAAGTAGAGTTCAAGTGGGGGATATTTGATAACATCAATTATCCTGATATTCGAAGTGTTAATTTCCCCCTTTTATTGTCATATTATGCTTAAAATGCTTTTAGAATCATCCTTATTCCTTCTTATTTCATTTCAGGAATTATTTACTATGAAGAAGCGGTATTTGGACATTTCTGAGCTCAAGGACGGATTTCTCTCACATTTACTAAAGACTACGGCGTAACTAAGTAATGAAGTTACGCCATAATCATTTCTATGAAGAATACGGCGTAACAAATTAATAGAGTTACGCCGTAATATGACTACTCATCATGATATGGAATTTTATGAACACTACGGCGTAACCATCAGCTCAGGTTACACCGTAACCATGGATAAGCATCAAAGTTATGAAGACAATGGCGTAACCATCAGCTCAGGTTACGCCGTAACCGCGGATAAGCAACAAAGTTATGATGAACTACGGCGTAACTATTTCATAATTGTTAAGCCGTAGCTGGGTTTTACGCCTATAAATAATAAAAGATTTCTGCATTTCTAATCATCTCTTGATGGTCGCGAAAGGCGCGTTCGGGGTTAAAGGAAACTTATTTTTCTTCGAGAAAGCTTTTCAACCTCCTAGGCAGTGAACCTAATCGTTGTAGTGTAGTATAGGGTAAGCGTCGAAGATTGATATCGTTCTCTAGGGGAATAGGAATGCTAGTAAGAAATATATGACGAGAAGGTGGGGTTGAGAATGATTCTTTTTTTATCTTTTTTTTGGTTTTTTAGAAAGCTAAGGTAAAATCTCGAGGCAATTGGTTTGGGGGTGGTACTTCTACCGATTACTCTACTTCTACTAATTATCTAATTATCTAGTTACTATGGGTAGCTATGTCTGATTGAGGTGTGCTCGTATGATGATTAAAGATGTGTTCACCTAGATACTATTACTCCCTAGTTATCTTTTATTGGTCGATCGAGTTGTCACATCTTTTATATAAACGCGTTGTATTCCTAAAGGTCATAGGGTATGCGTGGTTCCTAGTTCTTTGAGGTTATCTCTCGTATATGACCTACAAAGTCGGAAAGCCTAAGCTATTTCATCCATAGACCATATCATCATAAAGCATACTCAAGCATTAAATACAACAAAGATGCCTAGTTGCACTCCTAAGACAATTTCAATTAAGATAAGAAACAACCTAACAATAATCAATAACTAGGTTTCATAGATCTAAGCAAACACACAAGTAATTTAGCTAGACATGATAGACAAGCAAGCATACACACAATCAATCAAATATGAGATAGACATAATGATAATTTGGATTAATAAACTTATCTCGATGTGTAAAATAGGGTATGGGACCCCCAAGATACTGTCCAAATAGGACTACAAACGAATTAGCGTTTTTTCTCTAAAGGTCTACCTCCCAAAATACAGAAAAATCGAATTCTATATATAGATTTACTATCGCGACGACGTCACCTTTTGCCAGCGACTCCATCATTAGGGTTTCGTCTGGGCCAAGTCGTCGATGGGACGATGTCACCTTATAGTTGTGACGCCGTCGGTCTTCAGTTGGGAAGTCGTCTTGATTCTAGATCTAGGCCGTATGAGGTGAAAATTGTGAGTGACGCCCTCCATAATTAAAGTGTGACGCCGTCAGGTTATGTGACCAGAATTTCCACTAAGCCGTCGCATGCATGTTTTGATCAAGTCATCATAGAGGGAATGCGTCGCCCTTTGGATGGGACGCCGTCAGGTACTGTTGATCAGTCTTGAGTGGCTTCGATCTTGACTTTGCCATTTTCTTCATGTTTTTGCTCCTTTTCGTCTAAATGTGTTTCATTCCAACATTTTGCTTCCAAAAGACCTAAAAAGTAAAAAGGAACGAAAAAATCAGTAACGGATATAAAATGTGTCGAAATATGACTTAAATGACCCCCTAAAAGTGTACATTTTAAATCCTTATCAAATATCCCTACACTTGGTATTTGCTTGTCCTCAAGAAAATGTGCTTTTGACCAATCACTTTATAAGTTAGGGGGCATGAAGCATTGGTTTAAAATAATTTACAACAAGTAAAAGTACCACAATAGTCATAACAAGCACGTAAATTATACACTAGCATCTCACAAGGGGTGTTTGGATTCTCTCATCTCTCGGGTTTTGATGAAATATAATACGAATAGAAATGGAAGATAAACACTCATTACCTGGCATAATACATAGATTACCATAAGCTTGAGACTAGATCAAACCTTCACCTCTTTGGCATAAGCACCTAGGAACAACTATCTAAGAGGTCTTTACAAGGGTTGTAACTTTAGGCTTAGGGTAGGGGAACAAAGGGTTT
Source organism: Chrysanthemum makinoi (assembly GCA_910596185.1). Classification (NCBI taxonomy): domain Eukaryota; kingdom Viridiplantae; phylum Streptophyta; class Magnoliopsida; order Asterales; family Asteraceae; genus Chrysanthemum; species Chrysanthemum makinoi. The sequence goes on along the minus strand of OU343222.1, from coordinate 328,327,271 downwards.
TGTTAGATAGGGGATATTTAGTGGTGGCAAGTTAAAAATCTTATGTTACAAGCATGAAAAGCGTGGTGTTGCTAAGCCAAGACTCGACTCACTAACTCTAGATAACTTGAAACAAAACAAATACAAATTTTGAAACATAAACATAAAGATAGATGTAGGATGGTAGCCCCTATGTTTTTCTTTATTTTTTTTATTTTTTTCATACATTTTTACTCTACCATCCTCTACGATAACATCAAAATATAAGGGATATATAGGATCATCCCAACACTTGAGTTTTTATTTCTCTAACACTAATTGACCCGATTTGAAAAGATCAAAACACTTGGAGTATTTAATTACGTAGACAAAGGGAATTTGAATTTATCGTTCTTTCCCGTTACTCCATAAAATATTACTTTTTACCCATGAGTCCCAATCGTCCTAAAACTGTGTACAAAAGATATGACTCGACTTAGCAACCATGCAAGTAACTAGATATTTGAACTAAGGGTTTAGTAATGATAACAATAATGCACTAAAGATGAGTGCATACAAGGTAGGCTAAGGCAAATTGGATGTACATTTGGGGGTATATTGTAAACAATGCTCTTCATTGATATTCTGGAAAACCGAAACATCACGAGAACCACGAAAAGGATAGGCTCTGAGGGGTTAACTAGGGGTATCGTGTACTAAAGATGAGTACATCGCAAGGGTGTGCGGTAATTACTCAACCGATGTGGAAGATGTAATTATAATACAGGTTTGAAACAAGGGTTATCCTAATGCCTCTTTTCATTTAATTATTCCTAACTACATAAGTGTAGTCTCACTAGCGATCTCGGAATGCATCACAAAACAAGTTCTAGAACCTATTATACTACCGGTATACTCTCTAAGCATTAAAGGTGAATGCTTTTATTCCTAAAGATCTAGGGGCGAACCTTACATTTTTGGTGTGGAATTTGAGTGGTAAATGGTTTTTGTACTAGTCATATAATTCCTATCCATGAGACGCTTTATTAAGACTAAAGTTTAGCTTGTAAATTTCATAAAAAATTTTAAATTTGGCGCTAAAATTTCCGTAACGAATATTTCTCATAGTTTATTACACAAATTACCAAGGACAAGACAAATGATCAAGTGAGTGAATAGTTTCTAAGTTCCCGTTTTATTCTCCCTCCCTACACTTAAACTGAACATTGTCCCCAATGTTCCCCGAAAGTATCAAAGTTATGATAAAGGAAGGTAAGTAAGGAAAAGAATCTAGTACTCCCCTGATTAGCTCGGTAGGATTCGTGTGAGGTTAAATTCTTTTCCAAGAAGAATGCATGAGTAATAAGCTTCATCCAATGAGTGTTTCTTCTTCTTGCCAAATATAACAAGCACACTTATAAGAAAACAAACGAAACCTTCGCGTTAAATAGGCGGTATAACTATATATGACACACAACTACACTAGAAAGCAAGTAAGATATAATGCTTGTGAACTGGATGTTTGTAGTTTTTTTCTGGAAAATTAAGACATGGGAATTTCCAAAAAAGTTTATAAGTTTCACAAAAAATGAAAAACTGATAATTTGTTCCTACATAGCCTGACGTCGTCAGGCTTTAATCCTAACGCCGTTAGGTTGTCCAGACAGAAAGTGGTCTGCTGTGTTTTTCTAGAAAAATTCTAGAAAAATTATATCTATAAAAACCTAGAAAAATTCCTGCAAAACATCTATTATGACTCGATACAAGCATTTGACTCTAACAAACACACATATATATCAATTTCATGTAATTCTCAAGTTCATGTTCTTCAAAAACGTATGTGATCTTCCCTACACTTATCTTTTTATAAAATACCTTTATATGTAATTAAGACGAGGTTAAAGACAAAATAAAGCATTTTCATAAAGTCTAACATGAGAATAAAAAAAAATGAAAAAGATATAAGACACGTAAAAATTGAAAAACAAAACAAGCAAACAATTAAGCATTGGTTGCCTCCCACGAAGCGCTTTTCTTCATTTATGAGTCTTGTAGCTAGACTCGAAGTCGTGCTCCTACGTCGTCTCATTTTTCATCCTCAATGAAAACTCTATCATATTTACAAAATTCTCATCTACTCTATACCTAGGTCCTAGGGTCAAACAATCCCTATAGTGGAGCCTCATTTTCTCCCACATAAAGTACAAGCCTTTTTCAACATCTTCTTTGCTCTTTTCCTCAAAAGCTCTAATGTTATCTCGTTCATAGAGGGATAGAGGGCCATATCCGTTCATCTTCCAAGGCATCCTATATGTAATTTCATCGTCCCCTTCTAGGTAGGTGAAGTTTAATTTAGACTTGTTATAGCTTAATTTAGATTTTTCAACAAACGGTTTTCCTAACACAACTTGGGACAAGCTATAGTCGATGACACATCCTATATCTTCTAGGACCATAAAATCAATTAGGTAGGTGAAGTTTCCTACAAAGATGTGTACAACCTTGACCCATCCCACAAAATTGCAAACCCCACCGGGATACTTAGGGTCCCTCCTAATCTTAAGTCGCACATTCATTATGTCATTGTAAACAGCTGATGAAATCACATTGATGGGAGAGTCCATATCTATGTAAGCGTGCTCGACATTCCTATATCTAATCATACAAGGGATCTTGATGGTCCAAGGATTTCCTCTCCTAATCTTTGGGCATATTCTAATGATGGATGATCGAGGATTGTCGATTATATATTTGTGGTATGCAACTTCTTCCTTAGTGGGATAACGATTAAAATAGGCACTAATCTCCTCATTCTCACTTTCATATACTAAGTCACTACCTGAACTATTGCAAATCATACAGCCAATAATCGAGGCGCTAGCCGCTTTTTCAATAGCTTCCATAATTGTACTCTCAAATACCTCACACAAATCTTGAAGCTCATTGATTTTACTAACAATTCGGTTGCGATGAGGGTTGGAGGAATGTTGGTCAATTGGTTGTGGTTTGAGTAGAAGTGGTTGATTTGGTGGTGGGTTATCACCTTCCATGATGAAAAGTGACAAGGTTTACGAACAGAAACATGAAGAAGGGGGATAAATTACAAGGAAGCTGTTAGATATAGGATTTCACAAACACATTAAACCATAACCATGTGGGGCGTTAACAATGTTTAGAGAGAGAAAGTTCTAGTGAGATAAAGGGAAGAGAGTTGGGAACTATGTGAAACAAAGAAAAATGGTATTGAAGCTCCAACCCTCTACCTTGGGAGGTAGAGGGTATTTATAGTTTCTTATAAACAAACGCCACCTACGGGCTGTGGATCAGGCATACAGTGGGTAAAGACCCGTCCTTCCTCCACGGTGTTACTAAACTAAATACTACTTAATCATAAAATAACTATGACTACGAGCTCTCTAACGATTACATATACTTGAGGTGACCGACTCTTTAATACCTGGAATTTCTAATTCCTAACAATCTCCCCCTAAGGGAGGTCACCTCAAACACACATTAAACTTACATTGAGTACAAACTGATATTACATTATAAATTGTTCTTGCACTCTTGATGAATTACTTTGCTCTGAAGCTCGTAGTCATTGATTCTTCACAATGCATGTTTGGTTAATCCAGGTGGAGGTCTTTTACTGATCCACGTGATAATGAGTTTTGAGCCAGCTTTGAGATCATCAGCCACATTAAATCTCTGACTCTTCCTATGTGGTGTTGATAATATGTGATGTTGTGACATTTGGACCGACATGCTCACATTCTTGATCATGATTTCTTCTTATCAGAGTAGCGGAAGCTTTTGTTGATTCATGATATTGGCAACAGCGTAGCAGAGGCATGGAGAGATAATATCAGAGTCTTTGATGCACTTATCATGATTTCTTTAGAAATGAATGTGTTGTGTGAGCATGCGGCTATGGATTGACCGCTCCATTCTGATCAGCTGCAAACGACGGGCGTACCTGCATACAACAGTTTGAAATAAAGCACACGAAAGTGTCTTTGATCACTTTCGTTGAATTGAGGTACACGGCCCACGGTTCCCCGTTGATCAGTACAAGTATTGCCTGTGATCAGGTATAATTTCGAAGAATTTCCTTGACAGGGTTTCGCAGCTGCTCTAGCCGTTCTCAAACCGGAGCGTCTCAAAGAAGACAACACGGAGTGAGTGAACCAGCGAATAGAGATTCACTGATTGATGAAAAGAGATTTGAAAAACAATCGTGTATCGCTCAATAGAAATTGTTTTTGCAATACAACGAAGTTTTAGTGAAAAATCATTTATCAATCATAAACACCTTTTGATTTGAAATAAATGTACACAGTCGATGTGCTTAGAGAAAAGAGTTTTTTAAACACAACAACCGGTTTTTCAAAGGCATCCGTCAATCCATTTTCTTGGACCTGGATTGATTCAATTTTGAATCGCTCCACTGTTGAGGTCCATATGACACAATCAAGTCTTGGCAATACCACAAGGATAGTGCGTAGGACTCATAAGATATAATCTTTCATTCCACATTGTGTGAAATAGTGAGTATTCAATAAATAAGTGTCCTAAAGAGATTAATTGATGATCTCGTGGCTCTAGACTCAATTAGTGCTCTTTTGGTTTCCTGTGCCGGAGACTAGGGAGAGGGTCTCCTTCTTCAATATCAACAATCTCTAAGAGAGAGTCGATAGATTATGTAGGTTCCCGTGAGAATGAAACAAGCCCTTTTAAGAGGAACTTGAGTAGCTTGGGAAGTTTAGTGCAGTGCGTCACTGGGTCCATGACGTCTTGTCTTCAATACTAGTGTTACCTTAGTAACCACCAGTAGCATATGAATTGAACCCAGTTTCTGCCCTAAGGTTGAATTATGGGAGGGCTATTTATTTTCACCCTTTTCACATTCCAATTCTTTTTCATTCTTCAACCCCTTTAGTGCTTACCGAGACCTCATGACTAGAACCTTGTTGGGTTTATTTCAGTACTAGCTCAGTCTCAGTCCGCACTCTTCCCATATCTCATTTTTCTCATTTTTTCAATATACCTAAGGACTCTACACTATCTAGTGGATTGTCCCTGGGTAGATCCCTCCGGTTCTGGCGGATCATGGGAACAAAATACCTAACCTTATCATCCTTATATCACCATACATAAAGTAAAGTTGGTCGGTCTATTTGGTATTGTTCATCTGCCATTGGAACCAATTGAAAACCATTTGAAAATCAATCCAGATACTTATGATATATTATCAAAGCATTTTGTACCTGAATTGTTTTTGATATTTTTAGAACAAGAGCTCCCCTCAACATGTGCATAATGTATTTGAAATCGTCTAGCACACGGAGGCAAAAGGAAGAATTAACTTCTTTGATTACCATTTTCTAAAAGATATCATCATCACTTCCCAATCCATTTGATTAGATACATCATTTTGAGGAAGGATGAGGTTTTCAAAATTTTTGCTCCCCCTCAATATGTGCCTCGAAGTTTGAAAGAGTTTTGCACCTATTAGGAGGAACCTGCACTTAGTGACAATTCAATCACGTTTCAATAATTTCAGGTTTAAAGTAGATGCTCCCCCTCAACATGTGCATGAGAAATTTGAAATCGTTTGTCACATGCGGGGAGGATAGCTTGTACATCCTTATAAAACCTTTTATCGAATTATCAGTATAAATCCAATTTAAATTACAAATTCTCCCCCGATCACAATTATCAAATCATTTGAGAATCGTGATCTCAGTAGATTTAAATTGTTTTTGAAAGCTTTTTAAGGAGAATTGTGACTTGATTTTGAAAACGTTTTAACTGATAAGGATCGAATTTAGAGACTTTGGACTCCAAATATTTAAACATGCTTGAATATCTTTTGAAAACAAATCATTGTTTAAAAAAATACACTTTTTAATTAAAAATCATTCTCCCCCTCAATCAATGACATAAGTTGTTGATTGAGAGATAGATAGTTTTAACAACCGTTTAGTACAAATGATTTTCAAAAATTGAGCCCGAGTAATTTTTCAAAGCAATTCGTTTTCATTGGATAGTGAGAATTTTTTAATAGAATCAGAGCATGAGATTTGAAAAACAAGATAAAGCATAGCTATGTTCTTTCTTTTTAACACGGTTACTGCCTGAAATGACAATAAACCACCATTTTTCTTCGCCTCATTTTTTTTTTTTTTTTTTTTTTTAACATTCGAACAACATCTAAAGTCCCATATCATTCTTTGAAAGACGCATAAGACCGTAGATGTTATCGAATCGAGAAAAAACATGACAAAATGACAATATTTTTGAGGATTTTTCGAATTTTTCACATTTTTATGGATTTTGAAAGTTTTATAATTTTCTATTTGATTTTTGAAGGTTTTGTAATTTTGTATTTTGCTTTTTGAAAAAATATATACAAAGAGATAGATGAAGAAAGACCTTTACTCCTCGTCTTCCTCCTGAAGACGTTTGAGTGTTTATGGTTGAAGGCTTTTCAAGCCAAGTCGTGGAAGAATAAACTCAAAACGTTCTCTTGGAAGAGCTTTGGTGAAGATGTCTGCTAACTGGTATTCAGACCTCACAAAATAGAGTTCCACCACACCTTTTTCCACCTGTTCCCTGATGAAATGATGTCGAATGTCGATATGCTTTGCCCTGGAGTGTTGAACGTTATTGCAAGAAAGAGCAATAGCACTTTTATTATCACAGTACAGAGGGATTTTGTTGAATACAAAGCCATAGTCAGTTAATTGAGATCTCATCCATAGGATTTGAGCACAACAAGATGACATGGCTATATATTCAGCCTCTGTAGAGGAAATAGAAGTACTCATTTGCTTCTTTGAAGACCAGCTCACAAGCTTATCACCCAAAAACGAGCACCTCGGGCGTACTTCGACGTGTATCTTGACATCCTGCATGATCTGCATCTGCATATGCTGTTAGTGACATACCGGTGTCCTTCGGGTACCAAAGTCCCATGTTGATGGTTCCTTGGAGATACCGAAAGACCCGTTTAACCGCTTCAAGGTGCTTTTTGGTAGGCTTAGCCTGGTATCTAGCACACATGCATACAGCGAACAGAATATCAGGTCTACTGGCTGTGAGGTACATCAGGGATCCGATCATGCTACGATATTTCGTTTGGTCTACCATGATCCCTGAGTGGTCCTCATCCAGTTTAGTACGCTCAATCATGGGAGTGTCAACAGAGTCACTAGAATCAAATCCAAATTTCTTTAGAATCTCATTTGCATATTTAGATTGATTTATAAAAATGCCTCCGGGACTTTGTGAAATTTGTAATCCCAAGAAAAATGACATTTGTCCCATCATCGACATTTGAAATTTAGAACCCATTTCATTTGAAAAACGGTCACACTCATTGGGGTCAGTCGAGGCAAAGATGATATCATCAACATAAATTTGAACGTGAATTAAGTGTTTGCCTGACTTCCTGGTGAACAATGTTGGATCAACTGCTCCTTTGCTGAAGCCGGTAGACAGAAGAAAATTTGATAGCGTATCATACCATGCCCTTGGAGCTTGCTTTAAACCATAAAGAGCCTTCTTCAAACGATAAACGTGAGTAGGATGCTCTGGATTCACAAAGCCTTCAGGTTGGTTGACGTAGACGACTTCTTTAAGATCTCCGTTCAGAAAAGCCGTCTTTACATCCATCTGATAGACTATCAAATTCTTACTTGCAGCATTAGCCAAGAATATTCTGATTGCCTCAATTCGAGCCACAGGAGCAAATGATTCTTCAAAGTCTATACCCTCCTCTTGACGGTATCCTTTAGCAACCAATCGAGCCTTGTTCTTTAACACATCACCATGCTCATCAAGTTTCACTTTGAAGATCCATTTTAGAGCAATGATCATAGCACAATCTGGAGCATGTACTAATTCCCATACATCAAGTCGATCAAACTCATGAATTTCTTCTTGCATGGCATTGAACCAGCTGTCTTCATTCATGGCGGATTTAACATCTTTTGGTTCGATCTTAGAGAGTACGGAGTTGAAGAAGCACCATAAGGCATCTGTTGCAAGTTGTTTCCGTGTGGATACTAGGCGAGAGGGATTTCCAATGATGTTGTCTAATGGATGATCGTGAGTCCATTTTCTGAGGTATTCATGTGGCTGTTGTTGAGGGACTGAAGTAGCAGAGTCGATGTCTCCTGAAGAAGATGGTTCTGATGATGATTCAGGAGCAAATATGTTTTCAAATGGAGCATCTTCGGGAGTAGCAAAGGGATTGAATTCATCCTGTGAATCAGAAGCATTTCCATGATGTACACTTGATGATTGAAGATTTGTTGATGAAACAGATTGGTCAGCAGCAGGCGCTTCTTGGCTTAATGACATAGAAGTTGAAGGGTTAATTTCATTGACAGGGATAGAAGCAGCCTCTGTTGATTGAATTGTCATATCATTGTTACTTGGCTCAAATTGTTCATCAAACATTGGATCAAACAGTTTCTTTAAATCATCTTTTGATGGAGGTACATATGGAGTTGCTCATGAGGAGTTTGGTACAAGAGATGAACCAATGGGACTGCTTTGAAGTGCGGGTCCTGAACTGGATTGTCCAGGAGCCATTTGACCGGTCAGCTCATCAAACGTGACGTGAATTGTTTCCATGATATTTCGGGTTCTCTTGTTGTAGATTCGGTAACCTTTTCTGTTTGGTGCATAGCCTACAAAACTCCAATGTCGCTTTAGCTCTCAGTTTTCCTAAATCTTGACCATCATTAGTTGGATAACATAAGGCACCAAACACACGAAGGTATGATAGATCAGGTTTTCTATTGTGGACAAGTTCATAAGGAGTCTTTCCATGAGAAGTGTGAATTAGAGATCGATTTTGAGTGTAACAAGCAGTGGCAATAGCTTCAGCCCATAGAAACATTGGAACCTTTGAGTAAATCAGCATTGTCCTTGCGGCTTCTACAAGAGTTCGATTTCGTCTTTCAACTACACTGTTCTGTTGAGGAGTTTGAGGGACACTTCTTTGGGGACTAATTCCAACATTTCCATAAAATTCGTTGAGTTCTTTATTAACAAACTCAGTTCCATTGTCAGTCGGACGATTGAACTATTTTGTTGAGTCGGATCTGAAGTTGTTTAATGAGTTTAATGATGACATCTGGAGTTTCATCCTTCGTCCTCAAAAACTTAACCCAAGTGAATCTGGAGTAGTCATCAACCACTACTAACACATATCTCTTCCCATTAATAGTTTGCACTCTCATTGGTCCACATAAGTCCATGTGAATTGTATGGAGAACTTCTGTGACTGAGTTTGTAGGTTTGGGTTTATGGGCATACTTCTTGCTTTTTCCCAATTGGCATGCTGAACAAAGATGATCCTTTTCATACTTAAGTCTAGGTAGACCTACAACTAAGTCCTTTCTGGAGAGATCATTGATGGTGCCAAAGTTTAAGTGATTGAGACGACGATGCCATAACCATGACTTTGTTTTAGAGGCCTTTGACAACAAGCAAATTGGAGAAGACTTCATCATATCTTCGATAGAGATGGTGTATAGATTTGAACCACGTGAACCTCTTAAAAGTTCCTTACCATCAAGTTCTCTAACGAAACAAGTATGTTTTCTGAAGGCTACTTCTAGATCAGAATCGCAGAATTGACCTACAAAGAACAGGTTATGACCAAGACCTTCCACATAATATACCCTGGAGATAACAATTTTTCCAACAACATAATCTCCATAACCCATAATAGCACCGAAATGATCATTCTCGAATCTAACTGTCCCGATGAATTTGCTCACGAAGTTCATGAGCCGCGACTGGTCTCCAGTCATATACTTGGAACAGCCTGAGTCCAGGTACCACAGAGCGATTTGAACGATCTGCAGTTGAACACAGACAAGAATGGATAACTGGATAATTGGGATCCCCATGCAAGAATGGGTTCCACTTGGTTAGTAACAGTAATTGGAACACCCAAATCAGAAATAGAAACATCCATATCAGAAGTAGAAGCAATGGAATCATTGGGAATAGTTGCAGTGTTGGTGTCTGTATTTGACCTATTCAAAGTATGTTCACTTCTTAAGGGAATAGATCTACCAGTAGGCATCCATTTTATTGTGGGCATAGTCTTAGCAGTTTGAGGGCAAAACTGATTATTCTTATGGCCAAAAGGTATCAAATAATAACCTATCTTTATAAATGTTCTTCCTGTGGGTTTCCACTGTTTTCTAACAATCATTCGTCTTTGTCTTTTAGCCTTCTTTACACGATTATTAGCATTAACAATTTTAACTGGGCATTTGACAGCATTAGACAAAGCATTCACACCACATTCATGATTAGCAACAGATATCAAGCAGACATCATTACAAGGTTTGCAAATAGTATCAGAATTCGAATTAATTACAGTACGCCTATGGCCAATACTAGAATCAACACGATTCGTTTTATTTGATCCAAACTTAAAGTTCCTAGATTGGTCTTCTACTCTCTTCCAATGCACATTCTTAGCTTGCAAGGTCCTATCATTCCTTGTATTGTTTTGAGACTTTGACCTTTTCGCATTAATGTCCTGATTACTCTGTAGAGGAATGGGAACATTAGTTGGTTGATCTAATTTTGCATTCCTGAACTTGATGTGCAAGGATCTGAACTACTAGAAGGCACATTAGTGTTTACTTTCTTAAGACTGTGATTTGAGCTATTTGCAGGCACACTAAAATTCACTTTCTTAGCACTAACATATCTGGAATCTGAACTACTTGAAGGCACCCTAAGGTTGACATTCATAACATTGGGCATAGAACGAATTTCATGCTTGGCACTAGGCATAGAACAAGGCATCACAGCTTTGCCTTTTGCACCTAAGAATTTTGGACATGTTGCAATTACACATTCAAGAAGCTCTTAAGATCGTTTGGCCTGGAGGCAAGCAAACCTAATTTCTCTATCAAGAGGTTTATTAATGAAATCCTCTTCAACAATCTCACGGAGACATTCTAGACTATCCTTAAGGTGAGCACAATAGTCATGAAACGCAGGTTCATTATTCCTAAGATGAGGAGGAATATATTTAACCGTCACAGTGTATTTGCAGTCTAAGGGTGACTTTGAAACAACATTCTTATTAAAAACAAGTGGCAGTTTCCCATTTTCCTGACTTCTCAGATTCTCAATTTCCTTTTGTAAAGACGTTATTTTTCGTTGTTTTGGTCACGAGTGACTTTCATTGAATCATATAACTCTTTAAAGTGTCGTTTAACTTTTTCATTTTCTTCTAGAAAACTCTCGTTTTCCTTTTGTAAGGCATTAACTAAGTTTTGAAGATAAAGTTTGAGAGTACTTGAGAATCTAAAGGAGGAGGCATTTGGGATCCAGTCACATTGTTCTTTTCACCCTTTAATTGAGAGATTTGGGCTTTCAACTTTTTGATCGTGTTACAATGAGCTCGAATCTGTTCATCACGTTTGCTAATTTCAAAAACTGCATCAAATTCAGGAGCATCCAAGGATGTCTTGATATTTGAGGTTTTAACATTTTCTTTTAGATGTTGATATTTTAGTTGTAAATCAAAATGTTCAACTTCTAGTTTAGAAAGATGCTTTACCAAATCATCGTGATCATCCTGATCAATTTTCTCATTAAGTTTTGAATTAATCTTTTCAAGCTCAATGACACGATCATGGGAGACTTTCAGAGCAATAGATAATTCATAAAATTGAGAAGCATTAATTGAGCAATTCGTAGCAGTGTAAAACACATCTTGAGCAATACATTCAGAAATAAGATTCTCATTCAAGGTATGCAAGTTCTTCCTCTCAATCTCATTATATTTTAATGCTCGCTCATAGTCACTAACCTCAACTATCATTGCATCAAATTCCTTTTCCATTCCTTTAATATCTGAATTTATCCTCTTTTTAAAACTCTCAAAATGATCTTTTAGTAGTTTAAAGAAAGGCATGACCTCAGTTAGATAGCATTCTTTTGTTTGCTCAAAACCCCTTTCCCCTTCAGTTATCCCAGTGGGTGTGATCCTTTTCTTACAAGTTTTCTCAAAATCGACAAATAGTTGAAGAATAACATATTGACTGATTAAGGTCTTGCTTTTAGTGGCAATAGTCCTAGGAACTAAATGCATTGGTGTATTGGGAGGATACACAGTCGCTGAAGGTATTTTCCTAAAGGGAGGGTTTGCTTCAACAACATTTTCAGCTTTTAGCTTATCTAAATCCTTTTTCCAGAAAACTTGTTCAGGTGTTAATAACGTTTGAGGCTTAAATTTGTTTAAGGAGATCCAGTTTTCCTTCTTGTAATCATGGGGTTTGATCGTGATGTTATTCTTTTTGCATTCAGGATCTTCTAGCTTCTTATTCATTTTCACCCTAGATGCATCATTTAATAATCTATCTTCCTCAGAGCACTCAATGTAGCTAGGTTTCTGTCTAGGTTTAAGAATCTCATTGCCATCATATATTACATTTTGAGCCGCCTTAGCTAACTTACTGTACTCAGGGTTGGGTTTATCTATAATGGGAACACTATGCTTATCGCTTAAAACTCTATGCTTAGTGACCATGTGAGTAGTCTGAATGGTATTCCCTTGTACGTACAACTTATTTTCAAGCTTGTTCTTCAAAGTTTTTAGATTAGAAAACTCATTCAAAAGTTTTGATTCCTTGGCATGAAATTCCTGCTTAAGCACTTTAACATTTTCTTGAAGTTCTTGTTTTTGCTTAGCAGTTTTTGAAAGCTTTTCTTGTAAGGAATTTAACTCTTGTTTTAACACTTCTTCTCTAAAATTACTTTTCTAATAATTGTACGCATTTGGTTATCCAACTCCTACTCACGAATAGTTAGCTCAAACTTAGCACGTTGTTCATAAATGGCAACTCTTTCTTTATAGGCATTAAGTTCAGAGATAACAGAATCATCAGGGGCACATGCAGTGTATTCATCACAGACATAATCATCATTGACTGCAGGAGATACATCACTTGATACAATCACACTTTCACTTTGTTTCACATATTGATCATATGGGACAACATTGATATTACCCATATTTTCAATATCTGACTCAATGATTTCAGTTGATTGTATTTCATTATGTATCTTTTGCACATCAACTTCATCATATAATTTTAATACCTCTGAGATGATTTTGTCTTTGGATGGTCCAGCTTGTGGTGAAGAAGAGACCTTAGGAGAGACCATTGGAGAAATGCTAGCCATGAAAATTGTTTGTGCAGTAGGTCCATCATCAACATCAGAGTCGTATGCATCACAGTCAGCGACTTGAAAGGCATTCTGATGATTGTGACCTATCTCCTAAATTGGCTGCTCATCCACATCTGCATCATAGGTCTTGGCATTTCCCTCAGCGAGAAATAACAGCTCCTCTTCATCCAAAGCAGCACTATTGTCCTGAGCTTGCACTAGCGGCATCTTATCCCTGAAGTATTCTGCATTCTGTGGTCGTTTTGGAGATGTGCAGTTTCTAGCAATGTGTCCCTCACCTCCACAGTTTTAACACTTGATCGTCTTGACTTATCCCTGATTTCCATTCCTTCCCCTGTTCTGATTTGTCACATAGCCTCTACCAACTCCACCTCTTCCTTGTTCATACTGCCTTTCTTGAACTGGTTGTGCTATAACCTTCCCATCTCTGACAGTGGCTTGATTGTGTGGATTAGATGATGTTCTGAGGTTATTGTTGGTGTGTGGGAGAGAGTTCATGTTTTGACTAATCAGGAGAGCCAGTTGATTAATGAAGTTACCCACGTGTGCATCAGCATCAGCTTGTTTGAACATTGGATCGGGAATGAGTTTGTGAGTTCCATCACCCATGGGTATAACTTGTGAAGCTTTAGTGGTAATCCCAATGTTTGAGTAGAAGGCAGTTGAATCATTTGATGAGCTTGTCTCTCCTGGATTTGTTTTGAATTGTTCAAGAATCCTCTTTTCAAACATGGCATGTCTCTCATTCTGAAGAAGGAAGGCATAGAGTTGCTCATAGTTAGTATTCTTCAGTCCTTTGGTTAGCTTCACAGAGGTGACAAACTTGTGCCATTCGGGATTCATGTTGTTCACAAACTTTGAGTTCAACTGAATGTTTGGCATAGTCATTTTGATGTTCCTCATGTCATTAACAAGCTTGTGGAATCTCACGTAATACTCATAGACACTCTCATCTGGTTTCATCTTGAAGTGCTCAAATTCATCATAGAGTAGTGATTCTCTGTCTTCCATTTTTAATTCAGAACCAGAAAGAAGCATCTTGACATTATCCCATACAGCCTTTGCTTCAGTGTTGTGATTGATAAGCTTGTAGATGTCTTTTGGAAGACCTTGCAATATGATGTTAGAAGCCCTGATATCCGCATCGAATCTCTTCTTCTCTTTATCATTGAGCTCATCATACGTCTTTGGTCTGTCTATTCCATAGATCATTGTTCCATCTTCAGCTGTATCAATTATGTCTCTAGTAGTCTCAACTCTATACGGTCCTTCATCAATCGATTTGAGAATGTTGACCCATTTTCCTTTCCAAGACAGTACAATCTGATTCTTTGAGCCCAAGAGTCGTAGTCAGTTCTGTCAAGCATGGGTGGACGAGTATCTGAACCAGCTGCTTGAACATCCTCGGCAACAGTGGAGATGATAGTAGGAACGTTGGTAGACATGTTTCGAGCTCTACGGGATTTTACTATTCTTTGATTAAACCAGGAAATTGATTCTTTCACGGGATTTTACTAAACCAAAAGAACAACCGTAAGAATGTATCACGAAGAAGTAACAAGCCTAAATGAACAAGTAGCTAACAACACAACTCGCTTAATTATCAACTCGCTTAAGCAATCAACTCGCTAAATAGCCAAGTCGCATTACCATCAACTCGCAACACTGTCAACACGCTTAATGAATCAAGTCGGCTTTAGTATCAACTCGCAACACAATCAACTCGCTTGAACACCAAGTCGCTTAAATTAACTCGCTAGCTTTACAACTCGCTTAATAGCTAAGTCGCTTTAGATCTCAAGTCGCTTAAAGAAACAACTCGCTTAGAACCCAAGTCGCATAAAAATCAACTCGCTAAACAGCCAAGTCGCATGTACCAACTCGTATACAATAACAAAGCAACTCGCTTTGAAGAACAAACTATCCGAGACTCAACTCGCTTCGTACAAACTTCAAAAATAACCACTTTATCAATTAAAAACAACCAAACCATAATGATTTAAGCCTTCCAATTCAAAACATAAACACATATGATGATCCTAAACACAAAAGTATAAGCAAAATTCAAACTTTAACACTAGAATTTGTCCAAATGAATCAAACTCTCCTAAACCCTTAATACCCCAAAAACCTTATGAAATCCACCAAAACAAAAAGCATGAAAGATGAGTGATCAAACCATGGCTCTTGATACCAATTGTTAGATATAGGATTTCACAAACACATTAAACCATAACCATGTGGGGCGTTAACAATGTTTAGAGAGAGAAAGTTCTAGTGAGAGAAAGGAAGAGAGTTGGGAACTATGTGAAACAAAGAAAAATGGTATTGAAGCTCCAACCCTCTACCTTGGGAGGTAGAGGGTATTTATAGTTTCTTACAAACAAACGCCACCTACGGGCTGTGGATCAGGCATACAGTGGGTAAAGACCCGTCCTTCCTCCACGGTGTTACTAAACTAAATACTACTTAATCATAAAATAACTATGACTACGAGCTCTCTAACGATTACATATACTTGAGGTGACCGACTCTTTAATACCTGGAATTTCTAATTCCTAACAGAAGCTAATGAAAATGAGAAAAAATTTTACTTGATATGAATCAAGCAAGGGAATCTAAACGAGATAGAGATCTAACTAGCTATTTTATTCTCCGACAGCGGCGCCAAAAACTTGATGATCGCGGAAGGCGCGTTCAGGGTCAAAGGAAACTTCCTTTTCTTCGAGCAAGTTTTTCAACCTCCTAGGCAGTGAACCTAATCGTTGTAGTGTAGTATAGGGTAAGCCTCGGAGATTGATATCATTCTCTAGGGGAATAGGAATGCTAGTAAGAAATATATGACGGAAAGGTGGGGTTGAGGATGAATTTTTTTTAATCTTTTTTTTTTTTTTGGTTTTTTTGAAAGCTAAGGTAAAATCTCGGGGCAATTGGTTTGGGGGTGGTACTTCTACTAATTATCTAATTATCTAATTACTACGGGTAGCTATGTCTAATTGAGGTGTGCTCGTATAATGATTCAAGATGTGTTTACCTAGATACTATTACTCCCTAGTTATCTTTTATTGGTCGGTTAAGTTGTCACGTCCTTTATCTTAAAGCGTTGTATTCCTAAAGGTCGTAGGGTATGCGTGGTCCCTAGTTTTTTGAGGTTATCTCTCGTATATGACCTACGAAGTCGACAAGCCTAAGCTATTTCATCCATAGACCATATCATCATAAAGCATACTCAAGCATTAAATACTACGAAGATGCCTAGTTGCACTCTTAAGCCGATTTCAATTAAGATAAGAAACAACCTAACAATAACCAATAACTAGGTTTCATAGATCTAAGCAAACACACAAGTAATTTAGCTAGACATGATAGACAAGCAAGCATACACACAATCAATCGAATATGAGATAGACATAATGATAATTTGGATTAATAAACTTATCTCGAGGTGTAAAATAGGGTATGGGACCCTAAGATACTGTCCAAATCGGACTACAAACGAATTAGGGTTTTTCTCCAAAATTCTACCTCCCAAAATACCGAAAAATCGAATTCTATATATAGATTTACAATCGCGACGGCGTCACCTTTTGCCAGCGACGACGTCAGCTCGCCGTCGTTAGGGTTTCGTCTAGGCCATGTCATCGATGGGACAGAGTCACCTTAGAGTTGTGAGGCCATCGGTCTTCAGTTGGGACGTCGTCTTGATTCTAGATCTGGGCCGTCTGTGGTGAAAAATGTGAGGGATGCCCTCCATAATTAAAGCGTGGCGCCGTCAGGTTATGTGACCAGAATTTCCACGGAGCCGTCGCATGCGTGTTTTGATCAAGTCATCTTAGTGGGACGATGTCGCCCTTTGGATGGGACGCCGTCAGGTACTGTTGATCAGTCTTGAGTGGCTTCGATCTTGACTTTTCCATTTTCTTCATGTATTCGCTCCGTTTCATCCAAATGTGCTTCATTCCAGCATTTTGCTTCCAAAAGACCTAAAAAGTAAAAAGAAACGAAATTAAGCAGTAACGGATATAAAATGTGTCGAAATAGGGCTTAAATGACCCCCTAAAAGCGTATGTTTTAAATCCTTATCATCTCTCCTTTCCCAAACCTTTCTAGGGTTTGGGGAGATCTAACACAGAAGAAGAATTATGGCTTAGGAGCATGAGGAACGAAGTTCTCGTCTACGATTTCCTTTGTATTCGAGTTTGGATTCTTTTTTTATGTTTTTCTAGAGATCATATTATGAATTCATGTTATTAATTCAAGTTTATATTTATGTTATTTATCTTCTCTATATTTCTTTATAGACATCTACTTAGTCTTATCATAGAACGCTAGTCTCGGTAATATTATAAGCTTGTTAGTATCTAGATGGTTGGGAGAATTGACCAACTGACCTCAGCTCACTAGGTTACGAAGTATGGGAGGAACTGGTCATAGTACAACCATTCTTCGTATACGAACTGACCAAATGATCAACTATAAAGTGGAGCTATTTAAGAAGCTAGAGGAAATCTAAGTTCCTAACTGTCGAGTTTCCTTAGACTAGATCTAGTAGATTTGGCTCTTAATGACTGCTATTAGGTTACTAAATGATCCCGGGTGTCCTGTTCATCTGGGTGAGGGATCTAAGAATCATAGGCTAAGACGAATTGACCAAAGGAGTCTGGCGATATACACCCACTATATTGACCCTTAATATTGAGAGTTAATTCATATCTATAATCTTGGTTAAGCTTCACTCTTCTATCTCTTTATCTTAAACTCTTATTTCTGTGTATTTAGAATAATTATATCTACTTTATCATACCATTATTAAATTATGTTAATTCTTAACATCTTAGTTCTTTCAAGGTCACATCTCTCTTAGGACGACACTCGGATTTACCTAAGGTTTTACTTCATCTGATCGGGTTGTCTGCCCGTTATGTGTTTATCATAGTTTATGTCAGTTTTATAAATTATAAAAGCAGGATAAAATAGCACATCAGTTCTCCTTTAGATATATAGGATAGAAAAACATTCACTTTTAATGCTTACGAGTGTGCTGGTAGTATATAGATTTTAGAACTTGTTTTTGTGATTCATTCCAAGATCGCTAGTGAGACTACATTCGTGTAGTTAGTATTAGCAGAATGATAAGAGGCATTGAGATAACCTTTGTTTAAACATGTTTATATAATTACATTGGCTACATTGGTCAAGTAATTTTCCCACACCCTTGCTACGTACTCATTTTTAGTACAAGATACCCCTAGTTAACCCCTATGAGCGTATCCTTTTCACTGTTCTCGTGATATTATGTGGATTTTGAAATATTAATGAAGAGCATTGTTTACAATCCACCCCCAAAATTAGGCTAAGATTTTTAAACAAAATAGGGTGAAAAAGATCTAAAATCCACCAGGTTGCAAAGAAGTACGGTTTCATAATTATGCCATCCGATCCATGCCCCGCCAAGTTACGGATAAAATCTTCGACGTCCCGCTTCATTTGTCTCAGAAAACAACCGTTAATCATCATAGCACACCACTATATTATACAAACATGAAGTAACCAAAGGCGTTTCCAACAGAAAAACTAGCTAAATCCACTCACACACATTCTTAAAAACAAATATTCTAGCAACAATAAAATATAGTTTAAATCATTACTTGATAAGCTAGAAGGATTAATACCGGACATTAAAAGTGACGTGAAAAATCTGTAAGAGACAACTTTTATGGATATGTGTTTTCCTGTTGATGGGCAATGATAAAATCAAAAAGGTTGAAATACAATCTTGACATGCAGTATGTAGGCGAGGCAACTTAATGTGCTTGCAGCCAATGTTGTCGGGTCATGCATTGTCTATTGGTCACTTATTTGAGCCTTAGTCTGCGGTGATATATAAACTGAGTGAGTCAAATACTTCATTGCATGAGGATAGTCATATTCAAAGTTTGTTTTCTCATTTTCTCATAGTCATAAGCATTGTTTCTATAAGTGATGCCTCTTTAGGATACCCCACGAGTGGCAGATTATTGTGTTTGTCCCGTTTAAACAACTGAATAGAGAAATGATTATTAAAGTATGATAAGGTTTTGGCACTATCATGCGTGCATGGTAATCACAAAAACTGACCTGCGACTAGGCACACGTGATAGTGACAAAACCCATATCGTATCCAGTTTTCTCAATTACTATTCGATCTAAGCATGGCCTTAAAAATTAGGTTTTGTTCTGCGAGTGTTACTGTTTCTTCCAGGTTTG
Source organism: Chrysanthemum makinoi (assembly GCA_910596185.1). Taxonomy (NCBI): domain Eukaryota; kingdom Viridiplantae; phylum Streptophyta; class Magnoliopsida; order Asterales; family Asteraceae; genus Chrysanthemum; species Chrysanthemum makinoi. Next base: position 328,307,825 of record OU343222.1, on the reverse strand, counting down.
TGCGATTAGTTCTTTTTATCGTTGTTAGCTTAATGATGTTTATATAAGATATTCAGAATCAATTGGTGAGTAGTATAGACAATCTCATCTTTGTTTTCAGGGCTAATAAATGATTCTGAAGAAAGCATCTTGGAATTCCACCAGAAGGATTACATGTGAAGATTGACGGGTGCGTTTAGGGGCTGAATTAAGGGTTGAAATGGGTGGTTTTTGATTGTTGAAATGAGGGCTTTAGACAGGAATAGTCTGAATTGCAAGCAATTCTATAACCCGCGATCTAGCAAAGTTTTATAATTACTAATGTTACTACAATATTGTTTTACCTCTTTTTTCCATTAAGTCTTGTTAACCGGTTCCATGTTTTTGCACTTGCGTATTCTACAAATTGATTGGATATGTGATTTACTGACAACGTCTATAAAACTTATTTATGAAAACATCCTGCAACGAAGCACGGGTCTGAAATCCTCGTTGTTTAATATTTTTCAACTTTTGGTTCTTTTGGTTATGCAATATTATATTAATTTATAATTATTATTCATAGTTCATACAACACATTTTACTTTTCATAATTCAAACAACTTATTTCATATGATTCTTAAACCATGGAACAATTTAAGTTGTTTGTGTGTGTGTGTGTTTTTACTTAATTATAACACGTTCACTGTTGAAATATGATACTGAGACTGCTTGTAGTAGGAAAACATCAATCTTTTTAATGCTGATTAGCCAGTTGAGAATGAATATAACCTGTACCGATTTTGATACTGATTGCATACTCATTAATTCGGTACTTGGTACTAAGAATTAGTCAAAACTGCTTTCCATGTTTCAAGTGGGACCAGCACCATGCTCGGGCCTAGAAGAGAAACATCATAATACATAATTGTGACATTTGTGCATGAAGATCTTATCGTAATTATTTTTATGAAAAAAATATATATGTGTTGTAAGGCATGTGAATTTACCATAAAATAAACTACAGACATTGATTGTGCTTATTAAAAGACAACGGTCAGAACATAACTTGGGCCTAATCAAGCCCAATCCAATAATACACTTAAATGCATCTATATCTATAAAATTACTGTCTTACCCTTTATATGGCTATATATTGATCGCTACGGTTGATACCCTAACCCTATCTATTCTTTGTTTGGCCGCAGCCGCAACGATGTGTGCCTCCCCTTTCCTTTACCTTCAAGTTCACACCAACTTCTTCCTCTTATAAGCGATACATATATGATTCATCAATTGTAAGTTATAGCAGGTGTGATGCACTTAAATTGTAGATCTCCTTCATTATGGTTATTTTTAATTTATGAAAGAAAATTTTGATTTTTTTTATTACTTAATTAATCTATGTGTAACAGTGTCTATTCTTCTATGTACTATTGTACTCGCATTCCTATTTTATTCGTCATAGTCTATCATGAATCCATTTACTCTTTACACCTAAATATTTTCACGATAGTTGTCATTATAAGCCTAATCATAGATTATTATAGAAAGTCTATCTATCATTTAAACTTTTCTTTATCGTTTATATCATTAGTGTGAAGATGTACCGGCTATGTTAAAAAAAAAAAAAAAAAAAAAGATGTACCGGCTTTAACAAATAGAAAATCACTGACTAATCCACTTTTTTTTTTTTTTTTTTTTTTTTTTTTTTTTTTTTTTTTTTTTTTTTTTTTATCAATTGTTTTTCGTTTTGTCTTGTGTGAAAGATGATTATGCAACTATAAGAAGATCAAAGAATCAGAACAAGTCCATCAAGCTCCGTCGATGACAACAATAGGAAGTTACTCCTGACATGTTGCGGCGTGTTTTAAATTTTATGTGAAACAATTTAATACAATAGTAGTAGAGAAAAAGAAAATAATTGAAATTTAGAACGTGTAATAATTTAAGTAGAAGTTAATGTATAATATTGCCTATATCAAAGATCAAACAATAAATATTATCAAAATATATTTTATATGTTATAAATTATTATTACTTATTATAATATGATTATTATCTTTTTGAAAATAAATATATTTTTTCATTATTAGAAAGTACAATATAAATTTAGAAAACATTAATAGAAAATTTCATCATTACTAAATAGTAGAAGAAAAATCTTTTATACTTTCTTTATAGATTTATTTATTTTTTATTTATAAATGATTATTGTCGTATAAAATATTTTTAATATCATTAACTGTTATTATCTATTAAGTGTTTACTTTCTTGAACTATTTATAGAATGCTTATCAATAGATCAAAGTATAGCAAAATTTATTAATATTAATATATATATATAAGATTTTTTTTTAATATGATGTGTATGCTTAATTTTATTAAATATTTTATACAAATATCAAATACCGTCTTTTTTTAATCTATCATAAAAAATTTCAATTCATAATGGTTTTAAATATATTTTTTATTATAAAAAATAGAAATTAATTACGTATAGTATAATATTAATAAAAGATATCTATTTATATTATAAAATATTTAATAATTTGTTTATTTGTTATTATTATTATATAAATATGCTTATCAGATATTATCGCAAGTGCTTTCATATATTATAATTTATAGAATACTATTATTGTTATAATATAATAATTATTAATTTAATAAAAATATATATCTTAAGAATACTTGACATAAATATACTTTTAGTTTTTCATTTTTTTAATTAAATATATTTTATTTTTTCAAGTTGTGTTATTAAAATGATAATTTCGTGTTACTAAAATGAATAAGAATTATCGTATCCAAAATGATAATTTTGTGTTGATGAAAATTATTTTTTTAACAGGCTTCGGGTGTGTTTGTTTTTTAAAAAAAAATCTTACTACCCCTCTTACTCTTATCAGTAAGAGGTGGGCAGACGTTTTGCTTGTTTTTTTTTTTTCTTTTGAGTAAGACCCAGTTAGACATATAACATATTACTCAGTAAGAGGTGGGGGACTTGTCTTACTGCCTCTTACTCGTTTTGTAAACTTTATATAATATATTTGATTGTTTATTAACTATGTTATATTTATGATAAAAAGTCTTGTTTCATATTTACATAAGTTACTTATTATCGCATTGCGTTGGTTTAATAAACAAATTGCAAAAACGAGCACTTAAAACCATTCGGACACTCATAAAAAAACAAACAACATTATTTCGTTCAGATTTAAACTTTCTAGCCACCTCTTACCAGTAAGATGCGGTAGTCAGATTCAGACCCAAAACATCTTAATGAAACAAACACACCCTAAGTTTTTTTTTACAATCACTCCAGCAAGTCTTTTTGTTAGTCATAACTGTCCACACTTGTCCGTGCGTCTTAATGGCTTTTTGGACTTTGTATGAGTCTCCCTCTTTTTATTTGACACCATTGCTTGGTTTGATCTATTGTTTAGAAGTGAGTGTTTGATACACCGAAAGTCGTATTATGGTGTTTGTGACCAAAGTGGCTTAGATTAGTGCTCGGATTGATAGGGAATAAGCTATCTGTTGCGAGGATAAGAGGTGAGGGTAATACCGACTTACAGGACACAACAATGATGTTTGTCTCATCGGCTCATCGCAACAATCTGTGAACTAGTCTCAACCCCTTACCAACTACAGATCTCCCTTTTAAACTTTCATTTACTCACTCAACTCTCTCTTTATCGATTAACTGATTGACTTTGTTATGCCTTAATCACTTTTAAGCTATAACCAACTCAATCCGTTAATCAAGGTAGACATAAAACATGGAGAGTGGATCGAGGAAATAAATGTTTGAATGGAAGGTCCTGCCTTGGTACAAGGGTTTAAATTGGGGTCATAGATGGTTGCGATGAGGAAAACATCATCGTTATGTTGCTATAAGTCGGCATTACTATCCACTTTTTATCCTAATAAAAGATGGGTGATTCTCTATCAATCTAGACACTAATATCAGTCATTTTATCACAGATACATATGATCTTTAGATTAACCATCGCGCTTACTGACATCAAAACTCTCTTTGACGATGTTGCCATTACATTTGCTGGTATCCTCACTACCTATGTTGGTGTCATAGTCTTCGACCAGTTTCTAGTGCAGTCACGTGATTCATAAAATAATAGCATACTCATTAAAACTGGTCTTCAGTGGTCCGACTCTAGGAAGAGTTCTTTTCAAAATGGGTTGCTGGAAACTGAGAATTGGAGGTCATATTCGCAAAACACATTTATCTAATGCGGCTATCTTAAATTGCCATATTGACCTCTAGATTTTATATATTCGCCATATACTTTTAAATCTTATTGCTGCATTTTAGGTTCTTGAGTTACAGAAAGGGCACATTAAAATATTTCTTCGTGAATTGACAAGTGTGACTACAGGGCCGTCCCATGAATTTTGGGTGCCCTGTTCAATACAAAAAATTAGGCCCCTCAAATATAAATACTAGTATATATATTTTTTTAATTAAAAAGATCCATCAATTTGTGTATTAGCTAATACCTACTACACTACTACAGTGCTACTTGTAGACTACAAAGAAAATTGTTAAAAAAAAGTAAACTATAAAGAAAAAAGCATAAAAGAAGTAATAGAAAAAGAATAAAATATGACAGTACCTCTCTTCATGCAGTCACAGATTTGATTTGCGGAATCTACTTTTACGATTTGTGTAATCAAAAAGAATGGATGACTTTATTTTATAGGCAAGTGAATAGGGTAAAAGAAAGATGTATAGACTTGGACTTACAAATTGGGAATTGGGCCTATATAATACTGTATAACTATATGAAATGGAAATGAACCTTTGATCATTCAGTTCCATGTTAAATTGCTCTTGTAATAGACGAAGATATGGGAAAATGTGATATAAAGATATCTTCGGAGAATTATGGATGGAAGGTTTCAAAGAGTGTATCGCTGCTGATGATGATAGGGAGATGGTAGTGAAGATGAAGAAAAGGGTACTTAAGTCTTTTTGCATCATCTTCACTACCATCTCCTATCATCTTCACCAGCAATACACTCTTTGAACCCTTCCACCCATAATTCTACAAGATATCTTTATATCACATTTGCAACTAAGTAATTATTAATCTAACTTACATTAGATATCAAGGGTTCATTTCCATGTCTTCGTATATTAAAGAGAGCAATTTAACATGGAATTGAATGATCAAGGGTTCATTTTCATTTTGTGCATTCATGCTTGTCAATTCACGAAGTAAATTTTCTAGGCTGCCTTTTTGTAACTCAAGAACCTAAAATGCACCAATAAGATTCAAAAGTATATAGGGGAAAATAAAATATATAAGGGCAAGATGGCAATTTAAGATAACTGCATTAGACAAATGATCATGCCAACGTTATACATTAACTCTAAAAATTTCCATAATTTAAACCAATTATTAATCAAATCTAGAGTTATAAATATACGGTACATATTTATTTAATTTTATAGAATATTGATAAAAGGCCTCTCTTTATATTATAAAATATTTAATAATTTGTTTATATATTATCATTATTTATAAATATATTTATCAGATAATATCGTAAGTGCTTTGATATATTACAATTTATAGAATACTATTATTGTTATAATATAATAATTATCAATTTAATAAAATAAAATATGTTAAGAATATGACATAAATATATTTGTAGTTTTCCATTTTTTTAATTCAATATTTTTTTTATTTTTTCATGTTGTGTTATTAAAATGATAATTTCGTGTTACTAAAATGAATAACAATTATCGGTATCCATAATGATAATTTTGTGTTATGAAAATTATAATTAAGTTATGAGAAATCAGAAAGAAAAGATAGGCCGGTAATTCATAGGATCGAATACTACACAAAATTAACGTAAAGATAAATGTGAGCTTCAAAAGTAAACTTATTTTTGGCTGCGTTAACTCGTGTACCTTACTAACTTTTTTAAAACGGATTAACATGTCATCTCTTTCAACTTTTAAGATAGAATTAGGAAGGGTTAAAAGTGTTAACAACCAACCCGTTGTTACTAATCCGTTTTGCTAAATTATTATTATTACTCTTTATTGTTGGTTTGTATTCGCCCAGAACAGGGTAAGGTAATCAATGTCAGTAGCAATACCACTAGGTGGTTACCGGATATCACTTGGAATCGTGTGATCACTTTTCAAAGTAAACTATTCGACCCTAATGCCTGGGTATCACGAATATCTACTTGGGATAAGACCAAATGTTAGTTAGTGATTTAGGCACAAACCAATAACCCTTTTGCTTAGAAGTGTTTTTCGTTTTCTCTTTCCCTTTCATGCATAATCAGATATCCTATTTATAGGAGATTACTCTTAGCTAGTCAAATGGAATTATGAGCATTAATCGGCCCATTAATCGCCTCATAATTATCCCCATTATAGCCGTTAGTGGTTACATGACCAATTAAACGTGGTCATTAAGCAGTTGACACTGCCATTTAGCAGTACTTTAACACTAGCAGTACTTTCATACCATTAGCAGTACTTTCACAACACTAGCAGTGGAAACATAGCACTAGCAGTGGAAACACTGCCTATCAGTGCTAATATTACACTATCAGTGTTAACTTAGTACCATCAGCACTAACCACTAATAGAGTCAGGGTGTTCAGGGACCTTATGGGTGTACACTCCATACCTCCTGACCCATTACTAGGTGTGAACTAATCCCACAAGTGCACTAAATTTTCCAACAATCCTCCCCAAATTTAGTTCACTTCCTTTGCATGAAAAACAAACATTAAACAAAACATGTGCATAAACGAAAATGTCCTGAGGATTGAATTTTCATCTTAGTAAATTACACGTTCAAATATTCGAGAATCAGGGTGTTCTAAGAATTGAACCCTTCAACCCATTTGAATACCTGAAGATAAAATACACACAAGTTTTCAAACACTTAAAAGCTCCTGACACTATACAAGCCATGTGTCCATATCAAAATTCATAAATGTTGTAAAAGCTAAAAGTCCAAAAGCTTCTTGAAGCGGCAAAACTTCAACATTTACATAGGTGGTTCCTCTTTATTCATGCTCCTGCCAAGCACTTTTTCAAAGAAAAATAACCATTAAGAAGTAAAGACTTCATCCTCCTTTCAGCAGGTTCTGAGCACAACCTTGGGATGTAAATAAAACATGTGCTCCAGTCCACTGAATGTTCAGCTTTCCACATTGAACTCAGCTCCCAAGTTTCCTCAGGAGGGAGTTGGGTGTCCTAGCATTCAGTGACTAAGTTGGACTTAAACCCATCCCTTTAGCAGACTTTATAACCAAGTCTCTAGCCAGACCCTTCGTCAAGTGATCAGCTAAATTTTGTTGAGATCTAACAAACTCTATAGATACCACCCGATTCATGATAAGCTCACGAATCATGCTATGTCTGACACCTAAGTGTCTGGACTTACCATTGTACATCTGGCTATAAGCCTTAGCCAATGTAGTTGCACTATCACATCGGATAGAAATAGGTGCTATAGGTTTAGGCCACAATGGGATCTCAAGAAGCAAGTTTTTCAACTATTCAGCTTCTTTACCAGCAGCTGCTAAAGCCACAAATTCAGATTCCATTGTTGAACCGGTGATGCAAGTTTGCTTCTTGGATGCCCAAGAAATTGCACCTCCACCAAGTAAGAATACCCACCCTTGGTAGACGAATTGTCTTCAGTGTTACTGATCCAACTTGCATCAGTGTAACCTTCCAACACTGATGGATATCCAGTATATGAGAGACTATAATCCATAGTTTTCTTCAAATACTTCAGTACCCTCTGAACTGCTTGCCAGTGATAAGCACTAGGATTACTAGTATACCTGCTCAATTTTCCCACTGCAAAACCAATATCAGGCCTTGTACAAGTCATGGCATACATCAGGCAGCGAATTACCCTAGAATACTCAAGTTGAGATACAGCTTTGCCATTATTAGGCATCAGCTTCTCACAAGGATCCATAGGTGTACTCACTGGAGTACAATCAAAGTAATTGAATTTCCTCAGCACCTTCTCAATATAATGAGACTGAGAGATAGAAATTATTTTACTTTCATGTTTAATCCTTATACCAAGGATAACATCAGCCTCCCCCATGTCCTTCATGGAGAACCTTGATGACAAAAATTCCTTTGTCAGGTCAACCTGATTTTGGTCAGTGCCAAAGATCAACATGTCATCAACATATAGACAAATGATGACTCCTTTACCAGATTCATCAAATTTGCTATACACACATTTGTCAGACTGGTTAAGAATATAACCACTAGACAAAACCACTTCATCAAATTTTGATGCCATTGCTTAGGTGCCTGCTTAAGTCCATAAAGAGACTTAATCAGTTTACACACCTTATTTTCATTGCCTGGCAAGATGAAACCCTGAGGTTGGTTCATATAAACCTCCTCATCCAATTCATCATTCAAGAAAGTTGTTTTCACATCCATCTGATGAATAACCAGATTGTGAATAGATGCCAAAGCAATCAGCAGTCTTATGGTACTGATACGAGCCACAGGGGCATAAGTATCAAAATAGTTTATTCATGACTTTTGTTTAAAGCCCTAAATGACTAGTCTAGCCTTGAACTTTTCAATAGTTCCATCTACCTTCATTTTCTTCTTGAAAATCCATTTACAACCCAGAGGTTTGCAACCAGGTAGTAGATCAACCAACACCCAAGTGTTGTTGCCCATGATGGAATCCATCTCATCATTGATTGCTTCTTTCCAGAAAGCAACATCCTGTGACTTCATTGCTTCTTCAAATGTTTTGGGGTCATCCTCAACAATGAAGCAATAGGAGTATTGGTCTGAGACCTCATCCCTGGTACCTTCAACTAAGTATAGTTGAAACTCAGGTCCAAATGACTTTGGAGTCCTGACCCTTTTGCTCTTCCTGAGCACAGGTTTAGGTTGTTGAACCACAACCTCATCAGGGACCACTGATGGTTCATCATCAGGGACCTCTGATACACCAGTGTCATGAGTTCCATTAGGAATCCTCTGACTTGGTCTAGGGACTGATGAGAATCTATTCTCATCAAAGTTTGCATCCATTGATTCAATTATTGAGTTAACTGAAACATATTCATTAGGTTCAACAACATAGAACCTAAAAGCCTTGGAATGCTCAGCATATCCAACAAAGATGCAGTCAATGCCTCTTTCACCCAAAGTCTTTAGCTTTGGATCACAGAGTCTTACAACAGCCCTACAACCCTAGACCCTGAGATAGTTCAGGTTGGGTTTCCTTTTAGTCCAAAGTTCATAAGGGGTAACCTTGTTCCTTTTGTTGGGAACCCTATTTAATAAATAGCAAGCTGTTAACATAGCTTCACCCCAGAACCCTTGACTCAGTCCAGAATAGGACAACATGGAATTAACCATCTCCTTCAGCACCCTGTTTTTCCTTTCAGAAATGCCATTTTGCTGAGGAGTATAAGGGGTAGTCGTTTCATGGATAATTCCAACAGACTAAAAAAACAGAGTATCCATGTACTCACCTCCCCTATCAGTCCTTAATCTTTTGATCAGGGACCCAAGTTGTAATTCAACTTCAGTTTTAAACACTTTAAAATTTATCTAATGCTTCATCCTTGGTATGTAATAGATAGACATAACAAAACCTAGAAGCATCATCAATAAATGTCACAAAGTACTTTCTATTCCCCAAAGAAGGAGTGGCATGTAAATCACACAGGTCACCGTGTATAAGCTCCAAGACCTTAGTCTCACGACTAACACCCTGAAAAGGTTTCTTGGTTATCTTGGTCAACATGCAAGTTTTACACTTTTTAGTGTCCATGTCAAAGGCTAGGATTAACCCATCCTTAGACATATCTTGCATTCTTTTATAGTGTACATGGCCAAGTCTAGCATGCCAAAGGGTAGAGTCAGTCAGGTCAATGGTGGTCACAAAGGCTGAATTAACACTATCAGTGGAAATATTAAGCCTAAACATTTGATTACATAAATAACCAAAACCAATAAACACACCATTCTTAGAAAGAACAAATTTATCAGACTCAATAACTTGTTTATATCCATGATTATTCAAAATACTACTTGAAACCAAGTTCTTCCTGATATCAGGAACATGAATAACATTAAACAAAGTTACAATCTTTCCAGAACTAAAATTAAGATCTACACAACCATGACCATGCACCAAGGCTGTTGACTCATTTCCCATGTGAAGAATAGAACCATCATTCAGTGACTCATAAGTCTTGAACCAGCTTCTATCTTTACACACATGAACTATTTCTCCAGAGTCAACCCACCACGCAACATCATCATCATGCACATAATTAGATTCAGATACATATGTAACATAATAAATCTAAAAAGACTTATTAAACATATTCTGACCTTTCAGTGAGTTGGTTGAACCACCACTCCCTGAACCATTAGTGCCTGATCCATTGGCTTTACCACCAACCTTAACACCTTTGAAATCCTTTTTAATGTGAATAGTTTTGCCACATTTCCAACAAGTAGGTGTTGCCTTCTTGTTATCTGCCCTTGTGTTGTCATGATATTTGCGTTTGCCTTTGTTGTCATTGTACCTAGTGGAGTTGTTATGCTCCACCATATTGACAACAGATGCACCAGTAGCATTGTTACTCTTTGGCTTGTCATTATCATGCACCTTGAGAGATTCCTCAATGCGCAGATGACTGCCCAACTTAACCAAAGTTAACTCCTCCTTTTTATGTTTCAAGGTATGTTTGAAATCTTTCCAAGAAGGGGGGAGTTTATCAATGACACAAGAGACTTGAATAGCCTCGTCCATGTGCATATTGTGTTGTGTAAACCTTCCAAGTATACCAAGAAGTTCATTGTATTGTTCCATAACTGGTCTTGAATCAGTCATTTTGTAATTTGTGAAATTACTTACAAGGAACTTCTTACTTGATGCATCCTCAGCCATATATTTGGCATCTAAGGAATCCCACAGTACTTTGGAAGATTCAAAGTTCTGATAAATATCAAACAGAGAATCAGACATACCATTGAGGATAAGACCTCTGCATATGTAGTCATCATTCTCCCATTTGCTCCTTCTCCTGATCTGCTCCACAGTAGCATCATCCCCATCATCAGGAATAGGAGTGGTTAGCACATAAACCACACTCATGCTTGACAGCAAGAAGTGCATCTTCTTCTGCCATCTCCTGAAGTCCACCCCTTCAAACTTATCAAGCTTGGCAAAGTTTGAAGCCATGTGTTTCATTGCAGCAGCAGCCATTGATTATCACAAATAGTTTACTTTGATTTTTGGTTTGTATTCGCCCAGAACAGGGTAAGGTAATCAATGTCAGTAGCAATACCACTAGGTGGTTACCGGACATCACTTGTAATCGTGTGATCACTTTCCAAAGTAAACTATTCGACCCTAATGCCTGGGTATCACGAATATCTACTTGGGATAAGACCAAATGTTAGTTAGTGATTTAGGCACAAATCAATAACCCTTTTGCTTAGAAGTGTTTTTCGTTTTATCTTTCCCTTTCATGCATAATCAGATCTCCTATTTATAGGAGATTACTCTTAGCTAGTCAAATGGAATTATGAGCATTAATCGGCCCATTAATCGCCTCATAATTATCCCCATTATAGCCGTTAGTGGTTACATGACCAATTAAACGTGGTCATTAAGCAGTTGAAACTGCCATTTAGCATTACTTTAACACTAGCAGTACTTTCATACCATTAGCAATACTTTCACAACACTAGTAGTGGAAACATAGCACTAGCAGTGGAAACACTGCCTATCAGTGCTAATATTACACTATCAGTGTTAACTTAGTACCATCAGCACTAACCACTAATAGAGTCAGGGTGTTCAGGGACCTTTTGGGTGTACACTCCGTACCTCCTGACCCATTACCAGGTGTGAACTAATCCCATAATCCCACAAGTGCACTAAATTTTCCAACATTTACTTCCATAGTTCTATGTCTATTGCTAATACTCTATATCACTTTTCTTTATCGATATAGATGTGCACTCCACACATAATAGTCATTTATCAAATTTGAGCGGACTTGTGATGAAAAAAAGTTTACCCAAATGTTTGCACCTTTTTTCATTGAGAAAAGCTGTTTTTCTTTGTTTAACAGGCTGTGTTTATCAAAACCTCTCCTTGTTTATTTGTATTCATCAAGTCTCAAAATGATAGAACAATTATTTTTAGAATACTTTCTTTCATCAATACAAACTTTGTTACTGTATAAACGATAACGTCTACTTTTCTTTTCATCAGATTACATGTTCACCAAAACTCCATTTAGATGTTTTTTGATCATCAAATCTCTGCCTAAGTTATTTTTGTTCAGTCACTCCACCAAATCTTTTTGTTAGTCATAACTGTGCCACACGTGTCCGTGCGTCTGAATGGCTTTTTGGACTTTGTATGAGTCTCCCTCTTTTTATTTGACACCATTGCTTGGTTTGATCTATTATTTAGAAGTGAGTGTTTGATACACTGAAAGTCCGTATTATGGTGTTTGTGACCAAAGTGGCTTAGATTAGTGCTCGGATTGATAGGGAATAAGCTATCTGTTGCGAGGATAAGAGGTGAGGGTAATACCGACTTACAGGACACAACAATGTGTTGGAATTATATAACATGACTAATCATAAATATAAACAATAAACATTAAAGTAAGTGCGGAAGCGTATATGAACATATAATGAATAATTAATTAACTAAAGAATAAAGTATGCGTACCTTTCTTGATTCTAGCCGAACAAGAATCAAATCCAGAAACTAGCAATTAGGATGAACCCTAATTAAGGTTTATAGGATTATAAGAATTACCCCTTACCGTTTTGTAATTCAATCCAAGATACAATCAATAGTGTGATTGTACCACGTTCTTGTACACACGTACTATAACAAATTAAAGTAATGCTAGTTTTAATTAAACAAAATAATTATGTTTTGGAAAAGATGATGATTGAAACCCATAAGGGTTGTACGATCGGTTTCAAGCAAAAACACATACAAACACTTTTAGGTTTTTTAGCTTATGAGTACAAGAGATCCAAAACACAAGACCCCTAGCCTTGTATATATACTTAGAAAAACTTGGAGAACAAGTTGAGTTGGAGATGGGTTGGGTTTCCTTGTGGCCGATCAGATGGAGTATCCCACAAGGTATTCCGAAACCTTCCAAATATTGATTTGCATTCTAGTCCTTTCCAATTACATTTAACGACCGTTAATCCATTACAACTAATTACTTAACGTCCGTTATAATTAATTCATTTAATTAATAAATAAATATAACTATTATATTTAATTATTAACTTTAATTCTCATATGTAAAGTGTGCAATCACGTGGTCTCGAGTTCGATCCTAACACACGTCTATTAATTTATTGTCCATAAAACCAATAGCTCCCACTTGGATATATCTTAATAGAGTGATCACATCGGTTAGCGTCTAGCAACACTTCGATGCCTCTAGTACAACTCGAGCAAGGTCTCCTGGAAAAACCTTTTAATGATTTCTCATTATTATTATCATTTTGTTTCTAATACCATGTTTAAATAAAGATATGGTATTAAGTCATTCTTTATTCAACTATTCTGTTTCTCGTTATTTGTGATTGAACAAGATTACGAAATCTTCTAAACATATTTAGGGGAGATTTTGGGTGTGGCCACACAAACATCTTGTCAACCCTACGAGGGGCCCAGCAGTATTAAACTCCAAAATAAATTTGAAGGAACAAATTCTATCTTGACTACGAGAATAACCCACAAACTTTGTAACATTTCTGAAAACAACCCTTATGACTACCAGTTACGTATAGCGTTAAGTTGCTCCATTCTGGTATCTCAAGTCTGAGGATAACTATTCATAATTTACTTATAACAATATCCACAAAGTAAATTATGTAATTGGGATAAGTCCTATATTCAATTCATTGAATATCATCTGAAATTGGTATGCATTCTCATCAATATACTTTCAAGTATATTCTACCATATCTCTCAGATTTGTCTTAGTTTAATGATACTCCCATATCATTAATTGACAACGGACGATTTAGAATAAATAAATTTATTCACGGATTAAACATGCAAATATAGGATACAATATATTATAAAATCAATCATACCAAGTATTTGATTTATTATAACAATTGTTTAACATCCCTTATCCAAATACCAAATAGATCAATGCATGAAAATTCCAGTTGATGAATTATGCCTCAAGTAATGACAATCATACTTGTTGACAAGGCATAAATCAACCAACTTGATCTATCGTAATTTTGAGAATACTTATTTCAAGAATTCAATTAATGAAGTCCTTGTATGTGTGCATTCACCAATCCACATAATAATTCATAAAGTGTGTGACATCCTCTATCACCAATTTATGACAATTTAAACTTTCAAACATTTTAAAGTTTAAAGTATTCTTATTCTTTTAATGTATAATGCAACTGCGCTCTAAGTAGCACAACTAGTTCAAATGTCTATTAACAAGGATGAAATCCTACCATGACTAGTATTGAGTGTCATCTCAATTAAACCAGCATCATTGTCTACAAACAACAATATGCTCATTAAAATTCTGTAAACTTTAATATCCTATTGTGTAATGTTTTATGCTTTCAAAACTTTCAAGTTTAAAGCTGATGACAATTTGCACAACAATTGACATATCGTTCATCCATAAAATCTAGGAGCAGTTCCAGGCTAAGGATGTAATTCTTTTAGAATATTCATTACTCAAGTTATCTAATAACTTTTAGTTAGATATCAATGTTGTCAAATCACTTCTTATTCAAGAATGATATAACAATTTTAATATACAACATGATGTACATGATGAATCTACAGGTCAAACTTAGACTTCATTCACGTTCTATCTTGTCAAAAGATATTTATCCATTTCCCAAATGATATATCATGTTTTATTAGAATCATTTATTTTACTGCACATGTTTATTAATAATAAACATATATTCCAAGGTTGTATGTTTTAATTCTTAAATCTTACAAATGAAGTTTCATTCCAATCTAAGACTTAATATATAGTTTACAAGGAATGTTACTTCCTACATGTTATACAATATATAAGATTTAAAACCTTAACATAATACTCCCACTAGCTTTTAGGAATACTTAAAATTTATCTTATTTCAATTATAAATCAAAATTAGGATTTAATAATTAAACATAAGAATAATTTCATAGATGCATGCATTAATCCATTCATGAATTATTGCACTTTGTACACTTTCAAAGATTATATGAACTCAAAAAACCTTTCAATTACTTACCGTCCTCGCTCAAGTAATTTCTCAGGAAAGAGTTTTGATATTCCATTGTCATATTTCATATTAATGAAAACAAGTATGACCATTATCATCTTTATATATTTAATGTGTTTAGAAAAGAATATTCAATCATAATTAATTGCTTAAGTATGATTAATAATCTTGTCATAAAACATGCATTAAATATGTGTACAATATTGGCCATATGATTTCTACATAGAAATTCAAATCACTAAGGTTTTTCATCTCTTTGAAGAAACTCATTTTCATTCTCTAGTCTAACTATTAAGATAAACCAAATTTCCAAAATTGATTATCTTTATGGACAACATCTTTAACATTCATAGTATGAGTAATTTACCCAATTCAATATTTGGTAATCCATCATAATGATTATCAGGTTTACTATAATCTTGTAACTCATATTTCTCAGCATATATGTCAAATATCTGAGATATCCTTGCAGATCTATAAATGAAAATTCCATCATTATGAGGTTTATCATTTACATGTCTAACCTCATCATGATATTTACTAGTGTGTTTTAGAAGATTATGTATCTTGTAATTTTATCTTTCAAGATAAAAAAAAACTCCCACTTGCCTTTTGTAATATATAGACTATCTATATATACTTAGCAATTAGAGCAAAACTATATTGTTCTCTTTTTGGGACATTACAAATACACATTGATAATGCATGACTTTACTTTGTTAATAACCTATTAATAAATAGTTTAACAAATTCAGAATCTTGAATTTTAAAACTTAATGTGATTCATCACATTCCATAATAAAATGGTGTTTTTATTAATCTTCTAGGTTGGAGTCATATTGAGTGAGTATATTCAATCCATACTCAATTTCTAACCTTGTTACTTTTTAAGAAAGAAGTTATGGTTATCTTGAATCAAACAAATCAAATATACTTTGATTCTCCTAACTGAACATACCATCAACTTGTGGTATTCATTAGAATTAATATTGTAAGACAATCTAACAATATATAAGATAAACATATTCCTTTTGGCTTACCTATTTACCAACTAAGTCAACTTAATGGTATAATAGACTTTCCAAGCCAATTGCATGTTTTATAACACAAGTACTCTTTAACCAAGTCACTTCATATCCATGTCTCATCAAGAAAACATAAACTATTATAATCCCATTATACGTTATAAATCATTGATCAACTCAATGACTTCTTGTATATGTCTTAATTAAAAACATAACAAGTTAACGTCTTACTTTATTATAAGTCTTAAAAGACTTTATGTTTATGTCTTTACAATGAATCATAAACATTTTTAACTAAAGTAATTATGAACACAACTCTTGGTTTCAATAGTAATTTCAAGTTAATTTATTTACTTCACAATAATGTAGGACTACATTATTTTTCATTTATGTCATTCCAAAATACATAAATAAACAAATTGAAGTAGTATTAGATTACTTCATTTATGTCATTCTAGTAATACATAAATATTTAATTTGAAGTAATCTTATATATCATTTTGACACATGTTCTAAATACTTGTCTAATTTAGAAACTGCAAATATGTCCATGCAAGGTCTGACTTCACATAGAGATTTACTTTGTTGTTGCAATCTAGCCAAGTTCTCACATGGCGTAAATTGCATCACCAAGTGTTTCTTGAATTAGATATGTTCAAGTTATATTAGAACGTTAGTCTCTTACCTTGCAGTCAAGAGAATCCGCTAAATCATATACTTATATATTGTACCTTGCACACAATATAGATTTCTCCCACTTGTGCATGGAACAACATCATGTAGCAGATAAAAAACACGACATATGTTTGTTTATGTGACTAATATGATTGTGTCATTGATATTAGCTTAACTAGTAGATGTAGAACCACTTCATTGTCTAATAAGGAAACGTACATGACCATCCTTGAAAACATAAGTGTCTACATGTGGAAAATAATTATCTTAAGACATTCTAGAGATAATATGGGTTACTACCAATATGACAAAGCTTGTAACTCCCACTGAATTAAAGATCATTACATTAATTCCTTATTCAGTAATAAGAACAAAATACTCCCACTGGATTTGACAACAATGTAAGTATTGCATTAACCAGTGAAAGAAAATAGTGTTCTATTTACTTCCCTACACCTTTGAAAAAGTCCATACATAACAATTACTTATGTACTTAAAGAGTGTATTCTACTATGTAGATGATGAACTATCCATCAATGCTATTAACTTGAAAAATTGGGCATGCAATTTCTTTCTTAATAGTTCTACTATTCCAACAATTGTAAGTAGTACTTTTAAATGGTCAAAACAAAACAACTAGATAAAACATGCTAGTTTGTCTTTTACCAATTATACAGTAATTAGTCTAGCTTCTAATTTAATAACTCAGAAAATATGCAATTTTCTTTGTTAGGAATTGGAAATTCCATGTTAAAGTGTCGGTCATCCCAATTATTATCTAGCATACGTTAGCTCGTAGACTTGTAGTTATTTACGTTGTTAAGTAGTTAATTAGTTAGTTTGTAGCGTAGTTTAGTTTATTGTAACACCGTGGAGGAAGGACGGGTCTTTACCCATTGTATACCTGATCCACAGGCCGATAGGAGGTCGTGTAAGTTGTAACTATAAATACCCCTTCCATCCATGGAATGGGTGGTGCTTTCAATCTAACCTTTTACATTTTTATTGAACCAAGTCTCTAGCTTGAACACCCCTCTCTACTTTCTCTCTCTAAATATGGCAAACATGTATTTTGATCATCCAAGACCACCCGAATCATCAACACAATAAATATAACGATTCTACAATTGGTATCAGAGCCAGATTCTTGTGTTGTGTTGATTTGTTGTGGTTGTTTTATCATGGTTAATCTGTTTTGGTACTTTATCGGACGAAATATTTTGGTTTTTCGTGTATTGTGGTTAACAGTATTTTAACAAGCATCTGTATTCTCTTTTTTGGTCAACAAATAAAAGTCATATGGTCCATTGGTTTTTCTTTATTGGTTTATTCAAACAGGTTTAACAAATGTATGGTCCATTGGTTTGTCTTTATTGGTTTATTCAAACTGTTTTAACAAATATATGCTTTATGTTATATTGGTGAAAACGTGGTCTAATGAGTCAAAAAAAAGGGGCAGTTTTTGTCAAGTTTTCTGGGTTTGCTATGAATGTGGTCGGAAAAGTGGTCGGAAAACTCATATATTCATCCTAGCGAGTTGACAGAACAAGATGTCTAAATTCACTGAGTTTGACCTAGCGACTTGTTTTGAAATATTTGCTAGCAACTTGACCCTAAAAATGGTAGCGACTTGGAAATACATTTGACCTAGCGACTTGTTATTTAACAAGTCGTAGCGACTTGCTTTGTAAAAAGAAGCTAGCGACTTGTGTATGAAAATAAAAAGGAGTAGCGACTTGGTTATAACATATCGACTTGACAGAAAGATGAAGAAGAAATGAATAAAAAGACTTCGACCACAAAACCATTCACCAAATACCAAAATAATCACGATAGTTAAATCCCAAAAACAACCCGTCCCAGATTCGACCATATCCTAGTCCTAATCACACCATTCCAAAAACATCTGTCCACAAACAACAACCCATCTCATAGCGACTTAACCCATCTCCTTCCCACCTTCGTACAACAAACAATAACATAAACAAAAAAAATAAGGGATCTCAGTTCATAGACTTGTTCAAATCTTTCAAAGACTTCCAATTTATTCAAACCATCATCGATCAAATGTATTTGATGACTCAAGCTTCAATTGCTATTCGAACTTAAAAGAATAAGAGCTATAACAATTTTGTTAATCTCATTTCTTGGGTTCGTTATTAAACAACACATCAAATAATCAAACCTACCCGAGACCCACAATCGGATCTTGATGAACTCTTCTTGATTCGGCCTGTATTGAAATCGTTCACATCATGGTTCGGTTATTTGTTGGTGGTTGCTTTGATTCTTATGATGTTTATTGAGATGAGATGAGATTTAATTCCAGATCTGTTTTTGTTAATTAAAACGTTTGGTGAGTTAAAAAGGAAGATGGGAGGCGTATTTTTTTTGGTGAGATTAGGTTTAGATATAATGACCTAATATTTAGGGAATGTGACTTTATAACCGGTTTTGAATATCTGTGGATGGATCGAGTTATGCTTATTATTGGATTGGGCATTTCTTTTGCTAACTGGATTAGTTGAATGAATCGTGGGCCTTGTTAGGATCTGGTAACATTTTGAACTCACTAAAGTGGTAAAAATCATTCAACTCAAACGTGTGTGGTCTATCATAAAAGGAGGATTGCTATATATCATAATGTATCTTCGATGTTAAATCACGTGATTTATTATGAGCTGGATTGGATTCGTTGAACATGGGCCTCAAATGTTTTCCATTATGAATGGACTAGACTTGGAATTGTTATCACACGTTTGATATTTGGAACTGATATTACTCGTTTGTGACTTTGTACCTGAGATTGAGATATTATTTGAGATATTGGATGATGGACTGATGAGCTTCTCATGATTTGGATTTTAAGAGACTTGGATATCATGAGATTTGTTGAAGAGATTTGATGATGACATTTGGTATGATGTTGAGATTCATTGTGTTAGGTACTTTGGCGTATACATTTTCACGGAAGATATTTCACGGATTAAATTGATAATTGATGAAGGTTGACTACAGGGTTGTTTGTAACCACCGGTAAAAATCCACCTTTATACTAATAGTAATTCATTTTTCTACGTACATTTTTTTTTACGACTAGATAATAAGCCGCACTCACAAACTGCTCACTCTCATAGCTAATGCTTTTGATATACACACACTTATGCGACAATAGAAGTCTCACAACATCACTCTTATGTCTTACTTGAAATTTCCCGGCATGGTCATTCATGCTAGTTGTGCCCTCACATAACATACGGGATGTCCGGTATAAAGGAATTCCTATATTATTAGCATTATTTCCAATACTATGTCACAAGTAAATTAGGGATTTCTTAAAGTTTTATAACATTTTTGATACTATGTCATAAACCCTAATGTACAAACCATTAAACTTAACGTACAAGTTGAAAGCATAAAACCCTAAATTTAAGGCATTTCCCGGTTAAAACCCTAATTTGCAAATCTTATGATTTTATGTAAATAAAAATCACAAACTAAAATTTAAGATATAAATGAAACATTTATAAATTTCCAAAGTACAAGTTTATTAAACCAATGTACAAGTCATTAATGCATAAGAGTATTTATTTAATATAAAATTTATTATAAACCTTGGTGTACTTAATTTTAAGCACATTGTACAAACCTTTCTAGCACAAGTTTTAAAAATAAATTTTATTTTAGTAGGTACAACTAAACAATGCTAATGTACAAATATTAAAGTACCAAATTTAGGTCATTACTTTTATTATTTACATATAAATTAACCAAAAATGTATTTTACTTAGAGTAAATTAGCAACTTTAACCATGTAACTACCATATACACCTTAAGTACAACAATGCAAGCCCTAGGTACTACCCTATATTGCCTAACCCCATTTACCCTAGTTAAACTTGAACTAATTTAGTTACTACTTAGTTACCAAGTGCAACTTGTAAAGATCCTAACCACAATTAAGTTACTTGTATGTAAATTTTACACATCATCTTGTTACCATAAACTTTTACCTTAGTCAAGAATGGTGGGTAAAACTCTTGGCTAGAGTTTTACCACACCTCTTGTGTCCCTTAAATTCACATAAGCCTTCCATTTGTAATAGCTACACATCACCTTGTCTCCTCTCTTGTGAGACAAGGTGACTTAACACTTGGAGAAACCATGCATGCATTTTCCTATATATATGAACGCCCCATATCATTTTCTTTTTATGTCCCATGCAAACACACAAACTATACCATACTCCCATACACCATACGCCCCATATAATCCCTCCCATACTCACAAACAATCTAAAATTAAGACCTTAGTTAGTGTAAAGGAAAGCTAATCTAGCACTTGGAAGGTGTGAAGAAAACTTGGTGATATTAGCAACTATATAGGCGTTTACTCAAGATAAGCAACTCATAAGCTTGTAAGTATACTCATACTCTTTTCTTTAGTCATTTTAAACATTTACTAAAACGTATAAGTAGCTATGGAATTGAGTCATGTGGAAAAACAAGGTCAAAAATATATTTTATAACATTTCTGTAATCTTTCTGTAACTGTTGCGCTCCATAGACAAACACCTATTTGGAATGCGTTTTTCATAAATACTAGAACATGTTAGGAGTCTATTTAACAAGCAAAATGAACATCTAATCTAGTTATCAACACCCTATAGGTTTATACTACACAAATCACAAATTTTATTTTTCTCCTACTGAATTTACGCCAAAAACAGCCCTTACCCCCCTTATTGCCCCGCATTTATCTACTTCATGCTAGAGGTATTAGGGTAAAGCAAGGTACCGTTGTAAAGCCCACCTAGGATAATACAAAACGCCCCCATGACCCGGTTAAAAAGCCTAGTCGATATCTTTAAAAATAGCTATCATTTTGGGCAAAAGTCATAAACACCAAAAAGTCTTTTACAATAAATACATGGGAAAACATGGGATTTTTGATAAATTTGGTTAGGAACTGTATGAGAAACATTAGAAATGGGTGAAACAATATTTCACAAGGTCGCATGCAAAAGGTATAGTTTAAAACTGAACTTTTCATAAAACGCGTCGTGGCCAAGGGGCCATATTCGTGGACTTGTATCTTTCTAATCAAAGAGAACTAGGACATGAGAATTATACCATTTAAAAGAGCTTATAGCATAGTGTTTGAAGGGTCAAATGCGCTGTAGAAACCCTAGCTGGTCTTGTGTAAAACATGCCCTCTTTTAGCCCCGTTATTGCCCAAAAACAACAAAAAGCATATAACCCCCCTACTTTGTTAAATCATTGCGACCAAACCGTAAGAGCTTAGGACCTCTAGTTTGAATCATTAGAAAGACCACCAGAAAAACTCTTGAAAGGATTAAGAACGTTGTAAAAACCTATTAGGGCCCCGCTTTTATCCACCCGTACTTTTATCCACTTAGGCCGAAAACTAGTAAATTTTCCTTATGAAATTTTAAGTATAAAAATTGTAATTCTTGTTTCCTTTGGACTAAAAATGTAATTTCTGTGAGGTAGTCATATAAGGGTTGATTTTGTCAATAACCCATAGTCGAAGGTGTAAAGTGTCATTTTTGAAAGTACAAGGGTAAAAAATGTAAATATTTAAAATTGTAAATCATAATATTTTGGAAACATAAAATATTTAACAACTTTGGTTTTGATAAAAACTTATTAATAATTATTTGAGCCGTAATAATAATAAGTATGATAGGTATATTTAATTTTGTAGAGACTTCATGTTATTTCCGTCGCATAAACTTGAATACAAATACTAAATACATGATATACCAAATCAGATCAAGAGTCGGAGCAGTTTGTTCATATTAACTAATTTGTTTTCCATCCAGACTACAATAACACCGAGGTGAGTTCATAGTCCCACTTTTACATATTTGTTTTCTAAACTCGTGGGGAGATACATGCTACAAAAACCGAACACAAGTATTTTTCTGTATGCTATCGTGAATGATATTGCCTAAGTTACCTACTGATGCCACTAAAAGTCCCTCATATCATGAACCATTAATCACTTGCGAGTGAACGCGAATATCGTGAATAGATCTATTGGCAGTTGACGCCCCATTTGTGTTAGCCGGATAGGTAACCAAATGCACGTTATTTGAGAATACTAGGAGAATGGCAAACTCCTACCGGAGGGCATTGTTACTTACATCATCTCTATGATGTCAGTAACTTCCATCATTAGTTCATTACTATGATGCCGTACTGTTAAGGTTTGCGTGTCATGAGACTTAGGGCAATATACTGTACTGCAATATTCCTGATTTTACTACTGCTTATCTTGTGTTCAACTGATTATTATTCAAACACTATGGATTCACTCAACCTTTGTGTTGACTTTTTAGCATGTCTTATCTCAGGAAATTAGAGCACGATCTGGCACGGAGTGGCAATGGACTTTCTTATATGAAGGCGTCCATTTTTGTTATCATTCACAAGAATAAAACTATGTATTTCCGTATTTCCTTTGGGACCTTTATTATGTAAACTCTGATTTAAATAAATGAATGATAACTGTTTTATCTAAAACGTCTCTTTTGAGCCGTTTATCTATTATTATGACTGTGCTCCATGAAGTAATACCCCAACCTTAATTCCGCTGCGTATACCGAATTTGGGGGTGTTACAGATTGGTATCAGAGCCATAGTTATAGAGAACGGAATACAAAACCGAAACTATAACTCTTTTTCACACTTAAATAAAGTCCTCCGTGCCACTACACTGGTCAGACACTATTTATGCATGTTTATACTGATTATTTATATATATAATGAGGTATTTATAATTACCGGGTTGTTACAGAGTTATGTCTTTCTCTACCCCCTCTAGTCCTAGTTTACCGGAGTACGTACCTGAGGAAACCTACCCTACTACGGATTCACCGAGCCACTCTCCCATACCTGGAGATGCTGCATTGGATATGGAGTCTGATCCTTCCGAGGAACCATTTGAGGAGTTCGCAGTAGTACCTGATATTGATCCAGTATCCAGGCACACTACGGAGTCGGAGGATGTTCTTGTGGTACCTGATATCGCTCCATTTCCGGATGATCCGTACATGGTTGCTAGGAGGGAACATGGCACATTTGCTGAGGCTGAGCCATCTGACCCAAATCCCCCATCCTCTGAGTCACTGCCTGCATCACCTTCACCAATTAGACAAAGGAGATTTCGAGTGCTAGAGCCTTATGAACCAGAACCATTCATGGAGGCATACCGTTATCATCCTTATGGTACAACCTATCTAAACACACCTCGAAAAAGGGTACACCCTGTTAGATCATGTGTCCACATGTCATCAACATCAATAACACCTTCAAACCCAGCACCACCATCAGACCGCCCTAGGAGAACCTTTGAGAGAGCACGGAAAAGGATAATTCCTGTGCCTCCACCACACACATACATGTTACCTACACTACCATCCACATCTGCACCAGGCCCGTCATCACCACATTTAGATGATATTGCTGAAAAGGAAATATCAACACAGGAGGAAACTGATCCGCCCATAGCTACAGATGTTACCTCTCCATCTCAGCCAGAGGATCTTGAAGAGGAGGCGAGAGCTATAATCGCCCGGTACAATGCCTTACGATCACCAACTCCTGACTACCCTACGCCACCGCGGGTATTCGAGACGGGAGAAAGTTCGCAAGCTGCAATGGACCGACCACCTACCCTTCCTACGCTTGTAGCACGTATGGAAAGACACGAGGAACAAATTGATGATGCTTTAGGACACCTTGACAATTTACCACTTGAACGTATAGAAGGAATTGAAGGAGAAGTAGAGGAGTTAATCACTAAGCAAGCAACCACGGGGAAAAAGTTAGACACCTTGACAGCAGATTTGCAAGCAAGTCGTGAAAAGGTGCATAGTTTGGAACAACAGCATGGACAGATAAGTCAAGATCTTCCTTTGTTATATCATAATGATCTGATGATGTCAAATATAATGGTGATTCAAAGTGATGATATCATGAAGATTTACTCCAGAATTACTACCCTAGAGATAATGATGGAAGATACTCAGATCCAACAATGGGAGTATATACAGGATCTTCACACCAAGATCAGAGAACTGGAAAGCCGTCTTGGAGGAACATCTGGAAATCACTAGACTAAACCTTTACCTATTTAGCTTTTGTATTATGTCATAGCCATGAGTATGTAGCATAAATAAAGATACTTGTATCCTTTTTGTTGTACAAATTTTACAAGTTACTTATGGCTATATGTGGTTGTAATATTATGCTATGTTATGGTATCAATAAAGGTTTATTACGGAAAAAAAAATTATTTGTTGTGATTATGTTGTTATGACTTCTATACACTTACCTTGTAATTTGTTATAACATAACATGATCATTCTAAATATATTTTCCCATGTGTCATTAATAGAAATATGGCGCGCACAAGAAATACTAACGGAACAGAAACACCAGAACCCGCTATGTCTCAAGCTGATATCCAACAACTAGTTGCAGACAGCGTTGCTGCAGCTCTTGAGAGGCAGGCAGCAGCATTGGCCCGCACTGGAAATACTAGCAGGCCTAACGGAGGAAGCGAGACAGATGTAGCTCGCAAGTGTACTTACAAAGATTTCATGAACTGTAAACCCACCTTTTTCAAAGGAACCGAAGGAGCAACTGAGTTGGCTCGTTGGTTTGAGCGAACAGAGACGGTATTCATGAGGAGCGGTTGTTCTGACGACTGCAAGGTCACTTTTGCTACAGGAACTTTATTGGATGATGCCTTATCTTGGTGGAATGTCTCTGCTCAAACTATGGGTATTGGAGCAGCCTATCAACTCTCATGGGCTGACTTCAAGACAAAGATGTTAAAGAAGTACTGCCCTCGCACTGAGATTAAGAAGTTGGAAGATGAGTTCCACCAGCTGGTGGTGAAAGGAACTGATCTCAAGACTTACAACCGAAGGTTTCAGGAACTGGCAATGCTATGCCCAACTATAGTGCCTGATCTTGAGAAGACATTGGAGAAGTATACTGAAGGCTTACCTCGCAGTATCGAGGGGAATGTCACCTCATCAAAACCCCAGTCACTAGAGGAGGCAATTTCCATTGCTCAAACGTTAATGGATCGAGAAGTCAAGCGTGGTTTCACCCAGGGAGGTAATGATCACAAAAGAAAGCTTGATGACAAAAGGACAACCCATCATCACAACAACTACCCTAACCATAACACCCACAACAACAATTACAACCGAAACAACCACCACCATTACCAACAGAATCGAAACAACCATCACCAGCAACAGAACCGAAGGCAGGAAATTGCCAAAGCTTATGTAGCCGCACCTGTTGGAGGCGGTGGCTATGCTGGAAATCTGCCATTATGCAACCGATGCAAGATGCACCACAATGGACCATGCTTTGTTAAGTGCGGAAAGTGTCACAAAACCGGCCACAAAACCAAAGACTGTAGGGCCTCAGGTGCTAATTTGCAGCCTGTAGAAGTGATATGTCATGGGTGTGGTGAGAAAGGACATTACAAGAATCGATGTCCCAAACAGAATGGCAACCAGAACAACACGGCCCGTGCAAGAGCTTACGTGCTAGGAGATGCAAACCCTCAGCACAACCCGGATGTGGTCACGGGTACGTTTTCTCTCAATCAACATTTAGCTAAAGTATTATTTGATACTGGCGCCGATAAAAGCTTTATATCCATTACTTTCGCTTCTTTACTTAAACTCACCCCAACTGCCCTAGATAACACCTATGAAATAGAACTAGCTAATGGAAAGTTAGTTAGCACTAATACTATAATCCAGGGTTGTACTCTAACTCTACTAAACCAACCTTTCAACATAGACCTTATGCCTATTGAACTCGGTAGTTTCGATGTTGTTATTGGTATGGATTGGTTGTCTAAGAACCATGCGAGAATAATATGTGACGAGAAGGTGGTTCACATCCCTTACCAAGGGGAAACGTTGATCGTTCGGGGTGATCGAAGTAGGACTAAATTAAGCATTATCTCATGCCTCAAAACCATGAAGTATATCGACAAAGGATGTCATGCGTTCTTAGCTCAAGTGACGGAGAAAAAGACGGAAGAAAAACAGCTTGGAGATGTACCAATAGTAAGGGATTTTCCAGAAGTTTTCCCGGAAGAAGTGCTTGGACTACCACCTGTTCGTCAGGTAGAGTTCCAGATTGATTTAGTTCCGGGAGCAACACCAGTAGCACGAGCACCCTACCGTTTGGCTCCGTCTGAAATGCAGGAGTTATTCAACCAGCTGCAGGAGTTGTTAGATAGAGGTTTCATTCGACCAAGCTCATCACCTTGGGGAGCTCCGGTCCTGTTCGTTAAAAAGAAGGACGGATCTTTACGGATGTGTATTGATTACCGAGAGTTGAATAAACTTACGGTAAAGAACCGATACCCGTTACCAAGGATTGACGACTTGTTTGACCAATTACAAGGGTCGAGTGTTTATTCAAAGATTGATTTGAGATCGGGTTATCATCAATTACGAGTAAGGGAAGAAGATATTCCTAAAACGGCGTTCAGGACGAGATACGGTCATTACGAATTCCAGGTGATGCCATTTGGGTTGACAAATGCACCGGCTGTGTTTATGGATCTCATGAACAGAGTGTGCAAACCTTATCTGGACAAATTCATAATAGTGTTCATTGACGATATTCTTATTTACTCCCGCAATGAAGAAGAGCATGGGGAGCATTTGAGAATTATTTTGGAGCTACTCAAGAAGGAGCAATTGTACGCAAAGTTCTCCAAGTGTGATTTTTGGATTCGCACTGTACAGTTTCTTGGGCACGTAATCGATCAGCATGGAATTCACGTAGATCCTTCCAAAATAGAAGCAGTCAAAAATTGGCCAACACCTACCACACCTACGGAGGTACGTCAATTTTTAGGACTTGCTGGATACTATCGGAGATTCATAGAAGGATTTTCAAAGATTGCCAAATCTTTGACTGAATTAACTCAAAAGAACAAGAAGTACATCTGGGGAAGAGATCAGGAAGAAGCATTTCAACTACTAAAGCAAAAGCTTTGCGAAGCTCCAATTCTAGCACTACCTGAAGGGAGTAGCGATTTCGTTGTTTACTGCGACGCATCACATCAAGGTCTGGGAGCGGTGTTAATGCAAAGAGAGAAAGTTATTGCTTATGCATCTCGACAGCTCAAACCGCATGAGAAGAATTACACAACACATGATCTAGAATTGGGGGCAGTAGTATTTGCTCTTAAAATCTGGAGGCATTATTTGTACGGCACAAGGTGTATTGTGTTCACTGATCACAAGAGTCTTCATCATATTCTTGATCTGAAAGAATTGAACATGAGGCAACGGCGTTGGTTGGAATTGCTAAGTGACTACGATTGTGAAATTCGTTACCATCCTGGAAAAGCAAATGTGGTAGCAGATGCTTTGAGCAGGAAAGAACGAATTAAGCCTCTTCGAGTCAGAGCTTTAGTTATGACCATTAATCTGAATCTACCATCTCAAATTCTCCAAGCGCAGTATGAAGCAATGAAAGAAGAGAATATTCAGGCTGAAAATCTACGAGGTATGGACAAGATGTTTGAAAGTCGTTCCGATGGAACTCGTTGCATAAAGAACAGAAGTTGGGTTCCACATTATGGTGATTTACGAAACGTGATTATGCATGAGTCACACAAATCGAAGTACTCCATTCACCCGGGGTCTGAGAAGATGTATCAGGACCTTAAAAGGTATTACTGGTGGCCAAACATGAAGGCTGACATTGCTGAATATGTCAGTAAATGTTTGACGTGTTCTCGAGTGAAAGGGGAACATCAAAAGCCATCCGGCTTGTTGATTCAACCAGAGATTCCTGTGTGGAAGTGGGAGAGAATAACAATGGATTTTATCACCAAGTTGCCTAAGACGTCCAGTGGGTATGATACAATTTGGGTTATCATCGATCGTCTTGCGAAATCAGCTCATTTCTTGCCAATCAAGGAGACTGATGAGATGGAAACTCTCGCAAAGTTGTATCTGAAGGAGATAGTTTCACGACATGGAGTGCCAATTTCCATTATCTCGGATCGTGACGCTCGTTTCACATCCCGATTTTGGCAATCACTCCAAAAGGCTTTAGGTACTAAATTAGACATGAGTACGGCTTACCACCCCCAAACCGATGGACAAAGTGAAAGAACCATTCAAACGTTGGAAGATATGCTCAGGGCGTGTGTAATAGATTTTGGTAAAGGATGGGATAGACATTTGCCTTTGGCAGAATTCTCATATAACAATAGTTACCATGCCAGCATCAAGGCAGCACCGTTCGAAGCACTTTATGGGCGAAAGTGTCGATCACCCGTGTGTTGGGCCGAGGTAGGAGAAGCTCAACTCACTGGTCCTGAAATCATCCAGGAAACCACTGATAAGATAGTGCAAATTCGGCAACATCTACAAGCTGCACGAGATAGGCAAAAGAGTTACGCTGATGTAAGGCGAAAGCCTATGGAATTTGAAGTGGGTGATAGGGTTATGCTAAAAGTATCACCATGGAAAGGTACGGTTAGGTTCGGAAAACGGGGAAAATTAAATCCTAGATACATAGGACCATTCAAGATTCTGGAAAGGATCGGTCCTGTAGCCTATAAACTCGAGCTTCCTATAGAACTCAGTAACATACACCCTACTTTCCATATTTCCAACCTAAAGAAGTGTTTGTCGGATGAAACACTTGTAATCCCAATGAAAGAACTCCAGCTCAACGACAAGCTCAATTTTGTGGAAGAACCTGTTGAGATAATGGATAGGGAGGTTAAGCAATTAAAACGAAGCCGAATTCCTATCATTAAGGTGAGATGGAATTCTAAAGTAGGACCGGAATTTACTTGGGAACGGGAAGATCAATTCCGTAAGAAGTACCCACACCTATTCTCCAATACCGCAACCAACACCGAGTGAATCTCGAGGACGAGATTCCATTTAAGGAAGGGAGACTGTAACCACCGGTAAAAATCTACCTTTATACTAATAGTAATTCATTTTTCTACGTACATTTTTTTTACGACTAGATAATAAGCCGCACTCACAAACTGCTCACTCTCATAGTTAATGCCTTTGATATACACACACTTATGCAACAATGGAAGTCTCACAATATCACTCTTATGTCTTACTTGAAATTTCCCGGCATGGTCATTCATGCTAGTTGTGCCCTCACATAACATACGGGATGTCCGGTATAAAGGAATTCCTATATTATTAGCATTATTTCCAATACTATGTCACAAGTAAATTAGGGATTTCTTAAAGTTTTATAACATTTTCGATACTATGTCATAAACCCTAATGTACAAACCATTAAACTTAATGTACAAGTTGAAAGCATAAAACCCTAAATTTAAGGCATTTCCCGGTTAAAACCCTAATTTGCAAATCTTATGATTTTATGTAAATAAAAATCACAAACTAAAATTTAAGATATAAATGAAACATTTATAAATTTTCAAAGTACAAGTTTATTAAACCAATGTACAAGTCATTAATGCATAAGAGTATTTATTTAATATAAAATTTATTATAAACCTTGGTGTACTTAATTTTAAGCACATTGTACAAACCTTTCTAGCACAAGTTTTAAAAATAAATTTTATTTTAGTAGGTACAACTAAACAATGCTAATGTACAAATATTAAAGTACCAAATTTAGGTCATTACTTTTATTATTTACATATAAATTAACCAAAAATGTATTTTACTTAGAGTAAATTAGCAACTTTAACCATGTAACTACCATATACACCTTAAGTACAACAATGCAAGCCCTAGGTACTACCCTATATTGCCTAACGCCCCCCCCCCCCATTTACCCTAGTTAAACTTGAACTAATTTAGTTACTACTTAGTTACCAAGTGCAACTTGTAAAGATCCTAACCACAATTAAGTTACTTGTATGTAAATTTTACACATCATCTTGTTACCATAAACTTTTACCTTAGTCAAGAATGGTGGGTAAAACTCTTGGCTAGAGTTTTACCACACCTCTTGTGTCCCTTAAATTCACATAAGCCTTCCATTTGTAATAGCTACACATCACCTTGTCTCCTCTCTTGTGAGACAAGGTGACTTAACACTTGGAGAAACCATGCATGCATTTGCCTATATATATGAACGCCCCATATCATTTTCTTTTTATGTCCCATGCAAACACACAAACTATACCATACTCCCATACACCATACGCCCCATATAATCCCTCCCATACTCACAAACAATCTAAAATTAAGACCTTAGTTAGTGTAAAGGAAAGCTAATCTAGCACTTGGAAGGTGTGAAGAAAACTTGGTGATATTAGCAACTATATAGGCGTTTACTCAAGATAAGCAACTCATAAGCTTGTAAGTATACTCATACTCTTTTCTTTAGTCATTTTAAACATTTACTAAAACGTATAAGTAGCTATGGAATTGAGTCATGTGGAAAAACAAGGTCAAAAATATATTTTATAACATTTCTGTAATCTTTCTGTAACTGTTGCGCTCCATAGACAAACACCTATTTGGAATGCGTTTTTCTTAAATACTAGAACATGTTAGGAGTCTATTTAACAAGCAAAATGAACATCTAATCTAGTTATCAACACCCTATAGGTTTATACTACACAAATCACAAATTTTATTTTTCTCCTACAGAATTTACGCCAAAAACAGCCCTTACCCCCCTTATTGCCCCGCATTTATCTACTTCATGCTAGAGGTATTAGGGTAAAGCAAGGTACCGTTGTAAAGCCCACCTAGGATACTACAAAACGCCCCCATGACCCAGTTAAAAAGCCTAGTCGATATCTTTAAAAATAGCTATCATTTTGGGCAAAAGTCATAAACACCAAAAAGTCTTTTACAATAAATACATGGGAAAACATGGGATTTTTGATAAATTTGGTTAGGAACTGTATGAGAAACATTAGAAATGGGTGAAACAATATTTCACAAGGTCGCATGCAAAAGGTATAGTTTAAAACTGAACTTTTCATAAAACGCGTCGTGGCCAAGGGGCCATATTCGTGGACTTGTATCTTTCTAATCAAAGAGAAATAGGACATGAGACTTATACCATTTAAAAGAGCTTATAGCATAGTGTTTGAAGGGTCAAATGCGCTGTATAAACCCTAGCTGGTCTTGTGTAAAACATGCCCTCTTTTAGCCCCGTTATTGCCCAAAAACAACAAAAAGCATATAACCCCCCTACTTTGTTAAATCATTGCGACCAAACCGTAAGAGCTTAGGACCTCTAGTTTGAATCATTAGAAAGACCACCAGAAAAACTCTTGAAAGGATTAAGAACGTTGTAAAAACCTATTAGGGCCCCGCTTTTATCCACCCGTACTTTTATCCACTTAGGCCGAAAACTAGTAAATTTTCCTTATGAAATTTTAAGTATAAAAATTGTAATTCTTGTTTCCTTTGGACTAAAAATGTAATTTCTGTGAGGTAGTCATATAAGGGTTGATTTTGTCAATAACCCATAGTCGAAGGTGTAAAGTGTCATTTTTGAAAGTACAAGGGTAAAAAATGTAAATATTTAAAATTGTAAATTATAATATTTTGGAAACATAAAATATTTAACAACTTTGGTTTTGATAAAAACTTATTAATAATTATTTGAGCCGTAATAATAATAAGTATGATAGGTATATTTAATTTTGTAGAGACTTCATGTTATTTCCGTCGCATAAACTTGAATACAAATACTAAATACATGATATACCAAATCAGGTCAAGAGTCGGAGCAGTTTGTTCATATTAACTAATTTGTTTTCCATCCAGACTACAATAACACCGAGGTGAGTTCATAGTCCCACTTTTACATATTTGTTTTCTAAACTCGTGGGGAGATACATGCTACAAAAACCGAACACAAGTATTTTTCTGTATGCTATCGTGAATGATATTGCCTAAGTTACCTACTGATGCCACTAAAAGTCCCTCATATCATGAACCATTAATCACTTGCGAGTGAACGCGAATATCGTGAATAGATCTATTGGCAGTTGACGCCCCATTTGTGTTAGCCGGATAGGTAACCAAATGCACGTTATTTGAGAATACTAGGAGAATGGCAAACTCCTACCGGAGGGCATTGTTACTTACATCATCTCTATGATGTCAGTAACTTCCATCATTAGTTCATTACTATGATGCCGTACTGTTAAGGTTTGCGTGTCATGAGACTTAGGGCAATATCTGTATGCAATATTCCTGATTTTACTACTGCTTATCTTGTGTTCAACTGATTATTATTCAAACACTATGGATTCACTCAACCTTTGTGTTGACTTTTTAGCATGTCTTATCTCAGGAAATTAGAGCACGATCTGGCACGGAGTGGCAATGGACTTTCTTATATGAAGGCGTCCATTTTTGTTATCATTCACAAGAATAAAACTATGTATTTCCGTATTTCCTTTGGGACCTTTATTATGTAAACTCTGATTTAAATAAATGAATGATAACTGTTTTATCTAAAACGTCTCTTTTGAGCCGTTTATCTATTATTATGACTGTGCTCCATGAAGTAATACCCCAACCTTAATTCCGCTGCGTATACCGAATTTGGGGGTGTTACATTGTTTGTATGGTATTTCTTATTTGGATTTGATGTGAGATTTTCCGGGCACGTTTACTTATTTCGTCTTCTTTCTTTCTACCCTTCCGTGAAGATGACTTGTTTGGGCGTTAATTAGAGGGTGATAAAGACTTGGCTATTTAGTTACGTTTGTGACTCTTTCTCACTTAACCCACAACGTAGTTATCACTTCGGTGTCTCACTCAGTTGAGAATGTCAAGAGGTTTTGTACATCGGGTACACCGTTTCTTTTTCACAAGGATTAGTACAAGTTTAAGTAACAAATCAGGAGAATTTTACTTCATGATCAAGTTTGGCATATCGGGTTTACTTCTCCATGTTGTCACTACAATAGCCGACAGAATGCGTGAATGATGTGTTTACCAAAGTGTTTATTGGATGGTTGACGATTTTGTTGATGTTGGATATTGAACCGTTGATGAACCACCGCATGTTCCCCTAAAACAGACATTCACCGAAACCAAAGTTGTCATTACACATTCAAGCTGACATTGTTTACGGTTCTGTCTTGATTTTGTAAAATCCCGCGAAAGAACCTATTTCTCGGTTTAAATCATAGACTTGTAAAATCCCGTGACAATGGAAGCATCCTTGTAAAGTGCATTTCCGGATCTATCTTACGGTTTATTCTTGGTTTTGTAAAATCCCGCGAAAGAAAATATTTTTCGGTCTAAACCATAGAGTTGTAAAATCCCGTATTGATGGAACCATCATGGAGAAAAGGAAAGTGTATTTCGGGATCTTTTGATCTTTGGTGCTACGGTTTCTGCTTCAAAGAAGGGATAAAAGGGTGTACTTCATGAATTGGATGTGTGTTTGGATCTTCGTCATGGCAGTATGGTTATTACATGGTTTTACGGGGTTATGTGCATTTAACCATGGTCGGGATGAAACCATTATCAAAGTTCATTTAAATGTCAAAGAAGGCTAGATTTGAGCAGTTCAGAAGATGTGACAACGGCGTTAATTCAATATTATTTATTTGAGGTTGAAGTGAAATATCACGGGTGAGTGTACTTAGTATCTGAAGGTATCGGGGATGGATGGATGAAGATTCTTCAAGATCCTTGTTCAAGCTTATCATTAAAAACGAAGACTTGGAAATCTAGTTATTGTTGGGTGTCTTTTACCTTTTCTTTTA
Source organism: Chrysanthemum makinoi (assembly GCA_910596185.1). Classification (NCBI taxonomy): domain Eukaryota; kingdom Viridiplantae; phylum Streptophyta; class Magnoliopsida; order Asterales; family Asteraceae; genus Chrysanthemum; species Chrysanthemum makinoi. The sequence goes on along the minus strand of OU343222.1, from coordinate 328,273,040 downwards.
CCACTTGGGGGAATTGGGCTCTTACCACTACAAAATAACTATCACTTTAAGGAGTTACGTTGTAGTGCTCAGTGTCACATTGAATTGTGGATTCTCAAGAGGTGATGTACGTCTATTACTTGATGGTTGGTTGGTTGAAGAGTATAGAGTACTTAGAGATTCAATGGAGCATGAATTCTCGGCACCGCTCTTTGTTACACATGTGCAAGTTTAAGTCACGAGTTCGGGTTAGTTTACTTCAGGGTCAAATTCATCATATTGGGTTTTCTCCATCAGCTGTCACGACAAAGAGCCTACTGAATGATAATGGGGTTGATTACTTGTTTTGCCAAGAGATTGAAAAGAGAGAGATTATGACGTATGAACACAACAGTTCATGCCTCGTACTCTAAAGAAAAGAAAAGTGTACGTTTCAGTGCGCTTTATCTTCCAAAGAAGAGAAATCTTCTTATGACGTATGAACACTTCAGTTCATGCCTCGTACTCTAAAGAAAAGAAAGGTGTACGTGTTAGTGCGCTTTATCTTCTGAAGAAGAGAAATCTTCTTATTATGACCATTCTCATCAACATGCTTCATACTTTTTCCATGCGCTTCAGTCATCAAGTGAACCGGGCTACTGTTGATTGTTTTATGATTCCACTTTCTCAACTATAATGACGATGGCGACATCATGTGCTAATTTTGCGGGGGAGAAGTGTGAATAGACTACATTTGGATGATATTCACTTGTTTAATCAAGAATGGCATCTCCGTATGCAATTCTTGAGGGGGAGAAGAAGTGTGAATTTTTTGCATTGTTGATTGATATTTGAGAATATAAATGGTCATACGGCTCTAAAATCATGTAAGAACCGAGCTTCTTCTTATCGGGTCATCTTCACATGGATTTTTTCTCTTCTAAGAGCCGTTGGTTGACATCTTCACTCGGATTGATGAGTTTATCGACAAAGTGCTTCCGGTTAATGCTTCACGTATACATCAACATGATGATTCCGAACTATCTCTCTGTTCTTGTTTGATGGGATTGGTAGTTTGGTGTTACCATCTTGTGTGTTCGTTGCGGCCTGGTTGCTGATTTCCTTGATGAACATCTTTCTGTTCTTGTTTGATTGGGAGGGATTTTAGTTAAGGGGATTTGCAAGATGTAAGTTAATTGGGATGTTTTTTGGTGGGATGCTTTTTGGTGTGAGTTGAAGATGTTAACACTCTATTCCCCATTCGGACAATCTTGAAGAAGGTCGAGTCTACAGTTTGTTCTACATTTTCTGCTACATGTTAGAGAAACTCAAGGTTTGATTCATGACGAGTAAACTTGATGAACTTAATTCTTCTAAGTGACTGAAGATATTCCGGGAAAACAAATGTCATGACCGCAGAGAAACTCAAGGTTTTACTCATCAAGGCGTTTAGTGTTAGTATTCCAACGACGTGGGGGAAGTGATGTTAGAGAAAGTTTCTGAAGATAAAAGAGGTACACTAGTGTGTGGTGATTTCGATGGCATCGCAATGATCAGAGGAGAGATATTGTGTACATTGGGGATGCTCTGCTGTTTCACTTGAGTGCTTAATCAGTGATTTTGAGATATAATCACTTATTCCAGAGTTGACATCCACAGAGATTGTCTTCCGCAGAGATAATCAGTGACTTGGCTTGCATCTTCAATGTTATCAGTTATTCCTTCCTTGGGTATTGGTATACTTCGGATACTTGAGCTTCATACACGATCATCAGGGAAGAAAAATGTGAACATGGGGAGGTGTTTTCATTCCCCTCATGATGTGTATTCGGGAGAGCTCTTGGGTATTGGTGTACTTCGGGTTCTTGATCGTCATACTCGTTCATCAGGGAAGAAAAATGTGAACATGGGAAGGTGTTCTTCATTCCCCTCATGAAGTGTATTCGAGAGAGTTCTTGAGCATTATACTAAGAGACTGACTGCATCAACTCAACTACTTGGGGGAATTATTCTCTTGACACTTTTTGGAATGTATTGCTTCAGACTTCAGTGGAAAAGGAATTTGAGAAGATTATTTAAGTGTGGGATGAAATGTTGATGTTCTTCTATTGGATGATATAACCTCGAACGAAGAATCACGGTGATTATTCTTAAAAGGAGCAGCGGGATTTATGATAATGGTGTGCTTCTCTGTGCACCTGGCTAAGGCAAGCTTGAAAAAGAGCTTCAAATCTGCTCAGCTAAATGATTTTCGGTTTGGGGGGAAGCTGCCAAAGTCTCACTTTCAGTTGGTTCAATTTCTTTCTTCGATTCAAGAGCCCTGGAAGCTTTGGTGGTGAATGTTTAAGAGTTGATGACTTCTATCTTCTACGACGTGCTGCTCGATATCCTTATCACGGTACTCGTATCATCATCTTCTTTAATTATATCATCTTCTCTATCTTTGTATATATTTATCAGAAAAACCAAATACAAAAATATAAAACCAGCAAAAAGAAAATAGAAATTTTTAAAACAATCAAAAACCCATAAAAATCAGAAAAATTTCAAAAATTCCAAAAATATGTTTTCTCAAGACATGTCTTCTGGTATCGATAACATCTACGGTCTTAGAAATGTCATTCAATAATGGCACGGGACTTTAGATGAAGTTCGAGCAGGAGGTGTAAATATTTCTTTCAAAACATGTCCAAAAACCATGGCTTACAGTTATTTCAGACTGTAACCCGGGCTTCAAAATATGGCTTACAGTTATTTTAGACTGTAACCCGAGCTTCAAATAATGGCTTGCAGTTACTTCAGACTGTAACCCTTGCTTAAAACTATGGCTTGCTATCATTTCAGATACCAACCCGCTCTTCAAGAAAGGAAAGTGCTGCGCTAAACCAATTTTCAAATATTTCGTGCACTTATCCTAAAACAATTTAAGGAAAGTATGTCGAAGGAATCTTTGTTCCTACACAAATGTTTTTCCGTCTAAAATTCTTCAGAAAAATATTTGTTGTTTTCAAAATGGTGGAAAATGAGTTGCTTGAAAATCAATCAGTTTGAGTTTTAGTAAAATTTGGAAACTCAATCAATGACTTCAACACTTTTAAAATCTTTTATAAAATGAGTTATTGGTTGAGGGGAAGAATGTTTTCAAATCTATATCTTCTAACGAGCTTTCTTAATTATCCTAATATGCTTAATTAAAATGATGTTAACCTATGTTGAAGGACTAGGTGCCTAGGATATGATTGCTAGGATTAGATGATTAGAGTTTGATGAACACATTATTCTCATACATTTATATGATCGATTGATATGTTGCATTGACTTTTATTAGTCGATTGTTGTTTGGGTGATGTCGACCACCATATATTTGTATGTGTGTTCACTAACGTATGCAGGTATATTGGTATAAAAGAATGTTCCGATCCGGATCCCACAATTGAAGATGATTGGATGCCGAAAGGAAAGGGTAACTATATCTTGGGTTGACAAATGAAGAAACGGAGCTTAATTGGACTTCTATGGAGAGTTGGCATAAGTGAAACGTAAGAGGTCTCCTTCGGCATCGTGTTGGTTTTCTTCTAAGTGATTGAAGAAACGGAGCTTAATTTGACCTCGGTTGGCATTCAAAATGCAACGTAAGAAGAAGTCTCACTGCATCGGCAGACGGTTTTTCTTCCAAACCCTCACAAGACAACAACGGAAGCTTCTCTACCACCTAACGCATTATCTTGTGCAGGAAAAGTAGTGATGATACCATTTTTCTAAAACTTTGAATAATATTGTTTTGATAATGGAAAAATATTGTTTTGAAAATTAATCGGATTCAAAGTTTTGAAATCAACCGGACTCTTATTTTGTCAAATCTTAAGTGATTTCAAATTAAATATTTGCAAACGATATTTCATCTATCAAGTCCGTTTGTACAATTAAAGTGGTGATCTAAAGATTTAATGTTATGTCATGGTATGATTTTCTTTAGAATCAAGATCTTTCAAAATGAAATTTTTTCTGTTCTTGTTTGATTGTGAAATTGTTTTATTTTACCTAAAAGATCTCTTAAAACAATCATACCTAACACTAACAATCTTTAATGTCTTAAAATGGTCCTTATCTGTCATTTTTCAAAATTAAATCAAGCCACTTCTTTCCCCAAAATCTTTTAAATGATTTAAATCAATTGGGATCACAAATCTCAAAAGGTTTGAAATTTTGATCGGGGTAGAGAACGTGAGTTAAATCTCTTATCTGTTTAAATGGAATTGGTTTTAGTCCTTTTAAGGCACTCCTGCCTCCATGTGCCAAACGATTTCAAATACACAATGCACATGTTGAGGAGGAGCATTTATCCAAAAACAGGATGAGTATTTAAACAAGGCCACATTTTCTCCCATGTTTTCTAAACCTAATTAAATCACTTGGGATCCAAAATCTCAAAAGGTTTGATATTTTTGATCGGGGGAGAATTTGTGATTTAATAATGAAATTTGATAAAAGGTGATCGTTTTGATTCAAATGTGCATGCTGCTCTCTCTTGTGTGCTAAACGCTTTCGAATCTCGAAGCACATATTGAGGGGAGCATTTTAAAGAAAATAAACTATTGAGGTACAAAAGCTTTTATGTTTTAACATAAAGTACCTTGATTGAGTTTTCAAATGGTTTTCTAAATGGCTTTTGTGATTCGTGGATGTGCTTCTAAGAACTCTTTCCTCTATGTGTTAAAATGATTTCTCTTATCCTATGCACATATTGAGGGGGAGAATTTTACCAAGAAAATCAAATGGCTTTTTTCTATGGAAATTGTGATCAAGAAATTAATTCTTTCAAAGAACTCTTGCCTCCATGTGTTAAACAATTTCAAAATCATATGCACATGTTGAAGGGGAGCTTTTCTAAATGATCAAAACTATTAAGGTACAAAATGCTTTGATCTCGTATCACAAGTACCTTGATTGATTTTTCAATTGGTTTCGAGAAGGAATGAACTGTACCAAAAGACCGACCATTTTACTTTATGCATGGAGTTATAAGGATGGTTAGGTTAGGTATTTGTTCCCACGATCCCGCCAGAGGAGGAGGGATCTACCCAGGGACAATCCACTAGATAGTGTAGAGTCCTTAGGTATATTGAAAAAAGAAGAAAAGTGAGATATGGGAAGAGTGCGGACTGAGACAGAGCTAGTACTGGAATAAACCCAACAAGGTTCTAGTTATGAAGTCTCGGTAAGCACTGAAGGGGTTGAAGAATGAAAAAGAATTGAATGTGAAAAGGGGTGAAAAGAAATAGCCCTCCAATAATTCAACCTTAGGGCAGAACCGGGTTCAATACATATGCTCCTGGTGGTTACTTAGGTAACTCCGGTATTGAAGACAAGACGTCATGGACCCACTGACGCACTGCACTACAACTTCCCAAACCACTCAAGTTCCTCTTAAAAGGGCTTGTTTCATTCTCACGGGGAACCTACGTAACCTATCGACTTTCTCTTAGAGATTGTTGATATTGAAGAAGGAGACCCTCTCCCTAGTCTCCGGCATAGGAACCAAATGTGCACCATTGAGTCTAGAGCCAAGAGATCATCCACAATATCTCATTAGGACACAAAATTAATGAAGACTTGCTGTTTCACACAATGTGGAAAGTAAGTATATATTAAGAGTCTTACGCTTTATCCTTGTGGTATTGCCAGAACATCCGACTAATATGTTAAAGTATTCACAATGAAGATGGAAATCCTTCTAGAGCCAACATCAAACAAGCTCTTGGTGGGTGACATGTGAAATCTTTCAAAATATCAAGCTTGTGACAACTGGATAGAAACAATGGGGCGATTCAATCTTGAATCAACCTTGGTCCAGGAAATGAATTGACGAATACTTTTGGAAAAACCATTCGATGTGCAAACATTCTTTTCTCTAGCACGTCGAATGTGTACTTATGTTTTCAAACACAAAAAGTATTTCTGATTGAAAAAATACTTTTGGAAAAACCGTTCGATGTGCAAATCTTCTTTTCTCTAGCACGTCGAATGTGTACTCTTTTAAATACAAAAAGTATTTTGATTGGAAATTGATCTTTCTCCTAAAACCTTCGTCGTATTGCAAAACTCTTTCTTCAAGCAATATGCGATTGTTTTTCAAATCAATTTTTCATCAATCAGTGAATCTCAATTCGCTGGTTCACTCACTCCGTGTTGTCTTCTTTGAGACGTTCCGGTTTAAAAACAGCTAGAACAGTCGAAACCCCTGTCAAGGAGATTCTTAGGAATCCTACCTGATCACAGGCAGTACTTGTACTTGATCAGCGAGGGTACCGTGGGCGTGTACCTCAATTCAACGAAAGTGATCAAAGACACTTTCGTGTGTTTTATTAACTAAGCTGTTGCTTGCAGGAAAATTTGGGCGGTTGCAGTGATCAAATTGAGGAGTCATTCCATAGCCGCATGCTCACAGCATCCACACTTAATTGAAGAAATCATGACTAGTTCATATCTACATAACCGGCTCGATATTTCATACTATGCTTACTGCCGCTGCTGCAAATATCATGAACCGATAAGGCTTCCGCTACTCCGATGGAAAGATGTCATGATTCAAAAGTGTGAGCATGTCGGTCCGAAAGTCACAACATCACATGATGGCAACACAACAAAGGGTGATCCAGAGATTTACTGTGGCTGATGATCTCAAAGTAAGCTCGAAGATCATCAAATATGTGGATCAGTTAAAGGCCTCCACTAAAAGTACAAATCATTGCGGACTTTGAAGAATCGCTACAAAAGCACAAAGATTGCGGAATTGAAGAATTAAAGTCTACGAGCTCAAGAACAAAGACAAAGAAAGAATGCTAGGATGCAAAATGTATTTCATGGGGTGACCTCCCTTAGGGGGAGATTGTTAGTAATTGGAAATTCCATGTTAAAGTGTCGGTCACCCCAATTATTATCTAGCATATGTTAGCTCGTAGACTTGTAGTTATTTACGTTGTTAAGTAGTTAATTAGTTAGTTTGTAGCGTAGTTTAGTTTATTGTAACACCGTGGAGGAAGGACGGGTCTTTACCCATTGTATACCTGATCCACAGGCCGATAGGAGGTCGTGTAAGTTGTAACTATAAATACCCCTTCCATCCATGGAATGGGTGGTGCTTTCAATCTAACCTTTTACATTTTTATTGAACCAAGTCTCTAGCTTGAACACCCCTCTCTACTTTCTCTCTCTAAATATGGTAAACATGTATTTTGATCATCCAAGACCACCCGAATCATCAACACAATAAATATAACGATCCTACATTCTTAACTATTAAAATTTGCTTACGAGTTACGTATTTAGAATTTAGACAATTCTAATTGTCCTATCATACCTTTCTTCATTCATGAAAAGGAATAGGATTGAACTCACTCTTTTTTATGAAAAGAGGACTAGGTTTATTCTTTTTGCAAATTTGACTCTACCAAAAACCCTTACAGGTGTAGATCAATTTACCAATACAGGAATAACCTACGTATACGGTTTAATGTTGCATTAATACATTTAAAGAATTAGCAAAATTCAATTTTAGTATTTTCGATAATTAAACTTTTCAAGAAAATAAAATACCCAAGGTAATATTCATATAACCATAGAATTTTCTCGAAAACTAGGATCCAAATTATGGTAGTTCCATTACATCGATTGATGCTGCTAGTAACGAAAGCACATAATAGGGTAATCTGTCGAACAATAATTGGCAAACAATTTCCAATTCCTAGATCATTATGGGGATTTATATTTTCTAACATTGCAAATATAAACATGTTTCATCCCATCTTATGCCATTGAGTCCAAGTCTCACTTCCTACTCAACTTAAGTGTCTAACTTAAAGCACTGCAAATATGTCCATGTAAGGTCTCACTTTACATAGAGATTTACCTTTCCATCACAATCTAGCCAAGTACTCTCATGACATAAATTGCAACTTCAAGTGTTCCTTTTAATTAGATGGCATATAACTTAATTTAAAAAAGGGTAGTAGTTTTGATTTTATGTGGCCAAATCAAAGATGTACAAAGATGTCATGCATTCATCTTGTAGCATAATTTTAATAAAAAAAAATTTATTACCAATTCATAAAGATCAAATTATCAAAGTTTTGATTGAGGTATTGGGTTCACCAATCAAGAATTTAGTGTTAATTATCATCCATTATACCGTACTTTTGCATAAGTGTAAACACTTAGTGTTTCGGTAATTACCAATTAGGGCGCATGGAATTAAAACTAATTCGCCCTTAAGATGAGTTTGCACATTTATGGCTTACTAAGTAGCTCCATTCAAACTTACATGAGAGGACCAGTGTAAGCGCAAAGCATAACCTTAGACATCCTTTCAAGGATTGTGAACTGTCGCACTTCTTTATTAACCTATTTATAGTTCATTCTAGTGGGTGAGCCGTTCAGACCATTTGTACCAAAGTCACCAATCAATTAAACTATTGAAAACTTAACTCTTCCAAAAACAAATCAAATTTCGCCATTGTTTAGTCCGTATTATTTTTCTATTCAACATTACCCTTTGCTTAAAGCTCACATACTAAACAAACAAGTAATACCAATAAAAAATAAACTACTAAAAACAATGCGCATATAATAAACAATTTAATACGTGTAAACAAGTAGCCACATGCAACTTATTCGATAAAACCCTATTAATAATCAATGTCTAGGTTAATTAATGTATATATTAATTAGGGCTTTCACTCTCTCAATTGAAAGTGAGCCACATACATCGACGAATCGATTGCGTAAACCCATAATTAATGATATACCAAATTGCACATAATTGATTCATTAATGTATATAATTGGAGTCTTCCCCAATTCAATATTTATCATAAATAAGCATGTGATAAAGATATCTTAACAATTAAACAATATTCAAGCAACTATCCATGACAAACATGCATGTATTATCATGGATATAACATAACAATTATTCAAATAGTCACAAGATCGCATATAATAATCCCTTGTCACATAACACTTTATTCATGAATTTATCACGTAACAAATATATTAAATCTAGGTTTCGATATAGATAACATAACAATTAATATAAACCCTAAAAAAATATTTTAAGGAAATCGATTAAAAAAATTTTTAGCGTTTCCACCCATAAACAAAATTTTCGATCCATAATAGATTTTTAAAACCAAATTAGGGCAAAATCCCTAACCCTAAAATTAGGGTTTATATAATCATAACCAAAACCCTAGAATAATCGTATCTAACAACATACAATATTTGTTATTTACGCGTTTAGTAATTAATTACTCATTAAAACCAAGCTCGTGATGCCACTGTTGGAATTATATAACATGACTAATCATAAATATAAACAATAAACATCAAAGTAAGTGCGGAAGCGTATATGAACATATAATGAATAATTAATTAACTAAAGAATAAAGTATGCGTACCTTTCTTGATTCTAGCCGAACAAGAATCAAATCCACAAACTAGCAATTAGGATGAACCCTTATTAGGGTTTATAGGATTATAAGAATTACCCCTTACCGTTTTGTAATTCAATCCAAGATACAATCAATAGTGTGATTGTACCACGTTCTTGTACACACGTACTATAACAAATTAAAGTAATGCTAGTTTTAATTAAACAAAATAATTATGTTTTGGAAAAGATGATGATCGACACCCATAAGGGTTGTACGATCGGTTTCAAGCAAAAACACATACAAACACTTTTAGGTTTTTTAGCTTATGAGTAAAAGAGATCCAAAACACAAGACCCCTAGCCTTGTATATATACTTAGCAAAACTTGGAGAACAAGTTGAGTTGGAGATGGGTTGGGTTTCCTTGTGGCCGATCAGATGGAGTATCCCACAAGGTATTCTGAAACCTTCCAAATATTGATTTGCATTCTAGTCCTTTCCAATTACATTTAACGACCGTTAGCCCATTACAACTAATTACTTAACGTCCGTTATAATTAATTCATTTAATTAATAAATAAATATAACTATTATATTTAATTATTAACTTTAATTCTCATACATAAAGTGTGCAATCCCGTGGTCTCGAGTTCGATCCTAACACACGTCTATTAATTTATTGTCCATAAAACCAACACAATGATGTTTGTCTCATCGGCTCATCGCAACAATCTGTGAACTAGTCTCAACCCCTTACCAACTACAGATCTCCCTTTTAAACTTTCATTTACTCACTCAACTCTCTCTTTATCGATTAACTGATTGACTTTGTTATGCCTTAATCACTTTTAAGGTATAACCAACTCAATCCGTTAATCAAGGTAGACATAAAATATAGAGATTGGATTGAGGAAATAAATGTTTAAATGGAAGGTCCTGCCTTGGTATAAGGGTTTAAGATGGGATCAAAGATGGTTGCGATGAGACAAACATCATCGTTATGTTGCTATAAGTAGTCATTACTATCCACTTCATATCCTAATAAAAGACGGGTGATTCTCTATCAATCTAGACCCTAATATCAGTCATTTTGTCACAGATCGATAGCATAATAGCCCAGACATGAACTTCTAAACATTAGATCAAACCTTACAATGTAGTTGTTTTTAGAAAATTACGCATTAATAGGACATATATATACATATGATCTTTAGATTAACCATCGCGCTTACTGACGTCAAAACTCTCTTTGACGATGTTGCCATTACATTTGCAGGTATCCTCACTACCTATGTTGGTGTCATAGTCTTCGACCAGTTTCTAGTGCAGTCAAGTGATTCATAAAATAATAGCATACTCATTAAAACTGGTCTTCAATGGTCCGACTCTAGGAAGAGTTCTTTTCAAAATGGGTTGCTGGAAACTAAGAATTGGAGGTCATATTCGCAAAACACATTTATCTAATGCGGCTATCTTAAATTGCCATATTGACCTCTAGATTTTATATATTCGCCATATACTTTTAAATCTTATTGCTGCATTTTAGGTTCTTGAGTTACAGAAAGGGCAGGTTGAAATGTTTCTTCGTGAATTGACAAGTGTGACTGCACAAAATGGAAATGAACCTTTGATCATTCAGTTCCATGTTAAATTGCTCTCTGTAATAGAAGAAGATATGGGAAAATGTGATATAAAGATATCTTCAGAGAATTATGGATGGAAGGTTTCAAAAGAGTGAATCGCTGCCGATGATGATAGGGAGATGGTAGCGAAGATGAAGAAAAGGGTACTTAAGTCTTTTTGCATCTTCACTACCATCTCCTAACATCTTCACCAGCAATACATTCTTTAAAGCCTTCCACCCATAATTCTATAGGATATTTTTATATCACATTTGCAACTAAGTAATTATAAATCTAACTTACATTAGATATCAAGGGTTCATTTCCCATGTCTTCGTATATTAAAGAGAGCAATTTAATATGGAACTGAATGATCAAGGGTTCATTTTCATTTTGTGCATTCATGCTTGTCAATTCACGAAGTAAATTTTCAGGCTGCCTTTTTGTAACTCAAGAACCTAAAATGCACCAATAAGATTCAAAAGTATATAAGGAATATATAAAGTCTAAGGGCAAGATGGCAATTTAAGATAACTGCATTAGACAAATGATCATGCCAACGTTATACATTAACTCTAAAAATTTCCATATTTTAAACCAATTATTAATTAAATCTAGAGTTATAAATATACAGTACATTCTGAGATGGTAAGTTATGTTATCACTTAATTATCCTAGTGATTTTCATGATTCTATCAGAGGATGAAGATGTGAGGAATGAGTTTTTTGTTTATGGCTGAAATTGGGTGTTTTGGCTGAAAACTATGGTGTTTGGTGCCGTGGTAGAAGATGAAGATGTGATAAATGAAGTAGAGTAAGTGTTTACGTAAGGTACGTATTGGGATTTGGGGGTGGTCGATCATTTGGTTTCCCACATTCGATAAGGACACCGAGATATGACCGAAGTCAAGAGTCGGGTAACACCCACGAGTCGACGGAGTTGTTGTGTGTCAATCATCCGGGAGGATAATCGACTTTGGTGTGGAGTTCCCAAGGCGGACCTGAGAATTATTGCTTGTGATTAGCTTAGGTGAGCTTAGTCCATTTTTGGGAAATCGCCCAGTAGAGTCCTTTAGGGTTGTGAGAACCCGTAAGGCCATCTGATGGTCCACGTGGTGGCCATCAAGAGGGGAAGCGAGGAGAGAACATGTGTCTTAACGGTCCTGGCGAGTTTGCAGGTGTATCGCCTGCCTGGACAGATTCGTCAGGCGAGTTCTGCTTTAGTATTACATGGGGAAGTATTTTCTAGGCCTTGTATTGGACTGTTTTCCTAGGCCTTGTGAGGCGTATGTTTAGGCTGTCTGATGTATGTGCCTTAGTCAAGTGGGCTCAAGGCCCTATACACTATCAAGTCCCAAGTCCATTAGTATATTTGATTGTTTCCATTAGGGAAATGTGATGATGGACTCATGGTAAAGAGATGAAGGCCCTATGAACCCGACTCGACTACCACCCTAACTTTCATTATTGCCCACCAAAAGTGTAGATGACAATGAAACAAAATTTCACACTACCCATCCAAATAACCTATTTCAATGTGTCTAGCAACAAGCTTATTGGAGCTTATATATAAGTTATCTTATAATATAAACTTTGTTTGTCATAAAAGCGTGTGAAAGCTGTTATAAGCTATAAGTTTATAAACTCAAGCTAACTAAAATGAACTTTCAAAAAAGAATATACTTTATAGATAATCAAATTATTTAAACACTTTTGAAAATATAATGGATGAAAAAATACTCCCTTCGTCCCATATGAAATGTTTATGTTTGACTTTTTAAGTCTTTCTTTTACAACTTTGACCTTAAATATTTTTGCTTGTGTTATATAGTATTAGATAAAAATAATACATAGTGAAAATACATTTAAAACTAAATCTATTCATATATTTTGCATCAAAATTATATAACACAATCAAAAATATTTATGGTCAAAGTTGAAAAACAAAGACTTCAAAAATTCAAACTGGACATTTAATATGAGACGGGGGAGTAAAAGCTTGAAATATATAAAATTTTAATTTGATATATTTTTATGTCATTTTCAACAATAAGATCTGGTTTCAAACAAATCATCAAAAAAAATTATGAAATATAAATGATAACTTCCAACGATTTTTATAAGGTCAAACTCAAACTAATTCCGCCAAACATACAACTAATCCCGTCTCAAATTAATATTCCGTTTTTCTTTTTTATGATGTCTCAATTTAATCTGTTACTACTAATAATAGACTAGGCGAGTACCCGTGCATAGCAACGGAGGTTCCTAGTGGCAGACAATTAACGATATGCGATATTGTGGTAAGTGTTTCGTATAACATTCAAAATAGAACGTGAAAATATTAAAATGTAATTGCAGATGGGTTGTACATGCGATGTATCCAAACGAGCATTTAATTATCTTTCTATAGATAGGCACTTTGATATACTTTCGACAAAAAAAATTTTTTTGTATTTTTCATGTTTTTTTTTTAAGTTTTTTTCATTTTTTTTACGTTACTGAAATTTGCATTGAAAAATCATATATGATATAACACTAATTTGATATTAGTGTAAAATCACATGTGATATTACATGTGATATTACATATCATATATGATATTACATGTGATATTAGTGTAAAATCACATATGATATCATATATGATATTACATATCATATATGATTTAACACTAATATCACATGTGATATTCAATTTAGTGTTTTATCATATATGATTTTTTTATGCAAATTTCAGTAACGTAAAATAAACGAAAAAAAGACGAAAAAACGTGAAAAAAATGAATTTTTTTTCTTTTTTCGAAATTATATCAAAGTGCCCGTCTATAGAAATATAATTAAATGCTCGTCGCGACGGTGTAAATATTTTCGCTTAATGATAAACGGTTTAAGAGATATTTAAATTATAAAAAATGGGTGAAATAATAAAATGCTTTTAAATTTCAGCCATTGATTTTCTTTTTAGATGGATGGTGGAGATGAGTCCCTTGGTATTTGAGAAAAGTTTGGTATGTAAAATAACTCTCCTCTTTTTTATCCGATATACTTCCAACATAACTTCAAAAAATCTAGATAACAAAATTTACTCACATTATGCCTACACTTTTAACAAAATATAGACACAATATAAATGTTGACCAACTAACAAATTACTATAATATCCAAAAAGTTATAACAAACATTAATAACAACATTACATCAAATTTAGATAACGAAATTCACAAAAAAAACTTACAAACAAGTATGGAAGAAATTGAAGAAGAAGTTATGGTAGATGCTTCTATCTCTGAGCAGGTTTTAACTGCAAATGAGATTGAAGGTGTTTGTCCTATACCCTTGCAGTAATTGCAGTACTTTCTTTTGTTTCCATGGATTTCAAAATTGCCTCATGGAACATTAGAAGTTTGAATCAGGAGAAAAAGCAAATAGAAGTTAGGAATTTAATTAGAGATGAAAATCTTCAGTTGTGTGCCATTTTGGAGACTCATACCAAAGCCAATCAACTTAATGCAGTTTGTGGAAAGGTGTTTGGCTGTTGGGATTGGATTTCCAACACTAGTTTTAGTTTGAATGGGTGCAGAATTGTTGTTGCTTGGAATAATAATAGGATACAAGTTAGTCCTGTTATTGTATCTAGGCAGAGTATTTTTGCGAGTAGAAGAAAGTAATGGGGGATTAATAATGTTTTGTAGCTTTGTGTATGCTGCAAATGCTGGTGTGGAAAAGAGGTTGTTATGGAAGGAATTAGTGGTGTCAAAAATATTTGTGGCGTTTCCATGGGTGTTAATAGGAGACTTCAATGTGACTCTTAAGTGGAAGAGCATTCGCCAGGTGGATCTTTCCTTAGTAATGATATGAATGAGTTCAAGGAGTGTACCAACGAAGTTGAAGTTGAAGACATTAACAGTAGTGGTCTACTTTTCACCTGGATTAAATCACCCTCTAAACCAACTACAAGTATTCTCAAAAAACTGGATAGAATAATGGCAAATGAAGTGTTTATTGAGGCTAATCCTGAAGCTTCTGGTATGTTTCTTCCTTACATGGTGTCTGATCACTCACAAGTTGTTCTGTGTGTTCCTAAAGGAATTGAAAAAAAGCTTTATCCTTTCAGATTTGCGAACTCTATTTCTGAAAAGAAGGAGTTTATCATTATAGTCCAACAATATTGGTCTATGCAAGTGGATGGTTTTTATATGTACAAACTAGTGAGAAGATTGAAGATGCTTAAACCTCACATGAACAAGTTAAATTGGGGAAATGGTAATTTGTTTGAAAATGTCAAAAGATTGAGGAATGACTTGAAGATGGTTCAAGCTAAAGTGGATGCTAATCCATACTGTTCTATTCTAAAAAGTGATGAGGCTAGAATTCTTGAAGAATACCAAACTGCAGTCCAAGATGAAAGTAAGCTTTTGCATCAGAAGGCTAAGATAGATTGGCTAAGTGCAGGGGATAGAAATAGTGGGTACTTTCATAAGATTGTGAAGAGTAGGAAACATGCTAGTAAAATTGTTGTTGTTTATGATGATTTGGGCAGATGCTATGAGGGTCCATCTATTGCTGAGAAATTTGTTGAACATTTTGAGGGGTTTCTTGGTAAAAAGTCTGAGGCTAGCCTGTATCCTATGAGTGAAAGTCTGTTCTCAGGAAGGTTAAGTAGTGAAGATTGTATTTCTATGATTAGAGAAGTAACATATGAAGAAATTAGGAGAGCTATGTTTGATATTGGAGAATCCAAAGCACCTGGTCCTGATGGGTATACTTCTGCATTTTTCAAAAAAGCTTGGAAGGTTGTGGGAGAGGATGTCTGTCTTGCTATTAAAGAATTTTTCACATCAGGCAAGCTTCTTGGTCAACTCAATGCTACTCTTATTACTTTGGTGGCTAAAATGAAGGATGCTAGGAAAGTGATAGATTATAGAACTATTGCATGTTGTAATGTTGTATACAAATGCATTAGTAAAATCTTAACTGATAGGATAAAGGGTAGTCTGGATAAGCTTGTGAATATTAATCAGAATGCGTCAGGATAATATCATGTTATCTCAGGAGTTAATGAGGGGGTATCATAGGAAAGGTGGGGCTAAAAGGTGTGCTCTTAAGATAGACATAGCTAAGGCCTATGATATTGTAGAGTAGGAGTTCTTGAAGGATATTTTAAGAAATTATGGTTTTCCTGATAGAATGGTTGGGTGGATTATGTCATGTGTTACTTCTACTACTTTCACATTGTGTGTTAATGGTGATAGATTTGGGTATTTTAAGGGGGGAAGAGGACTGAGACAAGGGGACCCTATCTCCCCTTATCTTTTCACATTAGTTATGGAAGTATACACATTAATGATGGAAAAGAATGTAGAACAGAATCTTCACTTTAAGTACCACCTAGGCTGTAAAAAACTAAAGCTAACTCATATGTGCTTTGCTGATGATTTGATGGTGTTTAGTCATGGGGATGTGAATTCAGTAAGGGTTATAAAACAAACCTTGGAGGAGTTTAGTAAAGCATCTGGTCTTATTCCTAATTTTGCTAAAAGTACTATCTTTCTTGGAAATGTCGATAATATGGTTAAGCAAAGTATCCTGGATGATCTACCTTTTCGTATTGGTAAATTGCCTGTGAAATACTTAGGAGTTCCTCTAATCACTAAAAGACTTGGTTTAGTTGAATGCAAGCAATTGGTGGACAAGGTGAAAAATGTGGTTCTTGATTGGAAAAACAAATCTCTTTCATATGCTGGTAGGCTGCAACTAATATCTTCTGTGCTTGCTTCAATGCAAGTGTATTGGACCCAAGTCTTCCTATTACCTAAAACTCCTATTAAGGAAATTGACAAAGTCTTAAAAGGTTTCTTATGGTGTAATGGGGATTTAAAGAGAGGTATCGCAAAAGTTTCCTGGAAGACAATCTGTTCTCCCAAGAGTCAGGGTGGATTGGGTCTGAAAAATCTTGTCTTATGGAATGAGTGCTTGTTATCTAAGCATGTATGGAATATAGTATCTAAAAAAGACTCCTTATGGGTGAAATGGGTTCATATGGTAAAATTGAAAGGGAGGAACTTCTGGGATGTTAATAGTGATGCAAATGATAGTTGGATGTGGAGAGTTCAGCTAGATATGAGAAGGAATCTTAGACCATTTATTGTTCATAAAATAGGTAATGGGAAAGATTGTTCTGCATGGTATGGTAATTGGGACATGATTGGTCCTCTTTGTGATGTTGTTAGTAGAAGAAGTGTGTACTCAGCAAGATTGAAAGATGATGCTTCTGTGGCTGACGTGATTTATAATGGAAATTGGATTTGGCCTCAAGACTGGTTTACTGAGTATCCTATATTGAGAAGTGTTAATGTACCTACTCTTAATGAGCACAATGCTAACAAAATCCGATGGAGAAGCTGCAGTGGTACTGAAGCTCCCTACTCTGTTAGTCAAGTCTGGAAGGATATTGGTAGCTCTAATGCTCCAAATGTAGTTTGGCATAACCTGGTTTGGTTTCCTCAAAATCACCCAAGCCATGCTTTTGTTATGTGGTTGGCAATTCAAGAGAGATTACTTACTCAGGATAGAATGCTTTTCTGGAATCCTAATGCTGATCTCAAATGCCCACTGTGTAAGCTCATTTATTCTTTGGATGTCATTACTCTACGAAAGTATGGGATGTCATGAAAGGTAAAATGGGGAATGTTAAACTCCCAAGTGATTGGAAGGAAGTCATTTTTGAGTTAGTTAAACTCAATAATAGTAATGCCATTAGAAGTATCCTCAGGAGGATTATAGTGGCTGCCACTGTGTATTACCTATGGAATGAGAGAAACAAAAGGTTGTTTGATAAAGTCAGAAGAGATGCTGCAGTTGTAACAAAGATGATTATGGAACATGTGAAGCTGAAGCTGATGTGTATGAGAGTAAAAGAATCTGTGCAGATTAGGAAAGTTGAAAGGGAATGGGATATAGTGATGAAGTACAAGGAGTAATAGCATTGGTTAGGATACTGCTATTGTTAGTCTATGATTGGTCCATGAGCATGTTCATGGGTCTAGTTTGAATGTTTGTAATATGTTATAATTTTTGTGCTAATATATCTTAACAGTTTCACAAAAAAAAAACTTACAAACAAATTTATAGAACAAAATATTAAAACAAATCTACAGAAAATACTACACAATTTAATTTACAAAAATATTTATACCACAAACTTAATAACATTTTTTTTTTGAAGAACCTATACATATGGGGAAGCAGATTTTGATGGTGGCATCGCAGATCCTTGCAAAGTAGCGGCTGCAGTAGTAGTTCCAGTGAGGCGGCAACGATGACCTAAAAAATAAAAGTAAAAAAAACTCTTACAAACTTCAAACATATGTATATCTATAAACACAAGCAGCATATCTAAATAAAAACTCATAAAAACCTCATTAAACATATGTATCTATAAACCTCACAAAACAACGAAAACTTTTAAAGTTTCGGCGAGATACCGGCTGTGTCAGAAGATTCCGGCGAGGGTGCAGAAACCTCAAAAAAAACTCGGAAATCACTCCAATCTATGAATAAAATATATCATAAACAAAACTATCAAAATTCAAAAAGAAACTTGTTGAAAGGCATACAGATCTGACGAAAACATTTTCCGGTAAAGAGCAATAGGAACATTTTCCGGCAACACTGAATCTGAAAAAAGTCAAACATGTTAGAACAACTCAAATCGATAAAAAAAATCATATAGTTTAAAAAAAAACCTTTTATAAAAATCCATCAAAACTTGACAATAAATAAATAAATAAATAATAAAAAAAAAATTAAAAAAAATCGATGATGGTTGTTTCAGTGGGGCTATCAGTGGTCGTTGCGGGTGGTGGTCTCGATGGTGGCTGTTTCGTTAGGGGTGGGGTCTCGGTGGTGGTGGCGAAAGGGACGGCGACTAAGAAAAGGTTGTATATCTCTTATGTGAGAGAGAGAGAGAGAGAGAGAGAGAGAGAGTGAGTATGATTTGTATGTAAATATTGTGTAGGTTTTTCTATTAATACTTTTCGGCCTTTATTTTTAAATTTCTCTCACATTTGACAATTGTTTCACGTTTCACTTTGACTATTTCATTTTATAGATAGTATAGATAGAGAAATTTGATTGAGCTTACTATTTTGCCCTTGGTTGACATTAATATTAAAATTATTAATGAAGACACTAATTAATTAGTTAAGCATAAAACTCTCATTCAGCAAAAAAGTAAGAAAGAGAAACATATAATAATTATACTTTTCACAGTGTGTTTTCTTTTGAAGAACGATTATTTGGGATGGAGGGATCATATAAAATATCCCAAGGGCCTTAGTGTGTGTTTGGTTAATGGGTTTTGTTAATACAAATAAGCCGTAAAAATGTTTATTTATATTTTACGATCTTCTAATGTTTTGTCGATAACAAACGTAAAATCATTTTAACGAAACAAATAAAATACGTAAATGGTTTAAACTAATAGTTTCTAACATATTCACATTTTATCATAAAACACTAAAACAAGTATAAGTGATTTTATGATTTAATATTACATATGTACAACAACTAGTGTTTACATATTTTGGTAAAATATACACATAACTAGTATGTAGTATATTGGGTAATATAAATGGGTAGAAACTTAAGTATAATAACACATTGGACAAATACATTGAATGTAGTTGAGTACAACCCAACGCCCATGACCCATGGAGCTTGACCCATAACCCATTGCATGACATCATGCTTATATCACATATGGATAATATACATAACCCATGGTTTTGACCCATACCCATGTGACTAGGTGCATTGCACTCAAGAGATACATTGTATCTACCTAAAGACCCATGAATCAACCCATGACCCATGACCCATAACCAAAATACCCATGGGTAGGTTCCATTTGGCTGCGGATCCCTAGCTTTAGAGGATCCCTTGTGGAAGAGATCCGTGGGATCCGGGTAGAATTTTTCCTCTATAAATAGTGAGCCATTTCTTCATTGTTACTAACTCCTTTTCTAACACACTTTCTCCCTGAGTTAAAAACTCACTAACCTCAGATCCAAGAGATCTATGTTTGTAGTTTTGTTTTTGTGTGATCTTCTAGGTTCCTCTTAAAGGCAAGATCACCACTTTTGAAGTCGAGCAAGCTCAAGTCCATGAGTTGCCATGCTTCCTCGTCATCAAGACTACTGAAGTCTTCTTGTTGATGATCGTTTTTCTTTTCTAAGAAGTGTTGAAGACATTTGTGAATGGTGTCTCAAGTGTCAAGACGAAGATATTAGTGAAGGGTATCTATCGTCCATATCATAAGCACTTGTGGTAGGTGCTTAGAAGTCAAGACTAGAAGCATTAGTGAAGGGTTCTTAGAAGTCAAGACACAAGACATTAGTGAAGGGTGTCTTGAAGATCTAGTTAAAGGCATTAGTGAAAGGTGCCTTAGATGTACATTCGATATGGTGTGTTTCGATGTACAAGATAGATTAGTACTAGATCCAAGGATATTGATATCATTGATGATGTTGTAAAAAGGAGTTGGTCTCCTTTGGGATTAGTCGTTGGTGTAGTGTTGGGTAGTAGTTCCTCCATTGCAATGGAACTAGGTGCTTAGCCTAGTACCTAATAAAGGGTAGGCGACGTTGTGTAGGTGTGGTTCACCTTGGTGTGAAAGAACCCGGTGGTTAGCCTAGCACCGTTTAAAGGGTAGGCGACGTTGTGTAGGTGTGGTTCACCTTGGAGTGAAAGAACCCGGTGGTTAGCCTAACACCGGAAAAAAGGTAGGCGACGTTGTGAAGGCTTCTCCGCCATAAGGAGATTGGTGTAGTGATTACGAACTCTCGAGTAGGTGACTCGAGGAGTGGAGTAGGGCAAGGAAGGTGTCCTTGTAGCCGAACCACTATAAATACTCGCATTGTGGTTTTGTGCTTCTTACTCTTATCTTTCATTATATACCTTTATATGCTTGTTTATCAACATCCAACACACACATCCAAATAGATTGACATAAGTCAATCTAAATAGTTTAAAAGGAAGTTTTAATTGGCAAAACTTTTCAACCCCCCTTCTAGTTTTCCACAATTGGTATCAGAGCTTCTTTACCAAGTTTCTTGAAGTATATTGTACTTTAAAAACTTGATACGATCCATGGTTAATTGAAAACTACAAAGAAGGTTTTTCATAAAAACAAACACCATGTCTTTTAAAACTAATTGTTTGGATGTTGATTAGATGACAACATTTCTTAGTATTTATTTCCTATTTAAAATGCACTAATCTTCTTTGTCATGTTGATTAGTCAAAGCTCATACGCACCAAGCTATAGGAATCGCTTGGTAACAAGAATACCTTCCTTGAAGGTATCTTAACGCATAAAGGAGTTGGAATCGTCTAAGTGACATTTGTTGTGTCATTTGTAAAGACATTCCTAAGTGCGCTGGAGGTATGATTTTCTTTTTATGACATTTGCTTGATAATTAAGTATACCTATTTAGGTATTTATATGATTATCGTTTATGCATATACATGTATTACATGAAGCTTCATTAGGAAGCCTTTTTCTCACATACGTGCTATTTTTCTCGTCTAAAGTCGTGGTATATAAAACTTATGTTTTATTTCTTTTAATCCAATAATAAAACAAAACACAAATCTAAAAAATTCCTCCTTCCCCATAAGTAAACCATCCGTCGACCACTCTATCAAATCCCCACTTTTTCAAATCTTCCAATTTCAAAAATTTCCTCTCATTCAAAACTTCATCTTCATCTTCCTCTCCATTTTCATCTCATCCGAAACCAAAAAGGATCGCCTTCAACATGGTTTACATCGCTCTCGTGCTCATCGCCTTAACACTCATCGCACTTGTGTTCCCTATGATGAAGTTCACATACGGAGACATATACTTTGTGTTGTTAATCTACATTGGGGTTATATACCCAATCATTTGTATCATTCTTAGTATTGAAATGAAATATTACTAATAGTCTAGTTATCTAGGTTATTATTATCTTAATGTGTTTGTCATCTCTTTTGATTTATATGTTTCATATTCTTTCGTGATACATTAGAAGTCATGTATGCATGCTAAAAGAAAATGTAGGATAAAACACATATCGTGATATAAAATTGTATAACCTATGTTTTTATCAAATCTGTTTCTGTTACTACAGATCCACGGATCCCGGAAAATACACTAGTCGGATCCCTTTTGAAAAGGAACCGTGGGATCCGTCCTACTGGAAAACAGTTTTCATGCAAGATAAAAACCACTTTCTTTCTAAAAGCAATATTCCACTAAAATGTCAAAACCATAAGTGAGCTAAGTGTCATTGTTGTTAAAACCATTGTTAATAAAAATCTAGTAAAAACGGTAGATAATCATTGGTTGACCACAAACATCACTTTCTATTAACTCAACATTTCTATAGGTTCAACTATGACGCATGAATATGATTTGATTTTTCACTCACTAGCGTCTACACTCGGAACATCTCCCTTGAACCCAACACACCTGGCATTCATGTCCGTGGGTTCAATAACCTCGAAAACCGTCACTTCCACGATGGACGTATTGTAGACACCTCTCTACAATTCGAAGAAGGTATCAATACCTCCATCCGAGCCATAGGACTAGAATGTATTCTTGAAATCAATGAGAAGATATGTCCAAGGTTCATAATGGAATTCTTCTGTCAAGTTGAACTCATTCGTAACGAGGATCGCTCTCTATCTCTTTGGTTTTATATCAAAAACCAAAAGTTTACTTTAACCCTTGGGCATTTTGCTCACATCCTCCAAATTCCAAATCATGGACAATGTGCCTTCACCGAAGATTGGTCTCTTGATTCTCTCTTCAACTTTTGTGAAGAAAATAGTCCAAATTGTTCACACATACCCTCCCCGGAAGATTTACATAGCATTATATGCAAACCTAGACCATATTACTCCGATCCAAACATTATCTTCACACGGGACATCCGAGAAGAGTACAAGCCCCTTGCACTCATCCTACGTGAAAATGTTTGGAGTCTTAGGGGAAATCGAGAAATCCTTCCAGCTTGTTGTGCTCACATAATGTATTGTTTGCTAACACAACAACCATACAATCTCGCCTACTTCTTCGCAAGGCGAATTGTAAATCTTCAAGGCTCCAAGAATAAACTCATCCCTTATGGAATGTTCTTGACCCGCCTCTATCATAATATTATGCACTTTCATCCTTAATTTCAAAGTCCGTTGTACGTACTTGTGAACAAGATGATGGAACCACTAAACATATCTCTCATGAAGACTTTCTTCATTCGTGATTCCACCAACACTCATCAATCACGTGATGATCCTCCTAGCGAAAACACTCAAGGAACCTAGTAGTATTTCAAATAGGATCAATCCTCTTGTACTCGTGCTTTATCAATGTAATCCTATTTCCTTCATGAAATAAAACATCTTACATTTGATATCTTAGTGTTAGAACCTCTTTAAACCAACCTTGAAATATAATGCATTGTCAAGATCATTGCATACCTTTAGTAAAGGTTATCTGCTGGCGAGATGGGACGGATCCCAAAGTTTGTGCTAGACGGATCCCTACATTTAGGGAACTGTGGGATCCGGCAAACAGAAAATGCAATTGCAAGCATTGTATTTCAAACATATCCTTAGAACACCTCACACTAAGCTAGACATAGTGTCTTAAGGCAAATTAAGTCCTTATCAAGTTAAGTAGATCCTTCCTACTCACACATAACTCACCTAGATCACACTCAAAGACGTTTGTAGATCTATCGTTTAATTTTAATCCATTACTCTTCCGCTCTTAAGCTCACACATCATTTTTCACATGATCCCTCATATCTAAACATTGGAAACCTCTTATAGCAAAGTCGATCATAATCATCCTTACAACAAAATTGGTCAAAATTGATCAAATCCTAGTTTTTCCTTCTTAAAGCCTCTAGGATATTTTCCAAAGGATTAATCTAAGTCACTATCTGATCTCTAGGATCATTTAGCTTCACTTGACACTCTCAAAATCTTTAGTGTCATTCTTGTTCATTCATTGGTACTCATGAAAGTTCTAATTTCTTTCATAAAAGGCAATCATTAGCTACATCACTCATTACCTTCAAGTACTTAAGCACCCTTTCATTTAAGACACTTAGGAGGACTGAAACACTCAAGATGATATAGATCTTAGACCTTAGAAACGTCATTTCTATTCTTTCATAGCTGCTGAGAGACGGATCCCTAGGATTAGCCTAGACGGATCCCTCTGAGGAGGGAACCGTGGGATCCGGATGACAGATTATGTCAAACCTTGCTAGAACGATCATTTCAACTCATCTTTCTAACTCAAACACTCCATCTCATCTTAAATGAGGTCCTAGATCAGTACAAACTCTGTAGTTGACTCTTGTGTATGTTAATCATCACATTCCAATGAATTTTAGTGGCTTAAGGCTTAAATGCACTTGCCAAATCTCTTGCTTTATAAACCACATTGTTAGGACTTCCATAGTCATCACCTTCATCCTAATTTTCAGCACTTAAGAAACCCTTACAAATTTCTTGAAATCATCTCATCATGAGGAAAACTCCAAGTAGTAACTTATCCACCAAAGAACAACCCAAGAAAATTGCTCGTGTTGTACACGAAATTTCTTCAACCGAATCATCTCCAGTCAAGCCAACAAATGCAATGAACTCTTCTCAACCAATCAAACCAATTCCTAAAAGGATAATACCCACAAAACTACCTATGCCAAACATCACCATACCTCCTAGGCCAAACAATATCATCTCCACTAAACCATCACCATTGGTTCCTAGAGCTATCTCTTTTACATCTCCACTATCATCACCACACCTCTACAATTTAGAGGATTTGCCTCCTAGGCCGTCTCATCCGCCTCCACCGACAACATTCTCCTCATTAGGAGGAATAATGGTACAAAATCAAGGTGTTGAGTCAACACTAGCTCCGGTTTCCTTTTCGCCGTTTCCATCATATAATCCCATTTGGATTTTGAGAAATCATCAAAGTCAACCACCCGACCTTATGAAAGTTGACAATTCTCTACCACCTCCATCATTCTTGGTCGAGCCATTCTCAAATGCGCCTCCACCAATCCCTCCGTCGTTTGAAGCTCCACAAGCCGCTTCACTTGATCCTTCGCATCAAGCCATTTCATTTCTTCCACCACCACTACCTAGCCATGACAAAGATTGTTATCATTGTCAACATGTTGAAAGTTTGATACATGAAGTACGAGAAGACCAACGTTTCATGTTCTATCATCTCCTCGAACGTTTCGACGAGATTAAACCTAAACAAAACTTGAGCTAGAAGATTTTAGTGGTGTTCTAGCATCAAGCGATAGTGGGTCTATAAATTCCTAGTCATGTATTTTTTTTGTTTTCTTAGTTTTTAGAGTCATGTATATCATAACTCTAGTTTTATTAAATGAAATTACATGCTACTTGCTATATTTTTGTGTATATGATTACGTTGTATTCATATCTCACTTTTGTGATAACATTACTTGTTATATCACCATTGCTGAAATTGATCATCAGCTATACGGATCCCTCAAAATTGCCTAGCCGGATACCTACTAGGAGGGAACTATGGGATCCGTGAGACAGAAAACTATTTTTCTACTAACTTGGAACACATTTGCAGGAAATTATGAATTATACTTTCTTTCTAACCTTTGTTTTGTAGTTATTCAATCTACACTTGAAGACTTTGACACCCTAAAGCTAGGGGGAGCTTTGTGTCAAAGCAATACATTGCAAATTACTTGCAATATTAGGATTACATTTCTTGACATCCCTTTGCAAAATTGCAACCATCAAGGGGGAGCACATTCGTCTCTTAGACGAAATATTTTGCAAACTTAGTTGCAAACAAACTAGCTTAGTATTACTTTCTTGACGCCCTTACATAGGGATGGACTCGTCAAGGGGGAGTAAAGACGAGATCCTTTCCCGTTACTTGCTCTCTATTTCTTTTTAATTCTTGCACATGTTTTTCCTAAAAACAATGTGTTAGTTTCCTTTTGAAGCTCTTTTTGTTTCGACAAAAAGGGGAAGAAGAAAGTAAAAACTACAAATTCAAACTTTTACAAATTTTAGCTTTTCCTTAAAATAATTCTATGTTTTGTCATCAACAAAAAGGGGGAGATTGTTAATACAAATAAGCCGTAAAAACGTTTATTTATATTTTATGATCTTCAAATGTTTTGTCGATAACAAACGTAAAATCATTTTAACGAAACAAATAAAATACGTAAATGGTTTGAACTAATAGTTTCTAACATATTCACGTTTTCACATAAAACACTAAAACAAGTATAAGTGATTTTATGATTTAATATAACATATGTACAACAACTAGTGTTTACATATTTGGGTAAAA
Source organism: Chrysanthemum makinoi (assembly GCA_910596185.1). Classification (NCBI taxonomy): domain Eukaryota; kingdom Viridiplantae; phylum Streptophyta; class Magnoliopsida; order Asterales; family Asteraceae; genus Chrysanthemum; species Chrysanthemum makinoi. Next base: position 328,246,606 of record OU343222.1, on the reverse strand, counting down.
TATACACATAACTAGTATGTAGAATATTGGGTAATATAAATGGGTAGAAACTTAAGTATCATAACCCATTGGGAAAATACATTGAATGTAGTTGGGTACAACCCAAAGCCCATGACCCATGGAGCTTGACCCATAACCCATTGCATGACATCATGCTTATATCACATATGGATAATATCCATAACAATGGTTTTGACCCATACCCATGTGACTAGGTGCATTGCGTTCAAGAGATACATTGTATCTAGCTAAAGACCCATGAATCAACCCATGACCCATAACCAAAATACCCATGGGTAAAGGGGAGCGTCCCACGGATCCCTAGCTTTACGCTAGACGGATCCCTTGTGGAAGGGATCCGTGGGATCCAGGGAACAGTAGAATTTTTCCTCTATAAATAGTGAGCCATTTCTTCATTGTTACTAACTCCTTTTCTAACACACTTTCCCCCTGAGTTAAAAACTCACTAACCTCAGATCCAAGAGATCTATGTTTGTAGTTTTGTTTTTGTGTGATCTTCTAGGTTCCTCTTAAAGGCAAGATCACCACTTTTGAAGTCGAGCAAGCTCAAGTCCACGAGTTGCCATGCTTCCTCGTCATCAAGACTACTAAAGTCTTCTTGTTGATGATCGTTTTTCTTTTCTAAGAAGTGTTGAAGACATTTTTGAATGGTGTCTCAAGTGTCAAGACGAAGATATTAGTGAAGGGTATCTATCGTCCATATCATAAGCACTTGTGGTAGATGCTTAGAAGTCAAGACTAGAAGAATTAGTGAAGGGTGCTTAGAAGTCAAGACACAAGACATTAGTGAAGGGTGTCTTGAAGATCTAGTTAAAGGCATTAGTGAAAGGTACCTTAGATGTACATTCGATATGGTGTGTTTCGATGTACAAGATAGATTAGTACTAGATCCAAGGATATTGATATCCTTGATGATGTTGTAAAAAGGAGTTGGTCTCCTTTGGGATTAGTCGTTTGTGTAGTGTTGGGTAGTAGTTCCTCCATTGCAATAGAACTAGGTGCTTAGCCTAGTACCTAATAAAGGGTAGGCGAAGTTGTGTAGGTGTGGTTCACCTTGGTGTGAAAGAACCCGGTGGTTAGCCTAGCACCGTATAAAGGGTAGGCGATGTTGTGTAGGTGTGGTTCACCCTGGTGTGAAAGAACCTGGTGTTTAGCCTAGCACCGTTTAAAGGGTAGGCGACGTTGTGTATGTGTGGTTCACCTTGGAGTGAAAGAACCCGGTGGTTAGCCTAGCACCGGAAAAAGGGTAGGCGACATTGTGAAGGCTTCTCCGCCATAAGGAGATTGGTGTAGTGATTACGAACTCTCGAGTAGGTGACTCGAGGAGTGGAGTAGGGCAAGGAAGGTGTCCTTGTAGCCGAACCACTATAAATACTCGCGTTGTGGTTTTGTGCTTCTTACTCTTATCTTTCATTACATACCTTTATATGCTTGTTTATCAACATCCAACACACACATCCAAATAGATTGACATAAGTCGATCTAAATAGTTTAAAAGGAAGTTTTAATTGGCAAAACTATTCAACCCCCCTTCTAGTTTTCCATAGGTGTTTATGGGTTTTTTTGTAGGAGTGATATATACCAAATACCCTTTTGAAAAACCATAGTGCATGAGTCTACTAAAAGTGGTGCCATCAGCTTTTTGAGAAGCCAAAATGGCTTATTTAACCAGACAGAAAAATTCCAATTTCAGGTGATGGATGCTGGGAATAAGCTGTTTCATCTCTCTTCTTCGACTCCTCAATGCAAATTTCAGTGTTGGATTCTTCTTATATTCAGTTAAAAGATAATTATCAAAAACCAAGTATCAATTTTTTCCCTGTTCATGTTAAAATCTAGCCAAAAACTTTCTGAACTTTGTATAATACAACTCTAGACAAGGTACCAAAGATATGTGAGTTGATCTAGGTCATTTTACAACTCTTGTAGAGAAAGCATTGATGCTATTGGAATTTTGCTCATTTTATAAATCCACGTGTCTTTTTTTTTTAACTCAAATTGGCATAAACTAAACAAAATTGATGTTTGGGTGGTCTGTCACCTGTGTAAACATTACCTCTAAAAAATAATAATTATCATTATTTCCATATGTGCTATAATCGCATATTTTTACAGGAGACTAAAGAAACTATTCCTTCTACAAGTGAGACAGCAACTTGAGGAAAGCTACAACTCATATGATAAAAGTTGAGTGTCTAGACGTGAATTGTTGGTGTTAGCTTCGCTATTTTGTAAAGATAATGTCTTACACGTGAATTGGACTAGATACGTAATATACTTATACCTGCAGAGACTTATTATGTACAAGAGGAAAACTATTGTTATAAGGAGTCTATAAATACCCCTCAAGACTCTCCATGAGGGGTGTGGGATAGTGTGGTGGTTTATTTATTTTTCACATCTTAATAAAACACATTCTTGATAGTGTGGTGGTTTATTTATTTTTCACATCTTAATAAAACACATTCTTTCACCTTTCTCTCTTTACTTTTTCTCTCTAACTGTATATTGTAGTTTATTCATGTATTGTGAATCTTTTATTGTTAGTGTATGAGGTTTGGTAATATTTGTGAAGGCCATGGTCGATAATGTCATGCATAATTCACTTGCCTCGGGGAGCATATATTGTAACATATTGGATTTCACATACACATCATAACACAAACACAAGTAGGCGTGTAGATGATTTTCTAGAGATAGAAAGTTAGAGGTTTGGGAACTTTAGTGAGAGAAAGAAAAATCTTATTATGAGCTCCAACTCTCTACCTTAGGAGTTAGAGAGTATTTATAGTCTTCACATAAATCGCCACCTACGGGCTGTGGATCAGGCATACAGTGGGTAAAGACCCGTCCGTCCTCCACGATGTTACTAAACTAAATACTACTTAACATTAAATAATCTACGACTACGAGCTTTCTAACGATTACATATACTTGAGGTGACCGACTCTTTAATGACTGGATTTTCTAAATCCTAACAATCTCCCCCTAAGGGAGGTCACCTCAAATTACATAGAATACAAACAGATATTACATTGAGATTGTTCTTGGATTCTTGTTCATGTTCTTTGTTCTATAGCTCATAGTCTTTGATTCTTCATTTTGCATGTATGGATAATCTGAGTGGAGGTCTTTAACTGATCCACGTGATAATCTTGAGTTTTGAGCCACTTTGAGATCAAAGCAAACATAAATCTTTGACTCATCCTTTGTGGTGTTGGTATTATGTGATGTTGTGACTTTTAGACCGACATGCTCACATTCTAGATCATGATATATTCTCATCAGAGTAGTGGAAGCTTTCGTTGATTCATGATATTGGCAGCAGTAGCGAAGCATGGAGTGAAAACATCCGAGTCATTGATGCACTAATCATGATTTCTTTAGATATGAATGGTTGTGTGAGCATGTGGCTATGGATTGACCGCTTCATTCTGATCAGCTGCAAATGTCGGGGTGTACCTGCATAAAACAGTTAGCAATAAAGCATACGAAAGTGTCTTTGATCACTTTCGTTGAATTAAGGTACACGACCTACGGTTCCCCGTTGATCACATTACAATTACCGCCATGATCGTAGAATTCCAAGAATTTCTTGACAGGGTTTCGCGAGCATAATGCTCTAGTCGTTCTCAAACCGAACGTCTCAAAGAAGACAACACGGAGTGAGTGAACCAACGAATTGAGATTCACTGATTGATAAAAAGAGATTTGAAAAACAATCGTGTATCGCTCAATAGAAATTGTTTTTGCAATACAACGAAGGTTTTAATGAAAATCAATTATCAATCATAAACACCTTTTATTTTGAAATATTTGTACACAGTCGATGTGCTGGAGAAAAGAGTTTTTAAGCACAACGACCGGTTTTTCAAAGGAATCCGTCAATCCATAACCTGAACCAGGATTGATTCAAAAGATTGAATCGCCCCATTGTTTCTGTTCAGTTGTCACATGGTTGATCTATTGGATAAATCTCACATGCCACCTACCAGGAGCTTGTTTGATGTTGGCTCCAGAAGGCTTTCCATCTTCATTGTGAATATGCATGCATATCACTCAGATGTTCTGGCAATACCACAAGGATAATGCGTAGGACTCATAAGATATAATCTCTCTTTCCACATTGTGTGGAACAGAGAGTCTTCATTGAAAGTGTCCTAATGAGATTTATTGATGATCTCGTGGCTCTAGACTCAATTGTGCATATTTGGTTCCTATGCCGGATACTAGGGAGAGGGTCTCCTTCTTCAATACCAACTATCTCTAAGAGAAAGTCGATAGATTATGTAGGTTCCCTGTGAGAATGAAACAAGTCCTTTTAAGAGGAACTTGAGTGGTTTGGAAAGTTGAAGTGCAGTGCGTCACTGGGTCCATGACGTCTTGTCTTCAATACCAATGTTACCTTGGTAACCACAAGTAGTATATGAATTGAACCGGTTTTCCTAAGGTTGAATTATTGGAGGGCTATTTCTTTTCACCCTTTTCATATTCATTTCTATTTCTTTCTTCAACCCCTTCGTGCACCGAGACTTCATTACTAGAACCTTGTTGGGTTTATTCAGATTACTAGCTCAGTCTCAGTCCACACTCTTCCCATATTCTCATTTTTCTCCTTTTTCATCATACCTAAGGACTTCTACACTATCTAGTGGATTGTCCCTGGGTAGATCCCTCCAGCTCTGGCGGGATCGCGGGAACGAATACCTAACCTAACCATCCTTATATCACCATACATAAAGTAAATTTGGTCGGTCTATTTGGTATTGTTCATCTGCCATTGGAACCAATTGAAAACCATTTGAAAATCAATCCAGATACTTGTGATATATTATCAAAGTATTTTGTATCTGAATTGTTTTTGATAATTTTAGAAATAGAGCTCCCCCTCAACATTTGCATCAAGCATCATTTTATAATAGAAATTATTTTCATCTTTGAGGGGTTGGCTTACATCTAAGAGTAGTTATATAGAAATGTGGTTTTCAAAATAGTTGCTCCCCCTCAATATGTGCATAGATATTTGAAAAGTTTGTGCACATATTAGGAAAAGTCTGCACATTGAATTAAATTGATCGCGTTTCAAATCTTTGTGGTTTAAGAGAGATGCTCCCCCTCAACATGTGAATGGAAATTTGAAATCGTTTGGCACATGTGGGAGGGAGTGCTTGTACATCCTTATAAAACCATTTACAGAATTATCAATTTAAATCACAAATTCTCCCCCGATCACAATTATCAAATCATTTGAGATTTGTGATCTCTGTAGATTTAAATTAATTTTGAAAGCTTTTAAGGAGAATTGTGAATTGATTATGAAAACGTTTTAACTGATAAGGATCGAATTTTAAGACTTTAAACTCCATTGATTAACCATGCATGATTATCTTTTGAAAACAATTGTATGACGAATAACCTTATGTTTTTGACAAATGTTAAGTCCAGATGATTTTCAAAAATAGAGTCCGAGTTATTTTTCAAATCAATTAGTTTTCATTAGATAGAAGAAAATGGTTATAGAATCAGAGCATGAGATTTGAAAATCAAGATAAAGCATGGCTCTGTTCTTTCATTGAAGAGCGAGTTACTGCCTGAAATGACAATAAACCATGGTTTTGCTTACTAAAAAAATTTCTTTCTCTCAAAATTTTATTTTATTTTATTTTTTTTATTTCATTTTTTTTGGAACATTCGACTAACATCTAAAGTCCCGTGTCATTCTTTGAATGACAACACAAAGACTGTAGATATTATCGAATCGAGGAAAAACATGACAAAAGGACAATATTTTTGGATTTTATGAAAGTTTTCTAATTTTCTATTTTCTTTTTGAAGGTTTTGTAATTTTGTATTTTGTTTTTCGAATAGATATTTACAAGAGATAGATGAAGGAAAACCTTTTACTCCTCTTCTTCCTCTTAAAGACGTTTGAGTGTTTCCGGTTGTAGGCTCTTAAGTCCAAGTCGTGGAAGGATAAACTCAAAACGTTCTCTAGGAAGAGCTTTGGTGAAGATGTCTGCTAACCGGTATTCAGTCCTCACAAAGTATAGTTCCACCACACCATTTTCAACTTGCTCCCTGATGAAATGATGTCGCATGTCGATGTGCTTTACTCTTGAGTGTTGTACGTTGTTGCATGAGAGAGCAATAGCACTTTTATTTTCACAGTACAGAGGGATTTTATTGAATTCAAAGCCATAGTCAGATAATTGGGATCTCATCCATAGGATTTGAGCACAACAAGATGACATGGCTATGTATTCAGCCTCTGTAGAGGAAATAGAAGTACTCATTTGCTTCTTTGAAGACCATCTCACAAGCTTATCACCCCAAAACTGAGCACCTCCGCACGTGACGGCGTGTATCTTGACATCCTGCATGATCGGCATTTGCATAGGTGTTAGTGACATACCGGTGTCCTTCGGGTACCAAAGTCCCATGTTGATGGTTCCTTGGAGATACTGAAAGACTCGTTTAACCGCTTCAAGGTGCTTTTTGGTAGGCTTAGCACGGTATCTAGCACACATGCAAACAACGAACAAGATGTCGGTCTACTAGTGAGGTACATCAGGGGATCCAATCATGCTACGATATTTCGTTTGGTCTACCATGATCCCTGAGTGGTCCTCATCCAATTTAGTATGCTCAATCATGGGAGTGTCAACAGGTCACAAGAATCAAATCCAAAATTCTTTAAAATCTCATTTGCATATTTAGATTGATTAATAAAATGCCTTCGGGACTTTGTGAAATTTGTAATCCCAAGAAAAATGACATTTGTCCCATCATTGACATTTGAAATTTAGAACGCATTTCATTTGAAAAACGGTCACACTCATTAGGGTCGGTCGAGGCAAAGATAATATCATCAACATATATTTGAACATGAATTAAATGTTTGCCCGACTTTCGGTGAACAATGTCGGATCAAATGCTCCTTTTTTGAATCCGAAGATAGAAGAAACTTTGACAGCGTATCATACCATGCTCTAGGAGCTTGCTTCAAACCGTAAAGGGCTTTTTCAAACGATAGACATGATTAGGATGCTCTGGATTCACAAAACCCTCTGGTTGGCGGCGTACACCACCTCTTTCAAATCTCCATTCGAAAGGCGGTTTCATCCATCGATATACAACCATATTCTTGCTAGCAGCATTAGCCAAGAAGATTCCGATTGCCTCAATACGAGCAACTGGAGCAAATGATTCTTCAAAGTCAATACCTTCCTCTTGACGGTATCCTTTTGCAACTAATCGAGCCTTGTTCTTTAAAACATCACCATGCTCATCAAGTTTTACTTTGAAGATCCACTTTAGAGCAATGATCATGGCACAGTCAGGAGCAGGTACTAATTCCCATACATCTAGTCGATCAAACTCATGAATTTCTTCTTGCATGGAATTAAACCATCTGTCTTCATTCATGGCAGTTTTAACATCTTTTGGTTTGACTTTTGAGAGTACAGAATTGAAGAAGCACCATAAGGCATCGGTTGTAAGTTGTTTACGAGTGGATACTGGACGAGAGGGGTTTCCAATGATATTGTCCAATGGATGATCATGTGTCCATTTTCTGAGGTGTTCATGTGGTTGTTGTTGTGGAACTGAAGTAGCAGAGTCGATGTCTCCTGATGAAGATGGTTCAGATGATGATTCAGGAGCAAAGATATTTTCAAATGGAGCATCTTCGGGGAAGCAAAGGGATTAACTTCATCACGGGTGCCGAAGCAATTCCATGATGTACACTTGATGATTGAAGGTTTGTTGATGAAACAGTGATCGATGCGCTTCTTGACTTAATGACATGCAGCTGAAGGGTTAACTTCATTGACAGGGCTTGAAGCAGCCTCTGTTGTTGGAATTGACAGATCATTGGCATTTGACTCATAATGTTCATCAAACATTGGATTAAACAATCTCTTCAAATCATCTTCAGATGGAGGTACATATGGAGTTGCTGGAAAGGAGTTTGGTATAAGGGATGAACCAATGGGACTGTTTTGAAGTGCGGGTCCAGAACTGGATTGTCAAGGAGCCATAGGACCGGTCAGCTCATCGAAGGTAACGTGAATTGTTTCCATGATATTTCGGGTTCTTTTGTTGTAGATTTGGTATCCCTTTTTGTTTGGTACATATCCTACAAATACTCCAATGTCCGCTTTAGCCTTAAGTTTGCCTAAGTCTTGATCCTCATTAGTTGGATAACACAATGCACCAAACACACGAAGGAATGAGAGATTAGGTTTTCTATTGTGGACAAGTTCATATGGAGTTTTCCATGAGCGGGTGAATTAGGGATCGATTTTGAGTGTAGCATGCATTGGCAATGGCTTCAGCCCAGAGAAACATTGGAACCTTTGAGTAAATTAGCATTGTTCTTGCGGCTTCCACAAGAGTTCGATTTCGTCTTTCAACTACACCGTTCTGTTGAGGAGTTCGTGGAACACTTCTTTGATGACTGATTCCAACACTTTCATAAAACTCACTAAGTTTTTTATTAACAAACTCAGTTCCATTTTCTGTTCGGATGATTCTGACAGTTTTGTTAAGTCGAACCTGCAACTGTTTGATAAGTTTGATGATGATATCTGGAGTTTCATCCTTTGTCCTTAGGAAATTAACCCATGTGAATCGAGTAATCATCAACCACAACTAACACGTATTTCTTCCCAAAGATATTCTGCACTCTCATGGGTCCACATAAGTCCATGTGAATTGTATGAAGAACTTCTGTAACGGAGTTTGTAGGTTTGGGTTTGTGGGCATACTTCTTGCTTTTTCCTAATTGGCATGCTGAACAAAGATGATCCTTTTCATACTTTAGTCTAGGTAAACCTACAACTAAGTCCTTTATGGACAGATCATTGATGGTGCCGAAGTTCAAGTGATTGAGACGACGATGCCATAACCATGACTTTGTTTTCGAAGCCTTTGACAACAAGAAAATTGGAGAAGACTTCATCATATCTTCGATAGAGATGGTGTATAGATTTGAACCACGTGTTCCTCTTAAAAGTTCCTTACCATTAAGTTCTCTAACGAAACAAGTATATTTTCTAAAGGCCACTTCTAGATCGTAATCACGAATCAACCACGAAAATAAGTTATGACAAAGACCTTCTACGTAATATACCCGGAGATAACACTATCACCGACAACATAATCTCCATAACCCATAATAGCACCAAAATGATCATTTCCGAATCTAACAGTTCCGATGAATTTACTCACGAAGTTCATGAGCCGCGACCGGTCTCCATATATGCTTGGAACGGCTGAGTCCAGGTACCACATAACGATTTGAACGATCTGCAGTTGAACACCGACAAGAATGGATAACTGGATAATTGGGATCCCCATGCAAGAATGGGTTCCACTTGGTTAGTAAGAGTGATTGGAACACCCACATCAGAAGTAGAAACAATAGAATCATTAGAAATAGATACAGTGCTAGTGTCCATATTTGACCTATTCAAAGTATGTTCATTTCTTAAGGGAATAGTTCTACCAGTAGGCATCCATTTTCTAGTGGGCATTGATTTAGCAACTTTAAGGCAAAGCTCATTAATCTTACAGCCAGTAGGTATCCAATGATAACCTATTTTACTAAATTTCCTTCCTGGGTTTCACCTGTTTTCTAACTTTCTTTCGCCTTTGCCTTTTAGCCTTCTTAGCTTGACTTTTATCATTAACAATTTTATCGGGCATTTGACATTAGACAAAACATTCACACCACATTCATGATTAGTAACATAAATCAAGCAGTCATCATTACATGGTTTGCGAATAGTAGCAGAATTTGAATTAATTACAATACGCTTATAGCTAATACTAGAATCAACACGATTCATTTTATTCAACTCAAACTTAATATTCCTAGGATGATCTTCTACTCTCTTCCAATGCACATTCTTAGCTTGCGAGGTCCTATCTTGCTTGGTATTGCTTGGAGGCTTTGACCGCTTGCTTTAATGTCACTGATTACTCTGTAGAGGGAATTATGGGAACATTAGTTGGTTGATCTACTTTTTGCATTCCTGAACTAGATGTGCAGGGATATGAACTACTTGAAGGCACATTAGTGTTCACTTTCTTAAAGTTGGGCATAGAATGATTTGTATGCTTGGCACTGGGCATGGAACAAGGCATCACAGCTTTGCCTTTTGCACCTAAGGATTTAGGACATGTTGCAATTACACATTCTAGCAGCTCTTGAGATCGTTTAGCCTGAATGCAAGAAAACCTAATTTCTCTATCAAGAGGTTTATTAATGAAATCCTCTTCAACAATCTCACGGAGACATTCTAGACTATCCTTAAGGTGATCACAATAGTCATGAAACGCAGGTTTATTATTCCTAAGATGAGGAGTAATGTATTTAACAGTCACAGTGTATTTGCACTCTAAGGATGACTTTGATGCAACATTCTCATTAAAGACAAGTGGCAGTTTCCCATTTTCCTGACTCCTCAGATTCTCAATTTCTTTTTGTCAAGACGTTATTTTTTCGTCGTTTTGGTAACGAGTGACTTTCATTGAATCATATAACTCTTTAAAGTGTCGTTTAACTTTTTCATTTTCTTCTAGAAAACTCTCGTTTTCCTTTTGTAAGGCATTAACTAAGTTTTGAAGATGAAAAGTTTGAGAATTCTGAGAATCTAAAGGAGGAGGCATTTGGGAGTCAGTCACATTGTTCTTTTCACCCTTTAATTGAGAGATTTGGGCTTTCAACTTTCTGATTGTGTTACAATGAGCTCGAATCTGTTCATCACATTTGCTAATTTCAAAACGCATCAAATTCGGAGCATCCAAGGATGTCTTGATATTTGAGGTTTTAACATTTTCTTTCGGATGTTGATATTTTAATTGCAAAGCAAGATGCTCAACTTCCAATTTAGAAAGCTGTTTTACCAGGTTATCATGATCATCCTGTTCAACTTTATCATGCAGTTTAGAGTTAGTTTTTCAAGCTCAATGACACGATCATGGGAGACTTTTAGAGCAACAGATAATTCATGAAATTGAGAAGTATTAATAGAACAATTTGTAGCAGTGTAAAACACATCTTGAGCAATACATTCAGAAATAAGATTCTCATTCAAGGTATGCAAGTTCTTCCTCTCAATCTCATTATATTTTAGTTCTCGCTCATAGTCACTAACCTCAACAATCATCGCATCAAATTCCTTTTCCATTTCTTTAATATCTAAGTCCATCCCCTTTTTAAGACTCTCAAATTGATCTTTTAATTGTTTGAAGAAAGGCATGACCTCAGTTAAATAGCATTCTTTGGTTTGTTCAAAACCCCTTTCCCTTTCAGTAATCCTAGTGGGTGTGATCCTTTTCTTACAGGTTTTCTCAAAATCAGCAAATAGTTGATAAATGACATCAATTGGTGATTAAGGTCTTGCTCTTAGTGGAATAGATCTTGGGACTAAATGCATTGGAGTATTGGGGATAAACAAGGCGAGAAGGCATTCTTCTACATGGGGGTTCTGTGTGCAACAAACTCTTCTTTTGATGTCCATATCCTTTTCTAGAACACTTGTTCCGGGTCACTGTGTTTGATGTCTAAACTTGTTAAAGGCAATCCAATTGTCCTTAGCATAATTGGGTGTTTTATAGCTGATTTTCTTTTCTATGCACAAAGGGCTCTTAAGTTTTTCATCTAACTTCATTCTAGTGACTTCTTCTAGTGCCTATCTTTCTCGGTGTTCTTAGCAACTAGGTTTCGCCTAGGCTTAAGGATCTCATTACCATCATACAGTACCTTATGAGCTTCTCTAGCCTTTTTACAAGCCTTAGGGTTGGGTTCATCAACTAAGGCAACACTATGTTTGTCACTTAGAACTCTATGCTTAGTGATCATGTGAGCAGTCTGAATGGTGTTTCCTAGTACGTACAACTTATTTTCAAGCTTGTTTTTCAAAGTCTTTAGATTAGAAAAATCATTCAAAAGTTTTGACTCCTTAGCACTAAATTCTTGCTTAAGCACTTTAACATTTTCTTGAAGTTCTTATTTTTACTTAACAGTTTTAAAAAGCTTTTCTTGTAAGGAGTTTAACTCTTGTTTTAATACTTCTTCTCTAAAATTACTTTTTCTAATTATTGCACGAATTTGGTCATCCATTTCTTGCTCATGGGTAGTTAACTCAAACTTAGCACGCTGTTCATAGATAACAACTTGTTCCTTATAGGCATTGAGTTCAGAGGTAACAGAATCATCATGGGCACATGTAGTGTATTCATCAAAAACACAATCATTATTGACTGCAGAAGATACATCACTTGGTACAATCTCACTTTCACTTTGAGCCACATGTTGATTATATGGGACAGTATTACGATTTCCTATATTTTCAACATCTCAATCATAAGTTTCAAGAGATTGTACTTCATTATGTATCTTTTGCTCATCAACCTTGTCGTATAGTTTTAATACCTCTGAGATGATTGATTCTTTGGATGGACCACCTCGCTGTGTGCGGGCAGCAGAACCTTAGGAGAGACCATAGGAGAGATCTTTGCCATGAAAATTGAGGTGTTGGTTCATCATCCACATCCGAATCATAAGCATCACAATCAGCTACTTGAAATGCATTTGGATTGTTCTTACCCATACCTTGCACGGGTGCTCATCTACGTCCGCATCATATGTCTTAGCATTCCCTCCGCAAAGAAACAACAACTCCTCTTCATTCAAAGTTGCTCCGTTGTCCTGAGCTTGCACAAGCAGCATCTTATCTCGAAGTATTCAGATTCGAGGACGTTTGGAGATGTACAATTCCTTGCAATATGTCCCTCACCACCTAGCTTGTAGCATTTGATTGGCTTTGCTTGACCTTGATTCCCAATCCTTCCCCGATTTTGATTAGCAACATAACCTCTACCAACTCCACCTCTTCCCCTGTTCATCTGCCTTTCTTGAACTGGTTGCACCATAACCTTCCCATCTCTGACAGTTGCTTTATTATGTGGATTGGATGTCGTTCGAGGTTATTGTTGGTGTGTGGAAGAGAGTTCATGTTTTGACTGACCATGAGAGATAGTTGATTGATGAAGTTTTCCATGAATGTATTTGGGTCGGTGGCTTATATCTTTGGATCCGGGATGAGTTTGTAATTACCATCACCCATGGGAATAACTTGTGAGGCTTTGGTGGTAATACCAACATTGGTGTAGAAGGTTGTAGAATCATTTGGTGAGCTTGTTTCTCCCTGATTTGTTTTGAATTGCTCAAGAATCCTTTTTTCAAACATGGCATGTCTCTCATTCTAAAGAAGAAAGGCATACAGTTGCTCATAGTTTGTGTTCTTCAAACCTTTGGTTAGCTTCACAGAGGTGAAAAACTTGTGCCATTCTGGATTCATGTTGTTTACAAATTTTGAGTTCAGCTGAATATTTGGCATAGTCATCTTAATATTCCTCATATCATTCACCAGTTTGTGGAATCTCACGTAATATTCATAAACACTCTCTTCTGGTTTCATCTTAAAGTGCTCAAACTCATCATACAGTTGAGATTCTCTGTCTTCTTTAGTCAATTCAGAACCTGAGAGAAGCATCTTGACATTATCCCAAACCGCCTTGGCTTCAGTGTTGTGATTGATCGCTTGTAGATGTCTTTTGGAAGACCCTGAAGTATGATGTTTGAAGCCCTGATGTCAACATCAAATCTCTTTTTCTCCTTATCACTGAGCTCATCATATGTCTTTGGTCCGTCCAATCCAAAGATCATTGTTCCATCTGCAGCAGTATCAATTATATCTCTTGTAGTCTCAACGATAAGGTCCTTCATAAATGGATTTGAGAATGTTGACCCCATTTTCCTTTCCAAGACGTACAATCGATTCTTTGAGCACAAGAGTCGTAGTCACAAGCATAGGTAGACGAGTATCGAACCACCGCTTGAACATCCTCAACAACAGTGGAGATGATTGTAGGTACGGTGGTAGACATGTTAACAGATTACACGGGATTTTAAAACTCTATGATTAAACTGGGAAATAGATTCTTTCACGGGATTTTACTGAATCAAGAGAAAACCGTATTACAAACAATAATTCAGTCAAGTCGCTAAGAAACCTTGAGCCAAGTCGCTAAGCACCAAGTTGCTAAGTATTATGAAATCAAGTCGCTATAATGTCAAGTCGCTAACACACCAAGTTGCTACAATTTTGATGACAAAGAAGTCGCTAAGCACCAAGTCGCTAAGTAGTCAAGTCGCTAAATAGCAACTCGCTAATGTCCAAGTCGCTAACACCAAGTCGCTAGGAAACTTAAGTAAAAGTCGCTAACAAAATTGAAAGCAAGTCGCTACCTTCACCAAGTCGCTACCCGTAGTGGAGAATCCACTAAGTGTACTGTTTGTCGGCTTGTCTCAATAGACAAGTCGCTAAGCACCAAGTCGCTACCACTTCTACTATAAATCGCTACCAACTTACAAAGCAAGTCGCTACCAAGATTAAAAAATCCGTGGCTCAAGTCGCTAGCTAGAATAACTCAAAAACACCACTTTTCAATCCAAAAACAACCCAACCATGATGATTCAAGCCTTCCAAATCAAAACCTAAACACTTATGATGATCCTAAACATAAAAGTACAATCAAAATTCAAACTTTAACACTAGAAATGAACCAAATGATGCAAAAACCACTAAACTTTTTCAAACTCAAAAACCATCTAAAAACCACTAGAAATCTAAGGATATGTAAGAGATGATCTAACCATGGCTCTGATACCAATTGTAACATATTGGATTTCACATACACATCATAACACAAACACAAGTAAGCGTGTAGATGATTTTCTAGAGAGAGAAAGTTAGAGGTTTGGGAATTTAGTGAGAGAAAGAAAAATCTTATTATGAGCTCCAACTCTCTACCTTGGGAGGTAGAGAGTATTTATAGTCTTTACATAAATCGCCACCTACGGGCTGTGGATCAGGCATACAGTGGGTAAAGACCCGTCCGTCCTTCACGGTGTTACTAAACTAAATACTACTTAACATTAAATAATCTACGACTACGAGCTTTCTAACGATTACATATACTTGAGGTGACCAACTCTTTAATGACTGGATTTTCTAAATCCTAACATATATGTAGAATTTTTTGAAACAATGAAATAACTGTGTATGTGATCGTATAGTTTGAGAATGCGTTTGTCAAACAACTTTTGTAAAGTGAGATCAAGTTTACATAGTCAAGTTTCGGGGACAAATAATGAAAATAAACACTTCGTTATAAATTTATTGAGAAAATGATCAAATGAGCAAATGAAAATAAATGTAACCATTCTTGATTGAGTTATCTTTAAGTGATCCTAAGCATTGGATGTTGGCGAATTATTGAGTTTGGTTGTGGCTGAGGCATGTACCAGATTCAGTAATTGTAATACAAGTTGGAGATCATGTCTGATGTTGCTTAAGGCATGTTATCAAGTTTCTGGAATACCAGTTGGAGTCGTAGTTCAACTCCTCCAAGTTTTCCTATTATACTTTAGTATTTATCTATTCAGGATATGTTTAGTGAAATCCTAGTTATAGTCTAACGAGAATAGGTTAGTCTATATATACCATGGAGGGTAGGGAATTACCTTTGTGTCGATTGAAGTGTTGAGTTAAGTTTCTTCAATAAAAATTCTTTGCGTGTTTGGCAATTACTATTCTTTATTTTCTTGTATTGTGTCATATACATAGTTGCTGCGTGAACCTTTGAATACCTCAATTGGTATTAGAGCTTCTTGTTCCTTGTTGGTGATTTGTTGTTGCGACTAAGGGTTAAAAACACAACCAACAACAATAACTCCTAAACCTGTGATTTTGTTGGTTTAAGGAGAAGAAGCAGGCAACCTATGTAAACAATGAACTAGGGTTAAAGAAATCCTAAAACAAAATCGACCTACAACCTGTGAACCTGTTGGTTTAATTCGTGTACTCACTGATTTATTGGAGTGGGATGATTAATGCGGCGGTTGTAAGACCTCCGAAGAAATTTTACAATCCTTCTAGGCAGTGTACCTAACCGTTGTAGTGTAGTACAGGTAAGACTCGGGAGATTGATTGTTCTCTAGGGGAATAGTGTTGGGAAGGTCGAGATGTATGACAAATAGGTCTAAGGTGAGTGATGATTCTTTTTATCTTTTTATATTTTATAGGAAAGCAAGTAAAATCTTGGTATTGGATTGGGGGTTTGATTATCAACTACTTAAAACTATTAATTAAACTAATTAAAACTTATAATTAAACTAAATTTCAAGTAAATTAAATGAGATTCTTATGATAAATAAAAACGTGATTACTTAGATTTCATCCCTAGTTATCTTCTATTGATTAGTCGAATTGTCACGTCATTGTTTAATTGGCGCGTTGTATTCCTAAGGTCGTATGGAGGTGCCAAATTCCCTATTTCTATGAATGCATTAATCTCCTCTAAGAAATCGAGATCGCCAAGTAACCTAAGTTATTTCCCCCAAATCTCCTATTATCAACAATCACAATTCACGCAATAAACACAGTGAAAAGTCTACTAGTGCACTCTAGGACATGAATACATTGTTTAGGACGTTCAAGCTCGCAATACTAAAGGAAAAATCAAGTTTTACTAACCTAACGTGTAACAACCACTTAAAGAAGAGACGGAAAAATCGATAGTTAACAACTAGGTTTCATTAGATCTAAGCAAACACTATATTAAATTAGCTAGACATGAAAAAGATAATGAAACAAGTAATCATAATTAAGCCTGAATTAAACATAATAATAGAATGGATTAAGAGACTTGTCTCTTAATGAATGAGGGTAACCTAATAAAATGTGTACACCACAATTACTCTCCAAGTGTGCACACTAAATGCAGAAAATTCTAAAACTATATATAGGAATACAGATGTGACGGCGTCACTTTACAATTGTAACACCGTCAAGTCGCCGCCATTAGGGTTTCGTCTCTTCCAAGTTAACCTTGTGACGGGTCGCTTTATGTCTTCAGACTCCGTCCAGAATACTCTGACTTCATCGCTCTTTGATTTTTCCAAGCCGTCACCTTATAATTTCCATAGAGAATTCCAGCTCCCTTTACAAGTGGCAGCGTGACTTGTTATTTCTTCAATAATTTACTAAGCCGTCTCTAGTAAAATCTGGGCTGTTTTGATACTTTCATTTGCAAGTGATGGCGTCACCTTGTAGGTTGTGACGCCATCTGGTACCCTTTTCCAGACTTTTCATGACTTGGTCGTTTTCTTTACATTTTCATCCTTTTTCATCCAAGTATGCATGATTTCTGGCTTTTACTTCCAAAGTACCTAAAAAGTAAAAAGGAACGAATTTATGCAATATTTGATCATAAACACATTAGTTTAGGGCTTAAATGACCCCCTAAAAATGTACGTTTTAAATCCTTATCAAATATCCCTACACTTGGGATTTGCTTGTCCTCAAGTAAATGTGCTTTTATCTAATCAATTTACAAGTTAGGGGTCATTTAACATTGGTGTAAAATAGTTTAGAACAAAAACAAGCTCTACAATAGTCATAACAAGCACGTAAATTATACACTAACACCTCACATATAGTGTTTGGATTCTCTCATCTCTCGGGAGTATAATGAATATAACATGTATGAAAATGGAAGATAACACTCTCTACCTATCATAGCACATAGATTACCATATGCTTGAGACTAGATCAATCCTCCACCGCTTTGGCGTACGCACCTAAGATAAACTATCAAAGAGGGCTTTTAAAGGGTTGTAATGTTAGGTGTAAAGGTATGGACAAACACGGGTTTGTTGGATATTGGGAATTTACTGATGACAAGTCAAAAATCTAAGTTAATTACAAGTAAAACGAGGCTTTGCTAAGTCAAGACTCGATTTACTAAACTAACTCTTTTTGTCTTTTTCTTGACAGTTTCTTGACTTAAACATAAAAAAAAATACTAATGATAGAGGCGGGATAGTAGCACGTATGCTTTTCTCTTTTTCTCTCTCTCTCTCTCTTTTTTTCAATTTTTTTTCATACACTCTAACTCTACCATCTGCAAAACATAACATCATAGCAAAGGGATTTATAGGAGTATCCCTACACTTAAGTTTTTATTAAACTAAACTAATGACCCGAATTGCGAGGATCAAAATATTTGGAGTAATTAATTACGTAGATAAGGGAAATTAAATTTAACATTTCTTTCCGTTACTCCATAAACACTACTTAACCCATGAGTCTCAATCGTCCCACAACTATATGTACACAAGATATGACTTGACTTAGCAACCAAGTAATCAACTAAATAACTGAACTAAGAGTTAAACATATTACAATAATGCACCAAAGATGAGTGCATACAATGAAGGCTAAGGCGATTTGGGTGTAATATTTGGGGTAGATTGTAAACAATGCTCTTCATTGATATTCCGGAAACCTGAACATCACGAGAACCGCGAAAAGATAGGCTCTGATGGGTTAACTAGGTATCGTGTACTATAAATGAGTACATCGCAAGGGTGTGAGGTAATTACTCCGCCAATGTGACCAATGTAATTATTTAAACATGTCTAAAATAAGGGTTATCCTAATGCCTCTTATCATTTAGTAAAAACTATATGAATGTAGTCTCACTAGCGATCTCGGAAAGCGTCACAAAAACAAGTTCTAGAATCTATATACTACCGGTACACTCAATAAGCATTAAAAGTGAATGCTTTTATCGTATGTATCTAAGGGGTAACTTCACATTTTTTGGGTGGAATTTGAGTGGTAAGGGTTTTTGTGCTAGTCATATAACTCCTATCCATGAGACGCTTTATTAAGACTAAAGTTTTGCTCATAAGTGTCGTAAAAAGTTAAAAATTTGGTGCTAAAATTACTCTAACAAGTGTTTCTTTTAGTTTATTACACTATTACTAAGGACAAGACAAATATCAAGTGAGTAAATAGTTTCTAAGGTATCCCTTTTTTCCCCCTACACTTAAACTGAACATTGTCCCCAATACTCCGTGAAAGTATCAAAGTTATGATAATATGAAGTAAATAAAAGAGAAAGAAACTAGTACTCCTCTGATTAGCTCGGTATAACCGGTGTAAAGTCAAGGTTAAATCCTCCTCCAAGAAGAATAAATAAATCAAGAATGTTGCTTCCATTGTGTACTTGCATCTTTTTATCCAATATAACCTGTAAATTCTGGGAAAATGAACACGAAACCTTGCGTAAAATCGGTGGTAAAACTATATATAAAACAAATCTAAACTAGAAAGCGAGTAAAATATAATGCTTGCAAAATAGATGTTTGCAGATTCCTGAAAATTTTAATTCTGGAAATTTTTAGAAATTCTGTTTCGATAGAAAAACGAAAATCTGGAAAACTGTTTGCTACAGTATCTAACGCCGTCGGGATTGACCTGACAGAATTTTAAACTTTGTTTTCATGAAAATTTCTGAAAAAATTTACTTCTTAAAAACCTGGAAACTAATGCAAAACAAACATTGTGACTCGATACAAGCATTTGACTCAAACAAACACACAAATATATGCTCATCATGTATTATTAATCTCATGTTCAATTTTGTTCTTTTAAACATATGTGATCTTTCCTACACTTACCTTTCGCAAAATACTTTTATATGTAATTAAGACGAGGTTAAAAAATAAAATAAAGCATTTTCACAATAGTATTTTACGGGTTAATGCACTCAAGAGGCATTGTATTTTTAAAAAATGTTCCTTTGAGTCATTATACAATTTTTTTTGTTTATTAAGATCATTGTTCTAATTGTTTTATTCAAGGAGACCACTATATTACTCAAAAAATTTATTTGGGTCGCTGCACTACTTTTACATTTATACAAGCCATTAAACTTGCCAAAACATGTTACTTAGATTATCAAATTTGTTAAGCAAAATATGTTTTAAAAAGTGTAATGCTCGAAATTACAAAATATATATTAAGATTACTGATGGATGATAAGTATTTGAACATAATGCATATTGTTATATGAATGATGAGTGGACATGTTTAATTTTGATAAATTAAGTATAAGTTAAACTTCATACCGGTGGAAATAAAAGGCGAAAAGCGAACAGTCGCATTTAAACGACATCAAAAGTGTATACTTATAAATGCAAAATCTAATGACCTGTTTAGCATAAAAACAATTTCGATCCATATGCACAAACACAGTGTTGAAATATGCGTCCATTGTAATTAATGATAATACATAATTTAAATGAAACAATTAACATCGAAAAACAAGCATAAAAATAAATACATACATGCAAAAAAATATGAAAAACACTTTTGAATAGTACACTTTAACAATTTTGATTACGTGAATAACATAGTGAGAAAACTTTATCGACTTAAATAAGCATAAAAATATACGGTGACTTAAATGAATATTGTTAGTATTATAATGACTTAAAAGTATAAAAACTTTAGTATAGTGACCTTAATAAATAAAAAAGTTGTACAATGACCTAATTGAACACTTTTAAAAAATACAATGACCTTCGAGTGCAATAACCCGTATTTGAAACATGAAAATTAAACAATAATGAGAAAGTATATATGACACACAAACAATTAAAAAACAAACAATCAAATAAATAAACATGGATTGCCTTTCAAAAAGCACTTTTCTTTATTTACGAGTCTTGTAGCTAGACTTAAAGTCATAATGTACTATCCTATGTAAGTAAGCTCATCATCAAGGACATCATTTAGTTTTCTATTAGTACGTTTTGTTCGGTATGACTTCTTAAACTTTTTTCCATCGGGATCATATAATGTCATCTTTATATGCTATGATCCATCTTCTTCTTTGGGTGGCTTGTTCCAATTCCATTTCTTCTTTGAACTCTTCTTTTTCCACCAATTCATCCCTAAGTTAATTGGCAAGGATCCTAGGAATTCAATCATCTTCCTAAATACTAAGGGATCCTCAAATGGATCTATCTCGGTGTCCCTAGCCAATTGTTGTTTAATAGTGTGAGTTTTATTTACAAATTCTTCATCTAGATAAAATAGATATTGAGGTCCTATAAAATCTCCATTAATCCAAGGTCCATATCTCGATGGTTTCCTATCAAAAGCTATCCCATGAGGTGTTTGTTCCTCATCAATGTCATAAGCATGATTCTTGATATCGTAGATTGACCTAGTGTATCCTTCTCCTACCGTTATTTTGGACATCTTACTATCAATTATAGCACTAGCGGCAGCTAAGAATTCTCTTTCAACTAACAATGGGCATGTAGGGTCGCTAGCCATATCAAGGATATGGAAATTCACCAAAATAGTCAATTTTCCTATATGCACTATCATGTCCTTTATTATCTTTACTAGATATGCTAAACTCCCATCCGCTAAACCAATTATCACTTTCGTTTCTTCTAACTTCCCTAAGTTGATACTTTTATAAAGGAGTAACAGAAGTAAGTTAATGCTTGATCCTAAGTCGGCTAATGTGTCAAAAGCTTTGGAATCTCCAATGCTACAAGGTAGAACGAAGAAGCCCGGATCATTTAACTTTTTAGGTAGTTTATTTTGGACAAACACGGACCCATTTTTACCCAAATTTAATCTTTCCTCATATTTATCCATTAAAGCATGATAACAAGGTGCATAAGTTAAGACATCAAAAACGGTTTCTCTTTGTAAAGTTCTTTGAATTCATCTTTTATGCTTATTTCGGGTTTTTGATTAGTTGGTGTTTAAAGATTTTTATTGACCGACACTTGATTTTCATTGTGTTCTTGGTTTTTTGGTACATTTTGAGTTTGCTTGAAATATGTTTTAATAGTATTGACTGAGTGAAATTGGGGATGTGATGAAGATCATGGATATGCGCCTTCTTTTGATGTACAAGAACCTTGATTCAATGAAATCGCGTTAACCTTTGGGTTCTTGGAGATATCACTTGGGAGTGCTCCTATTTTTTGGTTATTGAAAACCTTTAAAAGGGTGTCAAGCTTATTTGTCATCTCACTTTTTTGTCATTTGAAATCGGCTTCAAATTTTGACAATCGAGTTTCTTGAGTTGACATAAAATTAGACACCAATCCTTCAAGATTGTTGGAGTTATTGAATGCAGAAGGATTGTTGTTAAGTGTACGGTTCGAAGATGAACCGTTTGGTTGAAAACGATTAGGTGGAGTTGAATAATTGTTTTGAGACGGGTTTGGGTTTTGTTTCCACCTAAGATTTGGGTGATTTTTCTAAGAGGGGTTGTATGAATCACCTAAGTTGTTTTGCTCGAGTTTGAAAGTGTACCACTTCTATCCCGGTCCGTCGGTACGTGAGAATGCGTAGTCCGCAAAAGCTTGTACTGGGAGTTTTGTGCAATCACGAGTGTCGTGAGGACGACTTCATAATTCACATGAAGAAGTGATTTTGTTCACTCAGTGTGAAGGTCTAGGAGCATCGTAAGAACTCATTAGATATTTGACTTGATCTTCAAGTTCAATAATCCTATGATCAGAAGTATGTGAGTCATTTGAAGGCAAGAATATTGCCTTGACGGTTTTGCTCAACTCACATGGGTCATTCCAACATTCTTTGTCATAGAGGGCAAGGTCATCTATTATTCCCAATGATTCTTTCGTGGTTAGATCACGAAGCTTACCACCGGCCACTTGGTCAATGGTTTTCCTAGTGGAGAGATTGACATGATCATAGAAAATTTGGATTTGAAGCCAAAAATCAATGCCATGGTGAGGGACTTTATGGAGTAAGTCCTTCAATTGAATCTACGCTTCATAGAGAGTTTCACCTTGATGTTGTTGGAACATCAAAATGTCATTCCTAAGCTTAGTAGTCCTTCCCGGTTGAAAGAATTGAGCAAGGAAACGGGCAGTACGATCATCCCAACAAGAGATATATCCCACGAGTAGACGCTCAAGCCAATTGCTAACTTGATCACGTAGAGAGAATTAGAAGATACGCAGTCGCATTGTCTCCCGAGTAGCAACATCAAGGTCAATTAAATCAACAATTTTAAATAAGTCCTTGAGATGTTGATTTGGATCTTCGGAACTACGTCCATGGAACGTATATCCGTTTTTCACCAACCGGATGGTGTCGGATCGCAGGGCCGTAGTTTGAGTTTGATGTGGAAGCTCAATGATGTTCCTATAGCCTTGATGGCTCGGTCTAGAGTATTCACCAAGAGTACTGGCTCTTGGTGGGTCTAGTTGGCTGTGAATGGGAAAGCCTTATGGTGGTTGGTCGTGTTGTGAAGGTAGGTTATGTTGTAGTGGTTGGGGAAAGGCATCTCATTCACCATGGTGGCAAATGAGAAGTTTTTACGAACAAAGGGAACAAAGAAAAGATAGACTACGAGGAATTTAATAAAATGAAAATAAAGTCTCACTTGATAGGAATCAAGTGAGTAGACCTAGGCGAGATAGAAAACGAACCAAAACTATTCCCCGGCAACAGCGCCAAAAACTTGATGCGGCGGTTGTAAGACCTCCGAAGAAGTTTTACAATCCTCCTAGGCATTGTATCTAACTATTGTAGTGTAGTATAGGTAAGCCTCCGGGGATTGATCGTTCTCTAGGGGAATAGTGTTGGGAAGGTCGAGATGTATGATGAATAGGTCTAAGGTGAGGGATGATTCTTTTTATCTTTTTATATTTTATAGGAAAGCAAGTAAAATCTCGGTATTGGATTGGGGGTTTAATTATCAACTACTTAAAACTATAAATTAAACTAATTAAAACATATAATTAAACTAAATTTCAAGTAAATTAAATGAGATTCTTATGATACATAAAAACGTGTTTACTTAAATTTAAATACTCCCTAGTTATCTCCTTTTGATTAGTCGAATTGTCGCATCCTTGTTTAATTGGCGCGTTGTATTCCTAAGGTCGTAGGGAGGTTCCAAATGCCCTATTTCTATGAATGTATGATCTCCTCTAAGAAACTGGGATCGCCAAGTAACCTAAGTTATCTCTCCCAAATCCCCTATTATCAACAAAACGAAAAGTCTACTAATGCACTCTAGGACGTTGTTTAGGACGTTCAAGCTCGCAACATTAAAGGAAGAAGCAAGTTTTCGTAACCTAACATGTAACAACCACTTAAACAAGAGACAACAATCAATAGTTAACAACCAGGTTTCATTAGATCTACGCAAACACTATATTAAATTAGCTAGAAATGAAAAAGATAATGAAACAAGTAATCATAATTAAGCATGAATTAAACGTAATGATAGAATGGATTAAGAGACTTATCTCTTAATGAATGAGGGTGTTAAAACCCTAAGTTTAGTTTGAAAACCTAATAAAATTCGTACACCACAATTACTCTCCAAGTGTGCACACTAAATGTAGAAAATTCTAAAACTATATATTGGAATACAGATGTGACGACGTCACTTTATAATTGTGATCCTTGTGACGGGGTCGCTTTATATCTTTAGACGCCATCCAGAATACTCGGACGCCTTCACTCTTTGATTTTTCCAGGCCGTCACCTTATAATTCCCACTGAGAATTCCAGCTCCCTTAACAAGTGACGGTGTCACTTGTTATTTCTTCAATTATTTATTGAGCCGCCTCTAGTAAAATCTGGGCTGTTTTGATACTTTCATTTGTAAGTGACGCCGTCACCTTGTAGGTTGTGACGTCGTCTGGTGCCCTTTTCCAGACTTTTCATGACTTGGTCATTTTCTTCACATTTTCATCCCTTTTCGTCCAAATATGCATGATTTCCAGCTTTTGCTTCCAAAGTACCTAAAAATAAAAAGTAACGAATTTAGGCAATATTTGATCGTAAACACATTAGTTTAGGGCTTAAATGACCCCATAAAAACGTACATTTTAAATCCTTGTCACTAATCATTGTGTCTTGGAGTGGGTGATCAATATGTTTAGATTGATCATTGAGTTACAGTTCTATCAATGAGTTGGAAATGGTCCATTGGGCTGTTGATTTTCTTGTAAAAGGTTGAACTTTTGTTAGGCTTAATCCTAGAACCTTTGATAGGCTTACACGTGTTCAACAAGAACTGTGAATAGCTTATCTAGCCATGTTGATTAAGTGCTGGATTGTTCTCCTTTACATACATGTTCTCGATCATGAAAAAGATCTGGGATGGTGGTGGGAGAAAGCTTACAACCACCTGTTAAGGATACTACTTTGACATTTCAATGTCCGATATTGACGTCACCGAACTACACCATATGGAGTATGCGAATGGAAGTGCTTCTTGGAATTCATGGAGTCTGGGATGTGGTAGATCCGGGCCCGATTCCAAGAAGAATACATTGTGAAAGTATTATTGTTTCAATCGATCTTAGAAGATTTGGTTTTACAAATCGAGAATTTGAAAACCAGGAAGGAGATGTGGGAATCAATAAAAACCTGTAACCTAAGGGTTGATCGTGTGAAGGAAGCGAGGCTTCGAACCCTAATTATGGAGTTCGAGAATATGAAGATGTCACATAGCAGTACTGATAATGCTACACGCGTCGTTCGGGGTCAAAGGAACTTCCTTTTCTTCGAGCAAGTATTATAACACCCTAGGAAAGGAACCTAATCGTTGTAGTGTAGTATTAGGGTAAGCCACGGGTATTGATATCGTTCTCTAGGGGAATAGGAATGCTAGTGAGAAGTTACTACGCTAAGGTTGGGGTTGAGGAAGGTTATTTTTTTATCTTTTTATGTTTTTTTTTAGGAATTAGAAATGTACGAATCTCGGGGTTTGGATTTGGGGGTTGGTATTTCTACCGATTACTCTACTTATCTAATTATCTAATCTAAGGTGTATGTAGTCTATGTCTAATTATTGTGTGCTCGTATGATGGTTTAAAGATGTGTTTACTTACTCCTTAATTATCTCCTATTGATAGTTGAATTGTCACGTCCTTATTCTTAATCGCGTTGTGTGTCTAAAGTCGTAGGATATGCGTTTGTCCCTAACTCTTTGAAACTACCAAAGGGTCTCGTCTACAAAATCTCTAGGAATTATAGACTCTAACTCTAAGGTACTCTTTGGATGGTTTAGCCTACAACTACTCTAGGCGTTATAGTCTAAGGTTCACAAAGATTAATCAAGCATTAACTACACAACAAATGACCTATCGCATTACTAGATCATTAACAATTAAGATAAGAGACAACCAATCAATATTCAATAATTAAGTTTCATATTCCCTAAGCAAACACACAAATAAATTAGCCGGACATGGAGAACATGCAAGCATACACACAAATAATTAAAGACATAATTGAATTAATGAAGTAAAATACTTATCTTGGTGTAAGATAGGGTTTGGAACCCTAAAATACTGTACAAGACAGCCTTGGTTCGGTTTAGGTTTTCACTCCAAAAGACTACACACTGAAAACTGAAAAATTCGGATTCTATATATAAGATTACAATCGCGACGGCGTCACCTTATGATTGTGACGGCGGGTCGCCATCATTGTGGTTTCGTCTTGCCACGTTAGTCTCGCGAGGCGTCACCTTATGCTTGTGAGCGCCCCTTCGCCTCGACCGTTGGATCAAATCTAGGCCGTCTGAGTTGCGACGACCTACTCTTTTAAAGCCTGACACCGTCACTTGAAAATAAGCAATTTGGCTACTGTCCGGTCACAAAAGTGATTCGACGGCGTCGTAAATAACACCTGACGCCGTCACTTGTAGAACCTCGACGTCACTTGTAGAACCTGACGCCGTCCCCTGTTTTCAGCAATCGAGTGGCTCGATTCTTGACTTTGGCCATTTTCTTCGTATATCCGCGCCTTTTCGTCCAAATAAATGCCATTCCAGCAATTTGCCTTCAAGAGACCTAAAAAGTGAAAAGGAACGATATTAAGTAATAACGGATACAAAAGTGATCAAATAAGGGCTTAAACGACCCCTCAAAAAGGTACATTTTAAAACCTTATCAAGTACAATAGACGAATATGCTGCAAAGTTATCAGGTATTGCTTCTATGTCAACCACGCTTGGAGAAGTCAGGAACACAAGCTGGTAAAGAAGTTTCTCACAAATGTTCCTAGACGGTTTGTCCATATCGTGGCAGACCTAAGAGTAAGTTTTAGACCTTAAAACAACGGGGTTTGAGGATGTGGTTGGACAATTGAAAGCATATGACGAAAGAGTCAAGGAAGAAGATAAAGCAAACGATGCTCAAGAGAATTTTCTTTATGCTAGGACTGAATATTTCAACATGAATAATGACTCAAGCAGAGGAAGAGGACATGGTTCATACTCTTGGGGTCGTGGCCGTGTTCGTGGTCATGGTAGTGGACGTGGCAACACTCAAAATCATGGTCAACGTGACTCTTCAAAAAACCATGAAGATAATGAGCAAAATGGTAAACAACAAGAGCAACATGATCTTTTACATATTAAGTGTTACCATTGTGACAAGTACAGATACTTTGTTTCAAGATGCCCAGATCAAAATCGAAACCATGAAGTTAACCATAATGAGACGCAAGAGGAAGATGTGTATCATGAGGAAGGAACGTTCTTTATGATGAACGTGGTTAAGGAACAACTTTCATGAATGAAGAAAATTACATTCCACAGAAGATCGAGGCAAATACCAAGGAAGATGACGTATGGTATTTTGACAATGATGCAAGTAATCACATGACAAGTAATTACTTACTTTTCTGAATTAAATGAAAATATAACAGGACGTTTAAGATTTGGAGACAGGTTCATGTGTTAGCATAAAAGGATAGGGATCGATTTTGTTCCAAGGGAAAAACGGTGAACAAAAGCTGATGAAATATATCTATTATATTCCCGCTCTTTGAATTAACGTAATTGTAATACAAGTTGTAGTTGATGTCTGATGTGGCTTAAGGCGTGTTATGAGGTTTCTGGAATACTAGTTGGAATGCTAGTCAAACTCGTCCAAGTTCTCCTATTATAGTTTAGTATTTATATATTTAGGATATGTTTAGTGTAATCCTAGTTATAGTCTAACGAGAATAGGTTAGTCTATATATAACATGGAGGGTAGGGAATTACCTTTGTATCAATTGAAGTTTTGAGTTAAGTTTCTTTAATAAAAAGTCTTTGCATGTTTAGCAATTATTGTTCTTTATTTTCCAGAATTTTGTCATATACATACTGTTGGTTTAATGGACAAAATATTAATAGATGTGTGTTAGGATCGAACTCGAGACCTATGGGATTGCACGCGTTGCGTATGAGATTTAATTATATCACGAAATATTTATATGGTCGAACTAAGAAAAACGAGGGGGTTTAGTGTCGAGTTTTGAAACTTAAGGAGGTGCTTACAATGACTTGTTAGACAAGGTTTAACACTATATAAACACACCTTTAGTCTCATTCGGATGAGACAAGAAAAAAAATATTAACGATTGACACAACCTGGCCTTTTCTCTAGATATATTAAGTATCGAATGTGATTGAGATATTTTTCTGAAGATAATATACATGCATACATATATACGCATGTCATGTCAATCACATGACTTTCATGCTTTTCTTTACACATTGCATAGATATGTTTGACAGATGCAAGATAAAGGGTTTGACTATTTATGTATTTATTATATTAAAGCTAAACCTTGTTTGTTGTATTCTTTAATCGTGGCTTGAACTAGCATTCTAATTAAATCGCTAACAATACGTGCATACATGATCGTAGAGAAATCCTATTTTGGATTTTGGTGATTTACACTATTTGACTTTATTAAGTCGACTAGCACTCCAACCCTAATTAGGGTTTATCTCAATTGCTAGTTTGTGGATTTGATTCTTGTTCGGCTAGAATCAAGAAAGGTACGTATACTTTATTCTTTAGTTAATTAATTATTCATTATATGTTCCTATACGCTTCCGCACTTACTTTGATGTTTATTATTTATATTTATGATTAGTCATGTTATATAATTCCAACAGGGGCATCACGAGTCATTGGTTTTAATGAGTAATTAATTACTAAACACGTAAAAACGGATATTGTATTGTGTTTGATATGATTTATTCTAGGGTTTTGGTTATGATTATATAAACCCTAATTTTAGGGTTAGGGCTTTTGCCCTAATTTGGTTTTAAAAATCTATTATGGATCGAAAATTTTTATGGGTGGAAACCCTAAATTTTTTTTAATCGATTTTCTTAAATTTTTTAGGGTTTATATTAATTGTTAAGTTATCTATATCGAAACCTAGATTTAATATATTTGTTACGTGATAAATTCATGAATAAAGTGTTATGTGACATGAAATTGTATGCGATCTTGTGACAACGTGAATAATTGTTATGTTATATCCATAATAATACATGCATGTTCGTCATGAATGGTTGCTTGAATATTTAATTGTTAAGATTGGTTATGTGAAAATTAATTGTTAAGTTTTATACACATGTATATTTATGATAAATCTTGAATTGGGGAAAACTCCAATTATATACATTAATGAATCAATTATGTGCAATTTGGTATATCATTAATTATGGGTTTACGAAATCGATTCGTCGATGTATGTGGCTCACTTTCAATTGAGAGAGTGAAAGCCCTAATTAATATATACGTTAATTTAATCTAGACATTGATTATTAATAGGGTTTTATCGAATAAGTTGCATGTGGCTACTTGTTTACACGTATAAATTGTTTATTATGTGCGCATTGTTTTTAGTAGTTTATTTTTTATTGGTATTACTTGTTTGTTTATTATGTGCGGCAGTTTTAAGCAAAGGGTAATTTTGAATAGAAAAATAACGGACTAAACAATGGCGAAATTTGATTTGTTTTGGAAGAGTTAAGTTTTCAATAGTTTAATTGATTGGTGACTTTGGTACAATGGTTGAACGGCTCACCCATTAGAATGAACTATAAAGGGGTTATTTAAGAAGTGCGCATGACAGTCATAATGAAAGGATGTCTAAGGTTATGCTTTTGCGCTACGGTCCTCTGCCCTCTATGAAGTTCGAATGGAGCTACTTAGTAAGCCATAAAAGTACAAGCTCATCTTAAGGGCGAATTAGTTTTAATTCCATGCCCCACTTCGGTGGTAATTACTCGAAACACTAAGTGTTTACACTTATGCAAAAGTACGGTATAATGGATGATAATTAACGCTAAATTCCTTGATTGGTGAACCCAATACCTCAATCAAAACTTTGATAATTTGATCTTTATGAATTGGTAATAAAAGTTTTTTATTAAAATTATGCTACAAGATGAATGCATGACATCTTTGTACATCTTTGATTTGACCACATAAAATCAAAACTACTACCCTTTTAAATTAAGTTATATGCCATCTAATTAAAAGGAACACTTGAAGTTGCAATTTATGTCATGAGAGTACTTGGCTAGATTGTAATGGAGAGGTAAATCTCTATGTAAAGTGAGACCTTACATGGACATATTTGCAGTTCTTTAAGTTAGACACTTAAGTTGAGTAGGAAGTGAGACTTGGACTCAATGGCATAAGATGGGATGAAACATGTTTATATTTGCAATAGCGTTGGAAAATATAAATCCCATAATGATCTAGGAATTGGAAATTGTTTGCCAATTATTGTTCGACAGATTACCCTATTATGTGCTTTCGTTGCTAGCAGATCAACTGATGTAATAGAACTATGATAATTTGGATCCTAGTTTTCGAGAAAATTCTATGGTTATATGAATATTACCTTGGGTTTTTTATTTTCTTGAAAAGTTTAATTATCGAAAATACTAAAATTGAATTTTGCTAATTCTTTAAATGTATTAATGCAACATTAAACCGTAAATGAAGGTTATTCCTGTATTGGTAAATTGATCTACACCTGTAAGGGTTTTAGTAGAGTCAACGTTACTAAAAGAATAAACCTAGTCCTCTTTTCATAAGAAAGAGTGAGATTCAATCCTATTCCTTTTCATGAATGAAGAAAGGTATGATAGGACAATTAGAATTGTCTAAATTCTAAATACATAACTCGTAAGCAAATTTTAATAGTTAAGAAAATTGCATATTTTTGAGTTATTAAATTAGAAGCTAGACTAATTACTGTATAATTGGTAAAAGACAAACTAGCATATTTTATCTAGTTGTTGTGCTATGACCATTTAAAAGTACTACTTACAATTGTTGGAATAGTAGAACTATTAAGAAAGAAATTGCATGCCCAATTTTTCAAGTTAATAGCAATGATGGATAAATTCATCATCTACATAGTAGAATACATTCTTTTAAGTACATAAGTAATTGTTATGTATGGACTTTCTCAAAGGTGTAGGGAAGTAAATAGAACACTATTTTCTTTCATTGGTTAATGAAACACTTGCAATGTTGTCAAATCCAGTGGGAGTATTTTGTTCTTATTACTGAATAAGGAATTAATGTAATGATCTCTTATTCAGTGGGAGTTACAAGCTTTGTCATATTGGTAGTAACTCAGATTATCTCTAGAATGTCTTAAGATAATTACTTTCCACTTGTAGACACTTATGTTTTCAAGGATAGTCATGTACGTTTCCTTATTAGACAATGAAGTTGTTCTACATCTACTAGTTATGCTAATATCAATGACACAATCATATTAGTCACATAAACAAACATATGTCGTGTTGTTTATCTGCTACATGATGTTGTTCCATGCACAAGTGGGAGAAATCTATATTGTGTGCAAGGTACAACATATAGGTATATGATTAAACGGATTCTCTTGACTCAACAAAGAGACTAACGCTCTAATATAACTTGTACATATCTAATTCAAGAAACACTTGGTGTTGCAATTTAAGTCATGTGAGAACTTTACAGATTGTAACAACAAAGTAAATCTCTATGTAAAGTGAGATCTTGCATGGACATATTTGCGCTTTTTAATTAGACAAGTATTTAGAATATGTGTCAAGATGATAGATATAAGACTACTTCAAATTAAATATTTATGTATTATTAGAATGACATAAATAAATGAAGTAATCTAATACTACTTCAATTTGTATATTTATGAATTTTTGAATGACATAAATAAATGAATAAATAATGTAATTCTACATTATTGTGAAGTATATAAATTAACTTGAAATTACTATTGAAACCAAGAGTTGTGTTCATAATTACTTTAGTTAAACATGTTTATGATTCATTGTAAAGACATAAACATAAAGTCTTTTAAGACTTATAATAAAGTAAGACGTTAACTTGTTATGTTTTTTAATTAAGACATATACAAGAAGTCATTGAATTGATCAATGATTTATAATGTATAATGGGATTATAATGCTTTTTATGTTCCTTGAGAGACATAGATATGAAGTGACTTGGTTAAAAGGTACTTGTGTTATAAAGCATGCAATTGGCTTGAAAAGTCTATTATACCATTAAGTTGACTTAGTTGGTAAATAGGTAAGCCAAAAGGAATATGTTTATCTTATATATTGTTAAATTGTCTTACAATATTAATTATAATGAATACCACAAGTTCAGATTAGGAGAATCAAACTCTATTTGATTTGTTTGATTCATGATAACCATAACTTTTTTCTTAAAAAGTAACAAGGTTAGAATATTGAGTATGGATTGAATATACTCAATATGACTCCAACCTAGAAGATTAATAAACACCATTTTATTATGGAATGTGATGAATCACATTAAGTTTTAAAGTTGAAGATTCCAATTTGTTAAACTACTTATGAATAGGTTATTAACAAACTAATGTCAAGAATTATCAATGTGTATTTGTAATGTCCCAAAAAGAGAACAATGTAGTTTTGCTCTAATTGCTAAGTATATATAGATAGTCTATATATTACAAAAGGCAAGTGGGAGTTTTATCTTGAAAGATAAAATTACAAGATACATAATCTTCTAAAACACACTAGTAAATATCATGATGAGGTTAGACATGTAAATTGATAGACCTCATAATGATGGAATTTTCATTCATAGATCTTGCAAGGATATCTCGATATTTGATTTATATGTCGAGAAGAACATGAGTTAGGATTATAGTAAGCCCGATAATCATTATGATGGATTACCAAATATTGAATTGGGTAAATTACTCATACTATGAATGTTAAAGATGTGTCCATAAAGATAATCAATTTTGGAAATTTGGTTTATCTTAATAGTTAGACTAGAGAATGGAAATGAGTTCTTTAAAGAGATGAAAAACTCTAGTGGTTTGAATTTCTATGTAGAAATCATATGGACAATATTGTACACATATTTAATGCATGTTTTATGACAAGATTATTAATCATACTTAAGCAATTAATTATGATTGAATATTCTTTTCTAGACACATTAAATAATATAAAGATGATAATGGTCATACTTGTTTTCATTAATATGAAATATGACAATGAAATATCAAAACTCTTTCTTGAGAAATTACTTGAGCGAGGACGGTAAGTAATTGAAAGGTTTTTGAGTTCATATAATCTTTGAAAGTGTACAAAGTGCAATAATTCATGAATGGATAAATGCATGCATCTATGAAATTATTCTTATGTTTAATTATTAAATCCCATTTTCGATTTATAATTAAATAAGATAAATTTTAAGTATTCCTTAAAGCTAGTGGGAGTATTATGTTAAGTTTCTTAAATCTTATATGTTGTATAACATATAGTAAATAACATTCCTTGTAAGCTAAATGTTAAGTCTTAGATTTGAATGAAACTTTACTTGTAAGATTTAAGAATTAAAACATACAACCTTGGAATATATGTTTATTGTTAATAAACATGTGCGGTAAAATAAATGATTCTAATAAAACATGATATATCATTTGGGAAATTGATAAATATCTTTTGACAAGATAGAACATGAATGAAATCTAAGTTTGACATGAAGATTCATCATGTACATCATGTAGTGTATTTAAATTGTCGTATCATTCTTGAATGATAGATGATTTGACAACATTGATATCTAACTAAAAGTTATTAGATAACTTGTGTAATGAATATTCTAAAAGAATTACATCCTCAAACTGAATTGCTCATAGATTCTATGGATGAACAATATGTCAATTGTTGTGCAAATTGTCATCAACTTCAAACTTGAAAGTTTGGAAGACATCAAACATTACACAATAAGATATTAAAGTTTACGGAGTTTTAATGAGCATATTGTTGTTTGTATACAATGATGATGGTTTAATTGAGATGACACTCAATACTAGTCATGGTAAGATTACATCCTTGTTAATGGCCATGTGAACTAGTAGTGCTACTAAAAGCACGCTTGCATTATACATTAAAAGAATAAGAATACTTTAAACTTTAAAATG
The DNA here is from genome assembly GCA_910596185.1 of Chrysanthemum makinoi. Lineage (NCBI taxonomy): Eukaryota > Viridiplantae > Streptophyta > Magnoliopsida > Asterales > Asteraceae > Chrysanthemum > Chrysanthemum makinoi. Next base: position 328,212,332 of record OU343222.1, on the reverse strand, counting down.
TTTGAAAGTTTAAATTGTCATAAATTGGTGATAGAGGATGTCACACACTTTATGAATTATTATGTGGATTGGTGAATGCACACATACAAGTACTTCATTAATTGAATTCTTGAAATAAGTATTCTCAAAATTACGATAGATCTAGTTGGTTGATTTATGCCTTGTCAACAAGTATGATTGTCATTACTTGAGGCATAATTCATCAACCGGAATTTTCATGCATTGATCTATTTGGTATTTGGATAAAGGATGTTAAACAATTGTTATAATAAATAAAATACTTGGTATGTTTTTATAATATATTGTATCCTATATTTGCATGTTTAATCCGTGAATAAATTTATTTATTCTAAATCGTCCGTTGTCAATTAATGATATGGGAGTATCATTAAACTAAGACAAATCTGAGATATGGTAGAATATACTTGAAAGTATATTGATGAGAATGCATACCAATTTCCGATGATATTCAATGAATTGAATATAGGACTTATCCCAACTACATAATTTACTTTGTGGATATTGTTATAAGTAAATAATGAATAGTTATCCTCGACTTGAGATAAAGATAAGTGTCATGAATGTAGTGCACTTCGTGGAGCAACTTAACGCTATAATGAATCGTAGTCATAAGGGTTGTTTCCTGAAGTGTTGCAAAGTTTGTGGGTTATTCTTGTAGTCAAGATAGAATTTGTTCCTTCAAATTTATTTTGGAGTTTAATATTGCTGGGCCCCTCGTAGGGTTGACAAGATGTTTGCGTACACCCAAAGATCTCCGAATATGTTCGTAAGATTTGGTAATCTTGCTCAATCACTAACGAGAAAATGTAATAGTTGGATAAAGAATGACTTAATTCCATATCTTTATTTAACATTGTATTAGAAACAAAAGGATAATAATAATGAGAAATCATTAAGAGGTTTTTCCAGAAGACCTTACTCGAGGTGTACTAGAGGCATCAAGTGTTGCTAGACGCTAACCGATGTGATCACACTATTAAGATATGTCCAAGTGGGAGCCGTTGGTTTAATGGACAAAATATTAATAGATGTGTTAGGATCAACTCGAGACCTATGGATTGCACGCTGCGTATGAGATTTAATTATATCACTAAATATTTATATGGTCGAACTAAGAAAAAACGAGGGGTTTAGTGTCGAAGTTTTGAAACTTAAGGAGGTGCTTACAATGACTTGTTAGACAAGGTTTAACACTATATAAACACACCTTTAGTCTCATTCGGATGAGACAAGAAAAAAAATATTAACGATTGACACAACCCTTTTCTCTAGATATATTAAGTATCGAATGTGATTGAGATATTTTTCTGAAGATAATATACATGCATACATACATACGCATGTCATGTCAATCACATGACTTTCATGCTTTTCTTTACATTATTGCATAGATATGTTTGACAGATGCAAGATAAAGGGTTTGACTATTTATGTATTTATTATATTAAAGCTAAACCTTGTTTGTTGTATGCTTTAATCGTGGCTTGAACTAGCATTCTAATTAAATCGCTAACAATATGCCGCTGGCATACATGATCGAGAGAAATCCTATTTTGGATTTTGGTGATTTACACTATTTGACTTTATTAAGTCGACTAGCACTCCAACCCTAATTAGGGTTTATCTCAATTGCTAGTTTGTGGATTTTATTCTTGTTCGGCTAGAATCAAGAAAGGTCGCATACTTATTCTTTAGTTAATTAATTATTCATTATATGTTCCTATACGCTTCCGCACTTACTTTGATGTTTATTATTTATATTTATGATTAATCATGTTATATAATTCCAACACATACCTGCTGCGTGAACCTTTGAATACCTCATTGGATGATGCTTATCCCTACAATCCGAATGCTTTTGTGTGAGGGGTATCTACACTATGTGAGTATGGTGTCTTTGGGATTAAGGAGGAAATGTAGTCCATGTTTAGGATATCCTTAAAATGCCTGGTGAAAATGGTGAATGTAGCATTGTGTATAGATTGCTAGGTGAATGCTATGTTAGATGATATAAAACCCCGTGAGGATAACTTTATTATGAATGCAATATTTATAGATACGATTACATAAGAAACCCTAAACCATAATGGACCCAAAGCCCACAACCGGGCTTGGGTCAGATATACCTATCTAATACTTCCCCGCAGTCCGAGCGATGAAACAGAGAAAGCTCGGGACTGAAGTAGAAAACACTAAATATAAAAGCTGAAACTAATTTGTTGATAACAATATCTTCAAGTGGAGATTAGTCTTCAACATAATGCACCGACGAAGCCAAGTTGAGAATGCTTTTGAAAACTTGATGTGGAGGTCATGTAGGAGACTGACTGCATTAAAAGAAAGAAAAAGAATGAACTATATATTTTGTTATCATTCATCTAAAAGCAAATAAGAAACAATGGGATATAAAAGGTGATGGGTGCAAAACAAGATAGCGATGAAAAAGAAAATAAGATTTCGAGAAGAGAGCAAAGAAAAGAAAACTAAGATTTGGTACTATGCTAAAAGCAACGAAACTTAATTCCAACATGGATGATGAATAGAAAAACAACATTTTCTTTAAGGGAGGTGATACTCACACCACATTTTTTGATTCATTCACCATTATTTATGCATTACAGTATTGTACATACTGTAATGCATAAATGGTGGTGAATGAATCAAAAATTGTGGTGTAAGTATCAATTCCCTTTCTTTAAAGGAATTTGGCAGCGGCTCGCGGTGGCGGACAACTAGGGTTTAAAGAAGGAGATAGAGATTGTGGAAGCTTTGACAGGGTGGTAGAGAGGCAGCGGCTCATGGTGGCCGACTAGGTCTTGGATCATACCCGCTCTCAAACCATGTTAGATGATATAAAACCCCGTGAGGATAACTTTATTATTAATGCAATATTTATAGATACGATTACATAAGAAACCCTAAACTATAATAGACCCAAAGCCCACAACCGGGCTTGGGCCAGATATACTTATCTAATATGCTATAGTTTGGTCCATAGTTTGTCCTGTATGTTTCCTGTTTATGTTTTTTAATCTGCATTCTGGTGGTGTTTGGGACATCTCCATTCACGATATGTTTGGCAGAGTTGTTTGTAAATAATGTTTGGAGCTAATATACATTCACCATTTCACCCAAAAAATAAATACACTCAAAATATCTCAAAATAACCAAACAGTTATACTACCCGACTCTCCTGACCCAATAAACACATACCAATCTTAAACTCCTAATGTTGATTAAACTACAAAAACTATCAAAAAAAATTTGAACTTTCACAACATCTGATGCTCAATAAAAAAGAACCCGACCAGTTAATGCCAGTATCTACTACAGTTGAGGCTGATCTAGCTATGTTGAGACTAGTGAAGATTGGGTAGCAGGGCCTGTTACAAGTACCAAGTCAGGTCATCAACGACTAGTTCTTTGTCGTAATACAAACTTATATCATCGATAGAGGTACAAGAACCTGAATTTAAAAAGTTACAGCCCAAAGTTAACAAAATATATGACAAAACTATCATTATAATTGCAAGTCAATTAGATGCAAGAAATCATAAACATCTTCAGAACATCAGTTGACCATAGCCATTGCCACTTAAGCATTGAATAGCCTGCCAAAAGAGCTTAAGATTGCCAATTCTATCTCACTAAAATCAAGTTCGCTCGTCATATAAAGCTCATGTTTTGTACAATATCTATCCAATAACACTGTAGTAGTCACAAAAACATACATTGATAAAGTAAATTTATGCAGATCCCATTTAGCTGTCACATTAAACATACATAGATAAAAGAAAAGGTACCCAATATACAGGCCGCACGGAGAACATAAACCTTCACGCATGGATACTCAAAGTAAAAACGAATTTTAATAAGTACAGGAAAAGATCTAATACGTTGGTCGAAACTCGAGACCACATACAATCAGGCCAGACATAATTCCTTCATGACTTGTAAATTTCATTTCAATAGAAAGAGAGTCATCTTTGAATTCATTAGTTGAGTTAAATTTCCACACTTGAATCTCCATCCATCCATCTTCCCTTTGTTTCGGAACCCGAGTGTTACCATTTATGTTCAATGCGCTTGGGGTTATAAAATAAACAAATTCAGCCTCATTGTTTTCTTTGTGGAGTACGTCTCGTACTTTTACTGGACAATGCAGCCCCTGGCATTTTTCTGAAAGCTTGAACACAAGGTAACACACGTATTCTGTATCATGTGACAACATTTGACTTTTGATCGTGAAATTAAGATGAAATACTTGTTGTGGTAAAAGCTCAATCACCTCTTGAAATCTGCATGAGGGATATATTATGTGATTGCATTTATACTTCTCAAGAACAAAGTACATTTAAAGAGAACTAAATCCAACACGTTAAACGTTTGTCGACCATCTAGTCACGAGTCTTTAATATTTTATTAGAAAACAGTAAATATTTGGACCTTGAACTATCAATATAGGTTTTCACGAAGCGCTTTTGGGTAAGCACAGATGAGAACATAGGGAATGTATAATTAGAATAAGTTTATCGGTTAAAGGAAGTTGTAACCAAATTAGTTGAAAAAAAAAGAAAAGTAGCAAACCTGGACCGAGCTGATGGTTTTAAAGTAAAGAGATCAACATTAGAGTATTTGTATAAAGCTGCCCTTGCCGAAAGCACTAGTAGTTTTTTTCCACCGATTTCCCCCAACCAGAAGAATTCGTCATAATTTTTGCATATCTTGAATATTTCTTCAATGTTAGTTTGCAAATGTTGCACCTGATCCACATTGAAGTTTGATTTCAAGACTTGTTGGACTTCATTCCATTTTCCGATTTCATGTTTCACCTGTGTAAAAACCATGAAAAATTATGCCACATAGAATATGGTTTATTTCTATATTTATTTTTATTTTTGGCATGTATCCAACCCCTTTATATAGTATAAACAAAAGATTATAAAATGGAAACAATAGATATAATTTCAAACTTACTTTGTCAATTGCTCGAAATTCAATGCCTTCAACATAAACTGCAGTTTCTCCACAATAGTATGATGAAAAGCTCTCAAGTAGAAACTCAAAAACAACATCTTCTTTCTGATTCAAGAACCGGTACAACTCAATCATCATCCAATCCTTATCTCTCCATGTTGCGAAATATGCATGTAGACTTTCGAGTCCCTTTCTATACTTCAGGTTAACACACATCGGTTTACTAGAAAAATTTCTTGAATCACAAAGTCTGAAGACTAAGAAGGCCCCGTAAGCAACATCTGGAGTTAAAAATTGAGCGTCTATCTTAATTTCGATGTTCAAATTGGAAATATCTAACATCTCCACCACTGTCCCAAACCTGCACATGTTATAATTATTCAAGTCTCAATCAGTCATATACTTATACTTTCGAGTTTTGTAATTCTTATGACCCAAAATAAATTATATGAGTCATTTTGGGGAGCTAAAGTTCAAAATTAAACTGTAGTGTATCATTAACAATATAAATGACTATAATAATATTGTTACATCCATATAAAATCACTATCTTATAAAGATATAATATTATAGAATAGAACTGCAAGATGCTAGCAAAATAGGGGCACTATATTACACTATCAAAATCTATCGAGAAAACACTGAGACCTTATATTCAAATTCTACCATCTTCATAGTTGAGCCTCATAAAGGGATAATACTGAAGACATATGTTTGTCTTTAACTATCTCCACATAAAAAGTTGACAAGTATCCACTACTTTCCCTCTCATCAAAGAAACAGCAAATCCAATTGCTAAAAAAAGAATTTTTTTTTTTTTTTTTTGGTCACAAATACAGTCACTTTCCGATCCTTTTCATGAGTGAGAAAAGTGCATGCACTCTCTTGGCAAGTATGCCGATTATATAATATATACTGTAAAAAAAATCTCTACTCAAGTTCAAAATACATAGGTATGCGGAGAACTAATTAGTATGCTACTGTAAACAACTTATTATGCATAAAACGGTAAAATAACTAAATTCAACATTAGAAAATAACTAAGATATACTTCTAACAACAATGCATATGTGCCACATTTGTGCTTATCACTTAATAGTAACAAATGCAGAGAGGCAGAGAGAATAACCTTGATTCTGGAAGAGATTTCCACTCATGTCGACAACTATTGTTGTAGGAAAACATTGTCGCTGACACCATTTCATTTCTTTCTCCATCACCATCGAATGACAGCAACTGTTATTCAATAAAAAAAAAAAAAAAAAAAAAAACAGTTTAGACTCAATTTTATGATGTGTAAATTAAATGTATGTGTGATTTTGAGCTATTCTTCCAAAAGTAATAGATTACCACTTTGTCTTGTTGAAGGAGGATTCCCTTCGAAAAAATGTTGTAAAGATCCTCTTCCTTGATGGTAGAATACATTTCTTGGCACTTTGACATCTGGATTATTTCTTTATAGTCTTTAGGCAATTTGGGCTCCCATTTCTCATAATCCTCCTGTATATACATCAATCAATTAATAAATTCATGTTTCATACATTTACTTTCTTACACTTTATAAAACAGTTAAAGACCATAATTTAGATATATATGCATCAAAAGTTAGAGTTTTGTCAAAATATATAAACTTACCTGAAATTCCAATGATTTCTTGAGTTGTATGACCACTTCATCAGCTGTTGGTCGTCTTTCTCTCCTGTGATGTAAGCATTTAAGGGCAATCCTTGTAAAGATAATGTATGACTGTGGCACAATTTGTTCTTTGATACCCTCGAACACTAACTTATCAAGTATTTCTACATGATAGTGATGTTTAGCCAAAAAGGGTAAATAAAGATACTCATCATCTAGTTTTTCAGAAGATAGTCTCCCACACAATATGTCAAATAAAACCGCACCCAGTGAGAATATATCAGACTCCTTAGTTAAAAAGCCTGATTTCGAGTGTAGTGGGTCACGATAGCCGATTGTGCCTCTAACATTGTCGATGACATAGTCTACATTCTGATTTGTTGGACATATTAAGGAAAGCCCAAAACCGGTAATTTTTGCTTTCCAGCCATCAAATAGTAGAATGTTCTTGCTACTAATGTCCCTATGTATTACCATTTCTGGACTTGAAACAGTTCCATGAAGAAACTCCAACCCAATTGCAATATCGATGCATATTTTAAGCCGCATCACCCACGTAAGACTATCATCGCTCAAGTACTTATCAAGACTACCTCTCGATGCATACTCATATACAATAATCTTTTCATCCTCTTCATCACAGTAGCCTACAAGACCAATGACATTTAAATGTTTATACTCCATAAGGATGTCCAACTCTGCCATAAATTTAGCTGCTGCCAGCTCTGTCAAAACTTCAGCCTCTCCTTGACCCGACTTCTTATCCAAACGCTTTACAGCAATGAAGTTATCTCCATGAGCTTGAGTAGCTCCCTTGTATACATTCCCAGAATCTCCATGTCCAATGATATTGTCTTGACTGAAGCCTTTCGTGGCCAACTTTATGTCTTCAAGTGACAGTTTGAGGTTGTCCTTGTGGTTCTCCTAAGAATTATTGGACAATTAGTTGATTTGTTAAGCTAAAAACAGAACGAAACCACTTTCTATCTAGAATTCATTTGAATTTATATTTTTCACTTTAGGTTCTTAGTCTCCGAGTTCATGTCAACGTTATGGTTGTAAATCAAGGTTGGTTGTTGCAATTTCGAAATTAAAGGGAAAAAAACATATATATACATGTAAGAGAAGAGTCAGTTGGTTTAGTGGCGAATTAATAGCATGTCATAAAGTTAAATTAAGAAGTTAAATGAAGTTAATATCGAAACAAATAAAATGAAAAATTTAAGTAGAAAGAAAAAACTTAAACGGTAAGATCGTATATTGAGCAAAAGTTTGTGAAAATGTTGTTTACACAAAGTATAATATATGAAATGTCACATATTACTATCAAGAATATGAAGAAATAATTGAAAAGTTGTCATTTATAATATTGACTTACCTGAGAGTCTATTGCTTTTTTGAGTTCGTTGATGACAACTTCTATTGTTGGACGTCGCGCTTGAGTTTCTGCCACACATTGAAATGCGATCTCTAAAAATATGTCCAAAGAGTCTTTATTGGGTCCTTTACTTAAAGAAAAGACATGTTCATTGGTCTCCTCCTTTATCTTGTGGTCAACAATTTCCATTATTTTACCCTTTTTAAAATGATCTCTTGCAATGGGTGTAATTCCCTTCTCATTCACCTTCGTGTACACAGAATCATAGGCCAACCTCCCAGTCAAGATCTCAAGCAACACTACTCCAAAAGAGTAAATATCTGATTTCTTATTTAATCTACCATACTTCTGATATTCTGGATCCAAGTACATATATGTACCTGCAATCATATTGGTATAGATAGTACTGGCCGCTTGATTTGCTGGGTGGAATTTGGAGAGCCCAAAATCCGCAATCTTTGCCTTCCAGTTATCTCCCAATAGAATATTATCGCTCTTGATGTCGCGGTGTATCATTTTTTGTTTGCCATTATCTGTGTTGTTGTGAATGTAATTCAAACCATGTGCAATATCAAGACATATATTTAGACGTTGCAACCAATTAAGATTAGTCAACTTATCACTGCTTCCCAAATAGTTTTCAAGACTTCCTTTCGAAGCATGCTCATAAACCAAGATCATTGCACCGTTACCTTCATAACAGAAACCAAGAAGAGAGATTATATTCTCATGCTTGCAACTAGTTAGAGTTTCAATTTCTGCAATGAACCCTTGTTCTCCGTCTTGATTGTTAATGCGCTTTATGGCTACCGTGCTTCGTCTTCTCGGTAAATCGCATTTATCCAACCCTTCTTCCGATGAGGAATAACGGCTATCAAAATATTCAAGATCTGCTTTGTATACTTTACCGAATCCGCCGGACCCGATGCTGTATGCATCATCAAAATTATTGGTAGCCTCGTTTATGTCATTTAGTCTGATCTTCAAGCGTTCCAAGTTCTTACCCTGAAACATTATGAAGTTGTGCAACACTGCATTAATGCTAATAAGGATTGGAGTGATTTTAAGAGAAGAGAAGTTTTTATAAGCGAGTGATATTTATAAAACGGTAAATAATGGTTTTATCTTTAAACTTTGAGTTTGTTTAATTAGTAAAAAAAATTGAAAATTTTGTCTTTAACTTTTTCTATCCCTAACTCAAACCAATTTACTCTCATGACGGTATTGATCCATGTTTTGTATCGTGTCTAAAATTGCCACCCGTACTTGCAACTTTTCCCATTTTCAGATTAAGCAGACCGGTTCGTTCTTTCGGACGCATTTTTTTATAACACTTGTGCCTAGTATTCTTTATTCGAACTAGTAACCTGTAAATTTAGAAAGAAAAAAAACCCATGCCAATAAATTGTTAAGGATTTATTTTTTTGACTCAGATTCTATAAATACACAAATAGCACCTAATAACGTAATAACTTTTTGATACTTGACAAGAAACATACAATTGGCATTTGTAAGGTTGGTAACACTCTTGTTTATTAATTAGGATAATCGGCCTTAAATGAAAAGTAAAGTAAATAAGTTACGTACCTTCAATTGAATGGTTGATTTACGGTTAATTGGATTCTCATGTTGCCACTGAAGCTCCAAAGCTTTTTCAAGTCTTTTGACAACCTGATCAATATATGGACGATCTGCTCTATCCTCTTTTATGCAGCAATATGCTGTATCTGAGAAGATTTTGAGTGCTTCTGGGGCCATCTGTTTTAATAAATGCGGATCGATCATATCATCCAAATGAGATTTGGCCAGTTGACTTAATAACCCCTCTCCCAACACTTCATCAGAAAGAGTTGCACTCCTTCCGCACAAAATTTCCAATAATACAACACCGAATGAATACACGTCTGACTTGTGGGTCACACCGCCAGTCTTTTTATATTTTGGGTCCAGGTATACATTCTTTATAATATCACGAGTAAGAAGAACACGGTGTCTCCGACCTACTGTATTTTTCAAAGAAAGTTCAAAACCAGATATCTTGGGTTCCCATTTGTCATCTAGTAAAATATTCGAGCTCCTGATGTTGCAATGTATGACACTAAAATCACGCCCAGCATCATAATGGATGTAACTCAATGCCTTCGCAACACCAACGCATATCTTTAACCTTTGCATCCATGTTAGGGTCTGGTCGCTTAGATATTTCTTCAGACTTTCGTTAGCCTCCTTCTTATATATGATCATCTTACTGATATCATCATCATAAAACCCAACAATAGAAACTATGTTCTTATGTTTGAGACTAGAAAGCATCAAAATCTCTGTCCAAAACTTTTTGCTCCCATCTCTTGCATCTTCATAAAGTAAAGTCTTCGCAATAATGTCGATGTATTGTCCAGAATGCAAGAGATGGCCTGTGTGGTTAACTACATCCTCAGATTCCGTCATGATAATGGCGTCAGCAAAATCATTGGTTGCGGACTCTATATCTTCATAGCTGAGTCTCAAGTGAGAAAGATCTTTGAGGGAAGATACTGGTTTTTTGCTGAGATGAGATTTAATGCCTGTTGATCCCTATATGTGCCGAACAAGACAACATTACAAAGTGTGCAGATTCACACGGTGAAACACTTCAGTGAGGTTAGTTAATTACTCAACTATGAGAGTTACCAAAGAGAACAATGGTGAGACATATGTATATGAGGGTATCTTGTTTTACTAATAGTTGATGTTGGCAAGTGTTGTTTTTTTGACTGATTTGTACACATCTATTTAATGGAATTGTGGACAACTGATCATGTCCATGTTGGTTTCATAGAGAATCTCAATTATCTTTTGTAAATGAGTTTAGGAATTGTTTATTTTGGAAGTCGGTTTAAAATTCAATGGGCTAGGACTTGTCTAACCCGTTTATCTGTTTGTTTAAGTTATTATTTGTTTAGGAATGTCTTTGTGTTTCATTAGGAAAGTGTCATTGTTCTAGAATCTATCTTGTAATCGACTTGTGATACAAGTTAGGGTTTATCTGTTTATACCGCGCGAGGCATTAATGAAAGTCAGTTTTGTGTCAAATAATTCTCTAGTCTTCTCGTCTCTTTCTTAGGAGATTGCACACGCTATAGTGGTGCAACCTTAGTACGAGTCAAGTCATATCAATTGGTGCTTTCATCGTTCTCATGGAAGAAAATACCATTCGATTATTGCTTAAAGAGCAGGCTGATGCGGCTAACTTGCGCGCGCAACAGCAGACTGCAGCTTTTCAGGAACAAATTGAGTTATTAAGGGCTGAATTGCAAGTTACTCGGGGTTTAATTCAGGCTCCTAATGGGCCAGGCGGTGATCACGGATCGTTGTTACCGCGGTCTATGCGGTTGGATGTTCCTAAGTTTGCAGGAGTCGATCCAGATAGTTGGATCTTTGCCATCACTGAATATTTTTCTTTGCTTCATGCTCCCGTAGATCAGCGCTTGAGGATTGTGGGGTTTAATTTAGAAGGTGCGGCGGCGGGGTGGTTTCGATGGATGACACGTAACGGTTTGATTACCGATTAGGATATATTTGTGGAGAGTGTTAAAAATCGTTTTGGGCCATCAAAATATGAAGATCCACAAGGGGCGTTGTTGAAACTGTTACAAACAGGTACAGTAGAAGATTATCAACGCGAGTTTGAAAATCTAATGAATTGGGTTATAGATATACCAGAATCTTTGCTTATTTCTTTCTATGTTTCTGGGCTTAAAATTCATTTACAGCGAGAGTTGTTGGTGTCGAAACCAACTACACTGGGCAATGCGTTTGCATTGGCTCGGATTACTGAGGCTCGTTTGGAGGATCAAACTGGTCCTGCATTGGGTATCACGACTCGGACTGGGACTGCTGTGGGAACCCATAAGGAGCCATTGTCTCGTGGTGGCGGACCTTCGACGACGGTTAGTACAACTAAACCACCATTGTTGCCTAACCCTACTGGAACTTCCAAACCACTAGCCATTAAGTGGATTTCCCCGGCTGAGCGACAAGACCGTCTAAGCAAAGGATTATGTTTTAATTGCGATAATCTATGGACACGGGGGCATAAGTGTCCAGGAAAGTTTTTGTTACTCATGACCGAAGAGGAAGATGACCAGGTAGTCGCGACCAGTGATGTAGGGGACGAGGCGGTCGAGAGAGGTGACATCTCTATTCTTAATTCACTTATTGGTCACGGAAGTCTACGTTCTCTCCAACTTTGGGGAACGATAGGTAAGAAGGATGTCCATGTACTCATTGACAATGGTAGCACGCATAACTTTATTCGACCTGATGTCGTCGAGCAACTGTGTTTACCTATCCAACCAACAAAAGGGTTCAAAGTCTATATCGGCAGTGGTGCGACATTGTTATGTGAAAGTGTTTGTCCATATGTTACTCTTCACATGCAAGGAGTCACAACAGATGTTGATTTATATGTATTGTCGATGCGGGGACTTGACGTGGTGTTAGGGATTCAATGGCTTCAAACCTTGGGTAAGGTAACTCATGACTATGCGGATTAGATTATGGAATTCACTTTGCTTAACACGACTTATATGTTAAAAGGGGATGACTCCCTACGCATGAAAATAATTAGTTTTCTTCAAATGCAAGCTTTGTTGGGACAGGACGAGGTTTATGGGGTTTATGAAGTTCATAGTTTACCATTGTCAGCAGAGGTTCAAGCCGAGGATGCAGGGCATGACGAGCTCATACCTCTACTTGAACGGTTTGATTCAGTATTTCAGGTACCCACAACCTTACCTCCTAATCGTTCAATTGACCATCGGATTCATTTGTTACCAAGTACTAAGCCTGTGAATGTGCGCCCATATCATTATCCACATTATCAAAAAGGTGAGATGGAAAAATTGGTTAAGGAGATGCTAGATCAGGGGATTATTCGTTTCAGTCAAAGTCATTTTTCATCACCGTTGTTATTGGTTAAGTAAAAGGATGGTAGTTATCGATTTTGTGTGGATTATCGGGCCTTAAATGCGGTCACTTTTCAAGATAAATTTCCTATCCCGACGGCCGATGAGATGTTTGATGAGCTTGGGGGAGCGGTTGTTTTTACTAAGTTGGATTTACGCGTCGGGTACCATCAAATTCGAGTCCATGAGCGGGATGTGTATAAGACGGCGCTCCGTACACATGATGGACATTATGAATTTTTGGTTATGCCTTTTGGGCTTACAAATGCCCCTTCTACTTTTCAGGCTACTATAAATCGTTTGTTCTCACCTTACCTGCGCAAATTTGTGATTGTTTTTTTATGACATCTTAGTTTACAGTACCACGCTTGCGGAGCATTTGGACCATTTAGAGTGTGTTTTTCGGTGTTTACAGACACATCAGTTCTATGTGAAGCGATCTAAGTGTGTATTTGGGGCAGAGACGCTTGAGTATTTAGGTCATATTATTTCAGGTCGTGGTGTGGAGGTGGATCCTAAGAAAGTGCAAGCCGCGAGGGATTGGCCAGAGCCTACAAATCAACGACAGATACGGGGGTTGTTAGGACTCGCTAGGTATTATCGGCGTTTTATTTAAGGATATGCCACCATGGCAGCGCCATTAACTGATCTTCTCCAAAAAGATGGTTTTAAGTGGGGTGGGGAAGAGGCGTCGGCTTTTGATAACCTTAAGCAGCAGTTATCGATAGCTCCTATTTTGGGACTATCGGATTTAAATAAAATGTTTGTGGTGGAAGATGATTTGTCCGACAATGGGATAGGTGCGGTATTGCTACAAAATAGTCGTCCTATCACTTATTTTAGCTGACAGCTTGGGCCAAGAATGCGTTCGGCAACCACATATCAAAAAGATTTGTTCGCCATCGTGGAGGCAGTTTATAAATGGCGTCAATATTTGGTGGGGCGACGTTTCATAAGTATTAAGGAATTGATGCAACAGGTGATCCAAACTCCAATCCAACAAAAGTATGGTAGAAAATTGTTGGGATTCGACTTCGTAATAGAATATAAACCGGGGTGCTTCAAACCAAGTGGCGGATGCGCTTTCTCGAATGCATGATGATGAGGAACCTCATAGCGCAGCCTTTATGGGCCTTAGTCATCCGGTTGGGGGTTAATGATGGATTTAAAGGGAGAGAGTGAATCGTTGGAGGAATTGCTTAGCCTATATAGAAAGTTGGATATGGGAACTGCACCGATTGGGTTTAGACGTGAGCAAAGGCTCGTGATTTTTCAGGATCACTATTATGTGGGGAAAGAATCAAAGTTGAAAAGGGTGTTGCTACATGAGTTCCATGATATGCCTAGTGCCGGACACGGAGGGGTCAAGAAAATGCTAGTTGGACTATCAGCATTGTTTTATTGGACGGGAATGAGGAAGTCGGTAGAAGATTATATCAAACAATGCTTAGTGTGTCAACAAACTAAGTATTCAACTCAGGCGATGGGTGGCTATCTACAACCATTACCTACGCCCAATGCCGTATGGGAAGATGTGTCTATGGACTTCATTACCGGTTTACCAGTTTATAAGGGATTGTCAGTTATTCTTGTGGTGGTGGACCGATTCTCTAAATATGCCCATTTTGGTTTGGTACCTACCAGCTTCAATGCTCATAAAGTGGCTGAATTGTTTTGGAAATTGTAATTAAACATCATGGAATCCCAAAAACAATTGTTTGTGATCGTGACCCAATCTTTGTTAGCAAGTTTTGGACTCAATTATTTCAACTTAGCGGAACTCAACTGAATTGAAGCACGGCGTATCATCCTCAAACGGATGGGAAAACGGAGGTTGTTAACTGGGGTTTGGAACAGTACCTCCGAGCTATGGTGTCGGATAAACCACAACAGTGGGTGTGTCTCTTACCATGGGCTGAGTTTTGTTACAATACAAGCTACCATAGTAGCCTTAGAATGTCACCATATCAAGCTTTGTATGGAAGATTACCTTTATCCTTAATACCATAGGTGGCGGCCGTAGAAGAGTTATTAGTAGAACGTGATGGGTTAATACGAAGACTCAAGCAGAATCTTTTAGAGGCTAAAAATAGAATGGAGGTAAAGGCTAATCGCAATCGGCGTGATATTGAGTTTAATGTGGGAGATAAAGTGCTCGTTAAATTACAGCCTTATCGGCAAATCACTCTTGCTAAGCGTCTTTCAAATAAACTTTCAAAACGGTATTATGGTCCATACGAGATAGTGGAAAGGATAGGGAAGGTGGCTTATCGACTTGCTCTTCCTAGTACAACCACGATTCATCCGGTTTTTCATGTGTCAAATCTCAAGCTATTTTCAAGTTGTGGGGATGCAGTAGTAACCGAATTACATGAGGAATTTCAGGAGGGACATTCACTTGAAAAACCCGTGGCTATATGTGATTCACGGGTAGTGTTGCGTTATGGAAAATTAGATAAGCAGGTCTTGGTGCAATGGGATGGACGGTCTCCGGAGGAGGCGACATGGGAATGGATGACTGATTTCAAGGCCACATATCCTTCGTATAACCTTGAGAACAAGGTAAGTTTTGAAGGAGAAGAGAATGTTACACCCACGAATGATAGTGGGTTGGGTCGTGGCAAGCGGTCCAGGAAAGCACCGGGTTGGCATGAGGAGTTCGTAATGGGCTAGGACTTGTCTAACCCGTTTATCTATTTGTTTAAGTTATTATTTGTTTAGGAATGTCTTTGTGTTTCATTAGGAAAGTGTCATTGTTCTAGAATCTATCTTGCAATCGACTTGTGATACAAGTTAGGGTTTATCCATTTATACCGCGTGAGGCATTAATGAAAGTCAATTTTGTGTCAAATAATTCTCTAGTCTTCTCGTCTCTTTCTTAGGAGCTTGCACACGCTATAGTGGTACAACCTTGGTACGAGTCAAGTCGTATCACACTCTCATAAATGATTAGGACACTCAAAATTTGAGTGTTTGGACATCTATATCCTCACATTATTTTAGTTATTTTTATTCTGTAAGGGTATAAATATCCAAACATTCAAAACTTGAGTGTCTTAATTATTTATTGGAGTGTGCAAATCACCTCTCATTAAGAAAATGTGGTCTTGAAATGAGACGTGGCCACATAAAAGGACTTATATTTGTAAACCCGCTGACCTTTTAGAAAATCTGTCATCTAATAGTAACACAAATTTATGAGCGTTCCAATTAAGGGGGTGTTTTGAAAAAAAAAAAGGTAGGTGTTTTGGATTCCTTTATGAAACTGCTTATGTGATTATTGAGATTTGGAAACACAATAAGTTAGTAAATAGTGTTTGGATAGGAAACTAAGATAACTGATTTTCTGCGTTTTGTGGCAGCAAGTCCACCCCTGCTTTTGGAAAACGTAATTGTATCCTCTTTTCACAAATTACAAAAAACACCCTCGTTACCTCATGACAGTTTCTCACAATTCACAAAGACACCTTATTTGGTCATGACTATTGGTTTCGTCACTTGTGGGTATTGTTTCGTATACAGTATTAAGAAATATTAAGTTTTATAAGTTTTTTGTTTCTTTTATTTTTAAGAGGGTGTTTGGCAAAGCTTTCAAAACGTGATTATTTTATTATCACGTTTTCAAAACGTGAATAATCAACTTTTGGTGTTTGGTTCAAAACGTGATAATCTGATTTTTTAGGCACAAAACGTGGTTTTACAACTAGAGGTGAAGGCTTACTTTTGCAAAACGTCATTTTGGTAACCACGTTTCTAAACTTGATAATCAAAGCCAAACACCCCCCGACAGTCCACTTTTAGATAGGATGGGTGAAAACCAAAAGTGTTTTAGATTATCTTCGTAGTACACAAATACACAGTGTTTTGAATAGATGGAATGATTTGATTAGAAAATAGATGTAATAGTTATGCAAATAAATTTTCATTTGTTGGAAAGAAAATTGTTCATTGTTAAATTTATAAAACTCAATTCAAATATAAAGATGTCCTTTTTAGTCGTTTGACATACTATCTATTAAATAATCAGATTTGCCAAATATTCATAAAAGTTATATTTCAAATCCAAACATTATCTTTTAAAATTACGTTTTTTAATAGTTAATTATCTGATTATTCATTTTCAAAACGCATAATTTATTTTCAATAAACAATCCTAAACACCCCTAAGTCAAAGAAACTGTATGTCGACCATAAAATCATATATGCATTATTCATATTCATATATGCATTATCAGTCCGTTCAAAAGAAAAAAATATCCATTATCAGATTGTACCTTAAAAACGGACATTCACCTTCTGAATATAAATACTTTCAACTAATTTTATGTACAACCAATTTCAACTAATTTTATGTACAACTAATTAATGTAATTCTGAACATAAAGAATAACCACAAAATAATAACCAAGTTTGAAAAGTGTTCTTTTCGCGTCACTCTAACATAAAAGGTTCACAACAGTGAAACACTATTGTTACTTTGTGTTGTTTTATACTCAAAATAAAGTTAGAGTGATTTTATTAGCAAAACACTATTGTAACTCGGTTATTATTGAGGATTTTCACCTTTATTATTTAGCATGAATCCAATTTTTCATACCTTGAAACTTTAATCCTAATTAAGGTTTATCCCCTCCTAACAACAGGACATTAAAAACTTTCAATGACTATAGCAAGAGTTAGAAGCAGATAGTTACCTTGTCATGATTGGTTGATGTACCTTCAACTTCTACGGCAACTAATGAGTGTTCCTTTAACATCATAAATACACTAATAAATAAAATTATTACGATTATTATCAAAATAAATGTAGAATAGTTGGGGGGTGTTTGTTTAAGCTTATATGTGAGCTTATTAGCCTATTTAATTTCGGCATATATTTCATAAGTACTATCACTTTTCCACATTATTTTGATACTTATTATAGGCTTATATAAGTAAATAATATCATAACAGGCTTATATAAGCCCATAAGTCACAAATTAAGTCGGAAAATTGAGGCTTATATAATATATATAAGCCGAAAAACAAATAAGCTAATAAGCCACATATAAGCTAATTAAACAAACACCCCCTTATTATGATAGAAAGATGAAAGAGATCGAAAAAACCGTCTTACAGTATTTTTACATGCCAACTGAAGTTCCAAAGCCTTTTCAAGTCTTGGGACTATCTCATTTATATTTGGCCGTTTTGATCGTTCTTCATTTAAGCAGTCGTACGCTGTTTCGGCGAACACGTTAAATGATTGCGGATCCATCTGTTTCCATAAAATCGGATCGGTTATTTCATCTAGTATTTTCTTTTTATAATGAAAAATGGCCACCGGACCCAAATACTTATTATCTTCATCGTCACTTATTGAGTTCCTGCCACACAATAGTTCAAACAATACTATTCCAAAGGAATACATATCCGACTTGTGGTTCACACTTTTAGTTTCCCAATATGTTGGGTCTCCACACCCATTCACATACTGAACTTCATTAGTATGGAAAGAATTGTGCCTTTCAAATGCTTTAATCCTCATGGAACATTCAAAATTAGATAGCTTGGGTACCCAGTCATCACTTAATATAACTGTGTTACTGTCGATATTCCGGTGTATTACGCTAAAATCGTGTGTCTCGTCATAATGAATGTAGCTTAATGCATGCGCAATACCGACAGATATCTCCAATCTTTGCACCCACGTCAACAACATTGTGTCGCTTAGATAGTTGCTGAGACTTCCTCCCATCTGACGCTTGTTAACGATGATTTTCTCACCATTCTCATCACAAAACCCAACATGAGAAACCACATTCTTATGCTTGAGACTAGAAAGCAATGAAATCTCCCTCCAAAACTGTTGTTCAACCCTTTCTTCATTTAACCACCTCCAAGCAATGATATCAATCAACTCTCCCGACCACAAGATCTGTCCCGTGTAACGGTTTCCAATTTCGCATTTGCTCATGACATTTTCTTCGTCGAAGTTGTTGGTGGCGGATTGAATAATTTCAAGGGGGATTTTTAGATGAACAAGATCGTCCTTAAGCGAAGACATTATCTGTAAAAATGTGAGTTTCAAAAAAGGAGTTTAATGAAGTGAATAATGCCATTTGATTAAATTCCTGAAGCTTTTCTAAGACATATTGAGCTATATATACAGTAGCCTTTGTATGTTATTGATCTTGTATTTCATTCTAAATCTTGTACTTTAAAGTTATTATTATGTTAGTGCATGGGTGATACTTTGCATAAAGGTGATGATTATGGGTGGAAGGTGTTAAAGTGGTGGAAAAACTATATATGGTGTGTGCTTTGTGAAAGAGTGAACTTGATTCTCATATACATTCTAAGAAGATTAATTCTTATAGCTGCTGCACGCAGTATATATACAAGGTGTATACTGCAAGAAAAGTTTGAGATATATTTCAATGGTTGACAAGTTGAATATCAAGATGAAACCGAAGAGTGGACTTCCTCCATTTTGGGCTATTACATAATCTGTGTCTACATGTTTATGGATTTATTATGCAGTTTCGAGGGATTATGACTCAAACGTAATGTTTTGCATTGTATATTCAGTTGAGTATTAATCTATATTACTAGGTACATTGTTGCAGGTACCACCTTTTATGAGCTTTTAACATCATAAGACCAACTACCATTTCCTGAGATATTACAGGTATCTTATATCCCTTTTACTTGTAGCATGTGTAAGTAAGTCTTCTACGGATCTCACATGATATTACATTCATATCCAACAATATCGTATTCGATTTGATGTAAAAGGTTGCTTATTTCGTAAGTTATATAATGTATGTTTTGCCCATTTCTTTTATGTGCAATTGACTTGAATTGACAGTTTATATTTTAATTACATGCGTAACTTTTTTTTTTGAACGACAATATTATTAGAAAACTAGCAAGGAGCTAGAAAGAAATTACTACTGATAAGACTAGGATTTTGCATCCACGTAGTCCAGTTGAATTTAGAGTTACAACGACTAGAACACCAAGTAAACGATAACTAAACTATATCATCGAAAAAAGTCTCTCTTTTATACCTAATATACTTCACATTATTTATATTACACCCTTTAACCAGGTGGCCGCTTTTTTTTTTTTTTTTTTTTAAGTATTAAAAGGGTACTCACTTTTTACAACAATATATATAAAAACTTGATAATGCGTAATTTTTTGAATGAAAAATTATATTCATTGTTTTCGTATTGTCATCAAGATTAACACAGAAATAAATATAAATATTTAGTTTTTCGCATAGGTGATATTTTAGTTATTATGGGAGGTGTTGAGAAAAGTTAGTTTTCAATTTACATTCTTTACATATTGTTAATGTTTAAAATGTTATTATTTATATAAGATAAAAATAATCACGTACAAATCATATACTACTAATTATATAATTTTTCTAAACCAAAACTTCTATTATATTTAGCAACTCATTTGGATGATTAGTTCCAGTTTAGAGGTTTAGTTAAAACAAAAAATTTCAGTAAATGGTACAGTAAATTTTAATTTCGTTTCTCATGTATATTGTGACTTCGAGTAGAATCCGTACTCTTTTTTTTGCATTATTATTTTTATTTTATTTTTAGTTTTGGTGAAAAAATAAAAATAGCCCAAAAAAGTTTTGTATTTTTCCTTTTTTTTCCCATCAAAATCCTTTGCTTTGTGAAGAAAATTGAAAATTTTAGGGAACCTTTTTTGTCAAGTTTCCCTGAACCTCAAGTAAGAAACGCTTTTAATTTGATATTTACTATTATAAAACCCAAATAAATATTAACCAACTTGCCTATTCTTGTTGAGGCACTCTCAAAACTTTTGTAGTAGACAAAATGTATGGAGTAATTTTAATATATTTAATTTTTTTCAATTAAATATGAGTAATTTGACAACAAATTTGATCATTGATGGATACGCACTAAGCTATATATATGGTCTCTTTGGTCACCAGCTTGGAAAACGTTAACTTGAGTTTTGTTAGCATTTCATATATGAGGAAGAACACATGATATATCAAAGGGCTATTAATTAATTATGTATGATCAGATTGATATATGCATATACACAAACAGATATAGATTCGCTGTAATGATAGATAGATGGAAGAGAGAAAGACTTACAGCATTTTGAAATTCCAGTTGAAGTTCCAATACTTTTTCAAGTCTTTTGACAATCTCATCTATACTCGGCCGTTGACATTGTTCTTCATTCAAGCATTCATAGGCTATCTCAGCGAAAACGTTGAATGATTGGGGATCCATTTGTTTCCACAAATCCCAATCAATTATTTTATCAAGTTTTTTCTCTTTGTAATGGTGAATCGCTGCTGGAGCCAAATACCTGTTAGTGTCAATATCGATTATTGATTTCCTACTACAAAGTAATTCAAACAATACTATGCCAAAGGAGTACATATCCGTCTTGTGGTTCACACTTTTAGTCTTTTTATGTGTTGGGTCTGTATACCCATTTGTACTCCATACTTTACTAGTATGGAACGAATGGTGTCTTTGAGACGCTCCAATTTTCATTGACATTTCAAAGCCAGATAACTTGGGTTCGCAGTTATCATTTAATAAAACTGTGAAACTGCTGATGCCTCGATGTATCACGCTAAAATCGCGTGGCTCGTCATAATGAATGTAGCTCAAAGCATGCGCAAGACCAATGGATATCTTCAATCTTTGCACCCATGTCAACAACGTAGCGTCACTTAAATAATTGCTGAGACTTCCCTTTATCTCACGCCTAGTTATGATGATCTTTTCACCATTTTCATCACAAATGCCAAGTAATGAAACCAGATTTTGGTGCTTGAGACTAGAAAGCATCAAAACCTCAGTCCAAAACATTTCACCTCCATCCTTATTAAACCTCCGAGCAGTGATTTCAATCAACTCACCGAACCACGAGAGCTGTCCTTTGTATCTCTTTTCATATCCACCTCTTAGGAAAACATTTTTGTTATCGAAGTTGTTGGTGGCTGATAGTATACTATCAAGGGGAATTTTTAAGTGAGCAAGGTTGTCCATGCGCGAAGACATAATATTCTGTTTATCAGCAAAAAACGTGAGTAGATGTATAAGTTTTGCAGGTCTGTTATTATATTTACACAACATTTTTTTTTAGTATTCGATATCCACAACAACCATCGGTTAATATTTATAAGTTATACATTAAACGGTGAAATTCACACTAATGTCTGGTTTTATATTTGGTTTTTCATAACTTATCAAATATCCAGGTTAAGGCCAACTGGTTAAAGCACATTATAGTTATTAAGGAGGTCGCATTTTCAACTCTTTCCTCAGCCAAAGCGCTTTTATTTGATAGAAACAGCCAAAGCTTTTTATATTATAGAAAAATAAACACATTTCCTGAGTTTGTTTTCCATAGGCAAAGAAAATCAGCCAAAGCTTTTGATTGATCATGTTGGTTTCATTGTGAGAGTGAATGAATAAGCGGGCTCATAATTTATACTAAAAGAATATGTTTTATTTACTTATCTTATTTGTGATTGGTGAACACGATCTATCATGTTTGACTCAGAGGATCCTAATCCACTAATTTTATTTCACATTCTTTTGCCAAAAAATTCGGTGTCCTAATTCATCTTAGATTTAACAGAAGATGCCTTTGCCAAAAGTAATGGTATGGTTGCATGGAAAATGAGATTTGTTTGTCTGTTTTTTTACCTTATACTAAATGCATCTAAGTGAAAGAGGGATAAAAGAACTAAGCAATCATGGTCTCTTTGGTCACCTTGAGAAACCCAAATTTGATTTTTGTTATACAATAAACTTATTTTTGTAACCGAAAAGTCACGTACGGTGAGGTTTAGCATATCATAGGGCTATTAGTTATGCATCATCAGATATATGAGGTCTAGCTAAAGTACAAACTGATGGAGGTGAAGGTGTATATACTCAAACATATATAGAGTTGTACTTATTATAATACAAAGATGGAAGAGAAAAACCGTCTTACCGCATTATGATGCTCCAGTTGAAGTTCCAACGCTTTCTTAAGCCTTGTGACAATCTCATCAATATTTGGACGTTCAGATCGTTCTTCATTCAAGCAGTCAAAAGCTATTTCCACAAAAATATTAAATGATTGAGAGTCCATTTGATTCAGTAAATCCCAATCAATTATTTCATTGAGTTTTTCCTCCATATAATGGGCAACGGCCACCGAAGCCAAGTACTTATTATCTTGGTCGTCGTCGATTACTGCTTTCCTACCGCACAGTAGTTCAAACATTACTATTCCAAAGGAGTACATATCAGACTTGTGGTGTGCACTTTTGGTCTCTACATATGTTGGGTCAATATACCCGAGCCTGTTCGAAACTTTGCCAGTATCGACAGAAAGGTGCCTTTGAGATGCTTTGACTTTCATGGAAAGTCTAAATTCAGATAATTTGGGTTCCCAATTATCATTTAACAGAACTGTCAAACTGTTGATGTTTCGATGTATCACGCTAAAATCACGTTGCTTATCATAATGTATGTAGCTCAATGCATTTGCAACACCTACACATATTTCCAGTCTTCGCACCCATGTCAACAACCTTGTGTCACTTAGATAGTTTATAAGACTTAACCTGGTCTCAAGCTTGATAATGATGATCTTCTCATCATTTTCATCACAAAACCCAACAAGAGAACCCAGATTTTCATGCTGGAGACTAGAGAGCATGGAAATCTCCATCCAAAACTGTTGTTCAGTTTCGTCATTCCATTCTTTATTTAACCTTTGAGCATCGATTTGAATTAGCTCACCGGACCACAAGAGCTGTCCCTTGTAAGCGTTTCCGAAATCAGCTTCTTCGATGAGGTTTTTTTCAGCGAAGTTGTTGGTGGCGGATAATATATCTTTAAGGGGAATTTTTAAGTGAGCAAGGTGGTCATGGTTGGGTGAAGACATTATATTGGGTTACAAAAGGATGTGAAGGAATTGAATGAAGACGACATTGAATTAATACACGAGTATATATAGGCTACGTACCACCGACTGTCGATCCTCTTTTCTTTAATCCTATTTAATACGGAGTAGTATAGATCTGCAAGTTTTGTTTTTTACTATCATAGTTTGCTGTTTCGTGGAACCATACTTGAATACAAAGTTCGATGAAATGGTTTAATTTAGTAACAGGCCTTTGTGACGCAAGGTTTTCAAAATCGAGATCCTACTCAGGATCATTTTCGTTTTTTAAAGATCGTGATCGTAAGATCAGATCGGGATTTTAAGATCCTACTCTAACGTTATTTTTTAATAGTTTTTGTAATGTTATACAAATCTAAAAATTCTTATGCATTATAAATACAAAATACTGTGAATATTTTATAGAAATGTAACCCTAAATTATGATTATGAAATGTTTAAAAGGATTAACATTTTTTTTATTAAAAAAAAAAAAAAAAAAAACCATAAATTTGTAGTTTTTTAGTTTGTAACCCGAGAAAAGTAAGATCGGATCGGATTAAATCTTAAGATCGTATGTATAAGATCGGGATCCTATAAAATCTTAAGTTTGCAAAGATCCTATGTAAGATCCAGATTGCTTTTGCTTTACAATACCGTAAAATTGTAAAATTTTAAGATCAGAATCAAAATGAAAAAAAGGTGTCACTAATCTTCCACTTACAAAAAGTTGGTAGAATATATAACAAGGTTGTATTGACACTCTTTCTGTAAATGTCCTTGGTGTAAATGAGCCTCATCAATAATTGGTAGCAAGTTGACTTTCATTATAAATTAAGTGATTAAAAAAAATCAAGTTGATCCTATCGTGTTATGTACATCACATGGAACATCTTAGTCGGTGAATTAAAATATTAGCAATTTTCTAAATTCAAGATATTGATATAACTACTCACAGTTTAATTAATAATATTTTTATAATATAAATAGTAACACATCTATTAGTAATGTTAAATTGGTTACAATTTGAACACGGCGTGCAAATGCGACACAAAATCGAAAAATATATCTAACACGTACATTTAAATTTCTACATGTATGTAATATCATCACAAACATTAAAAATTTCCACTAATCAACCTGTATATACGTTAATTTTAAAATAAGCAAAAATAAACATATCAAATTAATATTTTAATTTTAAAATTTTGAAACAATCACAAAAAAATGCTAATGGTTTAATGATGCTTGCAGTTTTTTTTCTTATCTCTGAAAGTAACATGTCAAGTATAAGTTACAGTATATAACATCTATGTTAAGATGATAAATTATAATGATTTATAAGATATCAAATTTAGTTAGAAAAAGTTAAAATTAAAGGAAGCTGATTCAGGGTGAAATTCTATACTACTGGCTTCATATACTTGAAAACTGGGCTTTTAATGGGCTCTATGTGAGTTTTTTTTACCAACTAGCTTCCTTTAAAAATATTTACAATTGTGCGGCAAGTCTAGAAATATTGCCTATTGTATATTGTTTCTTTTGTTTTCTTTTCAATTTTTTTTTGCGTTGGAACATCAGGGAAGAAACAACAATCAACAATCTTTTGTAACTTTTTGCTCTACTTCACATTATATGCTTTATTTTTCTTTTAGCTAATTATAAATCTAATGTTTGAAATTGTAGAATGTAAAGTAGTTTTTGTCTGATAAGCATCCAAAACTAAAGTAAGCAAATCATGTATTTTCATCTATGATATTGGAACATCACACTGCAAGTGAATCGGATATTTTCAATAAAGTAAAATTGGCTCAAAATACAATAATCAACAAAATTCAAACTACAATTTATGCTAGTGCCAAATAATAAATATCCATAATCGTTTGCAGCATCATTGTTCACAACACTATACAATAGGCAATATTGTTGGTGGTTATGAGCCCAACAGGGTAAGATAATCAGTAGCAATTCAACACCAAATCAGGTTACCGGATATCACTTGAAATCGTGTGATCACTTTCCAAAGTAAACTATTCGACCCTATGCCTGGTTTACACAAATATCTACTTGGGATAAGACCAAATGTTAGTTATTGAATTAGGCACAAATCAATACTCCTTGCGCATATAAGTGTTTTAGCTTTCTGTTTGTTTCTCCTGGTTTTTCCCTATATTCATGCTGATGATGTCGATCTCTATATATAGTAGAGAACACTCAACCCTAGTCAATGGGCTTTATGAGTGATAACGGCCAATTAATCACCCATAATAAGCCTCCATTATCATAGGAATAGTGGTTACATGACCAATTAAACGTGGTCATAAAGTAGTTATAAAAGCCACTTGAATGGGTCACAGCTGTTACAAGTTAATCACTACAACACTACTAGCAGTAGGAACCATCAGTCACTACACTAGCAGTAGTAACCAAAGACTAGCAGTAGGAACCAATACATTAGCAGCAGGAACCATCAATCACTACACTAACAAGAGTAACCAACACTAGCAAGTACTAACCACTATTGAGTCAGGGTGTTCAGGGACCTCATGGGTGTACACTCCGTACCTCCTAACCCAAAACCAGGTGTGAACTAATCCCACAAGTGCACTAAATTTTCCAACAATCCTCCCCAAATTTAGTTCACTTCCTTTTGCATAAAAATCAAACATTAAGCAAAACATGTGCATAAACGAAAATATCCTGAGGATTGAATTTCCATCTTAGTAAATTACACGTTCAAATATTCGAGAATCAGGGTGTTCTAAGAATTGAACCCTTTAACTCATTTGAATACTTGAAGATAAAATACACACAAGGTTTCAAACACTTAGACACTCCTGACACTTTACAAGCCATGTGTCCATATCCAAATTCATAAATGTTGCAAGAGCCATAAATCCAAAAGCTCCCTGAAGCGGCAAAACTTCAACATTCACATAGGTGGTTCCTCTTTATTCATGCTCCTACCAAGCACTTTTTCAAAGAAATTAACCATTAAGAAGTAAAGACTTCATCCCCCTTTTCAGCAGGTTCTGAGCACAACCTTGGGATGTAAAATAAACATATGCTCCAGTCCACTGAATGTTCAACTTTCCACATTGAACTCAGCTCCCAAGTTTCCTTAGGAGGGAGTTGGGTGTCTTAGCATTCAGTGACTAAGTTGGACTTAAACCCATCCCTTTAGCAGACTTTATAACCAAGTCTCTAGCTAATCCCTTCATCAAGTGATCAGCTAAATTGTGTTAAGATCTTACAAACTCTATAGAAATCACCCCATTCATGAGAAGCTCACGAATCATGCTATGCCTGACACCTAAGTGTCTAGACTTCCCATTGTACATCTGGCTATAAGCCTTTGCCAATGTAGTTGCACTATCACAACGGATAGAAATAGGTGTTATAGGTTTAGGCCACAATGGAATCTCAAGAAGCAAGTTTCTCAACCATTCAGCCTCTTTACCAGCAGCTGCTAGAGCCACAAATTCAGATTCCATTGTTGAACTGGTGATGCATGTTTGTTTCTTGGATGCCCAAGAAATTGCACCTCCACCAAGTAGGAATACCCAGCCACTAGTAGACGAATTGTCTTCAGTATTACTGATCCAACTTGCTTCAGTGTATCCTTCCAATACTGAAGGATAACCAATATAAGAGAGACTATATTTCATAGTTCTCTTCAGATACTTCGGTATCCTCTGAATTGCTTGCCAGTGATGAGCACTAGGATTACTAGTATACCTGCTCAATTTACCCACTGCAAAAGCAATATCAGGTCTTGTACAAGTCATGGGATACATTAGACAGCCAATCACCTTGGTATACTCAAGTTGAGATACAGCCTTGCCAGTATTAAGCATCAGCTTCTCACTTGTATCCATAGGAGTACTCACTCGAGTACAATCTGAGTGGTTGAATTTCCTTAGTACCTTCTCAATATAATGAGACTGAGTGATTGAAATTCCATTACTCTCATGCTTAATCCTTATACCAAGGATAACATCAGCCTCCCCCATGTCCTTTATGGAGAGCCTTGATGACAAAAATTCCTTTGTCAAGTCAACCTGATTTTGGTCAGTGCCAAAGATCAGCATGTCATCAACATATAGACAAATGATGACTCCTTTACCAGATTCATCAAATTTGCTATGCACACATTTGTCACATTGGTTAAGAACATAACCATCAGACCAAACCACTTCATCAAAATTTTGATGCCATTGCTTAGGTGCCTGTTTGAGTCCATACAATGACTTAACCAGTTTACACACCTTGTTTTCATTACCAGGCATGATGAAGCCCTGAGGTTGGTTCATATAAATCTCCTCATCCAATTCACCATTCAAGAAAGCTGTCTTCACATCCATCTGATGAATAATCAGATTGCAAATTGATGCCAAAGCAATCAACAATCTAATGGTACTGATACGAGCCACTAGGGCATAAGTATCAAAGTAGTAACTTCCTGACTTTTGTTTAAAGCCTTGAATGACTAGTCTAGCCTTGGACTTTTCAATAGTTCTATTTACCTTCATTTTCTTTTTGAAAATCCATTTGCAACTCAGAGGTTTGCAACCTGGTGGTAGATCAACCAACACCCAAGTGTTGTTGCCCATGATGGAATCCATCTCATCATTAATTGCTTCTTTCCAGAAAGCAACATCCTAGGACTTCATTGCTTCTTCAAATGTTTTAGGATCATCCTCAACAATGAAGCAATCGAAGTATTGGTTAGAGACCTCATCCCTTGTTCCTTCAACTAAATATAATTGAAACTCAGGTCCAAATGACTTTGGAGTCCTGACTCTTTTGCTCTTTCTGTGCAAAGGTTCAGGTTGTTGAACCACAACCTCATCAGGGACCTTATTAGGGACCTCTGATACACCAATGTCATTAGGAATTCTTTGACTTGGTCTAGGGACTGATGAGAATCTACCCTCATCAAAAATTGCATCCCTTGATTCAATTATTGAATTAATTGAAATATATTCATTAGGTTCTATAACATAGAATCTAAAAGCCTTGGAATGCTCAAAGATATTCAACAAAGATGCATTCAATACCTCTTTCACCCAAAGTTTTAAGCTTTGGATTAGGGAGTTTTACAACAGCCCTACAACCCCAAACCTTGAGAAAGTTCAGGTTGGGTTTCCTTTTAGTCCAGAGTTCATATGGGGTCACCTTGTTCCTTTTATTAGGAACCATATTTAATAAATAGCAAACTATTAACATAGCTTCACCCCAAAACCCTTGACTCAGCCCTAAATAGGACAACATGGAGTTAACCATTTCTTTTAGTACCTTATTTTTCCTTTCAGAGATACCATTTTGTTGTGGAGTACAGGGACCAGTCGTTTCATGGATTATACCAACTACTGAAAATACTGAGTATCCATGTACTCACATCCCTTATCAATCCTTAATCTCTTGATCAGGGACCCAAGTTGCAATTCAACTTTAGTTTTAAATACTTTTAATTTATTTAACATTTCATCCTTGGTATGTAACAGATAGACATAACAAAACCTAGAAGCATCATTAATAAATGTCACAACGTATTTCGTATTCCCCAAAGAAGGAGTGACATGCAAATCACACATGTCACTGTGAATTAGCTCCAAGAGCTTAGTTTCACGTTTAACACCCTGAAAAGGTTTCTTAGTTATTTTGGTCAACATGCAAGTCTTACACTTTTCAGTGTTATGTCAAATGCAGGGATTAACCCATCCTTAGACATATCTTGCATCCTTTTATAGTGTACATGGCCAAGTCTAGCATGCCATAGGGTAGAGTCAATCAGGTCAGAGGTGATCACAAAGGCTGAATTAACACTATCAGTGACAATATTAAGCCTGAACATTTATATCCATGATTATTCAAAACACTACTTGAAACCAAGTTTTTCCTTATATATCAGAAACATGAATAACATTAAACAAAGTTACAATCTTTCTAGAACTAAACTTAAGATCTACACAACCACGACCATGCACCAAGGCTGTTGACTCATTTCTCATGTGAAGAATAGAACCATCATTCAGTGACTCATAAGTCTTGAACTAACTTATATCTTTGCACACATGAACTGTTGCACCAGATTCAACCCACCACGCAACATCATCATCCTGCACATAATAAGATTCAGATACATATGTAACATAATAAATCTGAAAAGACTTATTAAACATATTCTGACCTTTCAGTGAGTTGGTAGAACCACCACTCCCTGAACCATTAGTGCCTGATCTATTGGCTTTACCACCAACCTTAACACCTTTGCAATCCCTTTTAATGTGACTAGTTTTGCCACATTTCCAAAAAGTAGGTGTTGCATTCTTTTTAGGATCTGCCTTTGTGTTATCATGATGTTTACGTTTGCCTTTGTTGTCATTGTACCTGGTGGAGTTGTTATGCTCCACCATATTAACAACAGATGCACCAGTAGCATTGCTACTCTTTGGCTTGTCATTATCCTGCACCCTGAGAGATTCCTCAATGCGCCGATGACTGCCGAACTCAACAAGAGTTAACTTCTTTTTTTCATGTTTCAAGGTATGCTTGAAATCTTTTCAAGAAGGAGGGAGTTTGTCAATGACACAAGAGACTGAAATAGCCTCATCCATGTGCATTTTGTGTTATGTAAACCTTCCAAGTATACCAAAAAGTTCATTGTATTGTTCCATAACTGGTCTTGAATCAGTCATTTTGTAATTTATGAAATTACTTGCAAGGAACTTCTTACTTGATGCATCCTCAGCCATGTATTAAGAGTGAATCAGACATACCATTGAGAATTAAGCCTCTGCAAATGTAGTCATCATTCTCCCATTTGCTCCTTTTCCTG
This sequence comes from Chrysanthemum makinoi, assembly GCA_910596185.1. Classification (NCBI taxonomy): domain Eukaryota; kingdom Viridiplantae; phylum Streptophyta; class Magnoliopsida; order Asterales; family Asteraceae; genus Chrysanthemum; species Chrysanthemum makinoi. Next base: position 328,181,596 of record OU343222.1, on the reverse strand, counting down.
ATCTGTTCCACAGTAGCATCATCCCCATCATCAGGAATAGGTGTGGTCAGAACATAGACCACACTCATGCTTGACAGCAAAAAGTGCATCTTCTTCTGTCATCTTCTAAAGTCCACCCCTTCAGATTTGTCTAGCTTGGCAAAGTTTGAAGCCATGTATTTTATTGCAGCAACAGCCATTAATTATCACAAAATAGTTTACTTTGATTGTTGGTGGTTATGAGCCCAACAGGGTAAGATAATCAGTAGCAATGCAAGACCAAATCAGGTTACCGGATATCAGTTGGAATCGTGTGATCACTTTCCAAACTAAACTATTCGACCCAATGCCTGGGTTACACGAATATCTACTTGGGATAAGACCAAATGTTAGTTATTGAATTAGGCATAAATCAATAACCCTTGCGCATATAAGTATTTTAGCTTTCTGTTTGTTTCTCCTGGTTTTTCTCTATATTCATGCTGATGATGTCGATCTCTATATATAGTAGAGAACACTCAAACCTAGTCAATGAGCTTTATGAGTGATTAACTGCCAATTAATCAGCCATAATAAGCCTCCATTATCATAGGAATAGTGGTTACATGACCAATTAAACGTGGTCATAAAGCAGTTATAACAGCCACTTGAATGGGTTAAAGTTGTTACAAGTTAATCACTGCAACACTACCAGTAGGAACCAATACACTAGCAGCAGGAACCAATACACTAGCAGTAGAAACCATAAGTCACTACACTAGCTGTAGCACCCCGCCTTTTCGGAGCATTAAAAACCTCAAATTTACCTTATATCAGCGGAAGCTTCTACTCATAGTCAATCTCAAATAATCTCCTGATTCCTAAGCAGCTCATCTGGGTTGCATAAATTTTAAAAGAGTTTTGGGTCAGCGAAAGGCCTAGTGAGAATTCATGGTTTTCACGTATAAAATAATTCTTATAATATCAAACACTTTTTCAATAACATCGAACTTGTAAAACAATCATGCAATTTGCTCAAATATCGTTTAATTACTATTCAGTGATCACATATTCTCAATACTTATCAACAGTTAACAAAATCAACGATTCAACACATATCACCAAACCATATAAACCAACTATTCATTATTTTCCGTTCGGTTCAACGGTTCCAACTTTCTTTATTTCCGTTCGGTTCAACGGTTCCAACTTTCTTTATTTCCACGATTCACAATTCAACATTTATATGGCTCACGATTTATAATCCAACATTTATATATCTCTTCATGTACATATATCATATTTCTCAACATTCACTTATTATCGAAGAATCCAAACACGTAGAAATAACTATCATTTAAACAAGTTTTCATGATACTATTTCCAATAAAGTGCAACCCAATTTAAAAAGCACATGAAAACTCACCTGAATGCTCAGAATTACAGTTCACTTTAGGCAAAAAAAAAACGTCACCCTTTCTTCAATGAATCTTGCAGCGTGAACGAGAGAAACACGAGAGAAAACCCATGATCCGCCCTTCGAATCCAACAGCCACGATCACGAACCAATCTCCCTTGAAACCCTTGCCAATCTCCTTGAACCTTATCATTGTTGCCGAATGAAAAGGGAGAAACAATTGATAGCACTCACTTTTGCAAATTAGGGTTTAGTGTGAAGTCAGAATATGGAGGAGCGTAGGGTAAAAAAATAAAACGGGAAGGCTTTGTTGAGTCTTGGTTTTGGACGAGCCAAGGGGACAAAGGGTTAAGCCCAAGTCCAAAATTAAGTACAAGTTAAATGAGCTCTTAATGTATTTATGTCTAAAACAATTTCGATTCATGCAAACTAAGAAAAAAAACGTGTGATGAAATTTGAACGTAAGCGTAAATCAATCTCCCATATTTGGTGTGGTAACAATTTATAAGTTAGGTTGAATTTTACGTTTACTGAGCTTGACGGATCTTACGTATTTTATGAATATTAAAAGAGGGGCAAAATAGTCTTTTCACGCGTTTACGATTTTTATGGTTTTACAACTCTTCCCCTCTAAAAAAAATTTCGTCCTCGAAATTTGGTTAGACAATTAACGCACGTAAAATTATCAATTGATTCTAAAACAGTCTACAATATCGCGTCCTCTTTTAAATTAACACTTGTCGTCAATGTATAACCCATAATAAATAACTCGCAGCTCATGAAATGCATACAATCATTATAGAGATCTCACATCTTTTACAAAAACTCTCAAGTATTTCCTTTGTTATTTTCACTTTTCTTTATACCTATTTGACATATATCACATCATATTGTCTATAATATCATACCATGTTTTCCTCAAAATTTGAGCACTTGTCTATCGTTATATTAGCACTTGTCTATCGTTATATTTGCTCCTTAGTAAACAATTAAGCTAAAATCTTGCATTTATACTATTACATCCCATCAAGTTTTAATGTATCCAATTATTAAGTTATGTAACTTTTAATCATATAGAAGCTCATATCACATTATTCATTCAAGGTACCTAGAAATATATATGTGATTAATAACTGACGCACTCATGTCTTCATAACTGAAACCTTGTACCTTATTGTTAACATTATATAAATAAAGTTTTATGCAAGTATGTCACTTTTATCACCCGAAAGCCTTTTTTCTTCCTTTCTTTTGGATCTTTTATTTCCTCTTGTTTCCCCTTTTTCTCTTAGCACTTTGGCTAGCTCAGTCGACCTTATAAATTCATTTACCCGTATCCAATATTATCATCTTAACTAATGACGACAAGCTTACACCATTAGATACTTAGCTTTTACTATATGTTCCAAATTTTTAACCAGTTCTACCACTACAAAGTCTAGATCTTTATACAAAGTTTCTTCACTTACACTCTATAGCCTAATATCAGTCCAACTACACTATGTTAGCCCAACAACCATATTCTCTATATAAATTTCTTCAATAACTCATTGCTTACAGTTTAAGACTAGGTCGACTAAACCTAATTCACTTAAACCTAAGTCTCTGATACCAACTGTAACCCCCCGCCTTTTCGGAGCATTAAAAACCTCAAATTTACCTTATATCAGCGGAAGCTTCTACTCATAGTCAATCTCAAATAATCTCCTGATTCCTAAGCAGCTCATCTGGGTTGCACAAATTTTAAAAGATTTTTGGATCAGCCAAAGGCCTAGTGAGAATTCATGGTTTTCACGTATAGAAAAATTCTTATAATATCAAACACTTTTTCAATAACATCGAACTTGTAAAACAATCATGCAATTTGCTCAAATATCGTTTAATTACTATTCAGTGATCACATATTCTCAATACTTATCAACAGTTAACAAAATCAACGATTCAACACATATCACCAAACCATATAAACCAACTATTCATTATTTTCCGTTCGGTTCAACGGTTTTAACTTTCTTTATTTCCGTTCGGTTCAACGGTTCCAACTTTCTTTATTTCCACGATTCACAATTCAACATTTATACGGCTCACGATTTATAATCCAACATTTATATATCTCTTCATGTACATATAGCATATTTCTCAACATTCACTTATTATCGAAGAATCCAAACACGTAGCAAATAACGATCATTTAAACAAGTTTGCATGATACTATTTCGAATAAAGTGCAACCCAATTTAAAAAGCACATGAAAACTCACCTGAATGCTCAGAATTACAGTTCACTTTAGGCTAAAAAAAACGTCACCCTTTCTTCAATGAATCTTGCAGCGTGAACGAGAGAAAACCCATGATCCGCCCTTCGAATCCAACAGCCACGATCACGAACCAATCTTCCTTGAAACCCTTGCCAATCTCCTTGAACCTTATCATTGTTGCCGAATGAAAAGGGAGAAACAATTGATAGCCGTCACTTTTGCAAATTAGGGTTTAGTGTGAAGTCCGAATATGGAGGAGCGTAGGGTAAAAAAATAAAACGGGAAGGCTATGTTGAGTCTTGGTTTTGGACGAGCCAAGGGGACAAAGGGTTAAGCCCAAGTCCAAAATTAAGTACATGTTAAATGAGCTCTTAATGTATTTATGTCTAAAACAATTTCGGTTCATGCAAACTAAGAAAAAAAACGTGTGATGAAATTTGAACGTAAGCGTAAATCAATCTCCCATATTTGGTGTGGTAACAATTTATAAGTTAGGTTGAATTTTACGTTTACTGAGCTTGACGGATCTTACGTATTTTATGAATATTAAAAGAGGGGCAAAATAGTCTTTTCACGCGTTTACGATTTTTAGGGTTTTACACTAGGAGTAGTAACCAAAGACTAGCAGTAGGAACCAATACACTAGCAGCAGGAACCATCAGTCACTACACCAACAGTAGTAGCCAAAACTAGCAGTACAAACCACTATTGAGTCAGGGTATTCAGGGACCTCATGGGTATACACTCCGTACCTCCTAACCCAAAACCAGGTGTGAACTAATCCCAAAAGTGCACTAAATTTTCCAACAAATACTTCTAGGCTTGCCACACAATGGTAAATATTTTTGTAGAAAGCAACTAGTTGATAAAAAAAACTTCTCTCAAACTAGTCTTTGTGAAGTCAGTCACAAAGCTGAACACACTAGGGAACCATTTCCACATAGTGAACATATATCTTTAAGTCATGGTGATTGATCGAGTTCATTTGGATGTATGGGGTCCCAAGAGGATCAGAAGCATACAAGATTTGGATTTTTTTTTTGTAGTTAATGATTATACAAGAGTAGTTGGGTGTTCATGCTTAAAGGGAAAGATGAAGTGTTTAAAAATGTAGTTTTTATGATATGCTTAAATATCACTTCAAATAAAACTGATAAGGATTTAAAAAGTGATAATGGTGCCAAATTTGTTAATCACATAGTTGATAATTTTTTAAAACAAAATGAAATAAGTTAACAAACTTTTTGTGCATACAAACATTATAAAAATAGGATTGCTAAGGGAAAAGGTAGACATTTGTTAAATGTAGCTAGACCCCTGGGGGAGTGGGGGCTACCTTTGAACATGTGGCCCGAGTCAATTGTAACTGTTACATACTAGTTATAATACCCGTGCACGCACGGGGTTTTGACAAAAAAAATTTATTCTGTATTAATAATAAATATTTTGTCTTTAGAGGTAATTGCATATAATTATATAGTTATAAGTTTCGTGCACATACGAAGTTTACACTTAAATCAAATGTATTTTTACATTTTAGTTCAGTATATACACATATAAGAATTTGCTCATGAAAATTGTAATATAAGTACAACTAATACTTATGCATGAGTTTTTCATTATGCATTAATATCCATTAGAATTTGGTAAAATAATTGTAAATTTATGTTAGGTAACTCAAGACTTAATTTTATTTAGTTGACGAAGATGTTGATGTTGTTATTTAAATTTCACTACTGATACTATGTTGTACACATGATGCAAGTTTAATAGCACATAATGAGCGTTGATAAAGTTAAAGTATACTCCTTAAAGTTTTTTAAAAATGTTTTTCTAGATATCCTTATATAAATAAATAAGAATTACATGAATTATTGTTATAAGTACAATCGCGTATATTTATTTTTATATTAAAGTAACCTGTGCTTACAATTTGATAATTATATTCCCGTTTTCTGTAATTTAGCCGTATTTAAAATGTAAACTCGTGTCCACATAGGTTAAACACTAGTTATAATACCCGTGCACGCACGGGGTTTTGACCAAAATTTTTTTTATATCAATACTGAATATTGTGCTTTTAAAGGTAGTTGCATATAATTATATAGTTATAAGTTTCGTGCACGCACGAAGTTTACACATAAATCAAAATTATTTTAACATTTTAGTTCAATATATACACATACAAAAATTTGCCCTTGAAAATTGTGATATAACTACAACTAATACTTATACACAAGTTCTTCATTATGCATTAATATCCATTAGAATTTGGTGAAATATTTTTAAAAATTTCTATTAAATAACTCAAGATTTAATTTTATTTAGCTGAAAAAGATGTTGATGTTGTTATTTAGATTTCACTACTGATATTATGTTATAAACATGATGCAAGTTTAATAGTACATAATGAGCGTTGATAAAGTTAAAGTATACTCCTTAAAGTTTTTAAATTTTTTTTCTAGATATTCTTATATAAATAAATAAGAATTACAAAAGTCATTGTTATAAGTACAATCGTGTATATTTAATTTTATATTAAAGTAACCCGTGCTTACAATTTGATAATTATATTCCAGTTTTCAGTAATTTACCTGTATTTAAAATGTAAATTTGTGTCCACATGAATGAGTACTTATTGAACGTACATAGGAAAAAATTTGATTCTTATAATCCATAGTGACAAAGTATAAAAGGGTATTTGTTTATAATCCATAGTTATTAAAAAACATGGAGGCTTATAATATTACAATTAACTCTATATAATTTTTAAAAATTTAACCACTAAAGTTTTATTAATTACCTCATTTTTTTTAAGTTTTTGTCTTCATAAATTTGACACCTATATTTTTACGTATTTTTTTTATCAACTAAATTTCTCCACCAAATCTATTAAAGTTTGACCAAAATCATTTTAATTTTGACTTTAATTAACCAATCACATCACACGATTTTGCTTACGTGGCGAAATCGAGCTCTCCTATTGGCCAATTGTGTTTTCAACAAGAATGAATTGACAAAATCACTCCGAAATGAAGTAATTCTTTTATTATATAAAAGATTTAAAAATGAAATAAATGAATCATTATTAAACATATATAGTAAAAAAATTTATACTTATAATCTTATGCAAATTTATATGTTGTTATTTCAAAACAACATATACATTGTATTTTTTAAGATATAAAGTATAAAAGGGTATAAAGTATAAGGGGTTATTTGTTTATAATCAAAAGTTATTAAAAAAACATTGAGGCTTATAATGTTACACTTAACTCTATATAAGTTTTAAAAATTTAACCACTAAAGTTTTATTAATTACCTCTTTTTTTTTAAAGTTTTTGTTTTCACAAATTTGACACCTATATTTTTATGTGTTTTTTTTATCAACCAAAATTTTTCATCAAATTTATTAAAGTTTGATCAAAATCAATTTAATTTTGACTTTTATTAATCAATAACATCACACGATTTTTGCTTACGTGGCGAAATCAAACTCAATTATTGGCCCAATTGTTTTTTCAATAAGAATGAATTGACAAAATCACTCCGAAATGATGTAATTCCTTTATTATATAAAAGATTTGACTGACAGGTTTCCTACTGGTGTCTTAACCGGGAAAAGCCCACATGAGTTAGTTTACAATAGTATTGAACCTAATATCTCTCATCTCAAGGCCTTTGGTTGCTTGTGTTTTTCTATTTTGTTAAAAGAATTTGATAAATTTGGTGTTTGGTATGAAAAATGCGCTTTTATTGGCTATGCAATTGGCAATGCAAAAAAGGTTATAAACTCTTTATATAGAGTAACAAAACTGTTATTTTTTCAAGAGACTTGAAATTTTATGAAACTCTTTAGTTAGAATAACAAAACTATTATTTCCATTCAAAATCAGTCTTTCTCTAAAGACTTCCTTGTGTTCAACTGAAACTGTAAATAATTATTTTTTTTATTTTTTTTTTAATTTATGAAATGACACAAATAGAAAAAACAATGTGTGATGAACCCAATGATGAATTGGGGGTCATAGTTAGTCATATTAGCGAGGGCATTGAATTATCATCACTAGGCACCTCTGAGAAATCTGACTCTACTGAGTGAGAAAGATTTATGAAGAGTAGCATATATGCAACACTAAGTAAGGATAATAGTTCTTATGAGGGTGAAGATGTTGAGGATATTGAAATTTTTGATGAATTTATGCAAATTGAGTCTAATGTGCTTAATAATTAATTAATTAAGAACAATCTACTCATAAGAACTAGTAGAAAATCCAGATTACCTAAAAAACTTGGAAATTTTTTCTTGATAATAAAGTTAAGTACAATATAGACAAAGTTGTAAACCATCTAAAATCCGAGTCTTGAAAATAACCCAAAACATATATTGAAGGATCCAAAGATAGTAGATGGGTAGATGCAATGAACCTAGAGATGGAAGCCTTAAATAGAAATAATATTTGGGAGGTTACAGATTTAGCTATAGGCAAAAAACCAATAGTTGTTAAAATAGTGACTGTTAGGTGTTTATAAGTGTTGTTATTAGGGGTGTCCAAAAAAACCGAGGAACCAAAAGAACTGAGGAACCGTACCGGTACCGACCGGGAACGGGACCGTATATTAGAACCATGGTACGGTTCTTGGTTCCTAAAATTTCAAAATTTCGGTTCTCGGGACGGTTCGGGTCGGAACCGTCCGGTTCCGGTACTTTCCCGAAAGAACCGACTTTTATGAAAATATGTAATTTTATAGGATTTGTTTGGGATATTGTGTACATGCAAGTATGCAACCTTTTAAGAAAATAGAAAAAAACTCTGCCTAAACCTAAAAACCCATAAACCTTAACCTTTAATCCATTAATTCGATTCAAATATTCAAACATCATTCATCAATATAAAAGTAAGTTTTTTCTAAACTGGAATATCGAATATGCGCATAGCTGCATACCGAACAATTCTGTGTTGCTTAGTAACAACTAACAAGAAGTTGTAATTAACTATTGGTATTTATTGTTCATTAAATTTAATGATAAAAGTCGAGAAATAATTAACGATTATGGCATCACTGCATGATATATTGTCACCATGTAAGTTATTGTAAGCTAGTCTCCATGATTGACATATAAAATTCACAATGATTTGGAAATTATTTTCGTCGATAATGAGTTTTCAATTACCGGATATATGGTTTTTTGTTTATTTGTAAGTCAAGTCGTGGAATACTATTAAGGTTGCCAACTTCTTTCGAAGTTCTACGAATCGAGTACCATAAATTCTCATCCATCCAAACATAATTTTTTAACACTTTGGTACTCATGGGAATTACCGAAATTCCCGTACCGGAACCGAGTACCGTACCGGAACCAAACCGAAAAACTTGGGACGGTTCTTGGTTCCACTTTTTCCTTATTTTCGGTTCTCGATTCTTTCGGTTCGGTTCCGGTTCGGGACGGTTCTAGTACCATGGACACCCCTAGTTGTTATGCATAATGGTTGGGATATATATCAATTTGATATTAATAATGTTTTTTTATATGGTAATATAGTTGAAAATGTCTATTGAGCATACCTTATGGTTATTTTCTAAAGATGATAAAAGAGTACGTAATTGCAAAAATCTTTATATGGTTTAAAAAATGCTATAAGCAAATCGAATGAAAATTTGAGTAATGTTGTAAAACAATGGTTTTCAACAAATTGTAAAAGTGAAAGATCTGTTTATTATTTTGTTTTTTCTGGGTAACCATGGTTTCCGACCTTTTGGCCAACTAATCTACGGGGTTTGAACTCGATCACCGCCACACATACTTAAACTAGGTAAAGCCCTCCCTTTTCAGGAGGTTGACGTGGCCACTTAAAAGTTGTTTGCACATAGCAGGAATTGAACTTTAGACCTCAGACATTTTAAAGTGATAGTCACATTTTAGTATATCTGGTAATAATGTTGCTGAAAATGAAAAGTTTAAAACACATTTGAGTTTAAAATTTATTTAAAAGACCTTGGAAAGTTGAATTACTTTTTAGGTATTGAATTTATTAAAATGATTCTGGTGTGTGTTTGACTTAGAGAAAACATTGTCTTGAATTATTAGCAGATTATGGAATGCTTGCATGGAGGCCTAGTAAAGTTCCAATAGAAGCTAATCTTAATAAAAAGAATAAAAGTGTTGAAGAACCTCATAAGGGCTTTGCAAGGTATAAATAACTATCAAGAACTTGTAGGAAACTCATATATTTAATGTTTTTCGTGGTCTTTGTGAATGATCCTATCACGCCACTTTGCCTCCAAGAATGTATTGGTGTTTACCATACTTGCAGACAGGTTGTTTGGCAATTGTTTTACAGTGGGTAAAATTGGGTCTAATATGGTATATTGCACAAAGTAAACAACACACAACTGTATATAGGGTAATATATATTCTTATATTAATTTACAGAGTTTCTACATATTTATAGTTGGTGAACAGGTACAATGAAGAGGTATGATGGTTCATATCAGAAATACCTTTTCATGATAACTGTCTACAACCGACATTAACTGTAAATAACTACCCTAACTGTCTAAATATGCCTGTTGGCCTTTGGCCCAGACTTTCTATGAATGCAGGCCTCTATTATAGAGTCTTTTGGGCCTGAAGCTTATCTATAAATAATAATACATATTAGGTCTAAGTATATACAATTCTACAGCAAGTTCTTATAACCTTAAAAGTCCAACATTTAACACTTACAAGACCAAATATATCATATGCAGTACATGTGTCAAGTCAGATTATGCATGCTCCTATGTGTTCTCATTTGAAGTTAGCTTTTAAGGTTATGAGGTATTTGAAATCGTTTCCACGTAAATGTATTACTTTTAATATAAGTAACAACCTGGATTTGAGATTGTATGTTGATTCAGATCTAGCAAAATGCAAACTTACTAAAAAAAAATGTGTAACAGGATTTTATGTGTTTCTTAGAAATAATCTAATTAGTTGGAAAAGCAAGAAACAAAGTGTTGTAGCTAAATCTTCAGAACGGAGGCTGAGTTTAGAGCTATGAACAATGTTACATGTGGGGCAATGTGGGTTTAAAAACTCCAAAGGATTCGGTCAACGTGTAAATTTGCCTATTGAAATGTTTTGTGATAGTAATACATATGCTATTCAAATAGCAGCCAATTTGGTATTTTTGAGAGAACAAAATATTTTGAGATTGATTTGTCGATCTTTCTTAAGAGAAAAAATTGCTGATGGTCAAATCAAAACTTGTTAAGATATGATTAAGTCTCAAAATAATGTGGAAGATTGGTGCACTAAAGGGGGCCGAGTATCATTGATCACAAGAAGTTTTGCGATAAGCTTGGTTAGATTGATATGTATTAGACTTAAGCTTATGAGGGGGTATTGCATAATATGGTAAGGGATACTATTGTAATATTGTAGTAGATGGTACTTTGTATGTTTGGATGGTGTTTGTAACTTTAGCAGGTCTATGAGCATTACAAATAATATTTCTATTCTCCACACTTATTTTGCTACGCTATGGTCAAGTGTGTACATGTTTTTACGTAGATAATAATTTTGCTACATTAATATGTGACACAAATATTTTAAAAATTAATCCACATATATAAGTGTGTATAATTAAAATAAAGCTACAATTATATGTGTAGCAAATGTTTTCACACTTTTTATTATAAATATTTTTTGCAATTTTGCCACACTTTTAGGAATCATCTCCACACTTATATGCGTAGAAAAATTTGTCACACCCATTATTACCACACATGAGAAAGTGTGGAATCAATAATTTTACGCATTCTTAACTGTGGCCATTTGGCCTTTAAAATATGGAGAATTCAACTAGTTTTTTGTAGTGGAGGGGGCTTAAAGGAAAGAAGTTCAAAGATTCGTACTGAACTTGGACAAAAGCAGGAAAGAAGTTCAAAGATTAGTACTGAACTTGGACAAAAGCAAAGTACTCCACCCGATCTGGAATCTAGCTATAAATATGATTTTCTTTTATTTTTTATTCACTTTTCATCTTGTTTCTTTGTGTATTCTCTCTCAATCACTGTGAGTGTTCTTGAGAGATTAATGTGTGTTAGGGTTTGTTCATCGCTTGTATCTATTTCTTTTTGGTGTATTGATGATGAACTTAAAACATCACATTATATGGTACTAGCTAGTGTTGATATGCAGTTAAATTAAACAAAAGGAGAGGTTGGTTGTATGAAAAAACTTGTGGGTTGAATCTTTATTTTGTGGCTGATTTTATAAAAGTTTTCAGTGTTACAAACCCGAAAGGATCATCAGAATATCTTCCTTTAAAGGTCTACCCGACTGATTGGTGGTAGTACTGCAACGAAGAACAAACCATTTGTAGCTCTTCTTGAACATAAAGAACAAGCAACCATTTCAAAGTTATTATAGAACTCATTATATAGTACTTCTTTTCATGTCATTCGTATGCTTTATCAATAGGTCTATTGCCCTCCCTTTGCTAGTCTCCTGAATGACCTTTTCAAATTCAAATATATCACCATTATTGAGCTCATATTCCATAAAATGTGTTAAATATTGATATATATTTAAATTTCAGACAGGTCTTTCAGGAGACTCACATATGGCGAGCAAACATGATGGAGTAAGTAAGCATAAATTAGATGTCAAAAGAGGAAATTTAAAAATAAATATAAAAAATGAAGAAACATATAAAATGGTTCTTTGTCATTTGTTGAAAACGTAAAATTTAAAAAAGTGAGCAAACGGTGCAAAAATATTACCTTTTTATGATTCTTGCAAAAATACTCAAACCACAGGGATGATTTTTGCAGTTTACTCTAAATATAATGAAGTGGTTCTTCTTTGTCATTGGAGTTCGTTTAAAAAAAATGAGCAAATACCTTTTTAAAGAACTATAGTTGTCAAGAATGACAATTTGGCGTAGCGAACTAAAAAAATAACTCTTTTATACATTAATGTTGACATTTTTGTTTTTCGTTAAGTATTATGACCATTTTACCCTTTCTGAATTATTTTCGAAACACTTTTTTTTTCGAAATTTTTTTTCCAAAATATTTTTTTTTGAAATTTTTTTTTCGAAATACTTTTTTTTCGAAATTTTTGTTCCAAAATTTTATTTTCTGAATTTTTTTTCGAAATACTTTTTTTTCAATTTTTTTTTCTGAAATGTGTTTTTTTAGAAATTTTTTTTGTAACACGCGAAAAAAATTGAATTTTTTTTGTAATATTTTGTAATAAAAAAAGTTTTCGATAAAAAAATTCACTTTTGACAAAAAAAAAATCAAAAGTAAATAAAAAACAGGTGAAAGCGTATAATTTTTTTTTTCTGAAATAATTTTTTTTTTGTGACATGCGATATTTTATTTTTATTTTCTAGATTAAAAAGAATTTCTGAAATTTTTTCTCGAATTTTTTTTTGAAATATTTTTCGAAAGGTAAAATGGTCATAATACTTAAAGAAAGACAAAAATGTCAACATTAATGTCTAAAAGAGTTATTTTTTTAGTTTGCTACGCATAACTGTCATTCTTAACAACTATAATGTTTTAATAGGTTATTAGCCCAAAAAAGATTAAATAAGTTCTCGAAGTTGTTTTTCGATGCACAACCAACCCACAGATAAACCTTCAATGAAAAATGTTCACGTGTCCATTGGACCTGTATGAACTAGATATGTGTAATCTTGGATTGGGATCGGTTTCAGAACCGAACTGGAACCGATAGAACTGAAAAACAGATGGCCTAGGAACCGAGAACCGGAACAAGAAACATGTCTCGGCTGTGGTTAAATCGTGTATTTCGGCTCTAATCGATTGCACTACATGATGACGTATAGTCCGCATTCGGGTCACAAACCCGACCAATGACCGCTACTAGCAAGCCCGGTACGACTGGGCTAACCCGATAAGGGTTTGGGCTCACGAAGGCCCAAACCCAAGTTATTTATGGCTTACGATATCGGATATATTTTATCTGGGGAGATAAGTGTTTCATAACCGACTTAGGCGAGATACGCCGAAGTTTGGGGAACACGAAACCAATAAGGGTTTCGTGTGTATATAAAGGGCATCTCAGCCCTCATTAAAGGTACGATCTTAAAACCCTAACTCTCAACTATACCCTAAAACCGATTACTTACTCTCACGCCGGAGGATAATCGTGGGAGACAATCCCACGGTAAGCCTAACGGTGTTTTCTGTTTTCTTAGTGCGCAGGTCTCAAGCATTAAGATCCAATTGATACGGGAACCGGAGTCCAAACAAGGAACGCCCAACTTTTGTATCAACAAGTGGCGCCATCCGTGGGACCAATCACTAAGATCTAAGAACTAGAATGACAAAGCAAGGAAACCTAAATCAGCGATCGCACGGTGACCTACAAGGGAAGAAGCAGCAAAGCGGATCGGCCTCTAAGCAAGCCTGTGGAACAACCAGCGCGGCTAAAAACCAAGGGTCAGGCCCAGATCTGGGCTTCCCGATAGTGGAACAGCGCACGGGGACAACCCATGTCACCACAACAATAGCCAACGTGGAAGATCCACTGCGCAACCTTTTTACCACTCCCCTGCAGTCGGAACTAGAAAAGGACCTCACAAAAATGCCAGGCGCACCTCTCCGAAACAGGAGTCCAGATGTGGAAACAGACACCCTCGCGCTCGAAGGAGTCGCACCTGAACTAGCGCCAAGTGACTTGGTGTTGGGAATTATGTGAAGTAGGACTCTGCTGTCATTACTGCCGAAGGTTTCTACTGAAGTAGAAGCAGTTTCTGCTGAAGAAGTGGTTCTATTGAAGAAGTACAAGCGTTGCCATGTTACTGCTGAAGAGTGAAAGCTGACTAGGATCAGCATGTGCCTTATGAATTAAATGCTAAACTCATTATTATCTTTTAACTGCCCAAGGTCAGCATGGGTATTATTGTACTGCTCTATAGTTGTTTTAATGTATTAGACATTAAATGCATGCAAAGATGTTTAGTCGTTTGGGTAGTAAGAGATTAGGGTTCCTTGTTTATAAAAGGAACCATATAGTTTGTAATAGAGGAGAACAAATCCGAAACATAGAGTTTCAGTGAATAAAAGGATCCATAGAGGATCTAAGTGTTCTTAGTAATAACAGCTTGTGTTTACATTCCGCTTTAGAACACGAGTTGTAGAGATTTTCTATTAGTTTGCTTATGATTACATAGGCACCACTAACGATCCACGAGTGCTAGATCTTTCAAGGTCTGAGTGAGTACAACGTGTGTAAAGCGTTCAACAAGTGGTATCAGAGCCTCGGGAGAGTCTCTACGATACCGAGAACCTTATTTTCCTCACCCACATACAACCAAAAACTTATTCACAATGCCGAACTCGATGATGAATCGATGTCACAAACACCAACAACAACAACATCATCAAAAACACCACCTCTATGCAACACCTTAGTCTCTCCAACAAGAATGGCAAGTTTTCTTATCTGAAAAAGGAAGAATATGATCTGTGGACAATGAAGATGCAGAAATGGATCTCCAATATTGATTGGAATCTATGGGAGATAGTAAAAAATGGCAATGACCTAAAGAAGACCATCCTGGATCTTGATGGTAAGTTCACCATTGCTCCTCCCAAAAGCTGAAGAGGTTTTGGGCGTGCAAAGAGAGCACAAGGTAAGAACCATCCTCCTTCAATCAATTCTGAAGATCACTTAGGTGATTTTCACCACATGGTTGATGCAAAGGACATCCGGATGGCTCTCAAAGCTAGGTTTGGTGGTAATGAAGAGTCGGAAGAATGAGGAAGTCCATGCTTAGACAACACTTCCAAGAGTTCAATATTTATGAAGAAGAGGGTATCCACAAGGGATACGAAAGGTTTCACAAGATTACGAGTCACTAAACTAGGCTGAATGCAAAGCCGACAATGATGATAGAAACTCTAAGTTCCTTCGATCTTTGCCTCCATCTTGGTTGCATGTGAGTATAGCCCCGAAAGCTAAAGGTGGGCTGGACATGCTCACTTTTGACGAGCTATACAACAAACTCAGATCTCTTGAACCTGATGTCAGATCTCCCTGCCGTGCAACCTCCTCTGGTCATTCAGCCTTTGTTGGGACATCCCACTCGAATATGATGATGCATGCTTCAAGTCCATCTTATTTACCATCATCATCCTATCGTCCCACTCCTTCACATCCTCAAGCTAAGACTGGAAGTATATTGGAGGATGTCCTTCACTCCTTTGTTGATGATTATGACACTCAGCAGATCCGGTATATGAAGACTTTGACCAAGTGGACCCACTTGAGATGGAGGAGATGAAGCTGAAATGGCAAGTGGCCATGCTTTTAGTGGATATCAAGAGGTTTGAAGAGAAGACAGGAAGGAAGTTTAGATTCAAGGGAAAGGATCCAGCTCGATTTGACAGGAGAAAGGTCAAGTGTTTCTCTTGCCACCCGATGGGTCATTTCTCAAGGGAATGCAAAGACAGGAAGAGTGGAGAGAGTACCAGCTACAATACCTATCAGCAGAATCAGAAAGGAGCTAGCACTTCAGCAGCTCTAGTCACCTTGGATGAACAAGTCAACTGGGTTGCTCATGAACCTGTGAATGTGGAAGCTGCTGATACAGAGAAGCTTGGTCTGTTGGCAAGGTGCACTTCGGAAGATAGGCATGATCAGTTTGACTTCATGGGTCTTTCTCAGGTACACAACTGTATATTTGGTTGTAGTGAGAGATACAATGAACTAAAAGAAGCTTATGATACTATGAAACCTAGATACAATGCATGCTATGTTGATAATGAAGCTTATAAACTTTCGTTAAAAACATTAGAAAGACAAAAGGTTTGGTTTCAAAAGAATCAGATTGCTTATGAAGAAAAGATTAAGGTGCTTCAATTTGATCTAGATATTGCAAACATTAACTTGAAACGCACTGAAAATGAAAAAGATGATACTATTACTGAGAATCTAGAGCTTAAAGAGAAACTTGCTGAGGAAATAGCTAGACATAAACAATGGTTGATATCAGGTGAAAATCTAGCTAAAGCAATCTATAGTAGTCGGTCGATGAACTCTAGAATAGGTTTAGGTTTTCAAAAGTATGTAGGTTTGGAAGCTAGGAATGATGGGCCTAAATCTACACCTGCAGGGCTTAGAACATTTTAGAAAGGAAGGTGATTTGCATGCTGTCCCTGGACCTATTAGAGGTGAATTCATGCCCACTGACCTATCTATTACTGTTGACTTTGATGGATCACACCATCTGTATGGCAAAAAGTCAAAAGACTTGCCGGACAACGATGCTTCATCTTATGATTTTGTCTCTTTCTCGGCGGTGACAATTCATCGGATCAAGGATCTACTTACAGTTGTGATCCAAGTGATAAGTCAGACCTTCCCAAGCCCTCACCTGAGCCTACACCCAAGCCTGCACCCAAGACTATCTACAAGCCCTCTAGGATAGCTGCTGAGGAATCAACTTCCAAGCCTGTTTCCACTGAAGACTTGTCTTTTACATCTTTGCATAATTTGTCTGTTAAAAACAATTCCTTTAATGTTTTCGGTTTAAATACTTCTACATGTAATCGAACATCTTCTTTGTTGAATCCATCTTCCAAAAAGAAGACTTGTTTTGTTTTGCGGAAGTAAATTTCATTTAATTAAGGATTGTGATTTTCATGAGCAAAGATCAGGTGCTTGTGCTCTTCAGCAGAAACCAAGACCAGTGTGGACCAATGTTAAAATTATTCCACCATATGTCCCACAAGCTAGAACTGACCCTTCTTGGAGGAAATCTCCTAATAGACCTTATGTGCGACCCACTAGTCCATACTTTAAACATGGTTATTGGCCTGCATATGTTGACTCTATGAAAATTAGGAAAGGATGTTGGGGGCACTGTCAAGTCCTCGGCAGGTTGTTCTTGGAATAATAAAAGACCTAACTATCAATGGAAACCCAAGAACAATGGTGGATCTTACTCTTTTGCTAAACCTAAATCTAATGATCCACAAGGCAGGTTCAAGTCAGCAATGACTTGAGCCTCCTCGATATACTAACATTCCTTTGTAAATATGTTTGTTTTATAGGATCATCCCCTTAAACATAAAGATATTGGTATTGTTGATAGTGGATGTTCAAGAAGTATGTCTGGTAATAGAGATATGATGCACAATTTTGTTCCTATTGAAGAAGGAGGGAATGTGACCTTTGGTGGAAGTGATGGTAGAATTACTGGAAAAGGCACAATCAAGACACCTCTTCTGAACTTTGAGAATGTGTACTATGTTAGGGAGCTTCAGAACTTCAACTTGTTCTCTGTCTCACAAATTTGTGACACCAAGAACAAGGTACTCTTCTCTGAAAATGAATGTCTTGTACTTTCTAAAGAGTTCAAGCTTCCAGAAGGTACCTCAATTCTGCTGAGAGTCCCTCGAACTCACAATCTATACACATTCAACCTCAATGAAGTTCACCCTGATGGTGACCTCACCGTTTTGGCTAAAGCATCATTGGATGAGTCCAATAAATGGCATAGGAGAATGGCTCATGTGAATTTCAAAACTATAAACACTCTTTCAAAAAGGGGTCTTGTCGAAGGTCTTCCCACCAAAGTGTTCTCCAATGATCATAATTGTGTTGCATGCAACAAAGGGAAGCAACTCAGAGCATCCTACAAAGTGTCCTGCAGTGAGCATCATCTCTGAACCTCTTCAGATGTTACATATGGATCTATTTGGTCCAACTCAAGTCAGAAGCATTGATCACAAGTTCTATTGTTTGGTCCTCACGGATGGTTATAGCGATTTTCTGGGTGTTCTTTCTAAGAACTAAAGATGAAACAACTCCGATCTTGAAAGACTTCATCACTCTCGTTGAAAATCAGTTGAACAAGAAGGTTAAGGGAATTCAGTGTGATAATGGGACAGAGTTCAAGAATGCCATTATTATAGAACTCTGTAGGTCTAAAGGGATAAAGAGGGACTATAGCAATCCAAGAACCCCGCAACAAAATGGGGTGGCTGAAAGAAAGAATAGGACCTTGATTGAGGCTGCAAGATCTATGCTTGCAGACTCCAAACTGCCCACTATGTTTTGGACTGAAGCTGTTGGCACGGCTTGCTATGTGCTTAACAGGGTCTCCATTACTAGACCTCACCTCAAGACACCATATGAACTTCTCTTTGGGAAGGTTCCTGTCATTCATTACCTCAAACCTTTTGGTTGTCAAGTGACCATTCTAAACACCAGTGATCCGTTGGGGAAGTTCGATGAAAAGGCTGATGATGGCTATATTGTAGGTTATTCAGCTAATAGCAAGGCTTATAGAGTGTACAACTTATCTGCCAAGAAGAGTGAGGAGACGTTGAACACGAGATATCCGGAGGATAAGCCCAACGTTCAAGGACAAGGTCATGTGTGGTCTTTTGACCTCGACTACCTAACTGATTATCTGGGGTATACTAGACATATGGCTAACCAAAGTGCAGGCTCTCAAGAATATCCCACTAACAATGCCGGTACCTTGGATGCTTGACTGAAGTGAATTTGAAGATGATGAACATCCCATACTTGTGCCTTCTTTCTCCCTAACAATGTTGCGGGTAACTCTTCAAGAGATACTTCTCGGCGTGAAGATGAATCACACTATCTTTGAGGACCTTGCTAGGCTTCAGACTCAAGAATTTGCACTAAGCTTGAAGGTGGTGGGGAGCTTGCAAATGAGGCTGTCGTGGAAACCATTTTTCTGCGACACCGATCTCTCCCATCGTCATCAAATCTGCTGAAAGCTCGTCTATTACTACTCCTACTCCTACTAGAGTGTCCACAGACTTTGGGGAACCGTATAATCGCTTTCCAAGTCCTTGGATCTTGGAAATCGTCAACCCAATCGGCATTTTCTCCTCACCTTCCTATGACACAACTTTTGTACCAACTTTGACGAATCTTGAACCTACCGTTGAAGTCAACCCCACTGCTACTAAAAGAATCAACTTTTCTCACCCTCAATCCAATATCATTAGAGACATTCTAGCTCTGTTAGAACTTCGAAAGGCTATCTCTAGCCCTAAATTTGGACAGGTTGCTTTTCTTTCCTATGTCTCAAATCAGCAAAGAGACAATCACACAGACTACAAGCATTGTCTGTTTGCATGTTTTCTTTCCCAAGTAGAACCAACCGGTGTCTCTCAAGCTCTTGAAGACTCAAGCTGGATTGAGGCAATGCAAGACGAAATGCAACAGTTTTAGAACCAACAAGTTTGGATCTTGGTACCTTTACCAGATGGGAAATATGCTATTGGAACTAAATGGATTCTGAAAATCAAAAGAGATGCACGGGGTGTGGTGATTAAGAACAAAGCAAGATTAGTAGCTCAAGGTTACTGGCAAGAGGAAGGGATTGACTATGATGAAGTGTTTGCACCTGTTGCAAGAGTAGAGGCCATTCAAATTTTCTTGGCATATGCCTCTTACATGGGCTTCATGTTATATCAGATGGATGTTAAAGGTGCCTTTCTGTATGGAGAGATTGAAGAGGAAGTTTATGTCACTCAACCCAAAGGATTTGAAGACCCGGATCATCCTAATCATGTTTACAAGGTCGTTAAAGCTCTCTATGGACTTCATCGGGAACCAAGGGCACGGTATGCTAGGCTTTCATCATTTCTGCTGAAGCATGGCTCTGAAGAGGTGCCATTGATAAAACTCTTTTTTTGAAGAAGAACTCGACAGATATCATACTTGTGCAAGTGTATGTGGATGACATCATTTTCGGATCCACTAAAGAAGCTTGGTGTAGGGAATTCGAGGATCTAATGAAGGGAGAATTTCAGATGAGTGCCATGGGAGAGCTCACTTTCTTTTTGGGTCTCCAAGTTCAGCAGAAACAGGATGGAATATTTATCAGTCGGGATAAATATGTGAGGGACATGTTGAAGAAATTCGGCATGGAAGGTATCAGGACTGCCACAACACCCTATGAAGCTCCAAAAACAAAGGCCAACAATGATCCGATCTACCGTGAATGTTCATTTATACGATCTATGATTGGTTCATTAATGTATCTAATGACTTCAAGGCCCGATATTACCTTTGCTGTAAGTGTGTGCTCTCGACATCAAGTCACTCCACTTACTTCCCATCTCAATGCAGTCAATAAGATCTTTAAGTACCTCAAAGGCCAACCTCTTTTAGGCCTTTGGTACCCAAAAGAGTCTCCCTTTAAGTTGGAAGCATATAGTGACAGTGATTATGCTGGTGCAAATCTGGATAGGAGATCCACAACTGGAGGTTGTCAATTCCTTGGAAAGAGATTGATCTCGTGGCAGTGCAAGAAACAAACCGTCGTGGCTACCTCAACTACTGGCAGAGTATGTTGTCTGCCTGCAAACTGTGGGCAAGTACTATGGATCCAAAACCGATTCTTTGGACTATGGGTATAACTTCATGAACACAACTCTTTTTATTGATAATCATAGTACCATATGCATTGTCAAAAATCCAGTTTTCACAAGTAGAACCAAACATATTGAAATCAGACACCACTTTATAAGAGATGCATATGAAAAACATTTGATAAATGTGGCTAAAATTCATACAGATGATAATGTGGCAGATCTGTTAACTAAAGCTTTTGATGGACCAAAGTTTCAACACCTAGTGGTCAATATTGGGATGCTTAACCCTTAACTGCCTAGTTTAAGGGGAGGCATGGGCCTCAGGGGAGGCATATGCCTCAAGAGAGAATTGTATTTGGTCTTATTTGTTTTACTTTGTAGTTCTTGTTTTGTTAGTTTCTTAGTTAAAAAAAATGCAGTTTTATTGTATTTCGTTGAGGGTTTTTAACTCACCAGATATACCTTGTGTGTATCAAAGAGTTGGCTAGTCCAAAGGGTACATCTTTGGTAAAGACATGTCAAATCTGTTGATAGCTGTAATGGTTTGCTCAAAATCATAGGATCTGCAACCACCCATGCTTAATTGCTGAGAGTTGTATGGTCCTCAATTCACCATGGTCTATTCCTTTTTAGAATCCAAGAATTGGCTAGCCCACACGTATATGGATTGTGGTAAAGGCAACTATCTCCATATTTGGTTATCAATTCACCAATTCTAAGAATTGATTAGTCCTGAGCAAATGGCTACAGGTAAAGACACCTCAAATCCGTTTATATAGTTGCTGATTTGCTCAAAAATCGATGGTTATCAATGTACCATAGTTTACTGAACTTAAACATCGGCTACTCCAAAGTAGTAATGGCTCTGGTAAAGAGACATCAAATCCATTATTTTCAATGATTCACTCTCTCGGATGTTAACACACCGGATGTGATGAGAATAGTATGCAACCGATAAGTATTGATGTACATTATGTCATGTGTTGCTGCAAAGACCTGGCGTTTCAAAGTTTGCTCATCATAGAGATGATTTTGGTTTAGTTCTTTGCTACTGATGTTTGAGAACAATCCTCATGTACTGAAGTCTCTAAGATCTATCAAGGTAGGAAACTGGAACTTAACCCAGTCAAATTCCAGTTTAGGGGAGGATTGTTGGGAATTATGTGAAGTAGGACTCTGCTGTCATTATTGTCGAAGGTTTCTACTGAAGTAGAAGCAGTTTCTGAAGAAGTGGTTCTCTTGAAGAAGTACAAGCGTTGCCATGTTATCTGAAGAGTGAAAGTGACTAGGATCAGACATCGCCTTATGAATTAAATGCTAAACTCATTATTATCTTTTAACTGCCCAAGGTCAGCATGGGTATTATTGTATTGCTCTATAGTTGTTTTAATGTATTAGACATTAAATGCATGCAAAGATGTTTAGTCGTTTGGGTAGTAAGAGATTAGGGTTCCTTGTTTATAAAAGGAACCATATAGTTTGTAATAGAGGAGAACAAATCCGAAACATAGAGTTTCAGTGAATAAAATGATCCATAGAGGATCTAAGTGTTCTTAGTAATAACAGCTTGTGTTTACATTCCGCTTTAGAACACGAGTTGTAGAGATTTTCTATTAGTTTGCTTATGATTACATAGGCACCACTAACGATCCACGAGTGCTAGATCTTTCAAGGTCTGAGTGAGTACAACGTGTGTAAAGCGTTCAACACTTCGTATCTCAAAACTACGAACCCTTAGTTGCCCTCATGCAAGAGGAGACGAAAAAGAGGTCGAATAAAAACCTGCAACACCGACTTAACTTCGACACGGAGTACGAGACATCCCCATCGCGTCACCAGAAGGAAAGGAGCGGGAAGGATAACCGCCGCCCCCTAGTGTTTACTAGGATCGGGAGGAGAGTTGAGAATGATGAAGCAGCTGACCTGCAGTATTTGGAAGAACACGAAGAGGACGGACGGCGTACCAATGTCCACGCTAGGCTTGGTAGCCGCAGGGTCCATGACAGACTTGGACGACGACGCTCCCCAAGTGGAAGCTCTTCAAGCTCAGACTCTGAGGACAGTCGGCGTAAGCACCGAAAGAGAAGAGGCTCATCCTCTGGTGATTCCTCGGACAACGAGGAAAGCGAAACAGGAAACTGGAAGTCCCGGGGAAGATATCGCGATCAAGAGGAGGAAGATATGTCTCTTCCCTGGCGCCGCCAAAAGGTAGGTGCGTTCACTAGACGCATCAATGATTTTTCAGAAGATAAGAGAAGGCGCATGCCCGCCAATGTGAAAACCTACGATGGAACAGGTGATCCGGACGACCATCTGAAAATTTTCGAGTCAGCCGCTACCATCGAAAATTGGCCACAGCCCGTGTGGTACCACATGTTCAATTCCACATTAGTGGGAAACGCGCGGAACTGGTTCAGTTAGCTTC
The DNA here is from genome assembly GCA_910596185.1 of Chrysanthemum makinoi. NCBI lineage: Eukaryota > Viridiplantae > Streptophyta > Magnoliopsida > Asterales > Asteraceae > Chrysanthemum > Chrysanthemum makinoi. The sequence continues at coordinate 328,158,148 of OU343222.1, read as the reverse complement.
CACGCAGAAGCATTGATGGCTTTGAAGAATTGCGGAAGGCGTTTCGCCTGAACTTCACTCAAAGGAAGAAGTGCGCCAAAAACCCTGTCGAACTTGCCAGGGTTAAACAACGCCAGGGGGAATCCACAAGCGCTTATGTGGAGCGCTACAAAGATGAGTGCATACATGTCAAAGCATGTCCCAAAATACTAAAAATCTCAGGGTTCATGAACGGGATCAATAAGCCAGAACTCATCAAAAGGCTGAATGACAAGGTCCCCCAAACCTTTGATGAACTTAGGAAACGCACAAGGTCCTTTATCCAAGGAGAAGCAGCCGCGGCGGACAGCAGAAAGGGCTACTCAAACTATAGGTCACAAGAACAGCCCCGGAGACAATCCATTGACCAGAATAGCAACCGCAACAAGAACTACCGTGGCAAGGGGAGCGGACGAGATAATGACAAATATACCCCGCTAACCAAGACTCCAAAGGAGATATTCGCGACGGAAGGCGCGAACTTCCCGAGGCCCCCACCAATGCGCACCCCAGAAGATAGGCGCGTGGGGAACGGATACTGCGACTACCACGGACAGAAGGGCCACACCACCAATGAGTGTGTCCAATTGCACCAACTAATTGATAAACTGGTAAAAGAAGGCAGATTGGACCATTTAGTCAAGAACATCAAGGAAGGGAAAGATAAGCAAAAGACCGGGAACAAGAAGGATGGTGCACCCAAAGATAAGGCGGACACCATCTACATGATACAATCATGGCAACGAATGACTAGGCAGAAGATCAGCCAAAAGTTTTCCCGTAGAAGCGAAATCTCCTTCCCCAACTTGGCGGCGGACAACGCAGTGGTAGAGCCGCTCACTATTGAGATTAATGCAGGGGGTCACGATATCCACCGCATGTATGTTGATGGAGGGGCATCTGCAGATATAATGTATGAACATTGTTTCAAGCGAATGCGCCCGGAGATACGGAGTCAGTTAAGCCCGGTCATGACGGCGTTGACTGGTTTTATAGGAGAAAAGATATGGCCCATGGGTCAAATACGTCTACTAGTCAATGTCGGTAACCAGGAACACTCGACGACAGTCTGGATGAATTTCATGGTGATCAAATCCCCTTTTCCATACAATGGAATTATTGGAAGACCAGGGATATCAGTCATACGCGCGGTACCGTCTACAGCACATGGGATGCTCAAATTCCCAGTGGAGGGAGGCATTGTTACTCTCTACAATACCACCATACCACCTAGAGAATGTAACACGGTTACATGTGAGACGGCGCACATTCCAGAATAGCGCGCACCTAAGGTATCAAACCTGAGGGTTGCAATTCATCCTGAGTACCTAGAACAAGAAGTATCTATCGGGGGATCGCTGTCTGATAACAGCAAGGCAGCCGTGTGTGCGCTCTTGCAAAAGAACCTGGATATCTTTGCATGGGAACCAAAATACATGACTGGTGTACCACGCTTAATTACAGAACACAAGTTGCGAATCCGACAAGGATATCCCCCAGTATGACAGAAGAAGCGCGGCCAGGATCCAGAGCGCGCACAAGCAATTCTGGCAGAAGTACATAAACTTGTGGATGCAGGTATAATGTGAGAAGTCTACTACCATGACTGGCTTTCCAACCCAGTGATGGTCAAGAAGAGCGATGGTAGTTGGAGGATGTGTGTAGACTTCACAGATCTCAACAAGGCATGTCCACAAGAGGCGCTACCCACTATCGGAGATAGACTGGAAGGTAGAATCTTTGTGTGGATACCCACTTAAATGCTTCCTAGACGCATACAAAGGATACCACCAAATCCAGATGGCTAAGGAAGATGAGGAAAAAACGGCCTTCCATACAAGCAAAGGCGTTTATTGTTATACTAAAATGCCCTTTGGCTTAAAGAATGCAGGTGCCACCTACCAGCGGTTGGTAGATAACGCATTTGAAAAACAGGTGGGCCGCAACCTAAAGGTTTACGTTGACGACCTTGCAATAAAAAGCCATACGGAAGACGAGTTGGTACGTGACATTGAGGAAACATTTAAGACACTACGAGAGATCAACATGAAGTTAAATCCTAAGAAATGCACCTTTGGCGCTACAGAGGGCATGTTCCTTGGATACTTGAAAGAGCCCAATGGCATTAAACCGTGTCCAGAAAAAACGAAGGCTGTTATTCAACTTCCCTCACCGCGCACGTTGAAGGAAGTCCAGTCTTTGAATGGAAAACTAGCTGGTTTAAACAGATTCTTGTCCAAATCAGCAGATAAGTCACTGCCTCTCTTCAAAACGCTTAATAAGTGTACAAAAAAGGGAGATTTCCGCTGGACTCCAGAGGTAGAAGAAGCTTTTATACAGCTTAAACAACACTTAGCAGCACTCCCCACGCTAGTCGCGCCTCGCCCAGGGGAGGAACTAATTATGTACCTATCCGCGACTCATGGAGCAGTTAGCGCGGTGCTACTGACAGACAGAGATTCAGTACAAACACCGGTATACTTTGTAAGCAAAGCGCTCAAGAAAATGGAGGTTAACTATAGTGCAATGGAGAAGTTGGTCTTGGCACTAGTATTCGCCGCTAAACGGCTGTGCAGGTACTTCCAGGCGCACCCAATAGCGGTGATCACGGACCAACCCATCAATCAAATCATCTCCAAACCCGACGCATCGGGTCGACTACAGAAGTGGAGCGTGTTGCTAGGTGAGCATAACATCTCCTACAGACCACGTACTGTGGTTAAGAGGCAGATACTAGCAGATTTCATCATCGAAAAACCTGACACTGATGACACACCCTCCCAAAACAAGGTGGAATTACAAGAACCATGGATCTTATTCACGGATGGATCCTCATGTGTGGATGGGTTAGGCGCAGGCCTTATTCTCACGAGTCCAGATAGAACGAAATTCACTTACGCACTGCGTTTTGAATTCACAGCAACAAAAAATGAGGCAGAGTATGAAGCCCTGATTGCTGGACTGCGCATTGCAGCCCGAATGGGCATACGCAACCTGGAAGCAAACGTGGATTCCCGATTAGTAGCCAACCACGTGTTAGGCGAGTATGTGGCTAAAGAAGAAAACATGGTTCAATACCTTGATAAGACCAAGTCCCTAATCCAGGGCTTCGACAGGTTTACTATCAAACAAGTTCCTAGAGGGGAAAACAGGAAGGCGGATGCACTGAGCAAAATTGCATCCACAAGCTTTGCGCACCTGTCAAAAAAGGTATTGGTGGAAACCCTGAAGAGCAAGTCTATCACGGAGGTGGAGATATCAACGGTGATAGAGGAACAAGGTCCTACATGGATGACCCAAATCGTAGAGTTTATAAGTAAGGGCGTATTGCCCCAAGAACAGAAGGAAGCCCGACGAGTGCGGCGCGCATCACAGAGGTTCGAACTTCGGGACGGTATACTATACCGGCGTTCATTTCTGCAACCATGGCTTCGATGTGTCAGACCCCTTCAAGCAGATTACGTACTCCGAGAGATCCACGCCGGTTCATGTTGTATGCACTCAGGACCACGGTCCGTTGTAGTACGCGCTTTACGGTCAGGATACTACTGGCCCACAATGCACCGTGACGCGCGGGACTTAATAAGAAAGTGTGGCGACTGCCAAGTTCATAGACCAATTCCACGCCAACCACAACAGGAGCTAACATCTATCACATCGCCATGGCCATTCTATAAATGGGGAATCGACATTGCAGGCCCCTTCCCTGTTGCAGCAGGGGGATTGAAATTCCTTATAGTGGCTATAGAATATTTCACTAAGTGGATTGAGGCAAAGGCGGTCGCGACAATCACAGGTAACCATGTAAAACGATTTGTTTGGGAAAATATCGTATGCCATTTCGAATTACCTGGGGAGATCATCTCGGACAATGGAAAACAATTCCGTGACAACCCCTTCACGGAATGGTGCGAGAAATTGAATATTGCACAACACTTAGCATCAGTTAAACACCCACAAACCAATGGTTTGGTCGAGCGTGCAAATCGTAGTGTAGGTGAAGGAATTAAAGCACGCTTAGACAAACACAAAGGAAGGTGGGTGGAGGAATTATCGCATGTTTTGTGGGCGTATCGAACTTCAATCAAAGTTAGCACGGGAGACACTCCCTTTTCTCTTGTCTATGGGACAGAAGCCGTCATACCAGCCGAAATCGGGATGCCAACTATTCGCACTGCCGAAGTTAATGTCACAACCAATGACGATGAACGGCGTATTGACTTGGACCTATTGGAAGAACGGCGCGAACGCGCAGCTATATGTGAGGCGAGGGCTGAGTCAAAAATGAAGGGATACTACGATGCTAAAGTTCGAAGCGTCTCATTCGGACCAGGCAACTTCGTATATCGCGCCAATGATGCAAGCCATGCAAAAGATACAGGAAAACTTGGACCGAAGTGGGAAGGACCTTATGAGGTCACTGAGGCACTAGGTAAAGGCACGTACAAGCTGCGTGACATGGATGGACGTGAGCTACCACGCACATGGAACATCTGCAATCTCAAACGATGCTATCTCTAGGAACGGCTACGACCCAGCGCACGGACACTCCCGCACTTTAGTATAGTGCTCAATAAATATCCGTGTATTTACATTCTGTTTTACTTAGGCAAATGTTTTCCTTTTATTTTTACAAAAACTTGAAAGTATTAATAAAATGTCGTGGTTTATAGCTAACTCCGCGACACATTTCAATTTGTTATTTACATAATATTTATGTCTCAACATTGTTGTTATATTATCCCTTGCCTACATGGCGTGCATGCACTTACTACACCCACGATGGTGCAAAGGATGAGTAAACCTACTAAATAACTCGTTGAGTAAGAGGGTTGCAAACCCATCAACATTGGATCATGTATCCTTATTAAACACCTTATTTTCAAGACGTTGGAATAAGTTAAGTGCACATTCCATGATGGATGCGCAACAATGCATATTGTGCGCGTTTAACAATCCAGGAATCAAGACTCTTGGCTCCTTACTATGATACTTACAGTACGCTGCATATCACACCATACACGATTATGTTAAAAATACTTAGACATTATCAGTATGATAGTTCATACATTATTATGAACTCCACATATTAGTCGCGCTTATGTAACAGTTTGCTTCTTAGACAATAAGTACGTTTTTTATGCAAAGACAGATAACTAAGTACAAACATTATAAGTTGCAACCACATCAACACGCATTTAACAAAAGGAATGTTTCATTAAGGACCATGAGTTCTTACAAAATGATATTTACAATAGAAGTTACAATCTATATGCTACTACAACGCTTAAGACGAGGACTTTCCACTTGGCGTGCAGCGTCCCCAGCCTCCTTCAGCCGCTTCAACAAGTCAGAATCCTTTCGAGACACCGTGGCCACACTCACAGGCACCCCGTCAGACCTGGGAAGGTGCACTGCGCCAACACCACAAAGAATGGCTTTTCCCTTCATGCCCTTCTTCTTAGCAACCCTCATAGCATGGGCCTCTAAGGATTCCTTCAAAGGAATTTCCTTTTCCAGCGCGAACGGGTTCAAAAGGTCGCGAGGGGCGAGCAAAAATAGGCACCTGCAGTTGTGACTCATCAGGCTTCAGAAAAAAGTCCGGCTGTATCTCTGCCCCATCAGCACGGTGGCGGGCCAAAGTTAACCCTTCCATAATCACACTTATAGGGTAATCTTGGTCGCGCTCCATTTGAGCAATATGAGGAAGCCCCAATATTTTCATTTGCTCCATAGCGGCAACGAGCTCCTCATACGCATGATTATTGTATCTAGGCACCTGATCAACAACCACTTTCAAAAGGTCAACCTCGTGAAGCTCCTCTATAGCCTCAGCCTTGCCACGCGCAAGCGCGCACTACACCACCGCCCCAAACTTGTCTACCACCTCTAGAGATTCTAATGTACTAAGGGCGGCGAGGCGCAATCTATGGCTAATTAGCCATCTGCGCTCAGTGATAGCAGAAACAAGCTGGGGATACAGCTCTTCGGCATACTCAATGCTGAGCTTACGCAGCTTCAGTTCCTGCTCCTCCAGCGAATTTCCCACAGTTGCACCAAACTCCCCCAACCGAGAGAACAACTCTTCCTTCCCCTTATCCAGATACTTAAGGGCCCAGATGCACGAAGCCTTGTAATCCGCTGATGCAGCGCGCTCCTGGCTTATTTGGATCAACAATGACATGTTTTCCTCCACAAGCTTCTGGGAATAAGAATTCACTGCCTCCACCTCAGCCTGAGAACCGGCCAATAGCGCCTTCAGCTGAGCAATCTCTTCATCCTTTTGCGCGCTGTGGCTGATCTCCCCAGCATACCTTGTCTTTAGCTGCGCGACCAATGTAGCCTAGTGGGCAGCAGCGGAACCAAGCTCCTCCATTAGCTGATCCACGGGCACACCCCCAGATGCCAACGGCTCAGTGCCTTTGTCCTCTGAATCCTGAGGGTCAGCATGCGCGGGACTTGCCTTAGGCAGTGAGTCTCTGCCGGAAGATAACCCAATAGCTTCAATACTGCACGCAAAGAGATGTCAATTAATAACGCAACCAATAAGTGAGATAAGTGATTTGGCGATAATACTTACTTAGGTGGAACAGTCTCCTTGGAGCGAGAGGATGCAACATCACTTGATGACGACTCCACGTCAAGAAGGACATGACGCTTCTTCCTGGATGCGCTTGCGCCATCGCCACCAAGCGCTCTCTTGCGCTTCAATCATTGGCTTGCCTCCTCCTCCTCTTCCATGCTTTTCGCTACATCTATGTGTGATGGCTCCACTAGAGGGGAAGGTACCAGGGGGCTGGGTACCCTTTGTACAGGGGTAGCTTCCAGCACACCAGGACCACTACTCCCAGCCTCCTCTAGGTTCATCTCCATGGTACGCCCTGCAGTCGCATCCAAAATGGGGACTTCCCCCTCTCTCACCAGGCGCACCCCTACCGTTACCTGGAGCGTATTTGCCAAGTTCACCACGCTGAATAGATCCATCCCTGCGCAGCACAAAACAAAACAACAAGCAAGTTATATAAAGAACAAAGACAAAAAGAAAGGCTCACATTAATAAGAGCTAAGGAGTACGAAGGATGAGCACCCACCCTGGCCATCCGCGTCTAAGAAGGTTGGCACCTCATCAGGTCTACCAAAGTAGTTACGACTGATGCCCATATGCACCAAAAATTCCTCGGGGTAGGAATTGATGGGAAGACGATTGGTGTTTATCGTTTACGCATCCCCCGCGCTATATGTTCCAGGGAGGGGGCGCTCATCCTTTGGTAGCGAACTCTAGGTGCAGAAGGCAAAGCGCCATGGGAACAATGCTTCATCAACCCAGAAAAAAATTTCCCTCCAGTTCCTAAGCGCATCCAGTTTATCAGTGTAATATTGCAGCTTCCCTGCGCGCTTAGCGAACGACACCCACCCGTTTGACCACGTTGTGTGGTAGAACGCACGGAAAAGGTAGATTGTAGGGTTAATTGCCAGTAAACGGCAGTTAATTTCAAAGTTTGTTATTTTTGCCGCACCTATACAGTGCAGCTGGGATATGTGCAGACGATAGTAATTTAACACGTCTCACAAGAATAAGGATATGGGCACACGTTGATTCGCGAACTCGAAAAAACATGTGTATACCCCTACCTTCCTTTCAGGGAAATCCGCTATTGACGCTTGCGCAACCGAAACCACCGGATGCATCGCCATCGGAATATAATAATCCGAGGTGAACTCGCGAAGTTCATCCTCGGTCATGTCAAAGGTAAAGTCGGTCAAACCACAGACCATGATACAGTTTTTAGAGGCGCACGCGCTGTTACCTGTGGAATATAAAGGGTTTCTTGGTTGAAAGTTTGGAGCTTTTTTAACAATGGCGAAAATGTTTTTACTGTGATAATCACAGTAATGGGAGGCGGAAGGTTATATAAGTTTTTACATCCACGCGATAATCGACACGTGGACTCCACTATCTCTAAATATGTGGATAGGATCGGTTGACACGACACATTTTCAGCTACTTTCCCACGTTTTACGAGGTATACATTTGACATATTTTGACTCGATTCACCGTGTGTTCTTTAAGGCAGAAACCCTTTTAGCTTCTCCGCTACGCTTCAACGAGCTTTTGGTATACAGCTATTAGTCTAGCATCCGCAGGTAGTCCCTGCGCATACTAGACTGGGGGACATGATGACGTATAGTCCGCATTCGGGTCACGAACCCGACCAATGACCGCTACTAGCAAGCCCGGTACGACTGGGCTAACCCGATAACAGTTTGGGCTCACGAAGGCCCAAACCCAAGTTATTTATGGCTTACGATATCGGATATATTTTATCTGGGGAGATAAGTGTTTCATAACCGACTTAGGCGGGATACGCCGAAGTTTGGGGAACACGAAACTAATAAGGGTTTCGTGTGTATATAAAGGGCATCTCAGCCCTCATTAAAGGTACGATCTTAAAACCCTAACTCTCAACTATACCCTAAAACCGATTACTTACTCTCACGCCGGAGGATAATCGTGGGAGACAATCCCACGGTAAGCCTAACGGTGTTTTCTGTTTTCTTAGTGCGCAGGTCTCAAGCATTAAGATCCAATTGATACGGGAACCGGAGTCCAAACAAGAAACGCCCAACTTTTGTATCAACACTGCAGGAAATCAGGCCAACACCTATGGATATCTTTGAGGGAAATTATTTACGGAACTCCAAGAAGTTTCCTATGGATTATGCGCATACTCAGTTAGTTAGTTAAGTTACGTTTTGCATAGTTTAGATAGTATGCACATTCATAATATCATTTTTTCCATATTGTTGTATAATTTAAATGTTTTGCTATTGCATGATGAAATGTTTACAAAATACAATTGTATCGCATATTGTCGTATTGTACCAAACAAAAAATGGAAACTTTTGCGAAATAATTAAAAAATGGAAAACCGAGTAGTGAAATTTCGAAGGAAATTATTCACTAGGAAAACGAAGTTAAATTAAGTAGGAAATCACGAGAGAATCTGTCGGATAGTTATTTAGATCCGCAAAAGGTCTGTCGCAATATTGTAGGAAATCTGTTGTTTAATGTAGTGACAACTACTACATTTTCTGTCACTAATTCGGATCCTTTTTGAGGGATTTCCTACCAAAAAATTTGGTCGGATAAAATTTGTCGAAATTTTTCTTACACTAAGCGTTTTCGAGCATGATATTTGTTAGGGACCTTTTCTGTTAGAAAGTCGTCACCGAAAGCATTTTCTAACGGATTTACTCGGGAATTTGCCGTTAGTGATGGCCCTTTGTTTAGTAGTGTTGGAACCGAAACACGTCATGCGGTCCTTCAATTTGGATTACCATGTCACGCCACTACTCATAAGTTGGGTTGTTGATGGTTGATTCCCTTAAATTATGTGAGAATTTATCAAAAGATTTTTTCTTGGGAAAATGACGATGCATCTAAAACTATATAACTGTAAAAGAAAAGTGACCTAGTTTGATGGTTGTAGAATCATTATATTCTTTTCCCAAATATGAATTAAAGAATGAGGTTCAATCATTCTTTGCTTTGCTTCTTAAACCAAATATACCAAAGTGAATTAGCTTTTCACCCATTATATATATAGAGGCACACTGTCAATCACATGTAAAGACATATTATATATACAACTCCCTCACCAAGGTTCACTTATCTTATTCGGATTCAAACATTTTTATTACAAACTATTTGAGATTTCTAAATTTATGTTTGTTTTATTTATTTATCTGATTTTATGTCTTCCTTTGTTGCAGCTGAATATGCAACCCACAAAAGATGAAGGCCGGGTACAAGATATTATGGAGTTTAAGGAGGTTAGCATCAAAGAGATTCAACACGAACATCCACTTATTCCCGAAGATTTGCAACTAATGTATCAAAATTATCATGAAGACGATGATGATTTTGAAGACTCTGAATTGATTGAAAAACAAAAGTTCAATTGTGTATGTAACATGTGTGGCCTACGAATCGATTGGTACCACCGGTATTACTACAAGTGTAGCATGTCGGCCTGCCACTATTCACTTCACAAATCATGTGCAGAAATATCAACCACCTTAAAATTCTCAGCCCACCCCAGTCATATTCTTTATCTAAAAAAGGTGACAACTAACTGGCGTTGTAGTGTTTGTTTCACATATCATGAAGCTGGTATGTGTTATCATTGTTCTACATGCAATTATGTAGTCGATCTATCGTGTGCTACAATTGGGGAGCAAAAGACCATCCATCACCCCGGCCATCCACATCCATTGACCTCCGATATAGCTAACACTGCTTTGAGCATGTGTTGCGCTTGTGGGAAAGAACACAAAGGAGACTTCTATAATTGTACCACTTGTTTCAACTTTTCTATCCATGTTGATTGTCTGTCCCATCCGATAAAGTTATCAGTTAAATCACATTGTTCTCATATGCTCACACTTTCGTATTCCTTCTCGGATCAACTATATGGTGGTGAATGCAGGATTTGTGAAAGGGAAATATTTAATGAATACTGGCTTTACAAATGTAGCAAATGCATGTTCTACGTCCACCTAGATTGCGCAACACAAGATCGACAACAATTACCAGGTACAGCTTCCAATCTATGTATATTTGATTGATTATAGGTCGTGATTTTCTTAATGGTCCACGTATCAAATAGCTTATGATGGTACCTTTTATTTTTTATTTTTTCAGATTATGAACCCTTAGAAAAACCTAGTCCTGATGAATATCATACCCCATGTAACTTCCCACTCCCTGATGGAGCTTACAACATCTTACCAAGTCAAGTTCGTGAATGGAATACTTCTCACTATTTTGATCAAACTCGAAATCAAGATAGCCACCTCAAACATTTCAGCCATAAGCATCCGCTAGAGTTGAAAAATTTGGGTCTAGATTCAATGTCTCTTCATAACCCAATGAAGAGGGTTAAACTGATATGCAATGGATGTGTGCGGCCAATTACGACAATGCCGTTTTACAAGTGCTCACAAGAAAATGGGTGTCCTAACTTTGTTCTTCATGAGTGGTGTGCTCGCCTACGTAGTGAAGTGCAAGTGGATCCACGCATTCATCCGCATAGACTTACACTTGAGCAGAGGGATTCTATGTTTTGCTGCAACATTTGTAGTTTACCTTGCAATGGGTTTGCGTATGGTTGTGGCGCATGTCGATACTACGTTGATGTCAATTGTGCACTCGTACCTTACTATATTATTCATGAAGCACATCCGGATCATAAACTCATGAGAATAGTTGTTACATCATGGTCTTCTAATTTGTCAATTGAGAAACTTCATGCATGTCACGCATGTCGTAATATCATTGATAGAGGTGATATCTTTTATAGATGTGGGATGCCAGGTTGTGATTTCTCTTTGGATCAGTTGTGTGCTTTACGTTTGCCCAAGACAGTTAGGCACAAGATTGACAATAAACACATCTTAAAGCTAAGTTATTCCCCGATTGAGAACCATAGGGGTGAGTACTTTTGTGAAGTTTGTGAGGAGGAACTTAATCCTCATAAGTGGTTCTATCATTGCTCAGAGTGTGCCTACTCAATACATTCCACCTGTGCCTCGTTAATACTCCAGTCCGAACAAGATGTTAATTCTTCCTTCGAGGAGCTTGTTTATAAGTTTGTTAATATGAAGTTTGACGGTGTACACAAGATTGGGGATCATGTGCATTCTGTAACATTTGTTGCGGGAACTAAAAATGACGGTGAATGCACTAAATGTAGACAAGAATTGCAATCCAAAATCATCTTCAGGTGTTTACAGTGTAAGTTTGCTATTCATAACTATTGTGAGTCCTCTATTACAGATCAAGTGAAGGAAGAACTTGTTGAAATGGTCAATAATCTTGAGAAAAAGCGCGAACCTAAGATAAAGCCCCAACCCCAAAGAGATGTAACTTTCTTTCCAAAGAAACTTACGAGACCCGTGACCAGGTAATTTACAGGTCTACACACATACCTATGAGTGAAACTGCTATGCTACTTCGCTTGATGTTTGGTTTAAAGTTCCACTGTAAACGACCTTAATTCTGGTTTTACCCAGCCACATGTATAAATTGTAACATTGTTATTGTAATTTTACCTTCTTTAATTACTACTGTAAGCAATAGTATGCATGATACGTACTTAAATTTGTAAATTTTATTCTCATTTATAAAGATCATTATAACGACACAATTCTTGACCTTTGTTTTATGTTCTTTTTAATGGTGAAATATTTATTATTAATAAAAGCTGCATGTGTACAAATAAACCAAGGGACATGTACTGATGAGACATCATTACATGCTAATATATAGAAAAATACCATTAATTCAAGAGCAAAATTGGCCAATTGAAACTATCTTTATATAACCCCTTAGAATTGGGGCTTTCGTTGCTGCAAATGATACACGGAAACAAAGGACTACAAAGGTATCTTAAACAAAGTATAGAGCCAGTCTAAATATAATGATGCTAACTAATTAAATGCATAGAAACCATGACCTGCAGACAACAAAAATAAAAGTAGCCTAATTTAACTGGGTGAATGAACCCTTTAGCAGAATAGTTCTACTATAACCACCCTTCATGTCCCAAGTCATACTTTTGAAACAGAGAACAACAATGAAATTAAAGTGCCTGTAAACAGTTCAACGTACAAGTTATAAAGTCTGCTGCTCTTGTAAAGAACTTGCTATAATAATCAACTTGAAAACATTCAATAATCTTCATTTCTTGAATGAGTTATATCATGAAGTCATCATGAGTACCCCGTGGCCCTTGCAATGTATAACTTTTTTTTGAACGACGATTTTATTACCACACTAGCAAGAAGCTAGAATGAAAACCAAAGCATTACAGGACTCGGAACAAGCCTATATTGGATTACTTATCCAATCTAGCCAATTTGATTTTACATTTCTATTCCTATGGAGAATCCATAAGTGCGAAAAAAAATTTACTTCCCTGCCGAGAGAATCTTTCCGTGCCATGTATAACTACAAGAGGTGGTCAGAATAAATATCGACATTCAGCATCTTCATACTTGATGTAAACCAAGATTAGACACTTAAATTCAGCTAGCTACAAGCATTATTTGATGTATCACGTATCATCAAAAATGTTCTTTTTATTTCTTAAATATGTCCTTATTTATTCCAAACGAAACAAACCACCGTAACTCCCATGTACACCTACTAGAACTAAACAAAATGCATTTTGCCCCCATTAATTTTTATGTAGATATAAGATGTAGGGCCTCTTATATTGGAAGAAGCAATACGTAGATCACGGATATTATAGTTGAATGCAAGCTAGACGGAGGTACTATGACTAGGTGATTCTATCTCCTTTAAATAACCATCTAAATTTGTACCCATCAAGTTAAGGATGGACGAATTTGGCAATTTACTCATTTTTTGGCTTGTGGGGTCAAGGGCGCTATATCCTAGTGTAAGGTGCAGGTTTCAACATTGATGGCATCCTATCATTAAGTCCATTTCCGGGCTTAGTGAAAGGTTGGTGCTTCAATTGTGTAGATGTATATGAGCTTCATAGAGAAAGTGAGAGTCAAAAGAAAGCACAAGAAGACTATGTACTCATGAATGAGATCATAATATGAGAAGGAGGTGAGTAGTTCAGAAGTATACATAAGTATTGGTGAAGAAGTGTACAAATGGTGGTGGCTTGACAACCAGGCTGAAAGTCTAAGAACGGTACAAATGGTGGCCGGCTTGACAACCATGATGAAAGTCTCATCAGAGTCAATGCCAAGCTGCTGACTACTACCGTTGGCAACTAATCGGGTTTTATACCGACTCAATAAACTATTGGCATGAAATGTATGTCGAAATAACCACAAACACCGCACAATATTTGCACTGGGAGGTCTTGGAACGAGATCCCAAGTAATGTTTTTAATTAAAGCATTATATTCATCATACACAACATCCTGCAATCCTAATCGGATAAAGCAAGAGACGAGGATTTTGGTACAGGAGAGATATGAGAAACATGAAGGCTTAGACGTTGAGTGGTCTTACGTGTGCTATCCACTTAATTAACAAAAATAAAAGGGGTAATAACTTTAAAAAATATCATACTTGTCCAAAAATACACTTCTGGGCATCGAACAAACTTTTTTGTTTATATGGGTAGTGAACTTTCAATTTCGGACTCTTTGAGGTACTTTGTGACATTTTTGCCCCTCAAATTATTAAAAATACAGGGGCAAAAATGTCACAAAAGTACCCCAAAAAGTCCGAAATTGAAAGTTTAGTACCTCAAAAAGCCTGAAATTAAAAGTTCAGTGTGCGTATATAAGCAAAAAATTTTGTTCGATACCCAGAAATGTATTTTTGGACAAGTATGATTTTTTTTAAGTTATTTTCCCAAAATAAAAGCCACTAACTTAAGAGAAAGTTTGTCTAACAGAGTAGAGCCAAGAAATTGATAAGCTAGACATCCAAAAGTATCATAGAGTATGAAGGCTTCATCTTAAAAAGAAATACGGAGAAATATGACCAAATGCTTGGGAAGGAATGTTGTCATGAAAATAGTTAGACCAAGTGTTTGATATGCATGAAACAAAAACAAAATATTTATAGCCGTAATTTTCCATCTTTTCCAGAAATATACAAATGATCAAAAACAAAATATTTATAATCACACGACTCAAACCCATGCATGTAATTAGTGCGAATATTGGAATGTGAAATTGCAACATCGAAAGTGTATCAAAATCCTGCTGATTTATTTATTTTTTATATTCTAAGGCAAAGAAACTTTATAAAAAAGGACAATATATAATACAATACATCAAACATATACTAGAACCATACAAACAACATCAGCTTCGGACTAACACATACTAAAGGACCACCACAAGCAAAATGGAACAAAAGCCAAAAGGTGTCGGTTTAATGGACAAAATATTAATAGATGTGTGTTAGGATCGAACTCGAGACCACGGGATTGCACACTTTGCGTATGAGAATTAAAGTTAATAATTTAATATAAAATGTTATAATTATTTATTATTTACACGAAATATATAACGGACGTTAAGTTAATTAAGTGTAATGGACTAACGATCGTTAAATGTTAAATGGAAGGACTAAAATAAAATAGAGATTGGAAAGGTTCCGGAAAACCCTTGGGATATGCCATACGATCGGCCAAGGGTTCCCCAAAGCCCAACCCATGCTTAACTTGATCACCAAGTTATCTTGTGTATAAATACAAGGCCTAGGGTCTTTGTATTCCATCTCTTGTACTTCTAATCTAAAACCTAAAAGTGTTTTGTATGTTTTCTTGTCACAAACAATCGCACAACCTCCTTAGGGTGTCGATCACTTGTTTTTCCAAAACAAAACTTTTCGTGTTCTTAAAACTAGCATTACTTTAATTTGATTTAGTACGTGTGTGCAAGAACGTGGTACTAACATACTTTTGTTAGTATCTTGGATTAAATTACAAAATCGGTAAGGGGTAACTCATATAATCCTATAAACCCTAATTATGGTTCATCACTTGCTAGTTTAAAGGAATTGATTCTTGTTGGGCTAGAATAAAAAAGGTACGCATACTTTTATGTTTTAGTTATTTAATTATTCATTATATGTTCTTTACGCTTCCGCATGTGTACTTGATATTTATTGTTTATATTTATGATTAGTCATGTTATATAATTCCTAGACACATTAAATATATAAAGATGATAATTGTCATACTTGTTTTCATTAATATGAAATATGACAATGGAATATCAAAACTCTTTCTTGAAAAATTACTTGAGAGAGGACGGTAAGTAATCAAAAGGTTTTTTGAATTCATATAATCTTTAGAAGTGTGAAGTGCAATAATTCATGAATGTATAAATGCGTGCATCTATGAAATTATTCTTATGGTTGATTATGAAATCCATGTTTTGATTTATAATTGAAGTAAGATAAATTTTAAGTATTCCTGAAAGCTAGTGGGAGTATTATGTTAAGTTTTTTTTTAAATCTTATATGTTGTATAACAGATAGGAAGTAACATTCTTTGTAATCTAAATGTTAAGTCTTAGTTTGGAATGAAACTTCAATTGTAAGATTTAAAACTTAAAACATACAACCTTGGAATATATGTTTATAGTTAATAAACATGTGCGGTAAAATAAATGATTCTAATAAAACATGATATATCATTTGGGAAATGGATACATATCTTTTGACAAGATAGAACATAAATGAAATCTAAGTTCGATCTGTAGATTCATTATGTACATCATGCAGTGCATTCAAATTGCTGTATCATTCTTGAATGATTGATGATTTGACAACATTAGTATTTAACTAAAGGTTATTAGATAACTTGTGTAATGAATATTCTAATAGAATTACATCCTCAGGCTGGAATTGCTCCTAGATTCTATGGATGAACAATATTTCAATTGTTGTGCAAATTGTCATTGGCTACAAACTTGAAAGTTTGGAAGACATCAAACATTACACAATAAGATATTAAAGTTTACGGAGTTTTAATGAGCATATTGTTGTATGTAAATGTTGCTGGTTTTAATTGAGGTGACACTCAATATTAGTCATGGTAGGATTTCATCCTTGTTAATGGCCATGTGAACTAGTTGTGCTACTAAGAGCACAATTGCATTATACATTAAAGAATAAGAATACTTTAAAACTTTAAAAATGTTTGAAAGTTTAAATTGTCATAAAATTGATGATAGATGATGTCACACACTTTATGTATTATTATGTGAATTGGTGAATTCACTCATACAAGAACTTCACTAATTGAATTCTTGAAATAAGTATTCTCAAAATTACGATAGATCAAGGTGGTTGATTTATGTTTTATTAACAAGTATGATTGTCATTACTTAAGTCATAATTCATCAACTGGAATCTGTATGCATTGATCTATTTAGTATTTGGATAAGGGATGTTAAACAATTGTTATAATAAATTAAATACTTGGTGTGTTTGATTTTATAATATATTATATCATATATTTGCATGTTTAATCCGTGAATAAATTTATTTATTCTAAATCGTCTGTTTTCAATTAATGATATGAGAGTATCGTTAAATTAAGACAAATCTGAGTGATTTGGTAGAATATACTTAAAAGTATATTGATGAGAAAGAATACCAATTTCACATAATATTCAATGAATATATTGAATATAGGACTTATCCCAACTACATGATTTTACTTTATGGATATTGTTATTAAGTAAATCATGAATAGTTATCCTCAGACTTGAGATACCAGATAAGTGTCATGAATGTAATGCACTTCTGTGGAAAAAATTAACGCTATACGTAACTAGTAGTCATAAGTGTTGTTTCCAGAAGTGTTACAAAGTTTGTGAGTTATTCTTGTAGTCAAGATAGAATTTGTTCATTCAAATTTATTTTGGAGTTTAATATTGCTGGGCCCCTTGTAGGGTTGACAAGATATTTGCATGACCATACCTAAGATCTCCCCTGAATATGTTCAGAAGATTTGGTAATCTTGCTCAATCCCTTATAACGAGAAACAGAATGGTTGAATAAAGAATGACTTAATTTCATATCTTTATTTAACATGGTATTAGAAACAGAATGGTAATAATAATGATGAATCATTAAAAGATTTTTCCAAGAGACCTTACTCGAGTTGTACTAGAGGTATCGAAGTGTTGCTAGATGCTAACCGATGTGATCACACTATTAAGATATGTCCAAGTGGGAGCTGTTGGTTTAATGGAAAAAATATTAATAGATGTGTGTTAGGATCGAACTCGATACGACGGAATTGCACACTTTGCGTATGAGAATTAAAGTTAATAATTAAATATAAAATGTTATATTTATTTATTATTTACACGAAATATATAACGGTCGTTAAGTTAATTAAGTGTAATGGACTAACGATCGTTAAATGTTAACTGGAATGACTAAAATAAAATAGAGATTGGGAAGGTTCAGGAAAACCCTTGGGATATGCCATACGATCGGCCAAGGGTTCCCCAAAGCCCAACCCATGGTTAACTTGATCACCAAGTTATCTTGTGTATAAATACAAGGCCTAGGGTCTTTGTATTCCATCTCTTGTACTCCTATTCTAAAACCTAAAAGTGTTTTGTGTGTTTTCTTGTCACAAACGATCGCACAATCTCCTTACGATGTCGATCACTTGTTTTTCCAAAACAAAACTTTTCGTGTTCTTAAAACTAGCATTACTTTAATTTGATTTAGTACATGTGTACAAAAACATGGTAGTAACATACTTTTGCTAGTATCTTGGATTGAATTACAAAATTGGTAAGGGGTAATTCATATAATCTTATAAACCCTAATTATGGTTCATCACTTGCTAGTTTAAAGGAATTGATTCTTGTTGGGCTAGAATAAAAAAGGTACGCAAACTTTTATGTTTTAGTTAATTAATTATTCATTATATGTTCTTTACGCTTCCGCATGTGTACTTGATGTTTATTATTTATATTTATGATTAGGGGTGTTCATCGGTTCTGTTATCGGTTTGTTCGGTTTGTTCAGTTCGGTTTGTTCGGTTAATTTTTTTTTCTGGGTATAACCGAGAACCGAACCGAACCGAATTTAAATTTAACTAAACCGAACCGAAAACCGAAAACCGAACCGAATAACCCGAATTACCTAAATTTAATAATTTATTCATTTATTTATATATATATTTTGAAAAAAAAATAATTTTCAAACTTAAAAATATTATATATATATTATAAAAGAGTTTTAATATATTTTTTTAATATAAATATATAAAAAAATGTATATATATTTATTTAATTTCGGTTTTCGGCTCGGTTTTCGGTTTGGATTGCTAAAACCATAACCGATCCGAAAACCGAACTTTTATTTCGGTTCGGTACGAGTTTCGGTTCGGTTATTTTCGGTTCGGTTAGGTTTCGGTTTTCGGTTTATTCGGATATTACCCAACCCATGAACACCCCTATTTATGATTAGTCATGTTATATAATCCAACAAAAGGCCCACATGAGATATGAAAAACGTTTGGCCAAAATTCACACAACACATGGGTGGGACTATACATAACTAGACGCATAAAATAAAGAAAACCAAACACAAGCTTTCACATCCACTCTTCAAAACAATAGCAGACCCAAACACTCCTTTCAGAACAGATGCAGCAAACTGAACCAGAAAATATATCAGAGATCAAAATTCAGCAAACAAATCGCGCGGGCTATTTAACCAGCAGATCCAAGAAGTAGGTCGCGAAGAATAACGATCAGAATTCCAAGTCTTCGTTAATTTTTGAATAGACGGGAATATGTCCTCCTCTTTAATACTATTAACAGATTCTGGAGGGGAATTGATCAACTTATTTCTCCGTGTCCAAACCGCCCACAGAGCACTTTGAAAAACCCCATGGATGACCTTTTTAAGACGGGGGCAGCCATGAGTAACCAGGTTGCCCAATGCGTTATCCATAATAGAGAACGAAGGAGACATAACCCTGGAGGGGGGGGGGGGCTGCCACCAACTCTACACTTTTCTCCGAACACGAGGGCATTTGATTACATTGTATGTTTACAGACAAAGAAAGCCAAAAAAGAATAATTTAACATAAATCTCAGGAGAAACAAGTTCAACCTGCCTTATGGCAAAGTGATGCCATGATAACAAACCGCGACCCTAATGTACATTAACAGAAACATCAAGAAATTGAAGAACGTTCGAAAATGAGAAAAACAAAAGGTTACATCATTAAATGGATATAAAAGAAATAAAAGTTGGCATGAAGTAAAGTAGTAGTAAACAATCAAAATGATCATGAGTCATTGGCATAGATGAGTCCCTAAAGAAAAGGAAAAAAAAAGCCTAAGATGATCTTATGAAGTCCCCACACTTAAATCACTAATCTTGGTGTGAGATTACTGATCCTAATTTGGCAGTTATCCTCATACAAAAATCCCATAGTTCATAATGATATATGATTTTCATCTAGGAGCAGATGATCAACTTTGTCGCCCTATATAAGACGTGTGAAAGACATTTGTTTGAATATTGATGATGTACCCTCCGAACAGCTCGAAGGACACTCCTCCGAGATGTGTCAAAGCCCTTCTATTCGAAGGCCCAAGTTAGGATTCCAGAATATCCATAGGCGTCAAACCATTCATGCACACGAAGGTTACCTACGGGGAATTCGCCATTCGAAGCCCTAAGCCCTTCGGGGTATGGTTGACGAAGGAGCAACGGATAGGAGAACCTCCTAACTTGGTCAAACCCACGATCTCCCTCTCTTTCCTGGCTTCCCTGCCAAGTTTGAGAACGTGGGTCACTAAGCCCTAGCGGTTACCCACAATCATGGGACGCCCCCATGATCTCCGACATTCACGCAGAAGTTCCTCTAACCCTATTTCTTCCACTATAAATAGGTTGGACGTGCAATGGATTATGGTATACTCATTTCACACTCATCTCTTTACTTACACACACTTATACAACCATAACTCATACTTACTCTCACGCCGGAGGTGGTTCGCAGGGTCCTACCCCTGCGTAATCACTTAACGTAGTGTCTTCGTATTTCTTATTCTTTGGTGAAAGACAAGTCTTGGCTAGAACATACACTCCTCATACCTTTGATCATCATCGAAGCCTGGTAGTGCAATCTATTGTACAATCAATGGCACCATCCGTGGGACCACTACTATTAGTCCCGTAATCACCAAGTCTGAAAACCTTAACCGATTACGCTACCTTTCCGGCATGGAACCAGGAAGGGAAGATACGCCTCCACCAGGTTTCTACCCGGTCCCCTCAACACAACTAACACCGATAATCTCCCCATAACATGCCTCAACCTTCACTACACGATCTCGTTTGGAAACCACTCTCGTACATCACGCCTCAACATCCGCTAACCCTATTCTAGAAATTAGCCCCGCCTTCGTTGAGGCTAACTTCGAAGCCTTAGAGTCCTTACTGAGGGCTCATAAGAGGCAAGTTCGCAACACTGAAATGCGAAGAGAACTGGAATATTCCAGTGAGGAGTATGATGAAGAGATTGAGGTAGATGAGAGGCCTCGACCGGTTAACAGGGGGCACTCAGCCCTACGAAATGGTTCTCCTTCCATAAGAAGGCCTAATGGAAGGACTGTGGGTTTTGAAGAAGGTCCCGGAGGAGATCCGGGAAGAAGGGAAAGAGTACAAGGTGAAAGAAGGAGCGAGAACTCCAACGGAGGAAGCAATCCCGTGGGGAACGGAGGGGTAAGTCTACCCCCTCTCCTAGCTGCTCACTTAGGAAGATAAGGGATGGGGTCTCCGATACCCCCATCATATGTCTCGAGTATCGGAGGTCCTCCTCCGTACTCAGGCATGAATTAGTTACCCCCTCCAAGAATGAACCCCTACCTACCTGCTCAAACTTATAACACCTACCCTCCGAATGGTTCTCTCCCCAACCAGAGTTACCAGCAAATGCCCAATGGACACGTTCCTACACCGTCGATGCGTGTAAACCCTTCGTACCAACCTTCTACGGTTTACCCTGTATACACACAACCATTTCCTAAACCGTATAACCCTACACCTGTTTATCCACCTCTGTATAACCCTTATTATGCCAAAGCCTCTGGAGCTTGCACACCTTTCGTGAAGTGGATCGAAGACTACCCTCTACCTGACGGTGTAAAGATGCCCACTCATATAGGCACCTATGATGGGAAGGGCGACCCTGATAACTTCCTACACTTGTTCGAAGGCGCTATCAAGATGCAGAAGTGGGTCATGCCTGTAGCATGCCACATGTTCACATACACGCTCCGAGACTCCGCGAGAATATGGTGGAATGGACAGAAGTTGGGAAGCATTGTAAGTCTAGACGACCTTAAGGCTAAGTTTCGATCACACTTTAGCCAACAGAAGAAGTACACCAAGACCCATCTAGCCGTGCATACCATCAAGTAAAGGGACAACGAAAGCACAAGGGCCTTCGTTACAAGATATACCGATGAAACTTTGCAAATTTTGGGTTTGCACGAAGATCAGAGGATCTCAGGTTTTGTACATGGCCTTCGGACTCGAAGCTTGGTGGAATTCCTGTCCACCGATCTTCCCACCACTTACAAGGCACTGATGGAGAAGACTTACACTTGGATTAAGTCTAAAGAAGTAGCAGCAAACGGAGCTCCAATAGAACAAAAAGAAGCCTTTGATAAATTCTCTAGAGGGTCCTCCTGGGAAGGGTCCAAGAATAAGAAGAAGAACAGAGACCGCTTCACTCCGTACAACAAAGGCTCGAATCATGGACTTTTGGCGAACTTGGTCAAATCTCCCAGGGAGATTCTAGCTACCGAGAAAGCTGCAAAGTCCTTCGATCCACCACCTCGAATGTCAGCGCGAAGTAAAGCCAGGGACATGTCGAAGTATTGCCATTTTCACGAAGACCATGGGCACGATACTAATAGCTGCAGAGAGCTGAAGAAGCAGATCGAAGAGGCAGTACGATCCGGACAATTAGTACACCTGGTTAAAGGCATCAAAAAGGGAAAAGACAAGTTCTCCAATACCCAACTGGGTGAATGGAAGGGGAACAAAAAGGAGGCTACCCCTGCTGAGGCTCCGATATTAATGGTGCACAGGCATGATCCAACATTGAAACGGAAGGAAGCAGATGGGGAGCTAGGAAGCGTAGGAGAAATAACCTTCCCTTCCATCCTAGGGCAGACACCTTCGAACAACCCGTGGTCATCAAGGTACGAATCTCAAAGGAGGTAAATCGAGTATATGGATTGTGGAAGCTCCTGCGAAATCATTTATGAGCATTTTTTCCTAAAGCTCAAGTCATCCATACGCTCACGAAGGGTGGACTCGAAAACACCTCTGGTAGGGTTCTCCGGCGAACACTCATGGCCCCTGGGAGAAGTACCGTTGGAAATCACCATAGGCGAAGGCCCCTTATCCCACACGGAGACACTCACCTTAGTCATAGTCAGGTCAGATTCTCCTTATAATTTGTTAATAGGGAGAACAGCTATGCAAAAGATAGGCATTGTTGTTTCCACCATACATGCTGCTATTAAGTTCCAAACCCCATTCGGAGTAGGAACTGTTCATTCTAACTATGGGGCGGATAAGGGTGTATATGGTGTCAAAAGGATCAAAGAAGAATCGGAGGAGCCCGATAGTAATTCTAAGTCAGCAGATGCGAAGAGCGAGTTGTAGTTAACCCTAGCTACCTTGAACAAACGGTGGTAATAGGAAAACAACTCCCGGCAAATTTCAAGGCGAAGCTCACGAAGCATTGCGGACTAACCTTGATGTTTTTGCTTGGAAATATTATGACATGACAGGGGTCCCAAGAACATTGCTGATAGACGGAAAGTCCTTCGGAACGGAGCATAAACTCAATGAGTACAAACACATTGAGCCAATAAAGCAGAAAAGGAGGAGCCTTGCCCCCGAAAGAAACGCTGCGGCCGAAAAAGTTGATGAAGGACACAAGCGGGCATTCTAAGGGAAGTTAAATACCAAACTTGGGTAGCCAACCCAGTAATGGTTAAAAAGAGCGACGGAGGGTGGCGCATATGCGTTGACTTCATCGACATCAATAAAGCATGCCCAAAGGATTGCTACCCCTACCAGAAATTGACTGGAAGGTAGAATCCTTGGCAGGCTTCCAGCTAAAATGCTTCTTAGATGCCTATAAAGGGTATCATCAGATTCATATGGCAAAGGAGGACGAAGAAAAGACAGCCTTCTACACAAGCAAAGGTGTCTACTATTACATAAAGATGCCCTTGATGAAGAAGCGCAGGGCAACATACCAACGTCTCGTAGATAAAGCCTTCAACAAGCAGATAGGCAGAAATCTCGAAGCATATGTCGACGACATGGTTATCAAAAGCAAGACGGAGGAAGACCTACTCCTAGATGTGCAAGAAACCTTCGACCAGGCGATTAACATGAAGCTGAACCCTAAGAAATGCTCCTTCGGTGTCGAAGAGGGGCAGTTTCTAGGGCATTTGATTACTAAGCAGGGGATAAAGGCTAATCCCTCCAAGGTCAAGGCAATTACCGATCTCCAAGCCCCTAAGTGTCTAAAAGATGTGCATAGTTTGAATGGGAAGTTGGCTGCTCTAAGTCGATTCTTGTCGAAGGGGGCTGACAGGTCCCTACCATTCTTCAAAACACTCAAAGGATGCATTGATAAGAAGAATTTTTAGTGGAGTCGACGGCAGTCGCTTGGCCGAAGATGAAGGAGTTCGTGCCCATCCGATAACAAGTCTTAACCGACAAGCCACTCAAACAGATCTTGTCGGCGAAAAGTCGGAAGGGTGGCTAAATGGGCTATTGAACTTGGAGAGCATGAAATAGAGTTCAAGGGATGAAACTCTATTAAAGGAAAATTCTCAGCACTTCTTGGCGAGACGCCTTCCGAGCCGCAGAAAAGGAAGAGCCCAAAGCTAAACTCACCCAAGTACAGGATGACTGGAAACTTTATACAGACGAGCATCCACTCGATGGTTCTGGAGCAGGTCTAATATTGATCAGCCTTGACGGGAAGGAGCATACATATGCTCTTCGTTTTGAGTTTGAAGCCACAAAAAATGAAGCAGAATACGAAGCCCTATTAGCAGGCCTTCGATTAGATAAAGATATGGAGGTCAAAGCTCTTGCCATTTTCGTAAATTCTCAATTGGTAGCTAACCAAGTGACAGGCTCTTATGAAGCAAGGCAACCCGTCATCAAACAGTACTTGGAAAAAACAAATGAGATGCTAGAGAACTTCGATTCCTACACCATCCAGCATGTCCGTAGGAATCAAAACAAGAAGGCAGATGCACTAAGCAAGCAAGCCTCTATGGCCTTCGCTCATCTCACCAAAGAAGTACTAGTCGAAGTCCTACCTGAAAGGTCCATCATTCGCAAGGAAGTTACGGACGTGGTTCACGAAGAAGGAAAGACATGGATGACTCCCATCAGGGAATATTTGATAAGTGGTCTTCTCCCTGAAGATCCCAAGCTAGCAAGGAAAATTCGGGTTAAGTCCCCACAGTACCGGCTAATGGGGGAAACTCTATATAGAAGATCATTCCTATCAACATGGCTAAGATGTGTGGGACCCAAGCAGGCCACGAGCATTATCCCTGAAGTCCACGAAGGATCCTGCGGCCTCCATGCAGGACCTCGCTCAGTTGTCTCGAAGATAATGAAGTTGGGTTTTATCTTGGCCTTCGATGCACAGAGATGCGGCATAATTCATTATCAAATGTGAAGCCTGTCAGATACACTCAAACGTTCCCAAAATGCCGAAGCAGGACATGACAAGTGTGACATCCGCAAGACCCTTCTCCCAATGGGGCATTGATATCGTAGAACCTATGCCTGTGGCTCCCGGAGGAGTCAAATTCTTGCTGGTGGCAATTGATTACTTCACTAAGTGGGTAGAGGCTAAACCTTTAGCCTCCGTTACGGGGAGACAGATTGAGAAGTTCATGTGGGAACACATTGTGTGCAGATTCGGAGTGCCCCACATCATCATATCAAAAAATGGAAAGCGGTTCTTTGAAGGAGTCTTCTATGCGGTCGACGAAAAGTTTTTACGTCCAAGGGCTCGACATAAAGCGCTTGGACATCCGATACCATCCACAAGGTAACGGTATGGTGGAGGTTACAAACAGAGATATCGTCAAAGGGATCGACTGGTGCGGAAAAGGCTGGTACATTCAAGACGAACTCACCATGGATGGGTAACGGATCGCTGCCGAACCTCGCTCAAGCACTATGGGCTCATCGGACACACTCTAAGTCAAGTAATGGTGAGACCCCTTCACCTAACATACTACAAGCGGTCATCCCTTCGGAACTAAGTGTACACACGGAACGTGTGGCAACGTATGATGCCTCCCAAAATGATGAAAGGATCAGGGAGAACCTTGATCTACTAGAAGAAAGAAGAGAGATAGCCTCCATCCGAGAAGCAATACACAAGCATAAGATCGAAGGCTACTATAACAAAAGGGTCAGACCTTCCACCTTCAAGCCTGGGGAATATGTGCTAGGCCTCAACACTGCAAGTAAAGCAGAATACCAAGGAAAGCTGGGACCAACTTGGGAAGGACCTTACATGGTAGCTGAGGCCTATGGCAACGGAGCCTACAAATTGGCCACTCTTCTCGGAGAACCCATCGACAGGACATGGAATGGTACGAACCTTCAAAAGTTCTATGTTTAAAAAGTACTTTTACTTTTTCATTCTTGTAATTAGAAGCTTCTCAAGGGAAAGAAAACATTATTGGTAGTTGTCTTAGTCTTCATTTCAAGAATGATGTAATCCTCTCTACCAATTCAATGATAAATAA
The DNA here is from genome assembly GCA_910596185.1 of Chrysanthemum makinoi. NCBI lineage: Eukaryota > Viridiplantae > Streptophyta > Magnoliopsida > Asterales > Asteraceae > Chrysanthemum > Chrysanthemum makinoi. The sequence continues at coordinate 328,131,754 of OU343222.1, read as the reverse complement.
GACATTTCCCACAAATCTCTTGCTTCGTTTCTTAAACACAAAGATTTGTTCAACCAAGTCGTTTATGAGTTTCAATGTCGAATAAAAAGGCATATGACGTAGTAAACGCCTCATCATTTAAAGCCTATTAAAACATTCACATTAACTCTCCTTGTAGTTTATGGCACTTGTGAAAATAAAAACAAAATCATACTACCTAAAGGATTTGAGATAGAGTGGGTCGCGACCCTCTGTCAATGATCAAATTTGGTCATTATACTCTTGGTGTTGAAATTTACACACAATGAGGTTGTTGAACCTTAGGATGTAAAAGTTAAGTGTCGGAATAATGGCGTAAGAGAAGTTCACAAGACCAACACAAATAATAGCCAAGTGTGTAGAGGTAATCCCCCATACTATACCATTCAAAATAAGGGCTAGTGCCCTTGTACCTGCATAAAGAGCCTAAGCCCCAATTAAGTTGTCTTTAGCCCAAGGCCATACATCACGAATATTCAAATTTTTTAGAGAACCAAACAAGCATTGTCAAATAACATAAATTTTCTTAAAGGGTACATGCCACCCTTGAAACCAAATAACTGCCAACATGGCAGCCTTCACTCTTGCTTTTGGGGAGATGGAGTCGGAGATGGTTAAGCTGACACAGGCTTGGTGGAAACTGTTTTCTTGGTAGGAGTCGCAGGCTTGATCTTGCGAGGCTTCTTTGAGAGGAGGTCTTCCAGAGGTGCCATAGGATCTTTGGTAGCTTTAGCTAGGAAGGAGTACTCTGCGGTTGTAAACGCATTTCCTGCCTCATCGTACTCAGCTTTAGATGTGGGATGGTAGCATTCCATCTTGGAGAGGTCTACGGGCTTACCTGTTTTGGCAGCCTCCTCCAAAGCCAAGCACCGTCCATGGAAAATAGCTGATTTGATGACCTTCCACACTTGTGCTCCCAACTCATCACTGTGGTAGAGTTCCATGGCTATATATGGCACCACCTTAGAAACGACCTCCGCACGGTCCTTTTGTAGCATCTTGTACCTCATCTGCAAGCCATCAACTTCCTCCCTTAACTTCACTTCCATCTCTCCAAGCCTAGATCTCTCACTTTCCAAACCAGCACACTTCGCTTCGAGAACAACATTTTGACCTGTTAAGCTAATAACCTTAGCCTCTTCCAATTTGAGCTTGCCACATTCAGCTGTCAGTTGGGCTATCTTTTCACAAAGATCTTGGACGAGCGGATTCTTTTCAACATCCCTCTCAATCTCGTCACATTTAGCCTCCAGCTCGGCATACTCTCGGTCCATGTGCTTCTCTCTCTCAAGCATGACGTCCATCTCTTGTCTTGCCTTGGTAACTGCCCTGAGTAGTTCCCTGGTCTTAGCATTCAAATGGTTGTCCAACACCGCTTGCCTAGTGATGCAGGTTTTACTAACCAGGTCTTAATATTTATAGTGTCTCGCTATACCTATGGTCTACCCTAGTGCACTAACGGGCAGTGTACCTGGTCGTGTGTAGTGTAGTAAACGGTAAAGCCGAGGTCGTCCCAAGAGCTACATGGATCAGAAATTAACTTAAGTCTATGTCACGATTTTAATATGGTTTTAAGATTGAAATAATAAAACTAACTAATAAAACAATGAAATAAAAGAAAGCAGATAAAGGCAAGAGTTGTAATCAATGAAGAAGAGTGGTGTGAACCTAGTTAATCCTCCTAGCTAGTTATGTCTACGTCTACTTACTTCCAATTACTTCAGGTGGGGTCAAAGTCGAGAGGACAGCATTTGGTCAATTCGCCCTAACCTATCAGCAAAGATGCCACCACAGGAGAAATCAGGCGCACCGTCATAAGTCATGTTGTTCCTGGTCCCCTAAGCCGAGTCATTAAGTACCGCTACATGCTAGATTTATAATAGTGAGTGCCCGGCTGTTAGGAACTTAGACACTCACCCCCTAATTCTTAAGTTCATCCAAACGGTAGGTGATCAGTTGGTCAAATCGCACAAGTAGAAAGGGTCGTCGGTTGGTCATATCTTACCCTTCCCGTCTCAGTCCGCTCACCTAGGGTCAGTTGGTCATATCTCCTAGGCAATTGGCCTCTACCGCCATTCAAAACTACCGAACCAAGGGTGGCTACCAATAAACTATGCATGCATACACTTAGAAATAATTGTACGGAAGTAAAGTAAATACAAACAAAACAATTAAAGAATCATACCAACAAAAATGAATAAATCATAAATTGAATTGAACATAATGTTTGATACAAATTACTTGATATAGAGCTAATAATGATGATGATTGCGAGTGAATTCTTCCTTCAAAACTGGCTTCGGACTGCTGATAAATGCCCTGGGAGAGGGGTGAAGAGAGATGCTTAAAATGCGATTTAGGGTCGTATTTATAGGCAGCGACATAGTTCGGCGTAACCTTAAGTGCAAATTACCGTAACTAAAGGCGTGTAAAGAATTATGGATCTCGAATAGTTACGTCGTAACTAAAATAAATAGTTACGTCGTAACTAAGTTACGCCGTAACTACTTACAGTAAATCTCAACTTCGTACTTTTTCAACTCATCCATATATATTGAAACTTATATACTCGTGTTGACGCTTTTTGCCCCTCATCGTACTTCATATTTTTATAACAAGTCCTTGAAGTAAATAAACTTCATATGAATTGTCACATTTAGTCCCTGATCGCACTTGTTATTTTTACTTTTAATCCTCGGAGTAAATATTATCTTCATTTAGCCACGGGACTTCAACTCCTTAGCGCCCAAGTTAATAATTACGGCGTAATTAAATTACCGAATTACGCCGTAACTCTTCAACCGTATATTTTTATCCGCCCCGTAATTAACTCTACGGCGTAACTAAATTGCAACCTTACGTCGTAACCTTCACAAAAATAATTACGACGTAACCATAAGAATTGGTTACGCCGTATCCTTCAAAGCTCATATTTACGTCGTAACCTTATTAGCTAGTTACGGCGTAATCTTCACATAAAATCCAAAGGCCCTCGTAAATCAATCTTCAGAAAATATACTTGGCCTTTTATCACTTCTTTTCCGTTCCAACGCCTCATTTATCCTGAAATTCAAATATAAACGAATATGAATGAATTAAGTACCATATTAATGCAAATGAGGCCATAAACACGGGAATTTGATATATAAAAGATCAGGCTAATTTGATGTTATCACCTAGCAACGCTCTTGTCATGTAAATCACAGACCCCTTCGATGGACATGTTGTCCAATAATCCTTTCCACTTAGAGGGGGTAACATGATCCACGATACGGTGGCAGGACAGAGCATTAGGAAGCTCCTTCGTATCTGGAAGGCCTGCGACCATCACATTACATAGGAGTTAAGTTACTTACCATATTTATAAATTCATGTAATTTATAGAGGAGACATTGCTTACCATGCATCTCCACATATTCATCTAGTAACTCAAATCACAAGCTTCTTGCCTTCAGTACTCTTCTGCCTCACGACCCTAGATCCGGAGGCGGGGAGGGGATTCTTCCTTTTGTTGTTCGACTTAACAGCCTTGCCAGCTGTTCCTTTTCGGCTTTTCAACCTGTCAGCTATCCCGGTAGAACCTGCAACCTGGACATCCTCCTCCGTAGGATCGTCCGAGTCTGCTACGTTTACAACAAGCTGGGAAGGACCCTCCAGCGCAGCTTGTGGGGGTGCTGATGCAATAGGCTCCAGATTCGGAGTATCCACCTCATTGTTGTTTACGGATGTAGAAGGAGAGCCAACACCATAGGACTCTTCGGCCTTATCAGCGGGCATGAAGCTCAAGTCTTCATCAAGATCCTGGTGCATAAAGTTCCTGAACGACATTTCTGCAAAAAAGAAACAAGAAAAAATAAGTATCAGTGCTACATTGGTCCTACTTAAATAGAAGTAGAAAAACATACTTTGTCCATGGTACATGATAACAGGCTTCTTGGGAGACCCCTCCCAGCTCTGGGAAATCTCAGCCATGTACAAGATTGGCTCGGGGAACACTTGTACATCAACAGGATATCTAGCCAAGCGCTGATAGCATGGATCCCTTCGCACCTCATATGGGAAGGGGTCATTGTATCGTTTTTCATCAAACATGTACTCCTTACTCAACAACTCCGGATAGTTGGGGGGATAATAGTGTTTTGCACATAGAAAAAGCTGCCTTTCCAAGCTGTTATATTGGTGTACACCCTCCCAAACAGGTTTGGCACATCCCCTTCAGGCCTTTTAGCTAAGGTTAACCATTTACCCCCAGGATACAAGTTCAAAAAACCCCTTAACACCTTTAGAGTTGGTTCATAGCCGTATGCTTTACACATTACTATGAATGTGGTCAGTTTGGCTAAACCAAATGGGTTGAACCTAGAAATATGCACCTTGTAATACTGCATAAACTCTAATATAAGTGGGTGCAGTGGAATCCTAAGGTTGGAATGGCTAAACGCATGAGTGTATAGCCCTACGAAACCTTGAGGAGCATCAAAGATACCCTGATTAGACTTAGGTAACATGATTTTATACTCCGGTGGGATTGGATAATCAGCTAGGTGATCGTGTAAATCTTGTGCAGTTAACGTACATTTTTGTTGTTTAATGATAAACTTGGAATCCATACTTCTATTTTAAACTACAAGTAAAGAGGAATATTTACCTTTGTTTTCGAAGATGGTGTGCGCTCAAAAGGTTTACTGCGTGAAAAAGAAGACGGAGAGAGTAAAAGTATTTTAGGGTTCCAACAACCTTCCCTTAAATACTCTTTTTTACCGTCTTTAAAGCCGCACACGTGTCCCTAATATTTACTCTTATCCGATTTAAATAGTTTTAAAATTTTAAAAAGAAGTCTTTTGGTGTCCGGGTAAAATGGGAAATTGTGATTCCTGTAGCGGGCAGCCGAAAAGATTAGTTAGCATTAAATGCGCTAGTTAGGCACATAGTTATCCCCTAACTGATAAGTTTAGCAGCGAGAGGAAATTTTTTCGTAGGATGAAGTCGAAAGCAATGCCTCTTCGCTCATATGCATCACTTTCGACTGGGGGGCTTGATGATGTACCCTCCGAACAGCTCGAAGGACACTCCTCCGAGATGTGTCGAAGCCCTTCTATTCGAAGGCCCAAGTTAAGATTCCAGAATATCCATAGGCGTCAAACCATTCGTGCACACGAAGGTTTCCTACGGGGAATTCGCCATTTGAAGCCCTAAGCCCTTCGGGGTATGGTTGACGAAGGAGCAACGGATAGGAGAACCTCCTGACTTGGTCGAACCCACTATCTCCCTCTCTTTCCTGGCTTCCCCGCCAAGTTTGAGAACGTGGGTCACTAAGCCCTAGCGGTTACCCACAAACATGGGACGCCCCCATGATCTCCGACATTCACGCAGAAGTGCCTCTAACCCTATTTCTTCCACTATAAATAGGTTCGACGGGCAATGGATTATGGTATGCTCATTTCACACTCATATCTTTACTTACACACACTTATACAACCATAACTCATACTTACTCTCACGCCAGAGGTGGTTCGCAGGGTCCTACCCCTGCGTAATCACTTAACGTAGTGTCTTCGTATTTCTTATTCTCAGGTGAAAGACAAGTCTTGGCTGGAACATACACCCCTCATACCTTTGATCATCATCGAAGCCTCGTAGTGCAATCTATTGTACAATCAAATATCAATATGACAAGACAAGTATAAATCGCTAATCTTGATGTGAGATCACTGATATGATTCATGTAATTTCAAGTTGGACCACCGTACCCTTGTTCTTATAAATCAACTAGTTTAAACATTAGTTCAGAAAGGTGTTTTTATTATTATTATTATTATTTATTATTATTATTTTTTTTGTTCATATACAAAGAGTGTATCCCAATTGAGTTTTCTAAGAATTTAGATAATGACATTTACAAAGAGGTGGACGACAAACGGGCAACAAGTTGCGCCGCAGCCCTTTTTAAGAATTCGCTTTATCATAAGACTTTATCACAAGACTTTATTCTAAGAATTCGCTTTAAGCCTTTAAAAAATTTAACCCGCCCCTGACTCTCGGTAGTTCTTGGCAGGATCAAACGAGTACAATGAAGTTTTGGCCGATTTGCCTCTAGATGATCATTTAAGGCCGCTAGAAAACCTCTCTCTTGTACCTGATCAGCCCAATCTTTGTAGTTGATCAAACTCTTTAAAACCGTGTCACCATTGGTTCTTCGCATCCAGTCGTTTGACCCACAACATATCACGGCCCAGCCTTGACCATCACTATCATAATCAAGCATCACACCGATCTCTCTCAAGATCGGGTCTTCATCAAAAGACTTCCCAAATTGCAACTTGGAGTTTAACATGCTCACGAGCCGAACCCAAAAGAACCATATATGAGTCAAGTCTGGTAGCACGTAACTTAGCTTCTCAACCTGGATAGTATCAATGTTCTTTTGCACTTTTTCCATCGGGTTGCTTTTCCCAACATACAACATCTCGAGTGGGATCTCAGCTGCTTGGGCCACTGCTTTTGCGGCATTTGTGAATTTTCGTATCCACTTAATGTCCTCTCCTCCGTACAAACAAATGTACCTTCTTTCAGAAATCTGCAAGAGTAAAAGCATAAATCGTAAGAACAACAAGTTACATACAGAAGACATGGAAGTAAATTACGTTAAATGATCGCGTAATGTACCCAATTAAAGATCGTCGGCTCCACCGAGTCCACCAGCAATTCCATTCTCCAATTTTCTTCCATCCATAAGGCTTCTTCCCTTTGGCTAGTGAAAGGAAAAGCCCTGATTCCCCAAATTAACATCATATGAAACGCATTAGTGTTCACGATCCTCCCTTGAGGATCCATCACCACGAGCAACAGTTTGTCGTTAAAGTGCCACACCTCCTTAATTTACTTGATCACTGCTGGTTCAAGTAAGGAGAGTCGAGACATAGAATACCATGGCATAGTGTTTCTTAACGCCTCAAATTTGATTTGGTCTTCGTCTGTCCATGGCTTTGTTTTATGATTGGGCACCACCGGGAGCCACACGACCTCATACTGGCTCTCAGCCCTTGTCGGGTTATGTCTAGCCTCCCTGTAGTTCTGGTCAAGAACTGATAGCTCCTCTGGGGGTAGGTCAAGGTCAGAGATTAGTAGCAACGCAGTCTTCTTCTTTAGTATGTCTATACCAACCTAAGTAAACATAAAGATTTGAATATCAGTCATTACCCATTATATATTTATAATAAGCTTAGATGAAAATCATGAAGTTAATTAAACGGCCACCAATTTTTTTGTCGAGCTCTTGTACAATGGAAGCAGATCATCCTTTAAGTAAATCAAATGCTTAAGAGGCTTCAAGTTATCAAGATGTGGAGTGTCCATGATCCGAGTAATCATTTGGTATGCTTCAGTTTGTTTCTTCTCATCTGGTTAAGATTTCAGTGATTATGGATTTAATTATACATTTACATTAAGTTATTATTTTCATTTAAAGTTCTTGATCTTACTAATGTATTGATTTTGAAGATCAAACTGATGCAAGAGGCGATTCTGAATGTTGTTGATCATAGGGACAAAACTTGATATATCCCGCGCTTCATCGATCATCGCGATATGCCTGGGTTAAATAAACATCATTACACACAAGAAATCAGACATCAGAATGTATAAAGAAACAATGTGAACTTATAACATACTTATGTCCCATTCCAATGAGGTTAACTAATGTGGATGCACATGCCACAATGCTTCGGATGATCCAATAAACCGCACTAGGGATATGAGTGGTGGCTATCACTAATACCGGTGTCTCAGAGCTATTATACTCCTCCAGGAGCTCCGTAAATCCAGCAATGCAATGAGTCAGGTCAAGTATAGCTGTGATGAGCATGGAGATGGCGTCAAAGCGTGGTTTGAGAGTTCCCTTATGCTCTAATACATCAGGAAGTTCCTTGAGGTGGGCAAGTGATTTAGCAAGTGGGTTGTCAGTATAATGCCGGGCGACCAATATAAACTCGCCATAGATCACTGCAAAAGCTGCTAAAGTGATAGTAGCTTTTGCATCCCACCCATATTTGGAAAGCATGTTAAATATCCCGATAGTGGTTACATATGGGTCTTCGCCACCTATACATTTGTAAGAAATCTGCATGTGTTGTATTTTAGATGTTAAATATATAACCATTGAGATATTGTTCTAAGAAATATACTTAAAGTGAGCTAATTACCTCACACGAAACCTTGTTGATTGTAAGTCCCAAAACTTCAAGCGTCGCACTGACGTCGTTAGAAATCACACCCTCTACTCTCACCTCCAATTCCGCTTGATTTTCCTACAACCCAGATATCAAAATATGTTAATGTTTTACCTAATCACGAAATCTTTTATAGCATATTTAAGTGATTAATGCACTTGATGGCTAGTGTAGGGATCGGCCCTATGCATTTCCTCGATGATTTGCAGAAGTGGCATGACGTCGAAATTGGTGCCATCGGGAGAATGTGTAGCAAGTATATGTTTCATAATAGCATTGTCATCAGCCGAATAGTGCATCTGCCGCTCACCACTCGCATAGCGAGTCCTGGGGGAAGCCATTGATCAGGAAATGGCTAAGTTGTACAGTAAGGATCTTGAATTGTGATTGATGAAGAATTAAATCTTTACAACGTTTATAATTGGAAAAAAAGTGGCTATGAATCTTGTCCCTTGCTTGTACACTATCATTTAATTTAATTCCAAGCTTCCCTTTGAATCTTTGGAACAACTATATTTTATCCTTTTCCTTTTTTTATTCGATACTATACGTGTACCAAAAAGTTGTGAGTTTTCATATTATTTTTAATTTATTGCTTTATAATTACCAAGAATACTGTTATGGTTCTCACTATTAATTATAGAGTTAATTGCAGAAACCGTCCCTAAAGTTTGGTCAAATTGCAGGTTTCGTCCCAAATAGTTTGAAAGTACATAAATCGTCCCCAAATCAAACCTTTTTGCAAATTTTGGTCCCTGGCTTTAACTGCCGTTAAGTGAATTTCGTTAGAATTAACACGTTAGCCCTTTTGGCCAAAAACTCTTGCAGCGTTCATCCTTTTGGCCAAAAACTCTTGCATAGTTCATCCTTTTGGCCTAAAACTTTTACAGAGTTCATCCTTTTGGACAAAAACTTTTGCAGAGTTCATCCTTTTAGCCAAAAAATTTTGTAGAGTTCATCCTTTTGGCCAAAAACTTTTGCAGAGTTCATCCTTTTGGCCAAAAAGTTTTGCAGAGTTCATCCTTTTGGCCAAAAACTTTTGCAGAGTTCATCCTTTTGGCCAAAAACTTTTGCAGAGTTCATCTTTTTGGCAAAAAACTTTTGCAGAGTTCATCCTTTTGGCCAAAAACTCTTGTAGCGTTTTTGTTCGTTTTTAACCGTTTTTGTACTATCTCAACATATTGAAATTTTTTTCAAAAAGAAAAAAATTTCGAAAATAAAAAAATTGGAATTTTTTTGCAAATTTGAAAAAGAAATTCCAAAAAATTTCGAAAAAGAAAATTGGAAAAAAAAATTATAAAAAAAATTTGGAAAAAAAATTCCAATTTTTTTTTCGTAAATACTTTTTTTTCAAAAAAAAAGAAATTCGGATTTTTTTTTTCTAAATTCTTTTTGAAAAAAAAAGTATCTACGAAAAAAAAATTGGAATTTTTTTTTCCAAATTTTTTTTCGGATTTTTTTTTTCCAATTTTCTTTTTTAAAATTTTTTGGAATCTCTTTTCCAATTTTCTTTTTCAAAAAGAAATTGAAAAAAAAAATATTTACGAAAAAAAAATTGGAATTTTTTTCTTTTTTTGGATTTTTTTTCCAAATTTCTTTTTCAAAATTTTTTGGAATTTTTTTTTTTCAAAATTTACGAAAAAAGTCCAAATTTTTTATTTTCAAAATTTTTTTCTTTTTTTAAAAAAATTTCAATATGTTGAGATAGTACAAAAACGTTTAAAAAAAAACGCATAAAAACGGATGAAAACGTATAAAACAAACGAAATCGTATTAAAAACGATCAAAAACGTATAAAACCGGACAAAACGCATAAAAATGAATGAAGACGATTAAAAACATATGAAAATGTATAAAAGGATGAACGATACAAGAGTTTTTGGCCAAAAGGATGAACTCTGCAAAAGTTTTTTGCCAAAAGGATGAACTCTGCAAAAGTTTTTGGCCAAAAGGATGAACTCTGCAAAATTTTTTGGCCAAAAGGATGAACTCTGCAAAAGTTCTTGGCCAAAAGGATGAACTCTGCAAAAGTTTTTAGCCAAAAGGATGAACTCTGCAAAAGTTTTTGGCCAAAAGGATGAACTATGTAAGAGTTTTTGTCCAAAAGGATGAACGCTGCAAGAGTTTTTGGCCAAAAGGGCTAACGTGTTAATTCTAACGAAATTCACTTAAAGGCAGTTAAAGCCAGGGACCAAAATTTGCAAAAAGGTTTGATTTGTGGATGATTTATGCACTTTCAAACTATTTGGGACGAAACCAGCAATTTAACCAAACTTTAAGAACGATCTGCAATTAACTCTTAATTATAAGTGTAAAATGTATGAATACACTTAAATACTTAATAAGTGGGTTTGAATATTTTCTAATGGGTGGGCCCATTGTTTACTTTCTTGCCTGCATTGCATGCATGTTTTTTCTTTGGCAGTTTTTTATTAGGGGTATTTCTCAAAAAGGGACAAAAAGGTCCGTAGTGATCACTTTTAGGTACAAAAATAAACTCTCTTCCCAAATTGGTCATGTGCGAATATGTATTCACTAAAATGTTGACACGTGTCAGCAATAAAGTACACTTCCAATCATTGGCAAGTACAATCACTATAAATGTCTTGTTTAACTTTTGTATACAAATGTGCGAACGGTAAATGTGCGAATGTGCGATTTGAACATAACTTTAGTAGGAAAGACCACTTGTAAGGAATAAAATCTTACTTTATGGTACAAAATCTTTATTAATTCTTTAAAATATTTATTTAAAATATTTTTAATAAATAAATATTTATTTAAATTATAATAAATTAAATAAATATTTTAAAAATTATTTTAACTAAATATTTTAAAATATTTATTTAAAATATTTTAAATAAATAAATATTTATTTAAATTATAATAATTTAAATAATTTTTTTTTAAATTATAATAATTATTTAAATAAATATTTTAAAGAATTATTTTAAATAAATATTTAAATAAATATTTTAAAATATTTATTTAAAATATTTTAAATAAATAAATATTTATTTAAATTATAATAATTTAAATAAATATTTTTTTAAATTATAATAATTTAAATAATTATTTTAAATATTTTAAATATTTTAAATAAATATATATTTATTTAAATTATAATAATTTAAATAAATATTTATTTGAATTATTATAATTCAAATAAATATTTATTTAAATTATAATAATTTAAATAAATATTTATTTAAATTATAATAATTTAAATAAATATTTTAAATATTTATTTAAAATATTTTAAATAAATGAATATTTATTTATTAATTCTTTTAAATATTTATTTAAAATATTTTAAATAAATAAATATTTATTTAAATTATTATAATTTAAATAAATATTTATTTATTTAAAATAATTCTTTAAAAAATTTATTTAAATTATTATAATTTAAATAAATATTTATTTACTTAAAATATTTTAAATAATTATTTTAAAATTTTAATAAAGATGTTGTACCATAAAAGTAAGATTTTATTCTTTACATGTGGTATTTCCCTATTAAGTTATATTCAAATCGCACATTCGCACATTAACCGTTCGCATATTTGTATAAATAAGTCAAACAAGGCATTGACAGTGACTGTACTTGCAAATTATTGAAAGTGTACTTATTGTCTAGACATGTGTCAACATTTCAGTGGAATCGCACATTCGCGCATGACCAATTTGAGAAGAGAGTTTATTTTTGTACCTCAAAGTGATCACTATAGATTTTTTTGTCCTTTTTTGGGAATTACCCCTGTTTATTATCTTCTTGTGGTTAGTTTATGGAATCTATATAGTAGGTTAGCTCTCGTTATGCTAATAAGCAGTAATTAGCACGGCTCACAGAGCTTAATGATAATTAGTTTATATTGATTATGTCGCTTACAAGGATTGCTTGCTTTCATGAGAGAATTAGTGAAGGTATCTTGTGCGGATAAGGTTGGAGCGCGATGAAGTTATCGAGTGGTTTAATAAGAAAACTAAAGCTAGTAATGTGCGAATTGCAAAGCAACCTTTACAATCATCTAGGTGGTGTATCTAACAATGTTCTTTGGAGTAATTGTGAGGAAGGTTCTTAATGTATGACATTTTTATTTTATTTTTAATTTTTTTTATCTAAGACTAAGAAGAATATTTTTGTTAATGTTGTGTCTTAGTTGAAAGCAATAAAATTCTGGGTTTTCAGAGATTTGATTATAAACTGATTTTCTAAAATAATAAAATAAATTGCAAGGAAAAGTAAATGCGTAAATATTAATCTATATCTATCTATACTACTTATAATAGAGGGATGCACTTCCCTCATATTAATTATTTTAAGATTTCTATATATAGAATTTAAGCAAATACAAGTGAAAAAACATTATTTACAAGTATGTGAAGCACAAATAAAACTAAAAAAAATACTACTCATCTAATACAATTAATACACTATTAAAAACACCTCTTCACTAAAAATTACAACAATTTAACCCCCATGTGCAATATAATTAAGCTTCCAAAATATTAAGTTTTCAAAAAAAAAACACTAGACCCAGCAGCCCAAAACAGAAAACTGATATCCATCAATCTCATCTCATCTCCGAATAAACAACAACCACCGTCCCAACTCTTCCACAATCAATTCATCTCAAAACTTGATTCATATTTGTAAAGCCTATAATCAACAATAAGATAGTTACACGTTTAACATTTAATTTTGGTGTGTCAATAACTATTACTTAACACCACAACCAAGACCATGTCAAAAAATAATAATAATAATAATAATAATAATAATAATAATAATAATAATAATAATAATAATAATAATAATAATAAATAAAAAAATAAAAACTTAAAGTAGACACAACCATGGCACTCACATCACACCTAAGCCAGAAACGGAAACGAAAACGAAAGAACAATTACAATGATCTCGGTTTAGTCACTTATTTGTTCCAATCTTTAAAGATTTTTATGTGTGAACACAAACCATCATAGATCTATTAGAAGCAACTCTTCTTTTACATATCCGAAAACTATAAGAAAGATCTAAAACAAATTTGTTTCAGTCTTCCTTTCTTCCGGTTTAAAGAAAACACAAGAAATACACCTACCCGAGACCTTATTCATAAGATCTTAGCCGAGACTTAAAATCTTTGTGTGCTTCGAAGAACAAGAAAATAAAAGATTTTCTTGAGGTTTTATTTCGGGCATAAAAAGAAGGTCAAGTAAGGTTATTTGTTGTACGGCTACAATATTGTCATTCGATTTTGAGAAAATACTTCAGAGGTTGTAACAAGAAATCAAGAAAGTGTCTAGTTCCTGCGTTTGGAACACAGAATGATGACTGCATTTAGATGAAAGAAAAGTTTGTGTGGTAGGCGTGAGTTTAGGAGTAATATTGGGGTAGTGAATTTAGGGTTAGTATTATACATAGCAAAATATTTGGGTAAGGGTTACTTGGTACAAGTTGGGATGGTGATTTATTTGGGCTGAAAATTTGGGCCGTAGTATTTCATAATCTGAGTTTTTGACTCTATATGTGATGGCATAATTGATGGTCATTAAACAAATAACATTATGTTATGTGGACAACAAAGAATTAGCGCCCGCTGCGTTGCGGCGGGTATTTTTGTCCTATGTTTTAGTTCGGTGTTTGTATGTATTTACATATTGTTGTTACTATTCGAAAGTAATATAGTGGCTTGTATTTGTTGTGTCCGCCTCGAGGTATCTCCCAATACTTGGTTTGAATTTTTTTTATCAACAAAAACAATAAGTTTCGGTTCTTGTTTATTTATTTTGTTATTTTTGGGCTTTGGTATTTGGGCTTCTAATTTTTCATTGTTGCCTTCCTTGGAGGTGCATAAAATGTGTTTGAAAAATGGACTATCACATAAAAAAATGGTTAATGGGGTATGGGTTTTACCTAGGGATGAGCACGGTACCGGTCCCGTACCGATCCCGTACCGAATTAGTGGTACCGATTTTTTCCCTAGCTTAAATTAGTGGTACCGGTACCGTACCGAACGGGATTCGGATATCGGTACCGGTATCGGTACCGGTACCGGTACCGGGAAATCGGGTTTTTCCCCTTTTTCGGGAATTTCCGATTTGGTAACGGTCCCGCATCGAATTAGTGGTCGATTTTTTCACCTTATTTCGTAGTCCCGGTACCGTACCGTATTTCAAGAATCGGTACCATTTCGGTACGGTACCGGTTCAGTTCCGGGATTCGGTTCGAAATGCTCATCCCTAGTTCTACCACCCAAAGAGCCTCAAATCCTTATATGCATTTAACCACTTGGAAAAAAAAATCTACTAACGTTATAGAGCATATGGCATTTATATTATTGTAACAGCCCACCAAACAGCCTAGCAAAAAATATTTTTTATGGCTCTTTACTCGAAACTGTGTGCTATAATATATATAGAGAATTGGTACCAACACAATGTGGGTTATTAGTGTAAAAAAGCTTATGACTCATAATAAAAAAGATAACATTGTAAAAATAGTAATCGGTCCTTGGTGAAAAACATAATAAAAAAACGTCATAATCGGTTGTCAATGAAAAACGTAACACAATGTGATTTGAACTAACAATGTTGGACAAATGGTACCAACACATTTAGGTTAAAAAAAATACGGTTACATAATAAAAGAGAGTTGATATTTACACCATTTTAATTGATGGGGACACATAATTATGCACATACTACATTGTAGCATATGCATTAGAGGTGTCATATTATCGTGTTCACATCAATATTTATGTAAATAACAACTCCCATAATAAAAACAACAAATTAAAAAAATAACAAAACCAAAACTTAAAATAAATAAATAAACAACCTAACATCTTAAAAAAGTACAAAACCAACATTTTGCCCAAAAAAATGCACGAACTGAAAACAAATACATAAACTTCCGCCACAAAACAGCATCACGAACCAAAACCCAATTAGACCCAACACAATTAGACTCGAACACGACTAATGCAAGTTCAAATAAGGTCGGGTTCGTGTAGCCTTTTAAGCTAAAGGTGATTGTGCTGAAGGAAAGAATCAAGATTTTTGCTTTTGGTAACTTCGGTTAACAGGAGATGGAATTATAGTACCGTCATAACAAAAGTTATTATTATTTGAAAATTAATTGTTAAAAAAAAGTATGACCGCATAACATCACATTGCCAGAAAATATAGTCACAGGTTACCCGCCGCCACATCGCGCGGGTACCCTGCTAGTAAAGAAAATGTATTAACCTATGTATAGTACTCCTTTATTAATAACAAGTTAAACCTATTGAATTTGTCACAACTAAATTCTTGAATACGATGAACGTTCAAACATAGTGTAGACAGCATTCTATTGTTGAGTCCTTTATACCCTACGAGTGACAGCTAGTGTATTGCTCGTCAAAACTACCAATTGTGCATTAAGTGTCCATCCTATATAAATATTTAATAAGCCAACACCGTTTAGACCTCGACTGTTGCACACAAACAAGATTAGAATCCTAGATGACTAAGCAAAGCAGATAATCTAGCCACATCCCCAAATCTATGTGCTTCTTAGTGCAACAACAAACCCAATCCCGCTGGGGCAGGGTATGGGGGAGGTAGAGTGTAAACAGATCCTACCCTTACCTCAAGATAACCCCAGGAGTAGAGAGACTGCTTCCAACGAGACCTCCGGTTAGTGCAGGTGTGCGGGTGGGAGAAAAGCAGAAAGAAGAGAGGCATAAGACAAACATGCAACAAGCAGGCAAAAAAGCAAGCAAAACACGCGAACATAACAAAGCAAACAAACCTAAGGAAGCACCACAAAGCAGAGCAAAGCAACGCGAGGGGCCTACGGCGTGGCAAAGCAAAAAACCAAAACACGGGAGGCAAGAAAAAGCAGGCAAACAAAACGGAGAAACACACGGGGCCAAAACAAAGGCAAATAAGGGGAAGTTACGCACGGGGCCTAAAACTAAGGCAAAGCACCTAGCCCACTAAGCGCCTAAAACAACCTACACCCGCTAAACATCAAGCCGGTACTACCCGCCGATCCTAATTCTATCTCTCCACGCCTTCCTGAGGTCATGTCTTCGGACAGGAGAAGCTCATTCATGTCGAGCTTAAGTCTATTCTCCCACCTGAGTTTGGGTCTACCCCTTCTTCTCACACCATCTACTACAAGGGCTTCAACTCTTATTACAGGCGCAGATGGAGGCCTCCTCATGACATGGCCGAACCACCTCAGTCTTCCTTCCCTCATCTTCGAGATAATATTCTCGACTTCGAGTTCCGTTCTGAAGACTCCGTTCGGGATCATGTCCAACAAGGTTTTACCACAAGACCATCTTAGCATCCTTAATTCTGCCACTTCTATCCTGTTAGCAAGGGCCTTAGTGATGGCCAGCATTCAGACCCGTACAACATAACAGGTCTAATCGCCACCTTATAGAATTTTCCCTTTAACTTTAAGGGAATGTTCCTGTCACAAAGGACTCCCGACACCGCCCTCCATCTCGCCCAACCTGCTCTAATCCGATGGGTTACGTCCTCGTCTATCCTCCCTGATTTATGAATTATCGAGCCCAGATATCTAAACGACTCCTTGGATGGCAAGCTCTGGTCTCCGATATGGATATCAATTTGTTCGCGGTGACCTGACTCAATCCTCCCGAAATCGCATTTCACGTATTCAGTCTTCTCCCTGCTCACCCTAAGACCATTGGCTTCAAGGGCCTCCCTCCATAGCTCAAGACTATTATTTAACCCTTCCGCCGATTCTGCTACCAACACAATGTCATTAGCAAAAATCATGCACCAAGGGATACCCTCTTAAATCCCTTTAGATAACTCATCTAGAATCAGGGCAAAGAGGTAAGGGCTAATGGCCGAACCCTGGTGAAGCCCAACTTTCTCCGGGAAAAACTCAGAGATCCCCACTGTGGTCCATACACGGGTCTTAGCCCCCGTACATGTCCTTAAAGACCCTGACGTATCTCTTTGGTGTTCTTTTATCAATAAGAGTTCTCCAAATCAACTCTCGAGGGACACTATCATAAGCCTTTTCAAGGTCGAGAAACGCCATATGCAGGTCCTTTTGTCTTTCACCATGAGGTTTCTGAGAAGGTGGATAGCCTTAATCGAAGACCTTTGTGGCATGAAACCAAATTGGTTCTCGGACACCCTTGTCTCCCTTCTAAACCTTCTCTCAATAACTTTCTCCCAGAGTTTCATGGTGTGGCTAAGAAGCTTAATGCCCCTATAATTGCTACACTCTTGCACATCCCCTTTGTTCTTGAAGATGGGGATCACTTCGCTAAGTCTCCATTCATCTGGCATCATAGCACCTGAGAAGATCTTGTTAAAGAGGCAAGTGAGCCACTGTACTCCCTCGTCACCAAGACACTTCCAGGCTTTCCAGGCTTCTATGGGGATTTACTAACTGCTTATACAGTGATATGCTTATTTATACTCGGTTTGAAGCATATGGATCATCCAAATGCTTCTTCTAGTAGTTTTTAAAGATTTAAAACGTACACTTTTA
Organism: Chrysanthemum makinoi; assembly: GCA_910596185.1. Classification (NCBI taxonomy): domain Eukaryota; kingdom Viridiplantae; phylum Streptophyta; class Magnoliopsida; order Asterales; family Asteraceae; genus Chrysanthemum; species Chrysanthemum makinoi. Next base: position 328,113,973 of record OU343222.1, on the reverse strand, counting down.
AAGGGTCATTTAAGCCCTTAATCGACCACTTTTATATCCGTTACTGCTTAATTTTGTTCCTTTTCACTTTTTAGGTCTCTTGGAAGCAAAATGCTAGAATGATGCATATTTGGACGAAAAGAAGTGAATACATGAAGAAAATGGCAAAGTCAAGATCGAAGCCACTCAAGTTGCTCAAACTGAACCTGACGGCGTCCCAAACAAAGGGCGACATCGTCCCTCTATACAGATTTGATAATTACATGCACCAGACGGCTCAGTGAAATTTTTGCTCATAACACCTGACGACGTCAGGCTTTGAAGAAGAAGGGCATCACTCAGACTTTTCATCTCAGACGGCCCAGATCCAGAACCAAGACGACGTCCCACTTGAAGCCCGACGGCGTCACAACTCCAACGTGACGCCGTCCCATCGATAACTTGGCCAAGATGAAAACCCTAATGACGGCGATCTGACGGCGTCCCACCTATAAGGCGACGCCATTGCAAGTGAAATCTATATATAGAATTCGATTTTTCTGCATTTAAAATATTTAGTTAAAATAATTTTTAAAATATTTATTTAATTTATTATAATTTAAATAAATATTTATTTATTAAAAATATTTTAAATAAATATTTTAAAGAATTAATAAAGATTTTGTACCATAAAGTAAGATTTTATTCCTTTCAAGTGGTCTTTCCTACTAAAGTTATGTTCAAATCGCACATTCGCACATTTACCGTTCGCACATTTGTATACAAAAGTTAAACAAGACATTTATAGTGATTGTACTTGCCAATGATTGGAAGTGTATTTATTGTCTGGACACGTGTCAACATTTTAGTGGAATAGCATATTCGCACATGACCAATTTGGGAAGAGAGTTTATTTTTGTACCTAAAAGTGATCACTACGGACCTTTTTGTCCCTTTTTGAGAAATACCCCTAATAAAAAACTGCCAGAGAAAAAACATGCATGCAATGCAAGCAAGAAAGTAAACAATGGGCCCACCCATTAGAAAATATTCAAACCCACTTATTAAGTATTTAAGGGCACGTTTGGTAGAGAGAATTTCAAAGAAATGAAATGAAGCAGGGAATAGAATCTCAGATAATAGAAATCAGTAGAGAATTTTGTTCAATTCTAATGTTTGGTAACATAAGAGACTTGACCCGAGAAATGAAAAAAAAATTATTTAAATAACATTTTGTCATATAAGTCTCACATATATTTGTTTGTTGATTTGTTTTTAAAAAAATATTTTTTATTTTTTCTAAATAACAATTCTTAAAAAATATTTAAAAAATATATTTAAAAAAAATATTAAAAAAAAAATTATTTAAAAAAAATATATCTTTTTTTAAAATTTATTTTTTAAAAATTTATGTACTTTCTTTAAAAAAATTATTTTTTCAAAATAATAATAATCCATTTCTCCAATTTCTCCACCAAAATTATGGAAATGGAGCTAGCCAAATTACACTACCCAATTCTCTTAATTTCCCTCCATTTCTCTACCAAATTCTCCGCTTTTTCAATTCTCTGTACCAAACAATGGAAATAAGTCCAATTTCCATTTCTCTAATTTCTTTTCTCTCTACCAAACACACCCTAAGTGTATTCATACATTTTACACTTATAATTAAGAGTTAATTGCAGAAATCGTTCTTAAAGTTTGGTTAAATTGCAGGTTTCGTCCCAAATAGTTTGAAAGTGCATAAATCATCCCCAAATCAAACCTTTTTGCAAATTTTGGTCCCTGGCTTTAACTGCCTTTAAGTGAATTTCGTTAGAATTAACACGTTAGCCCTTTTGGCCAAAAACTCTTGCAGCGTTCATCCTTTGGGCCAAAAACTCTTGCATAGTTCATCCTTTTGGCCAAAAACTTTTGCAGAGTTCATCCTTTTGGCTAAAAACTTTTGCAGAGTTCATCCTTTTGGCCAAGAACTTTTGCAGAGTTCATCCTTTTGGCAAAAAAATTTTGCAGAGTTCATCCTTTTGGCCAAAAACTTTTGCAGAGTTAATCCTTTTGGCAAAAAACTTTTGCAGAGTTCATCCTTTTGGCCAAAAACTCTTGTATCGTTCATCCTTTTATACATTTTCATATGTTTTTAATCGTCTTCATTCATTTTTATGCGTTTTGTCCGGTTTTATACGTTTTTGTTCGTTTTTAATACGATTTCGTTTGTTTTATACGTTTTCATCCGTTTTTATGCGTTTTTTTTAAACGTTTTTGTACTATCTCAACATATTGAAATTTTTTTTAAAAAAGAAAAAAATTTTGAAAATAAAAAATTTGGACTTTTTTCGTAAATTTTGAAAAAAAAAATTCCAAAAAATTTTGAAAAAGAAAATTGGAAAAAAAATCCGAAAAAAGAAAAAAAATTCCAATTTTTTTTTCGTAAATAATTTTTTTTCAATTTCTTTTTGAAAAAGAAAATTGGAAAAGAGATTCCAAAAAATTTTAAAAACGAAAATTGGAAAAAAAAAATCCGAAAAAAAATTTGGAAAAAAAAATTCCAATTTTTTTTTCGTAAATACTTTTTTTTTTCAAAAAGAATTTAGAAAAAAAAATCCCAATTTCTTTTTTTTTGAAAAAAAAGTATTTACGAAAAAAAAATTGGAATTTTTTTTCCAAATTTTTTTTCGGATTTTTTTTCCAATTTTCTTTTTCGAAATTTTTTGAAATTTCTTTATCAAATTTGCGAAAAATTTCCAAATTTTTTATTTTCGAAATTTTTTTCTTTTTGAAAAAAATTTCAAAATGTTGAGATAGTACAAAAACGGTTAAAAACGAACAAAAACGCTACAAGAGTTTTTGGCCAAAAGGATGAACTCTGCAAAAGTTTTTTGCCAAAAAGATGAACTCTGCAAAAGTTTTTGGCCAAAAGGATGAACTTTGCAAAATTTTTTGGCCAAAAGGATGAACTCTGCAAAAGTTCTTGGCCAAAAGGATGAACTCTGCAAAAGTTTTTGGCCAAAAGGATGAACTATGCAAGAGTTTTTGGCCAAAAGGATGAACGCTGCAAGAGTTTTTGGCCAAAAGGGCTAACATGTTAATTTTAACGAAATTCACTTAAAGGCAGTTAAAGCCAGGGACCAAAATTTGCAAAAAGGTTTGATTTGAGGATGATTTATGCACTTTCAAACTATTTGTGACAAAACCTGCAATTTGACCAAACTTTAAGAACGATTTCTGCAATTAACTCTTAATTATAAGTGTAAAATGTATGAATACACTTAAATACTTAATAAGTGGGTTTGAATATTTTCTAATGGGTGGGCCCATTGTTTACTTTCTTGCCTGCATTGCATGCATGTTTTTTCTTTGGCAGTTTTTTATTAGGGGTATTTCTCAAAAAGGGACAAAAAGGTCCGTAGTGATCACTTTTAGGTACAAAAATAAACTCTCTTCCCAAATTGGTCATTTCGAATGCTATTCCACTAAAATGTTGACACGTGTCCAGACAATAAGTACACTTCCAATCATTGGCAAGTACAATCACTATAAATGTCTTGTTTAACTTTTGTATACAAACGAATAACTGCGAATGCGATTGAACATAACTTTAGTAGGAAAGACCACTTGTAAGGAATAAAATCTTACTTTATGGTACAAAATCTTTATTAATTCTTTAAAATATTTATTTAAAATATTTTTGATAAATAAATATTTATTTAAATTATAATAAATTAAATAAATATTTTAAAAATTATTTTAACTAAATATTTTAAAATATTTTAAATAAATAAATATTTATTTAAATTATAATAATTGAAATAATTTTTTTTTAAATTATAATAATTATTTAAATAAATATTTTAAAGAATTATTTTAAATAAATATTTAAATAAATATTTTAAAATATTTATTTAAAATATTTTAAATAAATAAATATTTATTTAAATTATAATAATTTAAATAAATATTTTTTTAAATTATAATAATTTAAATAATTATTTAAATTATTTTAAATAAATATATATGTATTTAAATAAATAAATATTTATTTAAATTATAATAATTTAAATAAATATTTATTTAAATTATAATAATTTAAATAAATATTTTTTTAAATTATAATAATTTAAATAAATATTTTAAATATTTATTTAAGATATTTTAAATAAATGAATATTTATTTATTAATTCTTTAAAATATTTTAAATAAATAAATATTTATTTAAATTATTATAATTTAAATAAATATTTATTTATTTAAAATAATTCTTTAAAATATTTATTTAAATTATTATAATTTAAATAAATATTTATTTACTTAAAATATTTTAAATAATTATTTTAAAATTTTAATAAAGATGTTGTACCATAAAAGTAAGATTTTATTCCTTACATGTGGTATTTCCCTATTAAGTTATGTTCAAATCGCACATTTGCACCTTAACCGTTCGCATATTTGTATAAATAAGTCAAACAAGGCATTGACAGTGACTGTACTTGCAAATTATTGAAAGTGTACTTGTTGTCTGGACACGTGTCAACATTTCAGTGGAATCGCACATTCGCGCATGACCAATTTGAGAAGAGAGTTTATTTTTGTACCTCAAAGTGATCAGTATAGACCTTTTTGTCCTTTTTTGGGAATTACCCCTGTTTATTATCTTCTTGTGGTTAGTTTATGGAATCTATATAGTAGGTTAGCTCTCGTTATGCTAATAAGCAGTAATTAGCACGGCTCACAGAGCTTAATAATAATTAGTTTATATTGATTATGTCGCTTACAAGGATTGCTTGCTTTCATGAGAGAATTAGTGAAGGTATCTTGTGCGGATAGGGTTGGAGCGCGATGAAGTTATCGAGTGGTTTAATAAGAAAACTAAAGCTAGTAATGTGCGAATTGCAAATCAACCTTTACAATCATCTAGGTGGTGTATCTAACAATGTTCTTTGGAGTAATTGTGAGGAATGTTCTTAATGTATGACATTTTTATTTTATTTTTAATTTTTTTTATTTAAGACTAAGAAGAATATTTTTGTTAATGTTGTGTCTTAGTTGAAAGCAATAAAATTCTGGGTTTTCAGAGATTTGATTATAAACTGATTTTCTAAAATAATAAAATAAATTGCAAGGAAAAGTAAATGCGTAAACATTAATCTATATCTATCTATACTACTTATAATAGAGGGATGCATTTTCCTCATATTAATTATTTTAAGATTTCTATATATAGAATTTAAGCAAATACAAGTGAAAAAACATTATTTACAAGTATGTGAAGCACAAATAAAACTAAAAAAAATACTACTCATCTAATACAATTAATACACTATTAAAAACACTTCTTCACTAAAAAGTACAACAATTTAACCCCCATGTACAATATAATTAAGCTTCCAAAAGATTAAGTTTTCAAAACAAAAACACTAGACCCAGCAGCCCAAAACAGAAAACTGATATCCATCAATCCCATCTCATCTCCGAATAAACAACAACCACCGTCCCAACTCTTCAACAATCAATTCATCTCGAAACTTGATTCATATTTGTAAAGCCTATAATCAACAATAAGATAGTTACACGTTTAACATTTAATTTTGGTGTGTCAATAACTATACCTTAACACCACAGCCAAGACCATGTCAAAAAATAATAATAATAATAATAATAATAATAATAATAATAATAATAATAATAATAATAATAAATAAATAAATAATAATAATAATAAAAAAAAAATAATAATAATAATAATAATAATAATAATAATAAAATAAAAAAAAAAAAAATCCTAAAGTAGACACAACCATGGCACTCACATCACACCTAAGCCAGAAACGAAAACGAAAACGAAAGAACAATTACAATGATCTCGGTTTAGTCACTTATTTGTTCCAATCTTTAAAGATTTTTATGTGTGAACACAAACCATCATAGATCTATTAGAAGCAACTCTTCTTTTACATATCCGAAAACTATAAGAAAGATCTAAAACAAATTTGTTTCAGTCTTCCTTTCTTCCGGTTTAAAGAAAACACAAGAAATACACCTACCCGAGACCTTATTCATAAAATCATAAAATCTTAGCCGAGACTTAAAATCTTTGTGTGCTTCGAAGAACAAGAAAATAAAAGATTTTCTTGAGGTTTTATTTCGGGCATAAAAAGAAGGTCAAGTAAGGTTATTTGTTGTACGGCTACAATATTGTCATTCGATTTTGAGAAAATACTTCAGAGGTTGTAACAAGAAATCAAGAAAGTGTCTTGTTCCTGCGTTTGGAACACAGAATGATGACTGCATTTAGATGAAAGAAAAGTTTGTGTGGTAGGCGTGAGTTTAGGAGTAATATTGGGGTAGTGAATTTAGGGTTAGTATTATACATAACAAAATATTAGGGTAAGGGTTACTTGGTACAAGTTGGGATGGTGATTTATTTGGGCTGAAAATTTGGGCCGTAGTATTTCATAATCTGAGTTTTTGACTCTATATGTGATGGCATAATTGATGGTCATTAAACAAATAACATTATGTTATGTGGACAACAAAGAATTAGCGCTCACGCTGCGTGGTATTTTGTCCTATGTTTTAGTTCGGTGTTTGTATGTATTTACATATTGTTGTTACTATTCGAAAGTAATATAGTGGCTTGTATTTGTTGTGTCCGCCTCGAGGTATCTCCCAATACTTGGTTTGAATTTTTTTTTATCAACAAAAACAATAAGTTTCGGGTCTTGTTTATTTATTTTGTTATTTTTGGGCTTTCGTATTTGGGCTTCTAATTTTTCATTGTTGCCTTCCTTGGAGGTGCATAAAATGTGTTTGAAAAATGGACTATCACATAAAAAAATGGTTAATGGGGTATGGGTTTTACCTAGGGATGAGCACGGTACCGGTCCCTTACCGATCCCGAACCAATTAGTGGTACCGATTTTTTCCCTAGCTTAAATTAGTGGTACCGGTACCGTACCGAACGAGATTCGGATATCGGTATCGGTACCGGTACCGGTACCGGGAAATCGGGTTTTTCCCCTTTTTCGGGAATTTCCCGATTTGGTACCGGTCCCGTGCCGAATTAGTGGTCCCGATTTTTTTTTCACCTTATTTCGTAGTCCCGGTACCGTACCGTATTTCAAGAATCGGTACCATTTCGGTACGGTACCGGTTCGGTTCCGGGATTCGGTTCGAAATGCTCATCCCTAGTTCTACCACCCAAAGAGCCTCAGATCCTTATATGCATTTAACCACTTGGAAAAAAAATCTACTAACGTTATAGAGCATATGGCATTTATATTATTGTAACAGCCCACCAAACAGCCTAGCAAAAAATATTTTTTATGGCTCTTTACTCGAAACTGTGTGCTATAATATATATAGAGAATTGGTACCAACACAATGTGGGTTATTAGTGTAAAAAAGCTTATGACTCATAATAAAAAAGATAACATTTTAAAAATAGTAATAGGTCCTTGGTGAAAAACATAATAAAAAAACGTCATAATCGGTTGTCAATGAAAAACGTAACACAATGTGATTTGAACTAACAATGTTGGACAAATGGTACCAACACATTTAGGTTAAAAAAAATACGGTTACATAATAAAAGAGAGTTGATATTTACACCATTTTAATTGATGGGGACACATAATTATGCACATACTACATTGTAGCATATGCATTAGAGGTGTCATATTATCGTGTTCACATCAATATTTATGTAAATAACAACTCCCATAATAAAAACAACAAATTAAAAAAATAACAAAACCAAAACTTAAAATAAATAAATAAACAACCTAACATCTTAAAAAAGTACAAAACCAACATTTTGCCCAAAAAAGTGCACAAACCGAAAACAAATACATAAACTTCCGCCACAAAACAACATCACGAACCAAAACCCAATTAGACCCAACACAAATAGACCTGAACACGACTAATGCAAGTTCAAATAAGGTCGGGTTCGTGTAGCCTTTTAAGTTAAAGGTGATTGTGTTGAAGGAAAGAATCAAGATTTTTGTTTTTGGTAACTTCGGTTAACAAGAGATGGAATTATACTACCGTCATAACAAAAGTTATTATTATTTGAAAATTAATTGTTAAAAAAAAGTATGACCGCATAACATCACATTGCCAGAAAATATAGTCACAGGTTACCCGCCGCCGCATCGCGCTGGTACCCTGCTAGTAAAGAAAATGTATTAACCTATGTATAGTACTCCTTTATTAATAACAAGTTAAACCTATTGAATTTGTCACAACTAAATTCTTGAATACGATGAACGTTCAAACATAGTGTAGACAGCATTCTATTGTTGAGTCCTTTATACCCTACGAGTGATAGCTAGTGTATTGCTCGTCAAAACTACCAATTGTGCATTAAGTGTCCATCCTATATAAATATTTAATAAGCCAACACCGTTTAGACCTCGACTGTCGCACACAAACAAGATTAGAATCCTAGATGACTAAGCAAAGCAGATAATCTAGCCACATCCCCAAATCTATGTGGTTCTTAGTGCAACAACAAACCCAATCCCGCCGGAGCAGGGTATGGGGAGGTAGAGTGTAAACAGATCCTACCCTTACCCCAAGATAACCCCAGGAGTAGAGAGACTGCTTCCAACGAGACCTCCGGTTAGTGCAGGTGTGCGGGTGGGAGAAAAGCAGAAAGAAGAGAGGCATAAGACAAACATGCAACAAGCAGGCAAAAAAGCAAGCAAAACACGCGAACATAACAAAGCAAACAAACCTAAGGAAGCACCACAAAGCAGAGCAAAGCAACGCGAGGGGCCTACGGCGGGGCAAAGCAAAAAACCAAAACGCGGGAGGCAAGAAAAAGCAGGCAAACAAAACGAAGAAAAACACGGGGCCAAAACAAAGGCAAATAAGGGGAAGCTACGCACGGGGCCTAAAACTAAGGCAAAGCACCTAGCCCACTAAGCGCCTAAAACAACCTACACCTGCTAAACATCAAGCCGGTACTACCCGCCGATCCTAATTCTATCTCTCCACGCCTTCCTGAGGTCATGTCTTCGGACAGGAGAAGCTCATTCATGTCGAGCTTAAGTCTATCCTCCCACCTGAGTTTGGGTCTACCCCTTCTTCTCACACCATCTACTACAAGGGCTTCAACTCGTCTTACAGGCGCAGATGGAGGCCTCCTCCTGACATGGCCGAACCACCTCAGTCTTCCTTCCCTCATCTTCGAGATAATATTCTCGACTTTGAGTTCCGTTCTGAAGACTCCGTTCGGGATCATGTCCAACAAGTTTTTACCACAAGACCATCTTAGCATCCTCAATTCTGCCACTTCTATCCTGTTAGCAAGGGCCTTAGTGATGGCCAGCATTCAGACCCGTACAACATAGCAGGTCTAATCGCCACCTTACAGAATCTTCCCTTTAACTTTAAGGGAATGTTCCTGTCACAAAGGACTCCCGACACCGCCCTCCATCTCGCCCAACCTGCACTAATCCGGTGGGTTACGTCCTCGTCTATCCTCCCTGATTTATGAATTATCGAGCCTAGATATCTAAACGACTCCTTGGATGGCAAGATCTGGTCGCCGATATGGATATCAATTTGTTCGCGGTGGCCTGACTCGATCCTCCCGAAATTTCATTTCACGTATTCAGTCTTCTCCCTGCTCACCCTAAGACCATTGGCTTCAAGGGCCTCCCTCGAGAGCTCAAGTCTATTATTTAACCCTTCCGCCGATTCTGCTACCAACACAATGTCGTCAGCAAAAATCACGCACCATGGGATACCCTCTTGAATCCCTTTAGATAACTCATCTAGAATCAGGGCAAAGAGGTAAGGGCTAATGGCCGAACCCTGGTGGAGCCCAACTTCCGTCGGGAAAAACTCAGAGATCCCCACTGTGATCCATACACGGGTCTTAGCCCCCGTACATGTCCTTAAAGACCCTGACGTATCTCTTTGGTGTTCTTTTATCAATAAGAGTTCTCCAAATCAACTCTCGAGGGACACTATCATAAGCCTTTTCAAGGTCGAGAAATGCCATATGCAGGTCCTTTTGTCTTTCACCATGAGGTTTCTGAGAAGGTGGATAGCCTTAATCGAAGACCTTTGTGGCATGAAACCAAATTGGTTCTCGGACACCCTTGTCTCCCTTCTTAACCTTCTCTCAATAACTTTCTCCCAGAGTTTCATGGTGTGGCTAAGAAGCTTAATGCCCCTATAATTGCTACACTCTTGCACATCCCCTTTGTTCTTGAAGATGGGGATGACTTCGCTGAGTCTCCATTCATCTGGCATCATAGCACCTGAGAAGATCTTGTTAAAGAGGCAAGTGAGCCACTGTACTCCCTCGTCACCAAGACACCTCCAGGCTTCTATGGGGATTTACTAACTGCTTATACAGTGATATGCTTATTTATACTCGGTTTGAAGCGTATGGATCATCCAAATGCTTCTTCTAGTAGTTTATAAAGATTTAAAACGTACACTTTTAAGGGGTCATTTAAGCCCTTAATCGACCACTTTTATATCCGTTACTGCTTAATTTTGTTCATTTTCACTTTTTAGGTCTCTTGGAAGCAAAATGCTAGAATGATGCATATTTGGACAAAAAGGAGTGAATACATGAAGAAAATGGCAAAGTCAAGATCGAAGCCACTCAAGTTGCTCAAACTGAACCTGACGGCGTCCCAAACAAAGGGCGACATCGTCCCTCTATACAGATTTGATAATTACGTGCACTAGACGGCTCAGTGAAATTTTTGCTCATAACACCTGACGACGTCAGGCTTTGAAGAAGAAGGGCATCACTCAGACTTTTCATCTCAGACGGCCCAGATCCAGAACCAAGACGACGTCCCACTTGAAGCCCGACGGCGTCACAACTCCAACGTGACGCCGTCCCATCGATAACTTGGCCAAGATGAAAACCCTAATGACGGCGATCTGACGGCGTCCCACCTATAAGGCGACGCCATTGCAAGTGAAATCTATATATAGAATTCGATTTTTCTGCATTTAAGGAGGTAGACATTTGGAGTAAAAACCCTAAACATCTGTAGTCCGACTTGGACAGTATCTTAGGGTCCCAAAACCTATTTTACACATCAAGATAAGTGTTTTAATCCATTAGTATCATTATGTCTTCCATTGAATGTGTGTATGCTTGCTTGTTTAACATGTCTAGATAAATTTCTTGTGTGTTTGCTTAGATCTATGAAACCTACTTATTAATTATTGAATGGTTGTCTTTTATCTTAATTGTAATTGGCTTAGGAATGCGACTAGGCCATCATTGTGTTTAAATGCTTGAGTAATCTTTGTTAAAATTAGTTTATGAATCACTTAGCGGATTTCGTAGTCTAAACATCTAAAGATAACCTTAAAATTAGTTTATGATTAATCTAGCGGATTTCGTAGGCAATAACCTAAAGGTATTCTCAAAGAGTTAGGGCATAGGCACACCCTATGACCTTAGAAAACACAACGCGTTAAGAATAAGGACTTGACAATTCAACCAACAATAAAAGATAACTAGGGAGTAATAGTATCTAGGTAAACACATTTTTAATCATCATACGAGCACACAATCAAATAGACATATCTACCCGTAGTATTAGATAATAGATAATAGAAGTAATCGGTAGAAGTACCACCCCCAAACCAATAGCCCCGATATTTTACCCCTAGCTTTCTAAAAACCCAATAAAAAGATAAAAAATAATCATCCTCAACCCCACCTTAGCGTAATACACTTCTTGCTAGCATTTCTATTCCTCTAGAGAACGATAGCAATACCCGAGGCCTACCCAATACTACACTACAATGATTAGGTTCATTGCCTAGGGTGTTGAAAAACTTGCTCGATGAAAAGGAAGTTCCTTTGACCCCGAACGCGCTTCGTACGCATCAAGTTTTTGGCGCCGCTGCCGGGGAATAGAATAGCTAGTTAGATTTCTATCTCGTTTAGATTCCCTTGCTTGATTCCTATCAATTGAGATTTTTTATCATTTTTAGCTTCCTTGTAGTCTATCCCCCTTCTTCATGACTCTGTTAGTAAACCCATCACTTTTCATCATGGAAGGTGATAACCCCCCACTTCATCACCCAATTCCTATCGACCCACCACCAATTAACCCGCCAAGAGGCCGTACTCTTGGTGAATACTCCAGACCGAGCCACCAAGGCTATAGGAACACCATTGAGCTCCCCGATCAAGCTCAAACTACGGCCATGCGATCCGACACCATCCGGTTGGTGCAAAACGGATGTGCATTCCATGGACTTCATTCCAAAGATCCTAATCAGCATCTCAAGGACTTCCTTAAAATTGTTGATTCCATTGACCTTGATGCTACCACACGGGAGACCACGCGATTGCGTCTCTTCCAATTCTCTCTACAGGACCAAGCTAGTAATTGGCTTGAGCGACTTTCCGCCAGATCCATCTCAAGTTGGGATGATCTCACCACTCGTTTCCTCACCCAATTTTTACCATCGGGGAGAACTACTAAACTTAGGAATGAAATCTTGATGTTCCAACAACGTCAAGGCGAATCTCTCTGTGAGGCATGAACTCGATTCAAGGACTTGCTCCATAAAGTCCCTCATCACGGCATCGATATTTGGCTTCAAGTCCAAATCTTTTACGATCATGCCAACTTCCCCACCAAGCGATCCATTGACCGAGCGGCCGGGGGAAGGCTCAGCAATCTCAACGCGGAAGAATCATGGGATATAATAGAAGAGCTTGCCAGTCAAAACTACGAAAATTAGAGTGAATCTCATGAAACCCCCATAAGAATGGTAAATGCCATATCAATTCCTCATGAGCCTTCCAACATTACTGAAGAGCAAGTTAGTGCTCTTGAGAGAAGGATCGACTATCTAATTGAGAGGTAAAAGAAAGTACCTGGATCAATCCATCGAGCAACGGTTAATTCCATTAACTCCGCCAACCACCCAACATCTCTCTCTGAATCACCAAGCCGTGAACAAAATCCCAATTTCGTACGACTCTGCCGTTCTACCTCTCCAATTCCACTCTCACCAAGCTTCAAAGCACAAATGAGAGAATACATGGCAGCCCATTGATAAGGTTTTAAAATGTACCCTTTTGAGGGGTCATTTAAGCCCTTATTTGATCACTTTTGTATCCGTTATTACTTAATATCGTTCCTTTTCACTTTTTAGGTCTCTTGAAGGCAAAATGTTGGAATGGCACTTATTTGGACGAAAAGGCGCGAATATACGAAAAAAATGGCCAAAGTCAGAATCGAGACACTCAAAGCTGCTGAAAACACAAGGTGACGGCGTCATGCTTTCTGCGACGCCGTCCAGGATTTTGTGAGGGACGAACCCAAAAATCTTATTTTCAAGTGACGACGTCCAGTTGTAAAAGAGTAGGCCGTCGCAACTCAGACGGCCTAGATGCAATCCAGACGGCGTCAAAAAGCTGAAGGGACGGTGTCACAAGCAAAAGGTGCGCCGTCGCAAGTCTAACGTGGCCAAGACGAAACCCTAATGACGGCGACCCGACGGCGTCACAAAACATAAAGTGACGCCGTCGCACATGTAATCTTATATATAGAATCCGAATTTTTGCAAGATTAGTGTGTAGTCTTTTGGAGTAAAACCTAGAACCGAACCAAGGCTGTCTTGTACAGTATTTTAGGGTTCCAAACCCTATCTTACATCAAGATAAGTTCTTTACTTCATTAATACAATTATGTCTTTGATTATTTGTGTGTATGCTTGCATGTTCTCCATGTCCGGCTAATTTATTTGTGTGTTTGCTTAGGGAATATGAAACTTAATTATTGATTATTGATTGGTTGTCTATTATCTTAGTTGATTAATGATCTAGTAATGCGATAGGTCATTCGTTGTGTACTTAATGCTTGATTAAATCTTTGTGAACCTTAGGATATAACTCCTTGAGTAGTTGTAAGCTAACCCATCCAAATAGTGCCTTAGAGTAAGAGTTTATTATCCCTAGTGGGTTTTGTAGACGAGACCCTTTGGTAAGTTCAAAGAGTTAGGGAACATACGCATACCCTACAACCTTAGACACACAACGCAACTAAGAATAAGGACGTGACAATTCAACCACCAATAGGAGATAATTAAGGAGTAGTAAAACCTAAGTAAACACATCTTTAAACTATCATACGAGCACACAATAATTAGACATAGACTACATACACCTTAGATTAGATAATTAGATAAGTAGAGTAATCGGTAGCAATACCAACCCCTCAAATCCAAACCCCGAGATTCGTACCTTTCAATTTCCTAAAAAAACATAAAAAAAGATAAAAATAATCTTCCTCAACCCCAACCTTAGCGTAGTAACTTCTTACTAGCATTCCTATTCCCCTAGAGAACGATATCAATACCCGTGGCTTACCCTAATTACTACACTACAACGATTAGGTTCACTGCCTAGGGTGTTATAAAACTTGCTCGAAGAAAAGGAAGTTTCCTTGACCCCGAACGACGCGTGTAGCGTTATCACCCATTCGGAAAGATTAGCCAAATTTGAAGAAGAGGTTTATAGGCAAAGGGAAGAAATGCAGGAAAAAATGACGGAGATGATGAATTTGGTGAAAGAGTACACTAAGACGAAGGTTCCTGAGAAGGTGTTAGTGAGAAACGATGATCACGCTTCCCCCACTTCGTTTGTTAACGCCATTTCCATTATTTTCGATGAGGGTGGAGTAGTTGAGAAGAAGGAGACTGAGAGCAGCAAGGATAGTAAGGACAAAGATGAGGCTGAGACTGATAATGAAGCCAAAATCATTAAACACTACCTTAAGCATGAGATCAATAAGAAAACAATTGTTAACCAAGTTAACAACTTTAGGTACAATGAGGTTCTTAGGAAAGCCCTCTTAGGTGAAATAAAATAAGAAGAATATGACACCATGCATATGGGACCGATGTACGAGTTGATTCTGAGAAAACCAGTAACTAAGAAACAAGAGATCTCTGGGAACTTCGTAATACCATGTAGCATAGGTGACTTCGAGAATATAAATGCCTTAGCCGATCAGGGATCCGATGTAAAAATAATGCCGCTATCAGTCTATAGTAAGTTGACTAAGGAGGAGCCAACCAAGACCAATCTTAGACTTTCCTTATCAAATCACTCATATGTTTATCCCATAGGAATAGCGGAGGATATTTTGATTGAGGTTGCCAATATTGTATATCTGGTGGACTTCATAATCGTAGACATTGAGGAAGATAAAAACATGCCATTAATCCTTGAAACACCTGTCCCGGCCACTGCCAAGGCAACCATCAAATGCGGTGAGGGTATCACGATACTCAAAAGTGGCAAAGGACAAGTTAGGATACCTATTGTTCCAAGATATCCTTTGAAGATTATGGAAAAGATAAATAATAAGGATTCGCAGGTCTCCAATAACACTATTAAGAAGAAAATTAGTGAATGGGAAAAAGGGCTTAGAGATTTCGTGAGTCAAGGGTTAAATACGACATTGTGGAAACGTGATAAAAAATTAGGGAACAACTACACCACAAAGCCACAACCTCAAAAGAACCCTAAAGAATTTTTGAATGGAGAAAAGGTGTTTTTGTATAGATCAAGATTAAAAGCATTAAGAGGAAGGAATAGGCCAAAATGGTTTGGACCATATACGGTGAAAGAGACTAATCTAAAAAGTGAAACCGTTATCATATTAGACGACGATGGGAGAGAGTTCACGGTAAGCATACAACATGTGCAACCTTATTGATGCGTACCAAACAGTCAAGCTAAATCACTCAAGCCTGCCACTTGTGAATGGCAGACCGTAACCAGCTTAAAACTGCCTAAGCACGAATGCAATGAAGATCTGGGGAGTATAGTGTTTCCCCAGGTCGTTATGTCCCAAATGAGCTATGCAATGGATTATCAAACGTATAGTGATCGAGAAATTTGAACGAAAAAGGGATTCTGAATTATTATAACTACAGAAAAAGCCAACAAATTACAACGGCTTAAATGCAAATTAAAGGAAATTAAAAAGATAGAATCTATTAAATAAACGCTATCACTATATTTAAAATGATGTTTTTGTTTTTATGTTTTTATAAAACTGAATTAAAAATCTACGTGACGTACAAATAAAAACGTGAAACTAAAGCAATATTAACCCTAAAAATATGAAAATGATATTTTTACAATCCTAATGATAAAAGAAAAGTTTTAGAAAAAGAAAATTATTTTTATAACTAATTATCTAATTATTATTAATTAAAAACTATTTTTAACTATTTAATAATTACCTAAAATACAAGAAAATAGGAAATATAGCTAGAAAAATAAAATTATGAATTGGAAAAGTCTAAAATATCAAAAGAGAATTTTCAAAACTATTTTTGTATTTTTCTGATTGTTTTTCTATTTTTTTATGAATTTTAAGCTATTAAAAACTAATTAAATTACTAAAAATTACAAAATAAACTATGAAAAATCTGGAAAATTACTTTTTTTACTTTTTATATTTATCTAAACCTAAGAAAAATGAAAAATTATTTTTTTGAACCTTTTCTAAATTTTTGTATTAAATGCTATTTAAAAATGCTTAAAAACTAATTAAAATCAAGAAAAATAGCTAACCAACTTGGAAAAATCTGAAAATTTCAGGAAAAGTCTAAAATAACATTAGGAAGCTAGGAAAATTGGAAAAACAGGAGCTTATGTGGAGGATTTTGAAACTGATGACCAAGTGCTTATTGAAATAAGCACTAGAATAAGCAAATGGCTACCAAAGGGCACCAAACTGATAATGAAGCTATAATAAGCTAAAATAACCAAAATGCAATGAGAATCAACAAGCTAATACCACAGAATTGCAATCAAGCACAGATTTGATGTTGAGCTTATGTACTAAAAAGCAGTTAAAGGGTACCAACTTTGGACACAAGCACAATCTTCAAAATAAGCTAAATGTGAAAACTATCAATTGGAACCTAGACTAGACACAGGTGAGACCAAGTGCACCAAAAATCAGACCATGACTAGCTCTTATGAGCCCTGTGCAACCTTGCACAAGATCTGAGAAAACTCAGTGTATGAGACCGTGAGCAGGCACTTATGACCTAAAAGAGGAGCTTGTTTGAGACCTTTAACAAAATTGCAAAATTCCACAAAAATGCTTATAAGTAAAAAGACCAGGTGAAGTTTCTAAAATGCCAAGGTTCACTGATATTGGCTCAAAGATGAGCTCATAAAAATCCATGCAGATGAGCCCAAAACAGATTTTACCAATTTTGACTTTTGATAATCTTGGTGAACTTTGACCAAAATGGATTTTGAATCCAATTTTATGACTGATGTTGATGTTATATGATGTAATGAACCTAATGCAATCAATGTTATAGACTTCTAAACACAAAACAATGATTTGCAATTCCTAAATCACAACAGATGAAGCATAGAGACAGATTTTAATGATTTTTGACTTTTTGAACTAGCAGGCACAAAGTGAGACAGATACTAACACAAATGAGCTAACCAAACACTATCCAACAGATTTCAACTCATGAACATACCTTAAGATCAGTTATTACAAGATAAACCAAACACACCCTTATAATACTGATTTGAGCTCAAAACTAATCCAAACTCTGAACCAACTTGTAATTATGATCAAATTAACTCTAATTAACCTAAACACTACTATTAAGACAGGTTTTAACAGATTAAAACTACAAACACTGATTATGCTAAGAAACTTTGAAATGACTTACAACTTGTCCAAAGCCACTATGGCTAGCAAACTGTGAAACAAAGACCCACTACCTATTTTAAACAACCCATTGCTTCCAAATCAACTCATTCTCATGTCTGAACCAACCCAAATCCTTCCTGCATCACTTTTCACCCATGTTGACTTATTTTGACCAAAGTTCTAAACTGCTTGTAACTTGATTACAAGCTTACAGAAAGCTGTTATAAGCTTTTATGAGCTTGTTTGAGATTAAGATTGAGCTGCTAAAAGCTTTAACAAATGAGTTTGAAACTTAAAATTTCAACAGTGGACACATCATATGGAAATTGACTTGAACTAAAATTGATACTTAAAGAAAGTTGAAATACACTTAGAAACTGTTATTTGATACAAATAAACTTGAAAATACAAATACAAACTAGTTAAGACATGATAAGTAAAACGACATACATTGTTTTAAAAAAAATAAACTAAGTCTTCTTTCTTGTTGCTTCCTCTTGCCTTTTATACACTCAAATCTTCTTCTCTCACCTCTCTCTTCAAATCCCACTAATAAAACTGACCCTCGGATTAGTAAAACAGATTTTGGCCCTTGGATGAAGTTTTGGCGCCAAAACTGTTTTTAACAGCTGGAGAGGGCAGAGGTAGGTAGTGGGTGCATTAAATGTATCTTTGGAGTGGGGTGAGCTGGAGGGTAGAGTAGGGATGATGGTGGAGTGTAGCAGAAGGAGTTGCAGGTTTTGATATGATGAAGAAGGTGTTACCCGTGACTTGGGAGGGAAAAAAGCGATCAACCTGGGTTTGACTTGGGATATTAAATAACAGGGGGTCCAAATGGCGGGGTCCAAAAGGTTGTGGCGGGGGTCATTGGCAATTTTGACAAGGGTCTAAGGTGCAAGAGGTTTTTAATTATCAAGGACTTAATTTGCCATTTCAAACCTGTAGGGACCTAGGCTGCCAATATCTCAAAGTTGCTCCAAGGACTGAAATTGACAAGTGTTAATAGCACAAGGACCAAAGCTGACATTTTCACATTTTCCAAGGACCAATTTTGCCAATTTTCAAAGTTGGAGGACCAAACTTGTAATTTTCTCAAACTTTTATATTTTTCACCAAAGGACTAATTTTGACAAGTCATGATATTAAAAGGACCTTTGGTGATTTTACTTTTGAAATTAAGGCTCAGGGACTATTTTTGACAATTTAAGAAACTTGGGGACTGAACCGCCAATTATGCAAACTTTGCTCATTTTTCATCCGATTTTAAACATTTTGCATCTGAAACATATAAAATACAATTTTGGAATATTTTCAGTATTTTGATGCATTTGTGAGCCTTTTTAAGCGTTTTGCTCAGATTTGATTAAAATGATGAGTATTTACACACTCATCAATCCCCCACACTAAACTATTGCTAGTCCCTAGCAATCTTTTGAGAAAAACTTAATGGATTTGAATCTCTTTACCAAAAGCCATTACTTCTCGAGTAGCCAAATGTTTCAGTTCAAGTAAGAACCATGGTACACCGATAACCATGTGATTTTGAGCAAACCACCAGCTTCCAACGGATTTGATTTGTCTTTACCGGAAGCCGTTTGCTCTGGACTAGCCAACTCTTAGATAAATTATCAATATTATCTTTGGTGAGTCGATTACCAACTATGGATTTTCCACTGCCTTTACCACAAGCCATAAACTTGCGGGCTAGCCAACTCTTCACTTTTAAGGATATGGTGAGGTGAATACCATACAATTTTGGGCAAATTGCAAGCCGTCAACGGATTTGAGATATCTTTACCAAGAGCCGTTTGCGGATTAGCCAATCCTTTAGTTTATTAGACATGGTGGATCGATAACCAAATGAGAAAGTGTAAAACACTTACTCCAAAAAAATTTTGGCCAAAAACCGGGGAATTAGGCGGTATAATTACATGATAAAATTCGTGAGAATTCCCCCCCACACTTAGAAATGAATATTGCCCTCAATATTCAAAGTACCGGCGGTTATGCCGAAACAAAGAACGTAAAAGGGAAATACTACGGCCATTATTTAGAAAGAAGATTTTTTTTTTTACATGCATATATACACAACATGTGGGGCAACCCCCCCACACTAGGGTGGTAGAAAATAGAAAGAAGTCAGAAATATGGGTGAAAACCCATATGGCATGCTACTGTTTTTGATTCCCGAGTCGCTAGCTTGACTCGACCCCGAATGCATTTGTTCATGGGGAAAGTAACGTGGAAAACCAATCGCAATCGGACTTTCGTTCACAGTGTTAATAAACATATGAACATCAGAAAGTTCCACACCGACGAGATACAACCGCGGTATTGTTAATAGTAGAAACTATAAGGGATGATACCGGGGTCAAAGATGGTGTCCTCATTCCCGAAAGAGAAAAGGCAAAGAGCAACCACGCCATCGTGAAGAATGGAAGAAAAGACGTACATGAGAATGCAAGTCCATTCCTCAACAGAAAGAAGCAAATCACCATTTTTAACATTTTTAAGCTTAAACTTGAAGCTTAGATGGTGATTGTCAAGAAGATGTCCGGGAGGGAGGGTGGGAAACGGTTCTTCAATCAACAGATTTTCCAGAAAAAGGATGTCTCCCTCCGGATCAAGGTAAGTGTTATCAATTCCCGTTGGAATTGACTCATCACTAAGAAAGGCATCGACTTCATTCCAAAAGTTGTCATCTTCCTCATCAGGAGTGAGAGAAGGGATGGAAGAGTCGGAAATAAGACTAGAAGATGATGGATCATTTTTTAGCAATTCATCAATGGGAAGAATGTCTCCCATTGGATCACAATCATCAACATCCAATTCAGATGAAACTGAAGAGAGTTTGGTTTCATCCACAGAGTTAACAATCTCGATCGACAAACCGATTCCGGAGGTGGGACAAGTGGTGTGCTCTTAGAGCTAGCAGTTTCCACCACTTCCGATGAAATCTCCGATTCTAGATCATCATCATCAAGAACACTCTTGACTTCCCCGTACGACTTTCAAACCATTTGTTTGAACCGGGGGTAATTTTCAAAGCTTTGAGCTCAGACGCTTTTTGAAAACTCCTCTTAACCGTGAAGTTTGAGAGTGTTGCATTGAATCTTTCGGATCTTTGATCAATTGTGGCAACACACTGTTTGTACAGAGGTTTGGAGTTCTGGTTGATATTTAACGTGAGCTCTTCGTTGTCAACCCGTATGGTCAACTCTTCAGCAAACACATCAATCAGAGCACGACTCGTTCTTAAGAAAGCTCTCCCTAAGATGAGGGGAACTCTAGGATCTGCATCGAAGTCTACTACAACAAAGTCAGGAGGAAAGTGAAACTTTCCCACTTTCATCACGACATCCTCGGCTATCCCAAGTGGAGTAGTTTTGGTACGGTCCGCTAGCTCGAGTGTCATACAAGTGGATGTAAGTTTAGGAAGAGACAGTTTCTCCCATACCGAGTGGCATGAGGTTAATGCTAGCGCCAAGATCGGCCAAGGTGGAGCATTGAAACATCCCCAAGAAATCACACGGATTAAAACCGGCCAGTGGTCTTCAAGCTTTTCGGGAAGCTTATTAAGAATGGCCGCTGAGCATTGCTCATTTAGAGAGGTTTTCGCCATCTCGATAACTTATCTTTGTTGCTCGAGAAGCTTTTAAGCGTGGATGCAAATTTAGGCATTAGAACGAGAGCATCAACGAAGCTTATATCAAAGTGAAGCTCATTGAAGATTTGGAAAATTTTTCCATTTGCTCTTTGTTTTTGTCTTTGAGCTTCTCATCATTCATTCTTGATGGGTAAGGAAGTTGACTAGACTTTTGAGCCGGGATGGAAGTGTTTTCTCGCTCGAATTTGTCTTCGAACTTCGGGTTCCGGACTTGAAGCTTGGACTACCGAAGGTGGGACGTGCTTGATGTACCGTGGGCTTGAATAATGCACCTTGTCCGTTGTCTCCTTGGTAACTTGACTCAATGCCACAGGAGGAGGGGGCATTGGAGTTGAAGGTCCATTGTGCGCCTTACCACTACGGTGGACGGCTTTCAACTCGGCATTGGGATTAGGAATTGTATTGCTTGGGAGTCCTCCGGAAGATGATGAAGCTTTGTTCATATTCATGTTCATGAAACCGCCATCATATTCTTTTACTCATTTGTCGCCGAGATAATGTGGTATCAATTTCCCTTTTTAGCTCACCTCTCATGTTATTGATCCGAGTTTGCATTGAACGCATGTTTGACTCAGTCATTTTCATGAAGTCATTTGGTATGGGAGCTTGAGGAGGTTGTTGATAACTTTGATGATTAGGAGCTTGATATGGTTGGTTGAAATTGTTCCGGTTTTGATTGAAATTTTGAGAGTTATTGAAGTTGTGTCCTTGATTCGAAACAAAGCGATTTTGATTGCCATGGTTTTAATTGCCATGGTTTTGCACGTGAGGAAAACCAGTGGTGTCATACCGCTAGGTGCACGGTAGTGAGGATCAACCTGTGGTCGGTATTGATTGTGGTTTACCGGGCTACGGAAGCTTGGTAAAAAGAAGCATCGGTTGCTTGACAATCATAATACGCGTGTGGACCACTACAAATTTCACACACCTTGTTTATGGCTTTGATTGGTTCCGGCTTATGAATTTCGCTTTTGATTTCCTTTACTTCTTTTATCATACAATGGATCATGTCCGTTAGAGCGGCTAACGGAGCTGCTAACTCTTAAGAGTTCTTGGATGAAGAAGCGAGTGTTCGAACATTGACTTTGTTTCGAGAAATAGGAACTTTGATTTACTCTCTAAATTTCAAGCACATCTTTAGGTCTACGATTCAAGATATTGCCACCGCGGATGCGTTCAAAGAATCTTGATCGTTACAGTTCAACCCATTATAAAAGATATTGACTTGTTGAAGCTCCGTGAATTCATGATGGGGGCATTTCCCGAGGAGATCTTTGAATCTCTCCCATGCCTCTCCAAAGTTTTCATCGAAATTTTGACGAAATCCAGAAATTTCATTTTTAAGATTAGTCGTCTTTGATGGAGGAAAGAAATAGTTGACAAACTTTTGAACAAGATCCTCCCAAGTTTCGATGGATCGAGGGGGTTCTTTTTCCACCAAACCGGCGCCCCTCAAGTGAGAATGGGAAAAGCATCAACTTGATTACCTTTTGTGGTACATCCTTGAAATTGATTGTTGAAGTCAACTTGTTAAACCAACGGATGTGTGCATACGGGTCTTCACGATCGACCAGCGGAATTGATTTGTAGACACAAGTTGGATCAAATGTGTCTTCAATTCAAAGTGATCAGAATTGATTATGGTAAAACGATGGCATCTCCATAACCCTCTGTGGGTGCTTGGAGCATTTCCGCCATAGTGCGTTCGTCTGCCATATTGTTGATTGAAATAGTGCGAATCTCGGGTTCGACTATTTGGGCAAAGACGCTCTACGAGAACGTCGTCTAGGAATTTCTGCTAGATCACGCAAAGGACTCAATGATCTAGAAGAACGAGTGCGCATGCACTAGAGTTAACTCTAAGAGACTCAGAGTTAAGGAGAGAAATGGGAATTATGAAGGTATTTATGAAAAATGGGGTGAGAAGAATCTTTATGGGTTTTCGGTTTCGATAATTAGATACACCAACAAAATCAATTAAAACAAACTCGAGGCAAAACAACAGTGAACTTAAACCAATAATCACAATATGAATGGCTTCTTTGAAAAAGGTACACCAATCACAAGGACACAAAGGCAAGTTTTAAATCTTTAGTTCGGGAACTTATTATGGTCGCACCCCCAGCTAGGTAGTGCAATCGCCTTGGTTTGCGGTGGTAATCTTTTAAGTTGTTATTATTAAGAAAACGACAAATCTTTTTGTATTTTTTTATATTTGATACATATATAGAAACAAAAGAAAAATATTTTTGTGTTTTATACGTTTTTAGATGTTTTTGGGTTTTTGGATTTTTTTTATAAGAAAATATGGATATATATATAGATGGATAGAGATGGATGATACAAACAAAGAGTGAGTATTCAAACAACTAATCTGCTAAACGTAAGACAATTAGCACAGCTCCCCGGCAATGGGCCAAGAATTTGATCGCATAAACAGTCAAGCTAAATCACTCAAGCCACGCCACTTGTGAATGGCGGACCGTAACCGACTTAAAACGCCTAAGCACGAATGCAATGAAGATCTGGGAGTATAGTGTTTCCCAGGTCGTTATGTCCCAAATGAGCTATGCAATGGATTATCAAAGCGATAGTGATCGAGAAATTTGAAGCGAAAAAGGGATTTCGAATTATTATAACTACGTAAAAAGCCAACAAATTACAACGGCTTAAATGCAAATTAAAGGAAATTAAAAAGATAGAATCTATTAAATAAACGCTATCACTATATTTAAAATGATGTTTTTGTTTTTATGTTTTTATAAAACTGAATTAAAAATCTACGTGACGTACAAATAAAAACGTGAAACTAAAGCAATATTAACCCTAAAAATATGAAAATGATATTTTTACAATCCTAATGATAAAAGAAAAGTTTTAGAAAAAGAAAATTATTTTTATAACTAATTATCTAATTATTATTAATTAAAAACTATTTTTAACTATTTAATAATTACCTAAAATACAAGAAAATAGGAAATAAAGCTAGAAAAATAAAATTATGAATTGGAAAAGTCTAAAATATCAAAATAGATTTTTCAAAACTATTTTGTATTCTTACGATTGTTTTTCTATTTTTTATGAATTTTAAACTATTAAAAACTAATTAAATTACTAAAAATTACAAAATAAACTATGAAAAATCTGGAAAATTACTTTTTACTTTTTATATTTATCTAAACCTAAGAAAAATGAAAAATTATTTTTTTGAACCTTTTCTAAATTTTTGTATTAAATGCTATTTAAAAATGCTTAAAAACTAATTAAAATCAAGAAAAATAGCTAACCAACTTGGAAAAATCTGAAAATTTCAGGAAAAGTCTAAAATAACATTAGGAAGCTAGGAAAATTGGAAAAACAGGAGCTTATGTGGAGGATTTTGAAATCGATGACCAAGTGCTTATTGAAATAAGCACTAGAATAAGCAAATGGCTACCAAAGGGCACCAAACTGATAATGAAGCTATAATAAGCTAAAATAACCAAAATGCAATGAGAATCAACAAGCTAATACCACAGAATTGCAATCAAGCACAGATTTGATGTTGAGCTTATGTACTAAAAAGCAGTTAAAGGGTACCAACTTTGGACACAAGCACAATCTTCAAAATAAGCTAAATGTGAAAACTATCAATTGGAACCTAGACTAGACACGGTGAGACCAAGTGCACCAAAAATCGACCATGACTAGCTCTTATGAGCCTGTGCAACCTTGCACAAGATCCGAGAAAACTTCGGTGTAATCTGAGACCAGTGAGCGTGGCACTTATGACCTAAAAGAGGAGCTTGTTTGAGACCTTTAACAAAATTGCAAAATTCCACAAAAATGCTTATAAGTAAAAAGACCAGGTGAAGTTTCTAAAATGCCAAGGTTCACTGATATTGGCTCAAAGATGAGCTCATAAAAATCCATGCAGATGAGCCCAAAACAGATTTTACCAATTTTGACTTTTGATAATCTTGGTGAACTTTGACCAAAATGGATTTTGAATCCAATTTTATGACTGATGTTGATGTTATATGATGTAATGAACCTAATGCAATCAATGTTATAGACTTCTAAACACAAAACAATGATTTGCAATTCCTAAATCACAACAGATGAAGCATAGAGACAGATTTTAATGATTTTTGACTTTTGAACTAGCGAGGCACAAAGTGAGACAGATACTAACACAAATGAGCTAACCAAACACTATCCAACAGATTTCAACTCATGAACATACCTTAAGATCGCTTATTACAAGAAACCAAACACACCCTTATAATCCGATTTGAGCTCAAAACTAATCCAAACTCTGAACCAACTTGTAATTATGATCAAATTAACTCTAATTAACCTAAACACTACTATTAAGACAGGCTTTAACATATTAAAACTACAAACACTGATTATGCTAAGAAACTTTGAAATGACTTACAACTTGTCCAAAGCCACTATGGCTAAACCGTGAAACAAAGACCCACTACCTATTTTAAACAACCCATTGCTTCCAAATCAACTCATTCTCATGTCTGAACCAACCCAAATCCTTCCTGCATCACTTTTCACCCATGTTGACTTATTTTGACCAAAGTTCTAAACTGCTTGTAACTTGATTACAAGCTTTGAAGTCTGTTATAAGCTTTTATGAGCTTGTTTGAGATTAAGATTGAGTCGCTAAAAGCTTTAACAAATGAGTTTGAAACTTAAAATTTCAACAGTGGACACATCATATGGAAATTGACTTGAACTAAAATTGATACTTAAAGAAAGTTGAAATACACTTAGAAACTGTTATTTGATACAAATAAACTTGAAAATACAAATACAAACTAGTTAAGACATGATAAGTAAAACGACATACATTGTTTTAAAAAAAATAAACTAAGTCTTCTTTCTTGTTGCTTCCTCTTGCCTTTTATACACTCAAATCTTCTCTCTCTCCTCTCTCTTCAAATCCCACTAATAAAATGACCCTTGGATTAGTAAAACGATTTTGGCCCTTGGATGAAGTTTTGGCGCCAAAACTGCTTTTAACAACTGGAGAGGGCGAGATAGGTAGTGGGTGCATTAAATGTATCTTTGGAGTGGGGTGAGGTGGAGGGTAGAGTAGGGATGATGGTAGAGTGTAGCAGAAGGAGTTGCAGGTTTTGATATGATGAAGAAGGTGTTACCCGTGACTGGGAGGGAAAAGTCAACCTGGTTTGACTTGGGATATTAAATAACAGGGGGTCCAAATGGCAGGGTCCAAAAAGGTTGTGGCAGGGGGTCATTGGCAATTTTGACAAGGGTCTAAGGTGCAAGAGGTTTTTAATTATCAAGGACTTAATTTGCCATTTCTGAAACTGTAGGGACCTAGGCTGCCAATATCTCAAAGTTGCTCCAAGGACTGAAATTGACAAGTGTTAATAGCACAAGGACCAAAGCTGATATTTTCACATTTTCCAGGGACCAATTTTGCCAATTTTCAAAGTTGGAGGACCAAACTTGTAATTTTCTCAAACTTTTTATATTTTTCACCAAAGGACTAATTTTGACAAGTTATGATATTAAAAGGACCTTTGGTGATTTTACTTTTGAAATTAAGGCTCCGGGACTATTTTTGACAATTTAAGAAACTTGGGGACTGAAGCGCCAATTATGCAAACTTAGCTCATTTTTCATCTGATTTTAAACATTTTGCATCTCAAACATATAAAATGCAATTTTGGAATATTTTCAGTATTTTGATGCATTTGTGAGCCTTTTTAAGCGTTTTGCAGTTCAGATTTGACTAAAAATGATGAGTATTTACACACTCATCACTTATGATGAAGGCTTAGTGATAGAAAATAATGACGGTAAGGAAGTCACGTAGGAGCACGACTTCGAGTCTAGCTACAAGACTCATAAATAAAGAAAAGCGCTTCGTGGGAGGCAACTCATGCTTAATTGTTTGCTTGTTTGTATGTCATATATCTTTTTCATTGTTGTTTATTCTCATGTTTGATTTTGTGAAAAATGCTTTATTTTGTCTTTAACCTCGTCTTAATTACATATAAAGGTATTTTACAAAAAGATAAGTGTAGGAAGATTACATACGTTTTTAAAAAGAATGTGAACATGAGAATTACAATTAGTGAAATTGATGTATATGCGTGTTTGTTAGAGTCAAATACTTGTATCGAGTCAAATACTTGTATCGAGTCATAATGGATGTTTTGCAAGAATTTTTTCAGGTTTTAAAGATGTAATTTTTTTAGGAAAATGCAGCAGACTAATTTCTGTCATGACAACCTGACGGCATCAGGATTAAAACCTAACGACGTCAAGTAAAGCAAAAACAGCTTATACAATTTTTTCGTTTTCCGTGCTACTTATAAATTTTGGGAAATTCTCAGGTCTTAATTTTCCTGAAAATCTACAAACATCCATTCAACAAGCATTATATCCTAGTGTAGTTGTGTCATATATAGTTTTACCGCCGATTTTACGTGAAGGTTTCATCTGTTTTCTTAAAGTGTGCAAGTTATATTTGGCAAGAAGAAGAAACTCAACATTGGATGGATCTTATCACGTATACATTCTTCTTGGGAAAGAATTTAACCACAACTTCACACGGATACTACCGAGCTAATCAGGGGAGTACTAGTTTCTTTCTCTTTTACTTACCTTCCTTTATCATAACTTTGATACTTTCAGGGAACATTTAGGACAATGTTCAGTTTATGTGTAGGGAGGGGGAATAAAACGAGAACTTAGAAACTATGTTTATCCTTGATTATTTGTCTTGTCCTTGGTCATTTGTGTAATAAACTATGAGAAATATTTGTTAGGGAAATTTTATCACCAAATTTAAAATTTTTTATGACATGTACGATCTAAAACTTTAGTCTTAATAAAGCGTCTCATGGATAGGAGTTATATGACTAGCACAAAAAAACCGTTGACCACTCAAATTTCACCCCAAAAATGTGAGGTTCGCCCCTAGATCTTTAGGAATAAAGCATTCATTTTTAATGCTTAGAGAGTATACCGGTAGTAAAATAGATTATAGAACTTGTTTTGTGATGCATTCCGAGATTGCTAGTGAGACTACACTTGTGTAGTTAGGAATAACTAAATGATAAGAGGCATTAGGATATCCCTTGTTTGAAACCCGTATTATAATTACTTCTTCCACATCGGTCGAGCAATTACCCCACACCCTTGCAATGTACTCATCTTTAGTACGCGATACCCCTAGTTTACCCCTCAGAGCCTATCATTTTCGCGGTTCTCGTGATGTTTCGGTTTTCCGGAATATCAATGAAGAGCATTGTTTACAATCTACCCCCAAATGTACACCTATATCGCGTTAGCCTACCTTGTATGCACTCACCTTTAGTGCATTATTGTTATCATACTAAACCCTTAGTTCAATTATCTAGTTACTTGCACGGTTGCTAAGTCGAGTCATATCTTTTGTACACAATTTTGGGATGATTGGGACTCATGGGCAAAAGTAATATTTTATGGAGTGACAGGAAGGAACGTTAAATTCAAATTCCCTTTATCTACGTAATTAAATACTCCAAGTGTTTTGATCTTTTCAAATCGGGTCAAATTAGAGTTATAGAAATAAAAACTCAAGTTTAGGGATGCTCCTATAAATCCCTTATATTTTGATGTTATCGTAGAGGATGGTAGAATAAAAATGCATGCAAAAAAATGGGAAAAAAATCGAAAAAAAAGGAGTGAAAAAAAAATGAAGAAAAACATACGGGCTACCATCCTACATATATCTTTATGTTTAGGTCTTTTAAATTTATGTATGTTTGTTTCAAATTACCTAGAAGTTTAGTGAGTCGAGTCTTGGCTTAGCAGCGTCACGCCTTTCATGCTTGTAACATAAGATTTTTGACTTGCCACCACTAAATCGCCTATCCAACCAAACCTTTTGTTTTCCTACCGTAAGCCTAACGTTACAACCCTTGAAAAGACCTCTTAGATAGTTATTCCTAGGTTCTTACGCCAAAGCGGTGGATCTTTGATCTAGTCTCAAGCCTATGGTAATCTATGTACAATGCCAAGTAATGAGTGTTTATCTTCCATTTCCATTTACTATATTTCCTATAAACTCGAGAGATGAGAGAATCCAAACACCCCTTGTGAGGTGCTAGTATATAATTTTCGTGGTTGTTATGACTATTGCGGTGCTTTTACTTGTTATGAATTATTCTAAACCCATGTTTCATGCCCCCTAACTTATAAATTGATTAGCCAAAAGCACATTTGCTTGAGGACAAGCAAATACTAAGTGTAGGGATATTTGATAAGGATTTAAAATGTACACTTTTAAGGGGTCATTTAAGCCCTGTCGACCACTTTTATATCCTTATCTTAATTTCGTTCCTTTTCACTTTTTAGGTCTCTTGGAAGCAAAATCTTTGGAATGATGCATATTTGGACGAAAGGGAGTGAATACATGAAGAAAATGGCAAAGTCAAGATCGAAGCCACTCAAGCTTCTCAAACTGAACCTGACGGCGTCCCAAACAAAGGGCGATGCCGTCCCTCTATACAAATTTGATAATTACGTGCACTAGACGGCTCAGTGAAATTTTTGCTCATAACACGCGGACGTCAGCCGCTTTGAAGAAGAAGGCTGCCACGTAATTTTCATCTCGAGGCGCCCGGATCCAAAACCAAGATGACGCCCCACTTGAAGCCCGGCGACAATCAACTCCAAGCGTGATGTTGTCCCATCGATAACTTGGCCAAGGCGAAAACCCCTAATGAGCTGACCGATCGGGTGTCCCAACTATAAGGCGACGCCGTCGCAAGTGTAAATCTATATATAGAATTCGATTTTCTGCATTTAAGGAGGTAGACTTTTGGAGTAAAAACCCTAAACGTTTTTAGTCCGACTTGGACAGTATCTTAGGGTCCCAAACCCTATTTTACACATCAAGATAAGTGTTTTAATCCATTCGTATCATTATGTCTTCCATTGAATGTGTGTATGCTTGCTTGTTTAACATGTCTAGCTAAATTTCTTGTGTGTCTGCTTAGATCTATGAAACCTAGTTATTAATTATTGATTGGTTGTCTCTTATCTTAATTTTAATTGGCTTAGGAGTGCGACTAGGCCATCGTTGTGTTTAAATGCTTGAGTAATCTTTGTGAAAATTAGTTTATGAATCACTTAGCGGATTTCATAGTCTAAACATCCAAAGATAACCTTAAAGTTAGATTATGATTAATCTAGCGGATTTCGTAGGCAATAACCTAAAGGTATTCTCAAAGAGTTAGGGCATAGGTACACCCTACGACCTTAGAAAACACAACGCGTTAAGAATAAGGACGTGACAATTCAACCAACAATAAAAGATAACTAACGACTTATCTAGGTAAACACATTTTTAATCATCATACGAGCACACAATCAAATAGACATAGCTACCCGTAGAAGTAATCGGTAGAAGTACCACCCCCAAACCAATTGCCCCGAGATAGTAGAAGTAATCGGTAGAAGTACCACCCCCAAACCAATTGCCCCGAGATTTTACCCCTAGCTTTCTAAAAAACCAATAAAATGAATCATCCTCAACCCCACCTTAGCGTAATACACTTCTTGCTAGCATTTCTCTTCCCCTAGAGAACGATGTCAATACCTGAGGCTTACCCAATACTACGTTACAATGATTAGATTCACTGCCTAGAGAACGATGTCAATACTCGAACGCGCTTCGTACGCGCATCATTAGTTTGAAGTATTTGCGACATTCTTATTTCAAAATTTAACTGCTTATATAGTGATATGCTTATTTATACTCGGTTTGAAGCGTATAGATCATCTGGCATCTTAGCATCTGAGAAGATCTTGTCAAAGACGCAAGTGAGCCACTGTACTCCCTCGTCACCAAGACACCTCCAGGATTCTATGTGGTTCTTAGTGATTTTATTAATTGTTATTAGTATTGTCTTCATATTGGCCCTTCTAGTAATCAATAAACACAATCACCAACCAAGAAATTAGTACATCGAGTTAGTTATTAACAATTTTATATGCAATCTTACACTAATACGAGGCATTACGAACCCGTGCGATGCACACAGGTTTTATCTAATTATTAATCGCGTAATGTTTGTGTAAATTGCTGAGTTTTTAGTATGATGGTGAGGCTGAAATATACAACAATCTATAACTCGACCTGTGATGCGCGTATAACGCGTTCGGGGTCAAAGGAACTTCCTTTTCGTCGAGCAAGTTTTCCAAGACCCTAGGCATTGAACCTAATCGTTGTTGTGTTGTATTGGGTAAGCCTCGGGTATTGATATCGTTCTCTAGGGGAATAGGAATGCTAGTAAGAAGTGTACTACGTTAAGGTTGAGGTTGAAGAAGATTAGTTTTTATCTTTTTTATATTTTTTAGAAAGCTAAGGGTAAAATCTCGGGGTTTAGATTTGGGGGGTGGTACTTCTACCGATTACTTCTACTATCTAATTATCTAAACTAAGGGTAGTCTTATGTCTATTGGTGTGTGCTCGTATGATGATTAAAAATGTATCTAACTAGATACTATTACTCCCTAGTTATGTTTTATTGGTGGTTGAATTGTCACGTCCTTATTCTTAACGCGTTGTGTTTTCTAAGGTCGTAGGGTATGCTTTTCTCCCTAACTCTTTGAGACTACCTTAAGGTTATTGCCTACGAAATCTCTAGGTTTCATAAACTAACTATAAGGTTATCTTTGGATGTTTAGTCTACAATTCCGCTACATGATTCATAAGCTAAGGTTCACAAAGATTACTCAAGCATTCAAACACAACAATGGCCTAATGCACTCCTAAGCCAATTACAATTAAGATAAGAAACAACCAATCAATTAATAATAACTAGGTTTCATAGATCTAAGAAAACACACAAGAAAGTTAGCCGAACATGTTAAACACGCAAGCATACACACATTCAATAGAAGACATAATGAAATCAATGAAGTAAAACACTTATCTTGATGTAAAATAGGGTATGAGAACCCTAAGATAGTGTCCAAACCGGACTACAATCGTTTTAGGTTTTTACTCCACAATTCTACCTCCTCAAATTCAGAAAATTCGATTTGTATATATAGTTTTACATTCGCGATGGCGTTGCCTTATAGGTGGGACGCCATCAGATTGTCGTCATTAGGGTTTCGTCTTGGCCAAGTAATAGTTGGGACGGCATCACCTTTTAGCTGTGGACCGCGTCAAGCGTGCCAGAAGCGACGTCGTACGGATCTAGGCCGTGCGGGATGAAAGTCTTTGTGACGCCCTTCCTCTTCAAAGCCTGACGTCGTCAAGTGTAATTTAGCAAAAAGTCTACTGAGCCGTCACAAATTTAATTGCGATGAGGGATGGTGTAAGTCGCCTCGATTGGGGACGTCCCTTTCAAATTCAGCATCTTAAGTGTCTTCGATCTTGACTTAGCCATTTTCTTCATATATTCACTCCTTTTCATCCAAATATGCATCATTCTAGCATTTTGCTTCCAAGAGACCTAAAAAGTGAAAAGGAACGAAATTAAGCATTAACGGATATAAAAGTGGGCGATTAAGGGCTTAAATTCACCTCTCTGGCGAAAAATAACGACCAAGGAGAATTTCGATTCCCAAAAATTCTTTTAACTTGATTTCGTTTCTCAAATCAGTCCTATGAAATTCTTTAATTAATTTATTATTTAAGTGATTTTAGTGGGTCGGTGGAAGATACAAAATCTGTTTTTAGTGCTTATGGGATTATGTTTTGATCGAGTATAATATATTATCCTTGTGTGTCGTTTATTGATCGCATCTTCCATTCCTACAATTATTATAGTTGGTTTAATTCGTTATTTAATTATTATGGGTTGATTATTGTCCTTTATTGCTTATAAACCCTCGTTTACCTAGGGTTTTACACGGTTTTGTTGAAGATTAGACGTTAGCTTCTTGGTTTTCTGGTTATGCTTGTATTCTAGGGTTTGTGGTGATGGATAATTTGGGAGAGTCATATGCTGAACCTTCACGTTCAGTTGATATTAACAATATTAACGATTCAAGTGTCTTTGAGCAGCCTCAATCGTTGGATTCGTTGTCGTATGTGACTATGAGGAAACACAAGAAATCTAGTAGGAATGTTGTTGAGGATTCACATGTCTCAGGTGTGGAGTCCTCTCTTAAGAGTAAGCATGATCTTATTGCTACTTTGTTTGGCGTATCTCTTAAAACACTAGAGGATATTGATGCTTTCACTAATGGTTTGGATGTTGGTATAAATACGGTGTGGGATGAATTGGATAATGATGTTCATAAGATGGCTAAGGATGCTGTCTTGGGCTTGTGGGAGGCTTTCGTAATGAACATAAGGCTAAATCTAATACCTCTATACCGCGCGAATCTCCTATTGTCCAATCTATGGACATTAATACTAATGCTACATCCTATTTGGAGCTACTGAGGTTTAAGGGATGATCAACCTAGAGGTGATAGTAATTTTCGTCCCTTGGCGAACACGAACCTCAGATTTGAAGGTGTTAACATTTCTATTCCCAAGAAAGTGGTTGAAAAAGTTAGTTCTCGTTTAGAACATACTTTATATTGCTATTTTATGGGAAAGAGGATGATGCTTTCAGTTGTTGAATACTATGCTAGGAATAACTGGGCGAAACATGGCCTAAAAAGGATTATGATGAATTTCAAAGGCTTCTTTTTCTTCAAATTTGATACATTGGCTGGTGTGGAAGCTATTTTGGAAGGTGGTCCTTGGATGATACGCAAATCTCCAATTATTCTCAAGAAATGGTCTATGGATACTTGTTTACGTAAAGAAGAATTGACTAGCATTCGGTATGGGTTAAAGCATGCATGATGTTCCTCTTCAAGTTTTTGAAGAGGATGGTATTAGTTTGATTGCTACTTTTATTGGTAAATCTATTATGCTTGATTCGTACCACGACTCTATGTGGGAATCGTGGGTAGAAGTAGTTTTGCTAGATGTCTTGTTGAGGTCAATTCGATGTCGATCTCGTGGAGGTTGTTACTATTGGTTTTCCTTCACTTTCTGGGGAGGGTTTTACTAAAGAGACTATCCGTGTTGAATATGAATGGAGGCCACCCGGATGTGGTATATGCAAAATATTTGGTCATATTCATGATCAATGTCCAAAGGTGGTGAGTTCTCCTGTTTTATCCAATTCACATGTTGTAACCCTACTATGGTTCGAACAATGATGGATTCCAAAGGTGGGTAAGAAAAAGAGATCGAAGGGTAAAGCCAAGTCTATGAATGGTAATCGGTTTGTTGGTCCATTTGCTACCGAGAATGTCGATATGTGCGGTAAGGCACCTAGTGAACCTACTAAGGAGCAAATACTATGGGTGCACCCACATCGTCGTCTATGTTGAAGTCTACCGCTCTACCTCTCGTGATGGTAATATTACTACATCTAATTATGTCGCCTTGGTGACGATGAAGATGAAGATGAAGAACATGTTACACATATAAATAAAGAATCGGCTAACCCAATTACAGGTGAAAGTTCATCTTTCACGGTCAGAGGCCGGTTAGCTAGGTTGCTTGTTTCTTGGTTAAGTTCTTATGGCTTGTCATAAGTTCTAGTTTTTGTTATTTTAAGCGCCTTAGTTGTCTACCTTGTTATGTATGCTTTATCGCCTATGTAACGGGCTGAGATATGGGACTTCACCCATATCCTTTGTACTTAAATGTTTTTTGGAGTAATACATTTACCGGGTCGTTTTGACATTTTACCCAAAAAAAGATTAAGGGCTTAAATTACCTCTTAAAAGTGTACGTTTTAAATCCTTATCAAATATCCCTACACTTGGTATTTGCTTGTCCTCAAGCAAATGTGCTTTTGGCCAATCAATTTATAAGTTGGGGGCATGAAGCATTGGTTTAACATAATTCATAACAAGTAAAAACATCGCAATAGTCATAACAGGCACGGAAATTATATACTAGCACCTCACAAGGGGTGTTTGGATTCTCTCATCTCTCAGGTGTATATGAAATATAGTAAATGTAAATGGAAGATAAACACTCATTAACCGTCATAGTACGTAGATTACCATAGGCTTGAGACTAGATCAAACCTCCACCGCTTTGGCTTAAGCGCCTAGGAATAACTATCTAAGAGATCTTTAAAAGGGTTGTAACGTTAGGCTTACGGTAGGGAAACAAAGGGTTTGGTTGGATAGGCGATTTAGTGGTGGCAAGTCAAAAATCTTATGTTACAAGCATGAAAAAAATGACGTTGCTAAGCCAAGAATCGACTCACTAAACTCTAGATAACTTTGAAATAAACAAACATAAATATAAAGATAGATGTAGGATGGTAGCTCGTATGTTTTTTTTCTTTTTTTTTGTTTTTTTTGGCATACACTTTTATTCTACCATCTTCTAAGATAACATCAAAATATAAGGGATTTATAGGATCATCCCTACACTTGAGTTTTTATTACTCTAACATTAATTAGACCTGAATTGAAAAGATCAAAACACTTGGAGTATTTTATTACGTAAATAAAGGGAATTTGAATTTAACGTTCCTTCCCGTCACTCCATAAAATTTTACTTTACCCATGAGTCTCAATCGTCCTAAAACTGTGTACAAAAGATATGACTCGACTTAGAAACCATGCAAGTAACTAGATATTTGAACTAAGGGTTTAATATGATAGCAATAATGCACTAAAGGTGAGTGCATACAAGGTAGGCTAAGGCGATTTGGGTGTACATTTGGGGGTGGATTGTAAACAATGCTCTTCATTGATATTCCGGAAAACCGAAACATCACGAGAACCGCGAAAAGGATAGGCTCTGAGGGGTTAACTAGGGTTATAGTGTATTAAAGATGAGTACATCGCAAGGGTGTGGGGAAATTACTCCACCGATGTGGACGAAGTAATTATAATACGGGTATCAAAAAAGGGTTATCCTAATGCCTCTTATCATTTAGTTATTCCTAACTACACAAGTGTAGTCTCACTAGCGATCTCGGAATGCATCACAAAACAAGTTCTAGAATCTATTATACTACCGGTACACTCTCGAAGCATTAAAGGTGAATGCTTTAATTCCTATAGATCTAAGGGCGAACCTTACATTTTTGGGGTGGAATTTGAGTGGTAAACGGTTTTTATGCTAGGCATATAACTCCTATCTATGAGACGCTTTATTAAGTCTAAATTCCCACCCGTACATTTCATGAAAATTTTTAAATTTGGTGCTAAAATTTGCCTAACAAATATTTCTCATGGTTTATTACACAAATAAAATAGGACAAGACAAATGATCAAGGATAAGCATAGTTTCAAAGTTCCCGTTTTATTCTCCCTCCCTACACTTAAACTGAACATCGTCCCCAATGTTCCCCGAAAGTATCAAAGTTATGATAACGGAAGGTAATTAAAAGAGAAAGAAACTAGTACTCCCCTGATTAGCTCGGTAGGATCCGTGTGAAGTAGTGGTTAAATTCTTTCCCAAGAAGAATGTATGCGTGATAAGCTTCATCCAATATTATGTTTCTTCTTCTTGATAAATAAAACCTGGACACTTTAAGAAAATAGACGAAACCTTCGCGTAAAATCAGCGGTAAAACTATATATGACTCTACTAAAATAGGATATAATGCTTGTGGAATGGATGTTTGCAGATTTTCTGGAAATTAAGACTTGAGAATTTCCAAAAATTTATAACTAGCACAGAAAACGAGAGAAAGTTTACAAGCTGTTTCTGCCCTCCCTCGACGTCGTCAGGTTATAATCCTGACGCCGTCAGGTTATCCTGAAAAAAACTGGTCTGCTGCGTTTTTCTGGAAAAATTCTAGAAAAATTACACCTTTAAAATCTGGAAAAGTTGCTGCAAAACATCCATTGTGACTCGATACAAGCATTTGACTCTAACAAACACACATATATATCATTTTCAATAATCGTAGTTCTCATGTTCACGTTCTTTTAAAAACGTGTGTAATCCTCCCTACACTTATCCTTTTTGTAAAATACCTTTATATGCAATTAAGAAGAGGTTAAAGACAAAATAAAGGATTTTCACAAATTCAAACATGAGAACATACAAGAATAAAAACTATATAAAAACACACAAATAAAAATGAAAAACAAATACACATGGGTTGCCTCCCAAGAAGCGCTTGTTTTTGTTCGAGTCACGAGCTTGACTCTACCCTTATTTAACGGATAAAGGGGAAGTTTTTCCTACACTTAATCTTAAGTGTGGGTGATAGTAGCGATACACACCCTTAGGGTGGAAATTTGCTACGTGAGGAGAGGGTGATGGGTGATTTATATGCTCAAAGGGGTGTGCTCCATTCATTATAACCTTACCTAATTCTATGGGTGTAGCAGGTGAATCAAGTCTTTCTCCTAGAAATAGATCATCTTCTATCAACTTCAAGAGATTCTTAGTTAAGGATCTATCTTGACCTAATAAACCCGGTTTAAACCCATAATATTTTTTGTTATCAACCATGAATGGGTGATTTAAGTGTGTAAGGTCATGGGTTACTCCTATATTAGCTTCCACTCTACATGGCCTAGAGTCTACTACCTTTATCAAGCAACTACCCGGACTATTTATTTTGATGGGTGGATTGGGGCCTAATTCAATTCCTAGATTCAAATCTAAAGACGGAAAATTGGGTAAGGTTTTTGGTTTCCGGTTCATCAAAATTATGAACTTCCCTATGACTAAGAGAGGGGTCATGAAAACAAGCATCTAAACCTACATTCTCTAGTGGCTTTTGGTCCAAATGTTCTATATCAATCGGGGTTCCTATAGTCTCTTCTACTTCTTCCGGGTAAGTTATAGGCGGTGTGTGTTCCTCAAGTGATGGTAGGGCTTGTGGGCTTGGAGTTTCCACCTCATTGTCCATTATATCTAGATCTCTTATATGTTCATCATGTGTTTTAGTATGATCTAACCCAAATACACTCGTAAGTATCTCAAATCCTTCTTTACCCATTTCAAATTCTTGGTTCGATTCATAAGAATTGTTCTAAAAAACTTGACTACTATGTTCTATTTGCCTAAAGGATTCCTCACGCGTGTCATATGTTTTGGTGAAATCTATCCCACGCATGCAGCTAGGTAGTTCAACTCTAACCATCTTACAATCTTGTTCGGATTTAGGTTCCATGTTCTTAAAATATAGGCCTTTTTGTCCATGGTGCCTAAGGTTGGATAAATCCTCTTTATCTGTTTTCTCAAATTGTGATGTAGACAAGCCTATGATTTCATTCAGCTAGTGGTTTATGCTTAGGAGGCTTTTCTCAATTTTTTTCCAGAAGGTCTCACTAAAAGGAGTTGATTCTAACAATGATTGTTGAATAGAAGCCACACAAGCACAAAATTTATCAAATCCATCCAACATTACACCCGTCTCTTTTTGGATATCTCTAAGATCACTCACAAATTCATTAGAACAATAAAAAGCGATCCAATCTGTGAAATTTAATTGTTCCTCATTTGTTAATGATTCAAATGCAACTTCACTTGCCATAGCGACAAATGAAAAGGGTTTTACGAATACAAACACAAAGAAGGGGGATAGACTACAAGGAAGCTAAAAATGAGAAAAATTATTACTTGATAGGAATCAAGCAAGGGAACAGAAACGAGATAAAAATCAAACTAGCTATTCTATTCCCCGGCAGCGGCGCCAAAAACTTGATGCGCGTATAACGTGTTCGGGGTCAAAGGAACTTCCTTTTCGTCGAGCCAGTTTTTCAACACCCTAGGAAGTGAACCTAATCGTTGTAGTCTAGTATTGGGTAAGCATCAGGTATTGATATCGTTCTCTAGGGGAATAGGAATGCTAGTAAGAAGTGTATTACGCTATGGTTGAGGTTGAGGAAGATTATTTTTTTATCTTTTTTATATTTTTTAGAAAGCTAAGGGTAAAATCTCGGGGTTTGGATTTAGGGGGTGGTACTTCTACCGATTACTTCTACTATCTAATTATCTAAACTAAGGGTAGTCTTATGTCTATTGATGTGTGCTCGTATGATGATTAAAAATGTGTCTACCTAGATACTATTACTCCCTAGTTATCTTTTATTGGTGGTTGAATTGTCACGTCCTTATTCTTAACGCACTGTATTTTCTAAGGTTGTAGGGTATGCTTTTCTCCCTAACTCTTTGAGACTACCTTAAGGTTATTGCCTACGAAATCTATAGGTTTCATAAACTAACTCTAAGGTTATCTTTGGATGTTTAGCCTACAATTCCGCTACGTGATTCATAAGCTAAGGTTCACAAAGATTACTCAAGCATTCAAACACAACGATGGCCTAATGCACTCCTAAGCCAATTACAATTAAGATAAGAGACAACAAATTAATAATTAATAACTAGGTTTCATAAATCTAAGCAAACACACAAGAAATTTAGCCGGACATGTTAAACACGCAAGCATGAATTTCCCAATTTGTTAATTTTCGTGAGAGAATGTTTTTAGAATGTTTTCGTGAGAGAATTTTCGTGGGATCCGTGGAATAGTAGTGATTTTTCCTCTATAAATAGTGAGCCATTTCTTCATTGTAGGTTGTCACTTCTACACATACTTTCTCCTAGTATTGTAAACTCTCTAACCTCATATCCAAAGGATCTTTCTATGTAGTTTGTGTTTGTTTTTGTGTGATTCTATAGGTTCCTCTTAAAGGCGAGATCACCATCTCTTGAAGTCGAGCAAGCTTAAGTGCATGAGTTGCCATGCTTCGTCATCATCAAGACTACAGAGGTTATCTTGTTGATAGTTCTTTATTCCTCTCTAGAAGTGTTGTGTCTAAGGCATTAGTGAAGGATGCCAAAAGGGTCAAGATGAAGGCATTAGTGAAAGGTGCCGAACGTCCATGGCAAAGGCAATAGTGAATGATGCCAAAAGGGTCAAGACGAAGGCATTAGTGAAAGGTGCCGAACGTCCGTGTCAAAGGCATTAGTGAAGGATGCCAAAAGGGTCAAGTCGAAGGCATTAGCGAAAGGTGCCAAAATATCATGTCAAAGTCATTAGTGAAAGATGTCAAGGGTGTACAATTGATATGGTGCATCGATGTACAAATAGAGATAGGTTGTGTCCAAGGATATTGATATCCTTGATGATGTTGTAATAAGGAGTAGGTCTCCTTTGGGATAGATGTTGTGTAGTGTTGGGTAGTAGTTCCTCCTTTCTAATGGAACTCGGTATCTAGCCTTGACCCGGATAAAGTGTAGGCGACGTTGTGATATATGCCGTTCTATCTCGTGGAAGAACCCGGTATCTAGCCTTGTACCGGAAAAAGAGTAGGCGACGTTATGAAGGCTTCTCTGCCATAAGGAGTTGTGTTGTGTAGTGCTAATAAACTCTCGAGTAGGTGACTCGGGGAGTGGTGTAGGGCAAGGAAGGTGTCCTTGTAGCCGAACCACTATAAACACTCGTGTCGTGGTTTTGTGTTTCTTACTCCTTACCTTTGCATTATATCTTTACATATATATCTATCAATATCCTACATACACATCTAAATAGATTGACATAAGTCGATCTAAATATTTTAAAACAAAGTTTTAATCGGTAAAACTATTCAACCCCCCCCCCCTTCTAGTTTTCCACATTGTGTTCTTTTGTTTAACTTTTAAATATTTTTTAATTTTCTCTTGAGAGATGTCATTAGGAACAGACAAGTAATCTTTGAAGGTATCACGTATCATGTAATCAACATTATACAAATTAGGTTTAATACGTTTAACCATTTCAAGATAAGATGGTTTAGGACTGCCAAGACCCTGATATAGATTCAAAATTGAATCTGGTTTGTGCATTAACATGTCTACAGTTTGAATAGTCTGATCGGTAGTGCGAAGTTTAGTTTCAGCTTTTGTTAATCGTTGAATACAATTAGCTTTATCCTCGTTGAGTTTTGAAACTGCGTTTTTCATAATTCTATTTAATGTTATCAAAATTCAAAATATTTCGTTTTAAATGAAAAATCTCATTTTGTATTTGACGTTTTAGCACTAATGGTCGTTCAGACAGTTCATCATGTAACATGTCATTGATTTTTCTTTTCTAAAGAAGCACTTTTATCTTGTTCCACTTTTATCAAGTTAGCATAATTTTGAATTTGAGATTGTGGCATAGTTTTGAAGCATATCAAGTTGATCTAGACTTGTTGATTCATGATTACAGTCTACACTTGTAGTGGATAAATGAAGATCTTCACTTGTAGATGTTAAGCTGCATGTGTTGATTTCCTTTATTTTATTACTTGTTAGAATGTTGCCATGAATTAATTCATCAAGATCATCTATATCATAAGCATCAGATGAGTGTACCTGGTTGGTGAATTGGTCATCTTCTTCAGCATCAGTGCCATAGCTTGGAGTTGAATCTTCTTCTTGAGCTTTATAAACATCCACTTTCTCCAAAGAGGCCATAAACACCATTTTTGTTTCCAATTGTTCTCCTTCTTCATCCGTGTCAACCATAAAGTCATTTTCATCAGCAGTCAGTGCCTTTCTTTTTTCTTCTATGTCAGCTAACAACATCTTCTGTTTGTAGTAAGCTTTGTTACGCACTTTTCCATTTGGACATGCTCTTGCAAAATGACCCGTTTGACCGCAACCAAAGCATTTTGGTTCTTGAATGTCCTGGACAACATCATTATTTTCAGCCCTCGATGCACCTTGCCTAATCACTTTACCTCTCGGTTGAACATCTTGTCGTTTGTTAATAACAGTTGGTGCAGAAGTGGTTCGAAGATTGTTGTTGGTTGGTCGTTTGTAGAAAGATTTATGAATTTGATTCCCAAGTAATGCCAGATGGTGAAGTATTTTAGTTATTTCAAGGTTTGTAGTGTCTTATGGTGTAAGGTCATTTGCATCTTCCATGGGAGAGTAACGTATGTCATTGTTTAAGTTGTATGATGATGAATGATTTGGTTGATATGATGAGACTAAGGGGAGAGAATCTTGCATTGGTTGTTGAGTTGAAGAGTGCTTTTCCTTTTCTTTTCATTTTTGTTCAAGGATGTCATTGACCTCAATTTGATTGTGCTTCAAAAGATCAAACAGATTTGTTGATATCTTTCATTGTGAGGTCTTGATTATGTCTGATTGCAATGGTAAAACGTCTCCATTCGGGTTGTAGGTTGGTGAGAAACATAGTGTTGTGTTCAATGTTTGTTCTCTTAAGGCTGTGATGATTCATTTCATTGATAATCTTGTTGAAACAAATGTATGCATCTTCAAGATTTTCTTCAGGGAGTTTCTTAAAAGATTGATAGTTCCACAGAGCTAATGTTTGCAGAGTTTGTATGTCAACATCTGCACCTTACATCAATCTTTCTAAAGCTTGCCAAAGATCATGAGCTGTTAGATTACTATCAATGGCATTGTAGATCTCATTGCTTAATCCAAATAAAATTAGATTCTTACCTCGGATATCAGCTTCAAATTGAGCAAGTTCAGTGGGACTTAGATCATCTTCATCTTGAAGTTTCTTTTGTCTAGGACTAGCTGTATCATCAATCTCCTTCATTACATATGGATCATGTTTGATAGAGTTAATCAACAGTTTTCTTTCTTTGAATCCCATGAGAACATCCATAAACCTTGAAGACCATTGAACATAATTTCCCCCATACTACATGGGAGGCCTAGCATCACTCCCTGCGGACAATGCATCTTGAGTTGTAGACATTTTGATGTTGGATCTTCGATATGAGAAGTTGTTTTGATTAAAAGTTGTGTTTTAGCTTATAGTAAAAGAAATGGTTGAGTGTAGATTGTTAGATGTAACACCCCGAGATTTTCCAGATATTCATTTTTGGAGGAATTATGTTTGTTTTTTATTTACGAACTTTCTTGAGCTCATTTGACGTGAAAACGAGAAAGTTATCTCGTGAAACGTAGAATTTGCACACAACGCGTACTGGCACAACCGACGATTTGATTTAAATTTGATATTATACAGGAGAAATTAGTCGTGTAAATACTCATTTTTATTGTAAAAATTATTCTAAACGCAATAGCGTGATTTTTGCAATTCGAATCATCCGTTTACTAGTCTAAATGAGTCCCAAACCTCATTTTGAGAAAGATTTCATAAATTACAGCTATGGTCCCTGTGGCAATTTTACCCCGCCCCCTTCTACTTTGGCCTAGTTGCAAGGGGGCTTTTACATATATATCCTTGTAAATTTCAAAAATTACATATATATCCTTTGATGATATTATTGTATTTTATGATAAAAACCAGACAAATGATATACATGTAATTATTCATTCAGGGAATGATATATATGAAATTATGCCTAGTTGGAAAATCGGTCTTTGTGCTAACTATTAATAGCATAGTTGTCAGGATCCCGATCCTGATCTTAGGATCTTACGATTTTACGATACTGCAAATCAAAAACGATCCGGATCTTTACATGGATCTTTGCAGTTTAAGATCTTATAGGATCCCGATCTTGACCATACGATCTTAAGATCCAATCCGATCCGATCTTACTTTTCTTGGATTACAAACTAAAAACCTAGAACTATTTGAGTTGTTTTTTTGTATAATTCAAAAAACAACAAGTTAATCTTATTAAACATTTCATTATCATAATTTAGGACAACATTTCTATGAAGCATTTATAGTATTTTGTGTTTATAATGTATAATAATTTGTAGATTTATATGATATTACAAAAACTATTAAAAAATAACATTAAAGTATGATCTTAAGATCCCGATCTGATCTTACGATCACGATCTTGCAAAGATGAAAATGATCCTGGGTAGTATGCATCTTGACAACCTTGATTAATAGATTAAAACATTTAGGGATTCATTAATCCTCCCTCCTCCTCTTTCAAGTGCAGCCGCCACCTCCACATTCCAACAACCTCCGGCGCTGCCCCACCACCTAGCCGCCGTCTTTCTTGAGTAGTCAAGATGTGAAGGTTTAAAATATCGTGTATAGATCGTGAGTCTTGGATTCGAGTGTAGGGTCTATTTTGGGTTCGTTTTCATTTTGGTTCGCGGATACCACAACCACCATCATCTCCTCCGTCTCGTTAACTTTTCCCTCCCTCTCGTTTATTTGGTAAGTCAAACGTAAGTCTAGCTTTGATAGGTATTAGTTTCGTGGAATTACAAACCGATTTGTTTTAGTTTTCGTGGATAAAACAAAATATAAAATCAGGTATAACAGATTCGTGGATATGAACCTGTTTTAAAACGTTTTAAGTGTTTCATGTGGCAAAAACAATGTTGGAATGGGTTGTGTAAGCGATTAGATTGGTTCTCATGGAAAGATAAAACGGAAAATAAAAGATTTGATGATATCGTGTGGTTGAAATTTTTACAAATGTTAAAAACATGTGTTTGTGTGTACATGTGTTAACGAAGTCAGGTCTAAACTCGATGTTGAATTTGAGTCGAGAGGGTCACTGTTTCGATCTCAGCTCTTTATTCTAACATGCTTAGCTTATTTGAGTACTACTAAAACGTATGGACTTAATCAGTTTGGAAACAATTTTGTAAATAAAATTCGTGTGGTGTAAAGATTAACAGATGTGTTTGGTTTGTTATGGTTGAGAGTCAAGTCGGGTTGACTCAGTTTGAGCCTCGAGTCATGCTGGGAATTGGATTAATAATCGGCTTTGCTTGTTGTTTGCGTGGCTTGGTCTATTTGC
Source organism: Chrysanthemum makinoi (assembly GCA_910596185.1). NCBI lineage: Eukaryota > Viridiplantae > Streptophyta > Magnoliopsida > Asterales > Asteraceae > Chrysanthemum > Chrysanthemum makinoi. Next base: position 328,068,975 of record OU343222.1, on the reverse strand, counting down.
GGATTCAATATGAATCGATTCGAGGTTATGACTCGTGAGGGTCCGACCCAAGATGGTCACAATTTTGATTTGAGTCTTGAGCTTATTGTTGTTGTTAAGTCTAGGTGAGAGTCCTCGGGTCACGACTCGTGAGGGTCACGGGTTTATCTGGGTTGATTAACGTATTAGTTTGAGTCACGATGGATTTGATACTGCTTATCCCTTGATTTTGACCTTGGTTTGGAAAGCTGATTATATATGCTCGTTTGGTTTAAACACATGGAGTTGGAAATTAATAGTGCACTAGTTTTATTCAAGCTGATCTTTATTTAACTTATGTTGAATTATATGTTTGGGATATTGAATATTTGACTAACGAGCTTTATCTGATTTTGACATTGATCCTTGTTATGTTTCGGATAATACTTGGGACATGGTACTCGGTTATTGGATATCGGATTTATATAATTACATATCGGACTTGGTATATACGGATTATGATATGACTTGACATTTGGATCCTTATTGGATTTACGATATTGGACGTTAGACTTATTGAACATTTTGGAACTTAACGGTATAATATATTAGATCTCGAAAAGAATTTAATATAGTAGACACGGAACACTCACAAAATATTTAATAAACTCCAAGCTAATAATTACGCGAATAATAACGAAACAATTTATTTAAAGTCACGATGACTTGGGAACGTGATATAAACGGACGCATCATGCCGAAATTTATAAAACTTTTCCAAACTTATAAGATTATAAACTCGTAAACGTATTATGTTTTCGAATAAAACTAAAATTGTTTTTAAACCATTTGGGATTATGGGGTAAATGCCGAAACTTACCAATTGACTATCTATTAAAGTATTTATGTGTCGTTATTGTCTTAACATCTTTCTGGTCATTGTCTTCTCGACTTAAGTATTGGTCAATACTTTTTGACTATTTCTCATAATATATTGTGATATAAATATTATGTCTTGGTGTGAGTTACGTTTGGTGTGAGTTACATTTTGATGCATATAATACTTTTGGCGTGAGTTGCATGTTGAGTCTATGTCTTCTTACCATCGTAAGAAACATTAAAAACTAAACTTTGTTTTTTTGAGATATTGATTATGGACTTTTGAAATTAATGATACGAGTATTTCACGAAAACTAATTCATGTTGTCTTTCGTAAAGTTGTAAAGTTATTACCTCCGTCTCAAAATAAGTTACTACCTTCGTCTCAAATAAGTGTTTAGTTTGACTTTGAAGTTTTTTTTTTCAACTTTAACCTTAAATAATTTTTTTTGTGTTATATAACACTTGATGAAAATTATACTACATTCAAAATCCAATTCATTTATATATTTTATATGAACTATTATATAACACAAAAAAATATATGTAAGATTAAAGTTGAAAAATAAAGATTTCAGAAAGTTAAACTATACACTTATTTTGAGATGGAGGTAGTATTAGATAAGTCGAGATTAGAATACGCATTAAGAACAACTACTAGTATATAGTTTTTTGTATGTTACTTTTCCTATTAATTATTTAATTTGAGAATGTCCACAATAAACATTATTTTGTAAATTGAGAAAAGTTCAAATGCTTATTCTTATTTTGGTGCTTACAAAGTGACAAATTCCCACCAACCATCTAGTTTGATTTAATGGCGAGGATTAACCTAAAATTTAATAGATAAACCTAACTCCATGTTTTTTCTTGTCTTTTATTTATTCACATTTTTTTTTAATTCACGGTTTTTTAAAATTCACGTTTTTTTATTTTCTTTATTTTTTTTAAATCACGTTATTCATGTTTTTTTTTAATTCGCGTTTTTTTTCCTTTACTTTCATATGTTTTCGTCAGTTTTCGCCCATTTTCATACGGTTTCGTCCGTTTTCTTACGTATTCGTCCATTATTCATACGCTTTCGTCCGTTTTCATACGTTTTTTTATGCTTTCATACGTTTTCGTCCGTTTTCATACATATTCGTCCGTTTTTAATTGCATTTTGCCGTTTTCAGACGTTTTCATCCGTTTTTAAATGTTTTTGGCCGTTCTCACAAGTGATATTCATATTCTGTATCACAAATGATATTCCAAATATCACAACTGATATTCTGAACAAGTGATATTCTGTGATATTTAGAATATCACTTATGATATTCTGAATATAACAAGTGATTTTCAACCAATGTTTTGTATCATGAAAATCCCAAATGATATTCAGAATATCACAAAGTGATATCCAGAAAATCCCAAGTGATATTCAGGATATCACAAGATGATATTCAGAAAATCACAAGTGATATTCTTAATATTACAAAGTAATATATTCTGAATATCACAAAGTGATATTCAGAAAATCACAAGTGATATTCAGAATATCACAATGTTCAGAATATCACAATTATTTGTGATTTTCTGAATATCACAGAATATCACTTGTGATAGTCAGAAACGTATGAAAATGGACGAAAACATAAGAAAACTGACGAATACGTATGAAAGCGTAAAAACACGTCTGAAAACGGACGAAAACGTATGAAAAATGGACGAAAACAAAAGAAAACGGCCAAAAAAGTATGAAAATGGGCGAAGACGTAAGAGAATGGACGAAAACGTATAAAAACAGGCGGAAGCAGATTAAAACGTATGAAAACATACGAAAACGTATGAAAGTGAAGAAAAAAAGGCGAATTAAAAAAAAACGTGAATAAAAAAAGCGAATTTAGAAAGAAAAAAAACGTGAATAAAAAAAACGTGAAATAAAAAAAAAAAAAAGACAAAAAATATTTGAATAAAAAAGACAAGAAAAAAACATGAACTTAGGTTTACCTTTTAAATCTTAGGTTAATCCCCACCATTAAATCAAATTAGATGGATGGTGGGGATTTGTCCTTTGGTAAACATGAATTTGTAGGTAAGCAAAATAAAGTATCTTTGCTAAAGACAACGTTTTAGTTATAAAAAAATTAAATTTAAAAATAAATAAATAAATAAATAATGATTGGACTTAAACCTAGTATATATTAGTATATTTTACATTTATGGGGCGTAAAATGAACATGACATTTTTGCTCTTTTTTTTTGGGCGGACCCTTTGGTTGGACCACATATGGGTATATGTATCGTTATACCCGACCCTTCCTTCCTTCCTGTTTATCACCACACACATGCCTTCTTCATCTTTGAGATCCGATCGGGTGTAGCCACGGAAGAAAAACCCCCGTTTCTTTGCTCCGACGAAAATGGATGTTCTTGGTGGTACAGATCTTATTGTAAGGGGAGGTATTTATTTATTTCGTTTGTGGACGTGGTTGTGCCATATGTTACCGGCTACAGTTACAGATCTATTTTCGTCCACATGGTTTTTCTTCTTATGGTTAGATATTATCTTAGAAGGGTTACGTGCATCAATTATTGGTGATTCAAAATACCTCCAACAAACTTACTGTTTTAGATTGTTGATATTAGTTGTGGTTTTTTTAATTTGATTTTTTGACTATTGTTAGAGTAATTAGATCTTTCTTATGGTGCTTTAAATGTTAGTTACCTCTAGAATTTAGCCTCAGTAAATTAGATGCAGAATCTTTGTTACGCTTTACGGTTAAAAATCTTAGTTGTAATTGAATGTTTGGGTGATTAAATGCTTTATAGCTATTCTTGGGGCTTTTTTTTTGGTGGGTGGGGGGTGGGAAGGTTGGTTTGACTTGCATTTTAAGTGTTAATTTATTTTTGGCCTGTTGTTTGTGTTGGTGATAGGTGCTGATTTCAGTTGGTTTTTTCCTTTGTGTTTAGATAGCGGTTGCTAATTTTTTTTGCGCACAAACTATGGTATGTTTAAAGCTATTGTTCTGAACTGTTTGTGGGTTTCCCATGTTTTTAGGTGTTGCTGAGGCGAAGTAGGCTTGCTGAGCTTGCATCCATGGCAGTGATGTGCATTCTGCCTACCCATAATGATGTCGTGTTTGCAGCCATGGCTGATTGGATGCCATTTTGGTTGTATACCTTTGGTTTGCTGGTCTGTATTCCTTTTTTTAGGCTGTTATGAATTGGGGTTTATTCAGTAAAGGTGAGATGACCTGTATCTTGGTAGGAGTGACATGTGACTCTTGCAGCCATGGCTAGTGTATCCTCTTTACTTGAATATTCACCCATCTGAGCCACCTGTCCAACGACATTTCCAGTGCAACCAAATTTTTTTTTGGGTTAAGCCAATGATTATACACGGATGAAATTGAATGTTTCGCACACATGGCCTGTTGATACTGGTATCTTAATTTCACTTGTATTCTAAGTGTTAATTTTTTTTGGCCTGTTTTTTGTGTCGGTGATAGGTGCTGATTTTTGTTGGTTTTTTCCTTTGCCTTCTTTTCCTCTCTTCTGTGCACCAAACCTGTGGTGTGTTTAGATAGCGTTTGCTAATCTTTTTTGCGCACAAAGTATGGTATGTTTAAAGACATTATTCTGAACTTATTAACTACTCTTTTGTAATTCCAAGTTTCTTAATCAGTTTAGTAATGATGAAATTGGTTCCTCTTTTCATGATCAATGTAGATTTAGTCTATGTGGACTAGATTTTACTGAAATATTATAGCTCATACCAATGTTTGTGGGTTTCCCATGTTTTCAGGTGTTGTTGTGGCGAGGTAGGCTTGCTGAGCTTGCAGCCATGGCAATGATGTGCATTTTGCCTAGCCATAATGATGTTGTGTTTGCGGCCATGGCTGACTGGATGCCATTTTGGTTGTATACCTTTGCTTTGCTGGTCTGTGGTCCTTTGCTGGTTTATTCGGTAAAGGTGAGATGCCCCGTATCTTGGCAAGGTGACATGTGACTGTTGTAGCCATGGCGAGTGTATCCTCTTTACTTGAATACTCACCCATCTGAGTCACCTGTCCAACGACATTTCCAGTGCAACCAATTTTTTTTTGATTAAGCCAATGATGATACACGGATGAAATTGAATGTTTCGCACACATGGTGTGTTGATGCTGGTATCCTTATAACTTGCTTATTCCGTGTGCACACCCGGTCGGATCTCAAAGATCAAGAAGGCATGTGTGTGGTGATAAATAGGACGGGCCAGGTATAACGATACATATACCCAAACGTGGTCTGCCCAAAGATCTGCGCCACCAAGAGCATCCATTTTGGCGAGGTCACGATGTTGATAATTGTTGGTTGACCAATGTTGTGCATACAAAGTGTGGTATGTTTACATAACAGTTGCTGATCTTTTGTGCAGACCAACTATAATATGTTTAAAGCCATTGTTCTGAAGGTATTAAGTACTCTTTTGTAATTTCAAGTTTGTGAATCAATTTAATAATGATAAAATTCCCAACTCTTTTCATAATCAATGTCAATTTAGTCTATGTGAATTAGATTTTACTGAAATATTATAACTTATACAAACGTTTGTGGGTTTCGCATGTTTTCAGGGGTTGTTGTGGCGAGGTAGGCTTCCTAAGCTTGCAACCATGGCAGTGAACCTTATTTTCATCACCCACGATGATGTCGTGCTTGCAGCCATGGTTGATTGGATGCCATTTTGGTTGTATACATTTGTTGTGCTGATTGTACGCTGCAAAATGTACCAATTCACATGACACGCTCGCTTTGGTATGTATGGAGACATGGTTACGTGTAGCTTTGTCATTTGTATTATGTGCAGTGTAGACAAAAGAAACATAATATTTCATAGTTTTTGTTTGTCTTTCTCACCAAAGTTTGCCCAAAAAACATTGCTTGGCAGGGTTACCATATGGTTGCAGCCATGCTGTCTTTCTGGTACCATTTCCTTTGGGCTATCATGAGGTTTTCTGCAAAGTAGCTCTTCCTGAGTGCGACTTTTCTTTTTATGTTGCTGTTACACACGAGCATTTGTTTTTTATCTTGAAACTGCTAACAAGATTTTGTTGGGGCATAAAATGAATAGTACATATTGGGTTCTTTTTTTTGCCGGAACCTATGGGTGGAAGCCATTAGCGTATATGTCTCATTATGCCCGACCCATGCTGTTCATCAGGGCACATACATTTTCTTCATATTTTAGATCCAAACGGTTGTACCACTTCCACCGAATGATGCTGTTAGTGCCAAGACTTTGATTTTTTTGTTCATACTGGTGAAATCTCATTGTCTAAAACTTTCATTTCATGATCGACAGTTACAAATACAAATAATCCCTCATAAATGTTATTTTGTAGAATTCCATGGTCGTCATTTGTATTCCTTTTTAGATGCTGTGATGAATTGGGGTTTATTCGGTAAACGTGAGATGACCCGTATCTTGGCAGGGTGGCATACAACTGTCGCAGCCATGGCGAGTTTATCCTCTTTGCTTGAATATTCACCCATCCGGAGCCACTTTCCACCGACATTCCCACTTTTGTTGTAAAACTGATTGTGACCTCTTCACCTTTAGCCTTCATTGGTTGCAGATGCAACAAAAAAATATTGTTTGATTAAGGCAATGACTATGAATGTATGAAATTCAATGTTTTGCACGCATAATCTATTGATACTGGTATCTTGGAAAGGCAGTTTGGAATTGCAGCCATGGCCGGTATTCTCTTCGTGATTATATGTGCAACTCGAAGCTTTTGTAGCCGCTTAGCTTGCATTGAAGTTACGGGGAGTTTGATATAATAATTATCATGCTTATAACTTCGACGCTTTCAATCAGTGGTTGTTGGTATTCATTGTCATGGGTGTTTTCACGTTGTAGTTGCAACTATCTTCGGATCAAAATATCCGTGCATAATTTTCAGGCAGTTGCTCCTTTTATGCCCCATACATGTAAAAGAATAAATAAATGTAAAATATACTAATGCCCCATAAATGTTATTTTGTAGAATTCCAGTTTTTGGCATGGTTGCCCTGTTAAATGGTCACCCTTTGTATTCCTTTTTCGAGGCTGTGATGAGTTGGGATTTATTCAGTAAACATGAGATGACCCGTATCTTGGCATGGAAACATTCACCTATTGTAGCCATGGCGAGTGTATCCTCTGTGCTTGAATATTCACCCATCTGAGCCACCTGTCCAGCGACATTTCCACTTTTGTTGTAAAACTGATTGTGGCCTCTTTACCTTTTGCCTTCATTGGTTGCAGCCACGACAAAAAAAATATTCTATGCTTAAGGCAATAATGATACACGTATGAAATTGAATGTTTTGCACACATCATATGTTGATGCTGGTATCTTGGCAAGGCAGTTTCGAATTGTAGCCATGACCAGTATTCTCTTTCAGATTTTATATGTGCAACTCTGACCCTTTTTGTAGTGTTTGTTGTGCAACTGCTGTTATGCGAGAGTTTGGTATAATAACTATCATGCTTATAAGTTGCTGATTGCAGCTGTGTGGTCACTGCTGCTCAACACTTTGGCATCTGCATAACCGAAGGTGCATCAATGTATTTGATTTTTTCACAACATTTTAGAATGACTATATCACATTCTGATGGTATTTTTTAAATTGGGATAGGGTCAAATGCACATGATAACAGATTTTCACACCAAACTCGGAAAAGAGGGAGGCCACCAAAACAGGCAGCCAATAAACAAGTTCGCCAGTGTGGTTGATAAGATAATTTGGACACTATTGGCCAACCAACAACTCGTCATATAATAGAAGGAACATTAGACTCTGATCTTCAAATGTGGTTTGTCAAATTTGATTGCTTACTATACATTATAAAATTACCCTTTAATGGTTTTATTTTCTGCAAATACGATTGGCTGCACACAATGGTCGCCCTTCAAAAGAAACTAGAAGAACAAAAAACTCAGTCGATGGCCTTACTGGAAGCCATGTGCAAACCACTATTTGACATGATGTTGTGCAGATCGTCAGTGAACAACTGCCTTTACATATGACAAAAAGGTCATCAACCATATTTCCTTTTGCAATTTTTTTTAATCCCACCTGTTTTTGTGTAATACTGACTTTCAGTTTTATTGGTTTCTGTTTGAACAATCACACTAGTTGTGCATGCCCATGTCGAGACTGATACTACATCTGATAACTGCTATCAACCAAAAACTCCGGGGAGAAAAAGCCGTGCAAATCAAGGCTCTGCAACATACATTCTTTAGCAAAATTCAAGCAGTCATGTGGACGCCGCTGGTCAGACATCAGTTCCATATGCAAATGAAAGTGAGTATTTTTGTCTTTTTAACTTTTGCAACACATTGTTTACAGCCCAGGCTGCCTATAACTTTTATGATATTTTTTTTTGCAACAACGGTAACTGTCCATGCCAATGGCCAACCAGCTCTTAGACAAAATGTTACTCATCAGTCACAAGGTCAAAAGAGAAAGAGAAACACGGGTCAACCCTACAAAATTTCTGTGCATAGGCGTTCTCTTACAAGTAACATCCGTTCTAACTCAGATGATGGTGCATCCAACACTGATGAAAGGTTATCTTCTTATGCAACACAAGGTTGGCATTGCAACTTTTTTTTCCCATGTCCTTTATGTTTTTGCCATAGTTAACTAGCTGCAAGTTCCCACCAGAATTGCTCTTTACATTTAAATTTAAATCAGAATTTCACTTATCATAATTCTGAAACTTTTAAGCCTTAATTTTGCTCCTTATACAGTAACAAAAAACTTAATGTAACAGATTGCGGATTGCACTAACAGTGAAGTCAACTACCTATGGAACAAACCAAAGGCTCCCAAGAGCAATTTAACACTACATGCCTACAATGCCATCATATCAAGACAACAAGCTGCAACATATATAAAAAACAGGTATGTTTCAACAAACTTAATTTGGCACCATAAAAGTTAAATTCATTAACTGTTGAAACATAACAATATATATATATATATGTTCAAAGACACAAAAAGATACACATTAACAAGTGTTGGTCAACACATCCTGACAAGCCTGCCCATTGGCAACAATGCTTGAACCCAAAATAGATTTCAAAAACAACAAAACCAAACACATCAATACACCATCCTCATCACGAATGACAGCTCTGCTCGCTTCTTCATGACATTCACCATAATCGCCTCCACTCAAATCTTCCAACTGGTAAGTTCAAATACCGCACAGAATCGAAGGATACAAAAGCTCTAGCTCTCCAATAACATAGTCCCTCTCAGCGACACGCCCCCTAATTTCTTGGGCTTTTTCATCAACTCTCCTTCATCCACCATAGTCACATTGACCTCCCTCTGAAATTGAACGACCATCATATCCCTAACAAGACTTTGTTTGCTATGTGTATTTTGCTTGTTAAAAGGCAGATTTGTGTTAGATTATCATTGCTATAGTGTGATAGTACATGACTTATGACCCGTTTGATTTGACTACCATCCTAGAGCCACCAAATACAATAGAAAGTAATGATGTGTTTTGCTTCCCATAAACAACCATTAATTAAACAACCTTTCACATACTTGGCGTTCGTTTTCAAATACACTCCCAATAAAAATTAATTTGCTGTTATTAAAAAAAATTGCAAACCAAATTAAAAAAAAAATTATATTTATATATATGAAACCAGGGGAAAAAAATGGAAGATAAAAACTACAAACATGATACTTCCAGAATTTAACCATTGTAGATAGATAACCAACACTAATCTATCTTAAGTACACACAACTCAAACCACTGCATGCCATTTGTTTACTTACAATTCAACTTTGTTGATTGAATGGCACGTCAAACCTAGGATCGTTTATGCAATTTATAGATCATCCTAGATCTGGCAGATTCAATTAACAAACCTGCATTGCAGCTGGACAAAAAAACTACAGTGACTTACTTGGTATGCGTTACTATATTTTGTCGTCTCATCAAATACTCTATTTGTTCCAGTTTTCAGGCACATTCACTTAATGGCTATTTTTTTTCCCTTTAATTGCTACTTGCTTATCCATTAGGTTAGTGATTCTTTATAATAACTGTTGTTTAAATAGTGTACTTGCTTATTTAAGATTTGATCAACTAAAAGTTAGGTGTCTCAAAAAATATTTTCCTGAATATACTATAATCTTTGTATGCCATAAGTAGACAACATTTAATTAAATTGAGGGTCTGACAATAGTGGTGTTTGTGTTGCAGGAATGCCATAATTCTTTAGAAGTTTGTCAACGTCACTTATTGACTGATTAGCATGAATATGAAACTTAAAAGTAGCAACAAAAGCAAGGGCAAAAAAGTACCGAAGCAACTGATAATGCAATTTGCAACTGAGACAAATACACTAGGTAATTACAAGATTGTCCACCCATTTTAATATTGGTCTTATGCTCATATTTTGGGCCTATACGTAAGAGTATTATGGTTCGAAAATCTAATTTTGGGTTCTAAATATATGTTCAGATTTTGTTTTGCCTTTGGGTCATCTTCACGTGGCTTCTGAGGTGTATATTGGAATCGTAGATCATCTAGGAAAGGCCAACGTTGACCGGCTTGCAATTGAGGTAATCATTATAGTTGTAAGAATAAAAATGTATGGTTAATTTAATTGTGCTTCAATCTAACCACTCACTATATTTCTCACAGGTTCAGGAATGTTGGTTTCACTTCAACCCGAAAGTCATTTTTATACATGCAACCCATATAAGGTTAGAAGCGACAATGCACTCCATTATTTGTTGCTTCAAAATTTTTTGTGTCACCACCATTCATGTGTCGTAAGTATGTGATTGAAAATATGTCTATGCAACATGCAATTCAGAATCTGTCATGCCACATAGATTGCTCTCAAGCCTGCACTGCACAATTTTGGATTCACTCTTTTTTTTCACTGCACAGCACATTGACCGCTTCTTTTCATGAAATGAGAATCTTTAGTTCACTATTTTTTTCTTCAAGCATACACTGCACATATGTACATATTCCACTCTTGAAATTTGATCATGCAAAAACACTCCAATGAAGCCTGCACATTGTCTGCTTTAATCACATCAAACCTGTATGCATTGACTGCTTTAATTCACTATTTTTTTCTTCCAGACTACATATTGTGCACATATTCCATTGATAAACCAAAGGCTCATCTGAAATTTCATCTATAAAAAGGCTCTCCACCAAACATTCATTCACAAAAACAATAATCTTAAACAAACCACACCATGAATTCCAACAAGAATTTTTTTTTTCTTTTTCATTTCCATCTTTATATCAGAAGGACAAAGCAAAAGCACATACACTGACTTTTTGTGTGTGTGTGTGTATGTGTGTGTGTGTGTGTGCAGAAATCAACAACATTTCAACCAGTGAATCAAGCTCAGAAGGTCTTGATCTTCCTGTGTCATGGGAAGGCTACTTTCCACTTGGTTACTGTGGCTCAAGCTAAAAAAAACAAGATGCTAGGAAGACTAAAGCTCCCAAACAGCTTGCCCAAAAAACTACTGATACTATGGGTAAAACTCCAAGACACATTGCGAACAGTGGCGGACCCAGCCGAAAAACCAAGGTGGTTCCCTTTTTATCTATTATAGACACAAAAGTTAACTAGGCAATAATCAATGTATCCTACCAGTTGGGTCGGGTCGGATCGGGTCTAGTTTAACAAAGTTACATTAATATAAAATTCAACGAAAACATTTTAAAGGGGGAGTAATAGTTAAAGTAGATACAGTAATATTTGAGTTTTGATAGCCATTACAGTATTACTTAAAGACATATTATATATGCTTTTATCAATTACTATAGAGTAGTACTAACTAGCATTTTCAGTTCACGACGTAATACTATACAAATTTCGTTAGTTTTGATTAAAAGATATACATAAGTGCACCAGTAACATGTACTTGACACTGGTTTCATATTTTTGCAGGATTGTTTAAGTTTTTTCTTAAGGTAATAAAATAACAAAATTACTTACTGGTAAAACAAGAGGATATGTTAAAAAGTTCTATAACAGTATAATACTTTGTAATTTAGCCTTTTTTGTGAAAGCCTGAAAATGAGGGTATGAAAATGCAACCTTATATAATGTGGAGGGGTTAAATAGAGTTTTGAATTAAAAAAGAAAAAAAATCATTAAATAATGTTATATATTTTAAATTTCCAGTCTTCTTCCTTATCATATTCACAACCTCAATCTTCCATTAAAGGGACCAGCTGCTTCGTTTCTTATTTTTGTTTTCCCAACCAATTCTTTTTCTTTCTTCTTTCTTATTTTCAATCCCAGGTGATTCCCGATCTAATTCTAAGGTAGGTCTTTTTTTTTTCATGTATGACTCTTCTAAAAGGCATCGATTCCTAAGGTGGTTCCCTGGAATCACCTTGTTGTGCATAAGTCCGCCCCTGATTGCGAAAGAGGCTTTTAATGCCAGAGCCAAGGTCATTGGCCTTCCCAATGTTCAGTTTTGTCAAGAGATAGGTATGAAACCATTTGCCAAAGACGGGTCAAAAGGGAAGGGGAAAAAAACTAGCAATTAGTCATGAATGATGTATGTCGGTGATTTCTCTATGGCTTAAATGCCCTTGAATAAAACTGTTGAAAGGCTAATGAAGTATAATGTTTGGCAGCTTTTCTTTGTCTTGCTAACTGAACTTGGCCGAAAAACAGAACTTGCCTGGGTGAACATATAGTTGCACCCATGCTGTTTTCAGGTGTCACTCCCATTGGCATATCATCAGTTTTTCTGCAAATTGCCTATTCTGTTAGTGCGGTTTTGATTTTTATATTGCTGTTACACACGAGTATTTGTTGTTTTTATGTTGGGACCGTTACTGAGCTTCGCTCGATTACCACTTCCACTTAATGATGCTATTCATATTGATGTTGGTGAAATGTAATTGTCGGAAACTTTGATTTCATGATCATGGGTTACAAATGCAAACAAGACCCCATGAATGTTAAACTGATGCACAAAAGAAAAAGACGGATTATGCGTTTACTCTCAAACTACTATGTTTGAACACGGCTTTAAAAAAACACACCGCCGCAAGGTGCGGGCTCTCCCACTCGTACTTAATAAATGTGGATCCATAAGTTTGATCATTGGAAACACGAAATCGTCTAGCTAGGGTTTATAGTCCTGCATCATCGTTTGGTCATAATTTTATTCGGAATTAACTGACTTAAAACCATTATGGCCGATCAGGTACATGTGTTCTTTCTTCATGCTATAATATATGTATCGATTAATTGTATTAATCTCGGAAGCTAACTAATTTTTTTTTTTAATATGATATTGATTGATGGTCAGCATGAGGAGGTTATTATGATCGTTATCGACAATTCTCGATGGATGCAGAGCTTAGCAAGTAGATGCTATGATGATCAACTTGCAGCTATTCGATTGTATTGCCAAGCTAAACTTCAGGTCATTTATTTATTTATTTTCCCCCCAAATATATGTGTACAAGTAGATTATTTACCCGGGCTTGTGTATGAGGAGATGTTTCGATATGTTGAAGATTTGCCCGGGCTTGTGATTTATCTACTTTGGATTATTATTTTATTTTTTTTTTTTTTTTTATTATTAACATCACTTTATTAAAAACTCAAAGGATTTACAATAAATTAGTGGGAAGCCGCGACACTAGTTGGGCTCCCACACCTTTTTGAATACAAAAGCTAAGTCTGTGAAAAATAAAAGCCCCACTCTTGACACTATTCGAGTGGCTAATAGCAACCGTCTTGATACGTGAAATCGTGTCCAAAGCTTCCATGTCAAGCTCCCCAAATGTAGAGAAGGCAAATGGGATGAACTTGTAACCATTTTCTTCACATTTGGACACATATTTCTTTTTCTTCTTCTCCACAGCGTTATGTAAGGCCACCCTGGGAGCCCACGCAGACGCATCGATACCCGCAAAAGGAGAGATTCCAGTCACATCCAAACAAGCGTCCTTACCTTGGATCCAGTTGAATAATAGCAAGTCTGCCGCGGGCAGCTCTTTTCCGTACTCGAAAGAAACCCCATGAGGCCTCCTTTTTCACCATAATCCCAACCTTGGAACATATGTCGACAAGAATATCACGCACCAAATTATGTCTGAATTTCACCCCCACTTCACTGGAACAGTGGACTGCATGATCCCCCCATTGGTCCATGCGATGCTTTGCACCAAGTGGAGCTAACTTCAGAAAACATAGGTATGGTAAGCCTATAACACAATACCGAACGGAATTGGCGATGGTTCAAATACCATCCAAAAAATTAGTGGGAAGCCGAGAAACCAACTGGGCCCCCACACCTCTAGCAATAGCAAAACCAATCCTATTAAAAATATGAACCGCAGCACGTGCCCCAATGTCTTGAGTCATAGAGAATCGCCGAATACGCTTTAGTAAGGTTACTGCATCCTTCTCAAGTTCTCCAAAGAAGAAAAAAGGGGAGAAACCCATATCCATATCCGCACATTTAGCATCGACTTTACACGGCGTAGCGCATCAATGACCGCACGCCTCGCATAAAATCAGTCATCCCAGATTGCGCGGCGACGATCCCAAGATCAACACATACATCACGCCCACTATCCCAAGAGTAAAGCAATATATCAGCCGGTCGTAAGGATCTGTCCCTATCTCCATAAAGCCCAATATCCACCTCCTTACGAGCTGAAATTCCGGACCGAGAACATATATCAACAAGAACATCACGCACAAGGATGTAACAAAGTGTTTACAATGACAAAAAGAAGTCTGATAATTTCAACTAGATGTTGAAGATTGCTAATTTTTTTTTCTCGGTCACTTTCATTACAGTCTAACCCGAAGAACGCTATTGGCCTATTAACAATGGCCGGTCGTGGAATTTATTGTTCTCATCTTAATCCTACTAGTGATGTTGACGAAATCATGACTCGCTTGCATCGAGGTTAATTCTTCTTCTTCTTCTTCTTCTTTGGAGTCTCAATTAGTATATGCATGATGTTTGAACTTCACCGTTCTACTTGTTTCTCAGGTATCATGTATGGCGGTGACTTGGACCTTTATAGAGGGATCACTTGTTCCCTGGCGATACTTACGCAGCTTCATTTTCAAGCTAAGCATAAAAGGTTGCTTGTCTGTCTTGGAAGGTATGTTTTTAATCCAAGTCTTTTTCACCCTAGTACTTTTATCTATCTATCTATCTACTTGTTTTGCTAATTTCTCTTGCCATGCCAGTCTTACAAATTTAGATTTTGATGTAGCCCTGCAATATGGATACACTGCTAAAAGAATGGGTGTAGCTGTTGATGTGGTCAACTTCCGTCCTAAGCTTAAGGACGAGCTGGAAGCATTTTTTGTTGCTGTCGATAATTATGCCAACAACCACATTAAACACATTCAACCTGGATCTTTCTCTTGCCATGCCTGTCCTAAAAATTTAGACTTTGATGTAGCCCTGCCATATGGATACACCGCTAAAAGACTGGGTGTAGCTGTTGATGTGGTCAACTTCCATCCTAAGCTTAAGGACGAGCTGGAAGCATTTGTTGTTGCTGCCGATAATTACGCCAACAGCCACATTAAACACATTCAACCTGGATCTTCTCTTCCTGTAATTCGTGAAGCCCTATCCAGGTATCTCTCTCTTTCTCTGTATGTATGTATTTCTTGCTTTTATTTGACTCTTATTATTATTATCATAGGAAATTACAAGAAATTAGTGGGGAGCCGAGAAATTAACTGGGCCCCCACTCCTCTAGCAATAGCAAAACAAACCCTACTAAAAATATAGCAAGAAATTATTATTATTATTATTATTATTATTATTATAAATCAACACTTTATTAAAAACTCATAAGATTTATAAAAAATTGTAGTGCCGAGAAACTAACTCCCACACCTCTAAAGAATAAAAAACCAATCCTATTAAAACATCACTTTATTAGAAATTGAAAGATTTACAAGAATTAGTGTGAGCAGCGAAACAATCTGGGCCCCCACAACTCTAGCTATAAAAAGTGATCCTACTAAAAATATGAAGCAAGAAGACGCAAACATCTTGAGTCATCGAGAACTTTCGGATCCGCTTTAGTAAGGCCACAACATCTTTCTCAAGTTCCCCAAAGGAAGAGAATGAAAAGGGGAGAAAACCATATCCAATATCTACACACTTAGCTTCATACTTGACGCGTTTACGTTGCGCAGCCTCAAACACCGCATGACCGGGCACAAAATCCACCATCCCAGTTTTCGTCAAGGGCGATGAGTAGAGCAATATATCAGCACGACGCAAGGGTTTGTCTGGCCCTCCACCAAGCCCACTATCAACTGCCTTACAAGCTGAAATCCCAGACCTAAAACAGATGTCGACAAGGGTATCACGCACAATGTTATGTTGGTGTTTAATACCAACAATACCGGCACAAGATACAACATGGTCTCCATAAATATCCCCTGCAAAGACCCTAGAGCAAGCAGAGCACGGCTTCGGACTAGAGAATAAAGGAACACCCAACCGATAGCATACCACACACCGGTAAGTCCTACTGTTCATAGTCTGTCCTAACCCAGAGATCGGAACCACCCTAAGCCAGTCAGAAGTATGCTCCTCCATCTGAGATTTCCATAGGGCCAAAGGGAGTTTACAAGAAATTGGTGGGAAGCCGAGACACAAGTTAGGCTCCCACTCCTTTATGTGTGTTTTGGCTTATACTATGATTCCTTTTTTTTTTCTATACATCTACTCTCAGCTTTCCACCAATCATCACTCGTGAGTTAATGGAACAAGGAGAGATAGCTGCTGCTGCTGCAGCAATGAAGAAAAAAGACAAAGAGAAAGCAGACAGCATACGAGAGATGGAACTACTGAATCGCAAGGGGAAGAATCAAGCTGCTGATGCTGCATATGATGCTCATGCTAAAGCACGAAGAAAGGAACTTCTGAACAAATTTAACGCACTATCACACGTACTAGATGATGAAAGGTGAATTTGGCGAAGTTTGGTGCGTGTCCGCTGCTGAATTGTATTGTTCATGTATGTGTACGCTGCTAAGTTGTTCTCTGGGAAACAGATATGTGGCTGTTTGAATAACATTGTAGTAATCTATTGCTTAGTGTGTAAACGTCACTACTACAAAAACAGCCTTTTAGACCTTCTTATATAGACCCTTTAACACACCCACGGCTGCTCCTTCATCTCCGAACACACACACCGCCACCACCACCGTTGCTCCGACTATTTGCTGGGGTTGTTCCTGGGCAGTCTATTCTGAAACAAAGAGTTTATTGCTCAGCAGTCTATTGCTCGCCATAAATCTGCATATGATTCTGAAACAAAAAGCAAGTACTTTTTTTCTATAATTGAAGTTCGTATTTTTAAACACTTTGCTTTTTGTTTATTATATGGTACTATTGAATGCTGTTATTATCTGTTTGGTTTGGAAACTTAAATTATTTGAGTTGAAATTTTATAGTTTGATAAAAGTCTCAATTGAAGCAGTGTCAAAATTGATTGCCCATGATTGCATTGAAATGCCCATCACTTGCTTGATAAAAGTCCTTAGATATCGTATGTGAGAAGTGTTGCCAATTCCTCTAATCAGAATTGTCATCATAGAGGACCGTATGGTTCGAAAGTTACGAGAGGACACGATCTTACTAGAAAGTATTTTAGCCTCACCACTTTGATCGAAAAATATTTTATACTTAGCATCGATATCCAATTCAAATTTGGTTTGTAACTTATAATGTAAATCTTCAAAGCATGGTTAAAAAGTTTCCTGCTGCATGTCATGATATCAGGAATCCATCTCTCTAATGCTAATATGGAAGGAGCACTTGTTACACACTTACACGATCGTGGGCGTTGGCCAACCATTGTGGTTGTTGTGATTTGTAGTTTAATTTATGTTGTTTCTTGATGCAGAGGTCTTTTGGATTTTACATGGAACAGATACGATCATAGCATTGGTGTTGGAGATACTCCAACAAAAAGGTTAATTTAGAGCGGAAAAGAATCACCAAGAATCTCCAATAAATGGTCGAGAAAGAACCCTCGCCAACACCAAAAGACAGTCCACTTTTATTCCATTAGAAACCATCATGCTAGTCGACTGTAAGGACCTTAAGTCCTCACTCAGTGTGCTGTGCTTTCGTAATGTTCAGATCTTTCATCTTTAAAATAGCGCTTAGCACATGCTGCTATCTTTTTTCTGTTAAAAACAAATTAACATGTGCGATGCCCGTATAATAATAGGATATTTTATGTGGATATACTTTATACCCCTATGTATGTGATTGATGTGGTTTTGAGGTCAAGAAGACTCATGAACTCATCTTAACCATGTACTTATAATAATATTGTAGAGGTTCTCCTGGATACAAACTGCTTAGGATGATATTAACGAGGATGTTTGCGATTTCTACTTCGTTATTGAAACTGTATATGAAGTGTGCATTCACTTGTGAAGTCGTGTTGTATTGATCAGAGGCCGTATCCTAGCTGCGTAGCTGGTACATGACATAGTTTCGCCCTCGTAATTACCATTGTCATTTGAAGAGACTATCTTCATCATCTCGGGATACACACTACGATTCGTTAAGCAATGTTTTTCCATCCTGCTTACATAAGCAAACACTAAATAGGGGTCTAAATTTTATTAATTTAGTTTGCTAAACATGTGTGCTGTGTTATAACTTGCAGGACTAGCTAACAAGGAGATTAGGATCAGCTAACAAGAAGAATATGAAGAATTTCAGAATTCAAGTTAGAATCTGTAGGTTTGTGGTATGATTGAGTCTTAAGGTTTAGGTACAAATCAAATTAGTGGATCTTTGAAGCTGCATATAGGGGATTTTTGCTTATTTAAAAATGCTTATAAATGATATATGATTTTGCTTATTGTAACTACTTGCTACTGATTGTTTTAGTATTGCTTATTGAAACTGGACCTTATAGGGTTGTTTGGGATTTCATTATTAAACCGCTTATAGAGGGCATGGGACGGTTCAATATTGCATGTTGAAACTATTGCTCTTCTATTAAGGGGCTGTTTAAGATTGCTTATCAAAGCTGCTTATAATTAAAGACCTTACAAACAGTCTTAATAAGCAATCCTAGACCCTTAATAAAAATCCTAGACCCTTAATAAAAGTGCAATAATATTAATAGGCAATATTGAATTGTCCCATTTCCTCTATAAGTAGTTTAATTATGCAAACCCAAACAGCCCAGAAATATTTTTCCCCAAAAAATCATATTTAGACCGGTTAAAATGATAGAAACCGGTCTGTCCTCTTTTAGACCGGTGCACAAACCGGTCTTTATATCAAAAAGCTTTTAGACCTCCCCTTGTCTAGACCGGTCTAAAAGCCTTCTACAACCGGTCTAAAAGTCCTTTGTGCATATTTTGTTTAAGAAAAGATATTTAGATTTTAAAGATGTGTTATATGTATTTGACTCTATTGGATATTTAAAGTGTAGCAAACATCTAACAATTCAAGTTGCTGATTTACCTCTGGTCTTTAGCTGGTACGTGATGGTAATTATATGCACCAGAGCACAAGGTGCATGCATAGCACCTGATAAAGACCAGAAAATCTGATTTACCTCTGGTCTTTAGCTGGTACGTGATAGTGGGGCTGAGACACTCAGTTTTTGAAGTGACTCATTTGAACTAGTTGAAAGTTTGTGTTCATTTCTTCAAAAAGGTCATATCTTACCAAGGTGTGCCTAGCTTTTCATTTAGTTGACATGGTATGGTTCTAAGGGACGAACAATTGACCTGCAACACTTTCACAGGAACAAGTATCGCTCTAATTGGAAGACCTTGTAAGAATGAGGCACATGTTGGGGGTTGTTTAATATTCACACATCCATTGCCACAAGACTATGAATTAGACACAACCAGATGACCAGGCACAATGAGTTCAACAAAAAATAAACGTACGACAATGATCTTTACTAATAAAATTCTGACAGATTGCTATTCAAATTTAATGATACTCAACTTTGACAGACAGCCAAAGCTGTAACGAATGATCAAAAACTGGTTTTTCAGACTTGTAACAGTATCAAATAATTAAGATGATAAGCTTGCTAAAACCATTTCCATTGCAGCCTGAGTCCACAGACTACTGCTCATGCATCTTGTTTCCAAACAAAAGGGTACTGAAAAATCTTCCAAAAGCAGTATTGCTTAAGAACAAAGTTTAAGAACCCTTCAACCGAAAAAAGATAAATGATGGTAATAAGTGATGCCAAAAACGGTACTGGATCAAATAAAAAGCTTCACTTGTCTAGAAAGTCTAGAAAGTGATCTTATCCGTCCATTTCTCTATCTATCAAGTGATGTGATCTTATCCGTCCATTTCTCTATCAATTGTAATCACTGAACAAAAGAGGGCAACTTAGTCTTTTCATCCCTCAAAGCTGTCAGCCTCTACCCTCTATTTGCAGGTCTCCCACATTACACTTTCAAAATCATACCAAAACACAAAATTACGGCTTCCTAGCAGATCGAACGTGTTCGGAATTCAACCAAGAATTCGAAATACAATAACAAATAGAAACTCAATCGACAAATATTATTTTTATCCGGATATTGATAATTTATCGAAAATCACGATTTGAATCAGGAATTCGATTTTGAATCGTGAGTTAAAGAAATCAAGTTGCGTATTTGGATTTCGAAGAATTAAATCGCAACATGAAGAGAACTGAGATATGGAGTTGAAGAAATAAGATTCGTTGAATTCTAATAAAGAAATGTGCAGATGAGCTTCAGCAAAGATCTCGTTTTCAAATTATGTCCCATTTTATTTTTCCCTTTTTGTGTTATTTTCTAATGTTTGACTGAGTTTTTCAAAGTGATTTTTAAACAAGGAGGTGACATGTCTAATGTTGTAGATGTGTACGTGTTAGTAAATGATGTAAAATACTAATGAACAAAGGACAATATCATCGTTTTGATGTATGTTCCACCATGATCTCAATTATTTAATGAGTTAATTGCATTTTTGGTCCCTAAGATATGGCCAAATTGTAGGTTTTCTCCTAACGTTTTGAAAATGCAGTGATAGTCTTTATTTTGAAGGTTTGGCTGCATGTTTGGTCCCTAGTCTGCAATTTAGGGACCAAACATGCAACTGAAACTTCAAAGTTTTAAGGACTACATTTGCAATTTATGGACCAAACATGCAACAAAACATTCAAAATGGGGACTACCGATGCACTTTTGAAACGTTAGGGATGAAACCTACAATTTGGCCATACCTTAGGGAACAAAAATGCAATTTACTCTTATTTAAATAAATTTCATTAGTAATTTTTATGTATGTTTTGTTTTCTTTTTTAGTTGATCAACATTAGTTTTTTTGGTTAATCAGTTATTGACTTTTTAGCTATTATGTTATCAAATGTTCATCAATTTCATTATTTAATAAAAAGTATCGTTCATCAATAAAAAATGTTATTCATCAACAAAAAAAGACGTTCATTTTTTGGTAAAAGGGTTACCCTGGTAAAAAAAAAGATGTTCATTTGTTCGTCAGTTCATCAATTAGTTGTTCATCGTTTCATCCGTTTTTAAAAAAAATTCACAATGTTCATCAGTTCATCAATTAGTTGTTCATCAGTTCATCAATTGTTCATCAATTAATTGTTCATCAGTTCATCGATTACTCTTGTTCATCAGTTAGTATTGTTCATCAATAAAAAGAGTTGTTCATCAGTTCTCTTAAATTTTGTTCATCAGTTACAACACAATATTCATCAGTTAGAGTACGTTGTTCATCGGTCATCGGTTTTCAAAAAAAAATACATTATCCATC
Organism: Chrysanthemum makinoi; assembly: GCA_910596185.1. Taxonomy (NCBI): domain Eukaryota; kingdom Viridiplantae; phylum Streptophyta; class Magnoliopsida; order Asterales; family Asteraceae; genus Chrysanthemum; species Chrysanthemum makinoi. The sequence goes on along the minus strand of OU343222.1, from coordinate 328,047,285 downwards.
AGTTCATCAGTTTTCTTTTAAAAAAAATCACATTGTTCATCAGTTCATCAATTAGTTGTTCATCAATTCATCAGTTTTTAAAAAAAATCACAATGTTCATCAGTTCATCAATTAGTTGTTCATCAGTTCATCAGTTAGTTGTTCATCAGTTCATCAATTAGTTGTTCATCAGTTCATCGATTAGGCTTGTTCATCAGTTAGTATTGTTCATCAATAAAAAGAGTTGTTCATCAATTCTCTTAAATTTTATTCATCAGTTTATCGGTTTTCCAAAAAAAATCCTAATGTTCATCAGTTGTCGAAAAAATTTATAATGTTCATCAGTTATAGTCACAATGTTCATCAGTTTATCATTTGGTTGTTCATCCGTTAAAAAGACCAAAAATAACAAAACACGTATTTTGGTATACCAATTAGTGCATTTGAATGTACTTTTATAAGAAAAATCTCTTTTTAGGCATTTTATCAAACACTTTGTATGCACTAAATATGACTAAAACGTAATCATTAACGTGCAATATCTCACTCATATCATATCGGATTTGAGTGATTCAAATTTCTAGGTAAAGAAGGTCAAAAACCTACAATTTTTATGTTTTAAGTTTTGTAAAATTCGGCTTTTAAACTAGTCGAAATTATAGCCGGAAATGCCGAAAATTTTAAGAAAATTAACACTCACTTAAAAAGTTGAAAAAAAAAGCTGCGATTTATATATCAAAATGCATACCAAATTAAAGAGAATCTAAAAAATTATGATGAAATCGGTTTTCTATAAAAGTTTGTCGTTTGAAAGTTATTTGCATTTGAAGTTTTGGGGTGAAATAAAAAAACATGTTAAAAGGACTAAAATGCCCCCTAACCAAAACATGTTGAGTGGGGGACACATGTCAATCAATGGTAGGCTTTCTAGCCTTTTTAAATTTTTTCACTTTGCAAGGGTGATAAAGTTTTAAAATGTACCTATTTGAGGGGTCGTTTAAGCCCTTATTTGTCACTTTTGTATCCGTTATTACTTAATATCGTTCCTTTTCACTTTTTAGGTCTCTTGAAGGCAAATTGCTGGAATGACACTTATTTGGACGAAAAGGCGCGGATATACGAAGAAAATGGCCAATGTCAAGAATCGAGACACTGCCGAAATACAAGGGACGGAGTCGTGTTAATCAGACGCCGTCGCATCACTTTTGACGGCCGTAGCCAAATTGCTTATTTTCGTGACGCGGTCGCTTTAAAAAGAGTAGGTCGTCGCGAACTGCGCCTAGATTTGATCCATCGACGGTCGAGATCGGAAGGGACTCGGCATCACAGCATAAGGTGACGCCGCCGCAGACTAACGTGGACAAGGCGAAACCCTAATGACGCACTGACGGCCACAAATCATAAGGTGATGCCGTCGCGATTGTAATCTTATATATAGAATCCGAATTTTTCAGTTTTAGTGTGTAGTCTTTTGGAGTAAAACCTAAACCGAACCAAAGGTCAGTCTTTTACAGATATTTTAGGGTTCCAAACGCTATCTTACATCAAGATAAGTGTTTTACTTCATTAATTCAATTATGTCTTCAATTATTTGTGTGTATGCTTGCATGTTCTCCATGTCCGGCTATTTTATTTGTGTGTTTGCTAGTGGAATATGAAACTTAATTATTGAATATTGATTGGTTGTCTCTTATCTTAATGAATGTAATGCGATAGGTCATTCGTTGTGTAGTTAATGCTTGATTAATCTTTGTGAACCATAGACTATAACACCTAGAGTAGTTGTAGGCTAAACCATCCAAAGAGTACCTTAGAGTTAGAGTTTATAATTCCTAGAGATTTTGTAGACGAGACCCTTAGGTAGTTTCAAAGAGTTAGGGACAAACGATACCTCGACTTCAGACACACAACACGATTAAGAATAAGGACGTTACAATTCAACCATCAATAGGAGATAATTAAGGAGTAATAAAACCTAAGTAAACACATCTTTAAACCATCATACGAGCACACAATAATTAGACATAGACTGCATACACCTTAGATTAGATAATTAGACAAGTAGAGTAATCGGTAGAAATACCAACCCCCAAATCCAAACCCCGAGATTCGTACCTTTCTAATTCCTAAAAAACATAAAAAGATAAAAAAATAATCTTCCTCAACCCCAACCTTAGCGTAGTAACTTCTCACTAGCATTCCTATTCCCCTAGAGAACGATATCAATACGCGTGGCTTACCCTAATACTACACTACAACGATTAGGTTCACTGCCTAGGGTGTTATAAAACTTGCTCGAAGAAAAGGAAGTTCCTTTGACCCCGAACGACGCGTGAAGCGTTATCAAGTTTTACGCCGGAATAGAATAGCTAGTTAGTATTCCACCTCGTTTAGGTTTCTTTGCTTGATTCCTATCAAGTAAAAAAAAATTTTCTCAATTTTTAGCTTTCTCATAGTCTATCCCCCTTCTTCGTGACCTTTGTTCGTAAAATCCATCACTCACCATGATACGTGTCTTCCGCCGAAGATTCTTCACCCTACCCGTTCCCAATCCCGAAATTAAGAACACAATCCCACAAAACCCTTCACCCGTTCACCATTTTGGAAATCACCTAGGGCATAATGAGATAAATTGGCAACAACAAAGTCCTTTCTATGACTCAGATTCCGATGAGGAATTTGATTATGGTGAAGCACTTGATAGCGGGGAGGTCATCAATGAATTTAGTTTTGAAATTGAGGAAGACCCCTCCCAATGTTTTGACCCTAGGTGTATAATTGAGAAAGATGGTCCCTTTAACATGCAATTCCCTTGCAAAATAGGATTAGAAGGGTTCGATGCTTACTTGAATTCATTCTTGCCTTTGAACTTAATCTCAAGGGACCTATACAATAAAATCAAGATCAATGAGTTAACTTATCAAGGGAACAATGTTGTTGAAGCATTCACTCATTTGCACGTGTTTGTTGGAAGCTTTGCTTATTTGGTAGAGTTCATGGTCTTAGAAGACTTAGAAGAATTTATTGATAAGGACCTCACTCAAGTAATTTTGGAAAACCTTTCAAAAGAATGACTAGGTTGAATGAACGGATGATTGATGGTCTAATTACATTCTCTGATGAAGTTGAAGACTTTATCTACCAAATGCCACGCGCTCATCCTAGGTTTAAACATAGGGATATTGAGGCATGTAATAGAATGACCCCTATTCCATTGCTTAGTGAAAGGGATAAGCAAAGTGGACTTAGGTACCCATATGAGAAAACTAAGCGGTATTACAGAAAAATGCCTAGAATTAGGAGATGATTACAAAAAGAATGAAAGAAAATTGGAATGGCTTAAGTATGAGCACGTGAGTGTGCACGAGACAACGTAGGGGCACGACTACGAGTCTAGCTACAAGAATCATAAATAAAGAAAATCTGTTAGGTCACAAGGTTTACAACACAAGCTTATATAAGAGATAGAGAGGCGATTGAACAAGATACCAAACACACACACACGATATAGTGAACACGGTTATGCGTAGAGCATATTTGAAAGGAATAATTTGAACAACCAACCTTCAAATGAAGGTTTACAAGAGGTATTTATAGGAGGAAGCTAGGGCAACACTCCTAGTTCCCTTCCTTTTCCTTATTGGGCTAGGCCTAGGCTTATGGCCTTCTACATAAGCCTAAGGCTAATAACAAACATAAAGGCCATAATAAGCTAACTATTACATATGAGTAACTAACACTTGAATAAGGTTTAGGAGTGATTCCAACAATCTCCCCTCAAGTGTTATTACATATGAGTAACAAACACTCAAGTGTTGGTGATGAAAACGGTGAAGGCGTTGATGTAATAGTAGCTTTGACGCCTTCTCGACATTCTTCTTTCTTGTGAGAAGAATTGCCTTGATTTAAACAATCTCCCCAGCAGGTAGAGATAGTTTATTTTGAACTATTATGCTTTGACGTCATCTTTAACATTGTTCTTTGATCATTGTTCTTTGTGGTGAAAGTGATAGTATGTTGTTGTATGCATCAAGTCGCCTCAGGTCCGCTCACTAAAGTGTCTCCACGCCGTTCTTCAACATGCTCACACGCTCCTTTGACGTTTGGAATTGATCGATGGAGTTCTTTAAGTCTTTAACTTTGTAGATTCTCTCATTGACGAAGAATCATTCCGATTTGTTGTGTTGCTTTTGGATAGAACTTCCATTAGTGATGATACTGGCATGAGCATGAGAAGAATCTGACGATCATTCCGGCCCGAGCTTCCATAAGAAGAAAACATTTAAACGCAGTTAGTAATAAGCGATTCCGGCACTTACAAGTTTGAACTTCGAGAGTGTTAATAGCATAGTGTGAAAACACAATTCTAATTCTTACAAAGCGTTTTTCCAATCGGAGTCCCACAAGTGAGATAACACGACAAAAATCAAGTACACCTACGATTCGGATGAGTCATGAGGTACACCGGCATCACCTCATGCATCAGTAGACCGTTTGAGACCACTAGAGCAATCCACGGGAGTTTGCCGGGACTACCGCCGTGGCCGTTTGATGTTGACCCGGCAGAGTTTCCATTCAATCAATGAGGATCACAAATGTGAACCTCTCATAAATGTTCTCGACGCATTGCTAAGATTTGTGAAGGACTTCGATATGAACCATCGATAACCTTATTTTTGATCATCAAGTGATTAAATGTCAAGTGTACCTAAGAGATCTTTTGATGAATCTCGAGGCTCTAGACTCAATAGTGCGTTTTGGTTTTCCCTGAAGGAGACTGTGGGAGAGGGTCTCCTTCTTCAATACCAAAGAATCTCTAAAGCCGATAGTTTTACGAGGGTTCCTCGTGAGAATGAAACAAGCTTCCGTTGAGAGAAACTTGAGTGGATAAGAAGGTTTAGTGCATGCGTCACTGGGTCCATAATGACTTTTAATCTTCTCATACACGGCCACTAAGTGACAAACCAGAGCATATGAATTGAACCCTGTCGCTCTAAGTTGAATAATCTGGAGGGCTATTTCTTTTCACCCTTTTCTTTGCATTTCTTTTAATTCTTCAACTCCTTCTTTCTCCGATTCTCATTTTCTCCTTTTACAATCATACCTAAGGACTTCTAAATACTAACTATTTGTGGTCTCCTAGGGTAGATCCATCCGCTCGGCGATCATAGACGGTTATTCCTAACCTTAGTCACCTTATAACTCCATGACTAACCTATGTTGCCATAAAACCACTGATATGAAAAATCTCTCAAAGTGTTTATGAATGAAAAACATTTTAGTACCACTGTTGAGATAAGATTTTGCATAAATACTCCTCCTCCACATGTGCTTAATAGTTTTAACGGTTAAAATGCACAGTGAGGAAAGAGCGCGCACTTTTGAATTGATTAACTCAAGATAGATTCCCCGCTGACATTACGCATGGCATAGTTAAAGAGTTGTGTCGTCTTTGTGACAACTAGCTCTCTAACTACCTTGAAGGTGTAGACAATCCTCGAAAGGTCGCTCAAACCCGCCGAGTTCATGTTTATCAAGAGTTTCTCGAATGGTACATTCTACTCGCAAGTCCTTGCGAGACACGCTACATCACTAGCGTAACTATTTGAAATTATTACCCGCCCAGACAAGTCTTTTCGAAGTTACTAAGAAGCAGCATCGTCAATTCATTGGTTAAGTCCTAAGCACAATGATTCATTTGCATTTTACACAACATATTTCTTATCACGTATTTTCTCCCCCTCAAAATGGCATATTAAAGTGTTATTTTTGAAACGTTTGAGAATAAATATGACCATTTCAGTGTCGGGAAGAATGACCATGTGAACAAAGTTTCAAATACTCCCCCTCAACAAGTGATATAAACGGTTGAGGTTTTGAAAACATAGGGAAGTACTTGTTCTTTTGAGCAAAACCTTGAAAAGGAAAGGTTTGATAGGTTTTACTCAAAAGTAAAAAGCTTTCGCTCCTTTTCTAAGGATTGTGGCAGCAGGCGCATCAACGTGGTCCTTTATTTACAAGTACGGGTTGTACATTGTAATGTGTGCACAAGCCATTGACATAATTAATCAAACATCCAAAATGATATGAAGTAAAAAATTCAAGGGGTACCGTGAAGTGCTGATGTTCCCAGAGTGTGCACGTATGAAATCCTGTTATGTTTCTCCGGGTCGACCAATCCACATAACTCTCCAATCGCCTGAACCGATCCCTTCGAAACAACCGCTCATCAATCATTGTGATGATCCGCCTCACATCCCTCCTTTCCCGAGAGCCCCAGCCTAGGAGACCCAATTTTCTGGCGTATATCCTTCAACCCGTATGCCAATCCATCCCTAACCAGCTTCAAGGTATGATCCCCGAACTTGTGGAGTTCACTACACGCTATTAAGCAGTTTCTTTGAAGTTCACTACGGTAAACAACCAAAGGTTTGCCGATGAGTGTATATTGAGATAGCCGTTGATATCGAAGATCCAACTTTGGAGGAGTGAAGTTGACACGCCGCTCCGATAAGATTCAATAAACCACCGAGATCTTCTACACGCCTTGATGACAACCGCCTTATGAAGATGAGAAGTGACTTGATAAATTCACGTTGTACTGCAGTTGAGAATTGTCTCATGCACCCCGCACCTTGGCAGGTACATGTCTTCGATGTCATTGAGAGACAAATTCTCAAAGTCAGACTCAGAGAAAGCATAGTCCCGTTCATCTTGTCGTTTGACTACGATCTTCTTTAGGAATGTGTAGTCCCACTTAGACGAAAGGTCAACGTGTGTGATGGCAACGATATCTTTAGAACTATGCACGATGTTGAGACTTCAACCCCACGTGCTCTATAGTAGATTCGTCGGCTTCTCGCCGATGATGAATCCCATACAATGCATCTCGGCATATGCCTCCAATCGTTGGAGAACAAGTGATTGGCACGTTCCTCAATGGCTATGCAGTTTGAGTAGACAACTTTGGAATGGAAGTGTCAACGACGTAGCATTTCTTGAGTCATCGTGCCACGTAGAAGAAAATCCGTGTCTTTGTGAAGAAGTATCCTAAAGGAATCCTTGGTTCACCTGTTTGTCCAAGTGTTGGTAGAGGTTTGGTCCAATCTGTGTAGTATGGAGGGTTGTCCCTTTGTGTGAAGTCAATGTTTGCTTCCTGTTGAGCCAATCCATGTTGTTAGACATAGCTCGAGCAATGTTTTCAAGGTGATATTCGACCCGAGGCACTTTCTGAGTCGCTTTTAGAAGTTGAAATGCTTCATTTTGATTCGCCTTCACCGCATTTCGCCATTTTCTTCACATGGAACTTTTCTGCGCATTTTTGCATGCTCCAATGTAGAACCGCTCTACCAAATTCCGACCTTCTTCAGTAGGAGTGTTGTTACAGATTAGCAAACCATTCAAATTCCTCTGTTTTATCGTCATCTAGCCATGATACGACGCTGGCCAGCGCTTCTTCTTCTTTCTTTCGAAGGCCTAGATGATGATTCTCGCTTCAACTTGTTTGGGAGAGGTGGGGTTGTTAGGTTCAAGGACCTCTTCATCGTCACCACCGTATACTCAAAGTGATCATCTATTCGAGCCTGGGTGGTAACTCGGAATCGCCTGAGGTTTTTCAAAGAAGAACGAGGAGGAGATTTTGTTGAACAGAGCCCGCTTGGAGGAGGTTGCATCAAGGAAGATTCACCGATCGCTTCTATCGCTAGATTCTTCAGCCTTCAAATCTACAAGCTTCTTGAAGTTGGTAGTCCGCCAATGCTTGAACAAATTTTCCTTCATCGAAGCAAATGTCCCGTGATCGTGCGCATATTTGTGTAAAAGCTTGGCCACCAATTCATTAACCGAGAAAACTATAGGATCGGTTGGATTGATTGTGACGGTTAAGGCGCTTGATCAATAGTTTGCTTGGCGCATTTGCATGAGATTTGATAAAGTTGTTTGGTGAACAACTCTGTGACTTTAGGAACGCATCTAAGGTACTTTTTCGTGTAGCCTTCATCATTTCGCTCAGTTCCTCTTGACGTGATTTTTCATGAATTCCTGAACAAACTTCCTTTCTCCTTTTATCTTTTCATGCTCGCATACATATGTCAGATGTGATCGCAAAGAAATTTAGCTTTTGTTGAGCACGCTTTTCTTTCCTCGACTTGTTTGACAGCTTTGGTAATCCGTTCATGAGCTTGAGAAATCCAAGATTTAGATGGTTTCTTCACGGATTTGGATGATGATTTGTTTGACTTCTTTGATGGTGGTGGCGAGAGTGAGAAGACAACTGATGATGAAGAGATATGAGGAGACTCGATCCGTTTGAGGTTCGTGAGGTTTCTTCCTTTGATCGCGCAGGACTATCTAGAAAAAACGTATCATAATCAACATCTTGATCTTTTCGACTCTCGCCTCCGTTCCTCAAACTCATATTCGATAGTATCTCCACAAGCTTTTGTTGTTTGCATAAGAGCCGGTGGCACCAGCCCTTATCGGGTTGATTAACCGCATCGAGATGGTTCAGAGGGCAAAGACCACTTGATCCTCCCCGACCACCCATTTGGTCTTTAGCAAATTCTTCAGCTTTGTTAAGGTGTCTAACTATATGTAAACTTCTTCTGTATGATATATCCAGCTGCTCTTCTTCATGATCTCGAGCTTTCATCATACCGCATATGGCTGTGAGTCTTTCCTTTTCCTCGTCACCGGACTTGGAGGTTTAGCTACTGAAGGAGGTGTTACGGTTGCAGATTCAGAGTAGGTAATCTCTTCATCTGTGTCAGTACCTTCAGAGCTTTCGTCCACAAGCTTTCTTTGCGGTTCAGGTGTAGGAATAGGTTCAGCTTCCTTTACGGAAACAATCCTTTTACGAGGAGGATTCCTTTTGGGAAGCTTCCTATAAATATATGTACTTGTAACACTTCCAGCACTGCCTCTTCTGGTCCTTCGAGTAGGTGTACCAGAAGATTTTTCATCAAGATGACCAACTTTGCCTTCTTTTACGGCTAACCGATACCTTTTATATGTTTCAAGCTTTTTGATTTCGGTGGTTAGAAAGTGATCAGGTAAAACCGAACCCTGTTTCTTTGTTGACGATTCTTTGATTCTGACAGATAGTATGGGTTCAGTCAATATGTCGTGATTATCTGGGTCATTGAGCCTCATGGGGATATCAGGATGAAGTCCAAGTGCTCTCTGGATCAACAATTTGGTGTATATGACATAGGGAATCTTGGAGCCAAGCTTCTTGTGAAATACCATCATGTCCTCCCATATCAGTGCTTCGATTTCAATGTCCTTCTTGTTGATCAACGACCAGAAAATTTTTAGTTCCATGAGCTTGGGATGCTCATAGCCACTGTCACGACCAGAGACCGATTTGGTGATGATCATGTAGAGTGTTCTCCATGGTTGAGGAATATACTTCAGCTCCACGTGTGAGTGCTTAGTAATGATTCCTGAAGCTTCATCATAACCAATATCTATCAAGAATTTCAGGACTGTCTCTTCAGTAGGGGTAGCAAAGAAGTCGGTTGGAGCGATGTCAGGAATGATGAGAACAGCTCGTAAGTCAGCAGGAGTGATAGTGACTTGTTTGTGATTAAGTGTCACATTCACTGCACTTTGACCAGTGATCCTCTGCATAGAATCCCAGAATTGTTGAATGTAGACCTCTGGAACTGTGGCAGAGTGTGAGAGCATGTTCTGGTAGGGATGATTCCTGAGAATATCCCCAGCAATCAAGCAGGAAGATTCTGAGCAAGTGAGGGTATCAAAGTCAACCCTAAGGTTGTTCTTTCCAATCTTTCTCGGATAACCCTCTTGAAAGATATCAGCAATTGTAAGAACTTCTGATGCATCCACAATCATTTGTTCAGCCATGTCGTGATCTGAAATAACATTAGCCAAAAGAACCAACATATCGAAAGACATAGTGTTAGTCAACAGAAGGTCTTATTGTCTAGCTATTGAATGTACAGTGTCAATGATTGTTACGAGTCCTAAGTCACTTGTTTGTTCAATAGTCCAATGACGTCGTGAAATGTTTTCGTGAGTTAGTTAACTTTAAGTTTTAAAGTTTATGTTATCACTTATTGTTCACAACATATCAAACGATTAAGTTTATTAGTGACATTATTGGATTCGTGACGTTATGATTAGTTTATTTACAAGTTTGTACACGTAACAATTCATTATGAAGGTCAATCCAGGCTTAAGCGTAGTTTTGGCAAAGTTAAGCGTAAGCAGTGATGATATACGCGTAGACGAAAGCTTACGCGTAGGATCCTAACTTACGCGTAAGAAATGTTACGCGTAGGAAAGGGGACCTTATGCGTAGAGCTTACGCGTAGGCGTATATAAACCTTACGCGTAAGGCTTACTCGTAAGAGTCACCCTTATGCGTAGAGGTCACTGTTTACGCATATCCTTCACAGGATACGCGTAGTCCCATTGTAGAACCTTACGCGTAATAGTTATGCGTGGAATTATTCTTACGCATAACTTGACTACGCGTAGGGTAATCCTTATGCGTAGAGTTGCAAATGACCTTGATTCTGAATATTTAAGCGTAGCAAAGCCTGAAATAAATTCATCAAATCATCAAATTAACACAACATCATTTTATCAACAAAACATGGCATGAACATTCATAAACAGTTACGCGTAGAAAAAGTCATACGCGTAGGTCAAAACCCTAAGGGTTAAGAATTACGCGTATAATTTCTAGCCATGGGATTTGCACCAAATTAATTCTGGTAGGTCTAAGTGTTTTAGAGTCTATAGGCCAAGTTATTAACATCTAACTCGTTGTGAATCAAAATTACCCAAAGTTATGAACATTAACCCTAATTCCAAATTGTTAAACAATTAGTGTTTCTGGGTGGTTAACAACCATGGAAATTATCAATTCAACAACATGACCATAACCCAACAATCTTTTAGACCAAAACACTTCACATTTGGAAAACCTCAAATCGACTCATAACCCTAATTTTCAAAATCATTAATAAGTGTTTCTGGGTGGGTTTTAATGGTTAAAATGGTGTACTTGATGTATTTGGAAACGTTTTGACACTATCCATATAACCAAAAACACACACATAATGATTATGTGTTCATACGCTTATGCGTAGAACACATAATCACTCGTAACACATTTTTTAGCCGTTGGATTTGCATGATATTAAAAATCTTAGCTTAAAAACATGTTAAGATCGTTAAACCACTTACAAAATGATGATCAAAGTAACGTATTTCTCGAATGAATCTTGGCGTAGATGAGTATGGTTGTGTGTAAAATGTGAAGTAAAAGTTAGGTGGGAGTGTTTTTTATAAAATAACTTTAACATTTTGACAGTTTTGGTCCCTCCACCTTTTCCCTTTTTCAAACAAAGCCATTTAACTTCCATTTTGGTTACAAACAAGATTTTTTAGAAAGAGACTTGACGACACTCCCCCTTGACTTAATAAAATAATGAAAGGTTATAAATTTTAGTCCGAGAAGTGTCAGTGTACCAGAAAATTTACCACCAATGATAAAAGAAACAACCGAGATATGATAACATGCAAGTACACAGATGTTTTGAGAAGTTAAAGTTTTAATTTCTCCCCTCAACACTTGATCGAAAAATACTGAATTTTGAAAGATTATAGTGTTGACGGAAGAAACGTACTTGCAATGTTGAAAGAAAATAGATAGAAGAATATTTTTGTTGTTTTATCAGATTTTATACTTTTGTATTTTGTTTTTGAAAGAATTATTTACAAAAGAGAATTTGGTGTTTGACAGGTTTTAAGACTGTTTTAGGAGGTCATCCAATTCCTCTTGAGTCAAACACCTCATACCAATCCGGTGGACCAACTCATTAAACCTAGCGGGAGGCAAGGCTTTGGTGAGAAGATCTGCCAATTGGTATTCTGTACCCACAAAATATAATTCAACAGTACCCTGTTCCACGTGATCCTTGATGAAATGATATCGAAGATCGATGTGCTTTGATTTCGAGTGCTGACTGAGTTGCACGAGATCGCAATGGCACTCCGATTGTCGCAGTACATCGGGATTCTGTCAAATACGTAACCATAGTCTTTGAGTTGTGTTCTCATCCAGATGACTTGAGCACAACACGCGGACATGGCTACATATTCTGCTTCGGTTGAGGACAGCGATGTACAATCCTGCTTCTTCGATTGCCATGACACCAGTTTATCACCAAGAAATTGTAAAGCTCCTGAAGTGCTTTTCCGTGAGTCTAAGCATCCTGCGTGGTCAGCGTCTGAAAAAGCGATTAGTTCAAAACCAGAATCCTTCGGATACCAGATCCCCAAGTTAATGGTTCCCTTTATGTATCGGAGGATTCTTTTAGCCTCAGAGAGGTGGGTTTCAGTTGGTCGCGACTGATAACGGGAGCATAGATAAACGGCAAAGACAATATCAGGTCTGCTAGCTGTTAGATACATGAGAGACCCAATAATACTACGGTATTTTGTAGGGTCCACCAATTCCCATGTAAATCAGCGTCTAGCTTCTTGGTATGAGCCATTGGTGTGGCATAGGTGTCACAGGTTTTCATTCCAAATTTGTTTAACAATTCAAGGGCATATTTGGACTGACTCAAGAAAATACCACGGGGTGATTGATGAACTTGCAGTCCTAGAAAGAACGTAAGTTCACCCATCATGGACATTTCAAAATTTTTCTTCATTAGTTTTGCAAAAGCGATTGAAAACTTTTTGTGTAGACCCAAAAATGATGTCATCCACGTAAATTTGAACAATTAAGATATGTGCCCCGTGATATTGTATAAAAAGAGTTGGGTCAACCGAACCTTTGGTGAAATTATTAGCAATGAGGAAGGATGATAGCTTATCGTACCATGCCCGAGGAGCTTGTTTGAGATCATACAGAGCTTTGTTCAGTTGTAGACGTGATTCGGAAGCTCAGGATCAACGAATCCATCTGGTTGGCTGACATAAACCGTTTCTTTAAGTTGTCCATTGAGAAACGCAGTTTTGACATCCATTTGATAGACCGTCATATTCATATGAGCCGCGAACGCTAGAAATATCCGAACAGCCTCAAGACGAGCAACCGGAGCAAAAGATTCTTCAAAGTCTATTACCTCTTCCTGACGATAACCCTTAGCCACCAGACGTGACTTATTTCGGATAACATTTCCTTCAGCATCCCATTTGTTTTTCCAAATCCATTTGAGACCAATGACGTAGACTCCTGTTGGTCTTTCAACCAGTTCCCATACTTCAAGACGTTTGAATTGGTTGAGTTCTTTCTGCATGGATTCAATCCAGTTGTCTTTTGTCATTGCGTCTTTGATGTTTTAGGTTCAGATTGGCAGACAGTGCATAAATGCAATGTTCACCGTCTGTGTGAAGACGTTGTCTCATAACGATTGGTTATTCGGTTGCCAATAATGTTTTCCAGAGGATGGTCTTTCGTCCATCTATGTGTGGAGGGTTGATGTTGATATACATTGTGCAGATTCTGAGGATTCAAATGGTTTGTTGAAGATTCCGCGACATCTGGTGCAGCAGTCTCGTTAGCAAACGGGTTGAAGAACGCATTTGGATCAAAATCTGCAGGTGGGGGTACTACATTCAAAATATCATCAGCAGCTTCATCATTGTTGGAAGCGGTTTGTTCAACTGTTGTGGTAGAGTCAACTGGTGTAGGTGCATCTGCAACAGTAGTTGTTGTAGCAGGTGTATCAGGTAAAAGAGGATTATCAGGTTGAGCAGCGGAAACAGCGGATACACCTGGAGCACGTTCGTCAATATCGTCACTGAACAGCGGAGCAAATAACCTTTCCATTTGTTGACGAGTAAGCCGGGGGCTTTGTTCAGCTAATGATGGGGTTTGGGGGAAGTTTAAGCGGTTGTGACCGGGTTCTAAGCTGTTATACTCAGAAGCCATTTCCGTAAGTTCATCGAAATGAGCATGAATCGTTTCCATCACCTGTTTTGTACGATAAAGACTCCAATGTCAGCTTTGGCTTTGAGCTTTCCAAAGTCATCACGATCATTATTCGGATAGCAAAGAGATCCAAATACATGAAAGTGTTTTAGATTCGGTTTTCTGTTATGGACGAGCTCGAAAGGTGTTTTGTTGTGGCGTTTTGTAATCATAGAACGGTTTTGAGTATACCTTGCAGTAGATACAGCTCTGCCCATAAGTAATCTGGAAGTTTAGCATTGATTAACATTGTTCTTGCAGCTTCACTACGTTCGTTTCGTCTTTCGACAACTCCGTTTTGTTCTGGTGTACGTGCAATAGATGTCTGATGCTGAATTCCCACTTTCTCATAGAATTCACGAAGAGTTTGATTAACAAATTCAGTGCCTTTATCTGTTCTGATTAGTCGAACCGTGTTTCGTAGCTGAACTTGTATTTTCGTGAGAAAGGTGATGATCATTTGTGGAGCTTGATCTTTGCTTCGAAGAAAGTAGACCCAAGTCCAGCGTGAATAGTCATCAACAATTACTAAGATGTAGCGTTTGCCATTGATCGTTTGCACGCGCATCGGGCCACACAAATCCATGTGAAGAAGATGAAGCACATGCTGAGAGCTGTGTTCCACCTTTGAAGGAAAATGAGCACGAGTGCTTTTGCCTTGTTCACAAGCTGAGCAAAGGTGATCTTTAGAATACCGAAACCGTGGGAGTCCTTCAACTAGTTTGTGTCGAGCAAGGTTGGTGATGGTTTGAAAGTTTAGATGTGAGAGACGACGGTGCCATAGCCAGGATTTTGTTGATGTTGCCTTTGAAAGTAAACATATGGGAGATGAAGCAACCATGTCTTTCATAGAGATAGTGTAGAGACTAGAATTACGCGATCCAGACATAAGGTCATTTCCTTGTAGATCACGAATGAAACAAGTTTTCTCCCGGAAAGCAACCTCCAAATCTCCATCACAAAACTGACCTACTGAAAACAGATTATGACCGAGGCCTTCCACATAGTAAACCCTGCTAATTTCGATGTTCCCATTGACATAGTCTCCGTAGCCCATGATAGCTGCGAAGTGATCATTCCCGAACCTGACAGTGCCAATGAACTTAGCAATAAAGTTTGATAACAGTTTAAGATTGCCTGTCATGTGTCGGGAACATCCGCTATCAACAATCCAGAGAATGATCTGTATTACCTGCATTACACACAACGACCACAGATGGAATAGAAGTATATTTGGAACCCGAAATGTAGAGGGTTCCGTAGCAGTTATAGTAGATATACACACATCAATAGCTTTAGGTATCCACTTAAATCCTAGTGTGTTATATATCCATTTCTGCCATCTATAACTACTCTTTGCTTTAGTCTTAGTGAATGCACTAGGTGGTACTACAGGGACAGCAATGCGTTTCTTAGAATCTAAAGATGGCGGTCTACCAAGCACAGACTTAGAAAGATTAGTGGGCCTAGAGGTATTCCGGTTCTTAGGATTCCTTAAACGAGAGATGATAGCTTTAGCAACACATTTATCATGACAATCAGAATTCATACTTTTACGACAAATATCACAAGGTGCATCAGACTGAATATCAAAAGTACTTAACGGTTTAGCATTCGTTACATCACTATTTCTATTACATTTGCCAGACGCAATATCTATAGTGGAGGCAACGTGAGTCTTATTCATAGTCCTAGGGTGTTCTTCTACTTTAGCATTCCTGATTGATCTTTTCGTAGGTCGCAGCTTCCTATTCTTCGATTTAGTGCTCCTAGGCTGTGAAGTGCGGACATTTGGAAAAGATGCAACTATTCCTGTGTCAGTAGAAGGAGGCACGTTAGCATCTTGTGATTTGGCAGTAGGGATTCTAGGTGCATGAGTACTAAGTGTTACTGGGGCTAATCTCTTAACGATGGTTGGCGGAAGTTGTTCATACTTTCCTAACATTTCTCTTAACTTGATGATAGTGTGAATCAGATCTTGATTTTCAGACCGAACATTTCCAGCAAAATGCATAACTTCTTTAGTGTGTGCAAGATAATGATCAAGTTCATTTGATGCTTCATCACGAGTCTTTTTGAGTAAATCAAATATGACACCATATTCCTTTTTTACTTTTAAAAGTTCTTGTTCATATTTTGAGATTTGACACTTAAAAGACACGTTTTGATCATCCAGTTGCTCAAATTTAGGATCAGAAGATTTTGTACGCAACTGGGCGATTTTATGTTGAAAAGCAATTTGTTGATCGTGAATATCTTTTTGACACCAATTAAGACGACGAATTGCATTTGAAAGTTCGTTTGACAATCGTTTGTTTTCAACTTTAAGGACTCGATCTGAAGCACATTATCAGTGTTCTCAACATGTATCACAGATTCAACAGTATCAGCAGAGGTATGATCAAATGCATATGACAAAGAATTCTTTAGCACAACATTATGGACATCAGCACAGATGACATCTTCCAAGAGTCGATCAACATCTTTTCTCAACAGTTTCTTTTTACGTTTAGTATTAGAAATAGATGTTTCTGTTTTCTCGAAAACGACCTTCATCACTCCAAGTTCCTTATGAAAATCCTTTTCCCAGGCTAATGCACAATTTTTCAAATTTTTAACATTAGGTAAAAGATTTTTCTGAAAAATGTCTCTTTGTTCTCGCGCCAGAGGCGATTGAAAATGATCAATTTTGATTTCAGAACGATATTCTATCTCATGTTGTAAATTTTTGAGGTCAGCCATGAAGATGTCAAAATATCTAAGAATTTTTCGATTTTCAGGTTTTGAATTTACTTCACTGATGGAAGGTAAAGGACCATAAATTTGTGCATAATCTGGTTGGGGATTAACATTAGAAGACTCAGGTGTTTTGATGATAACTTTTGGTGTGTTAGAAGAATCCGTTGGTGTGACGAAAGTGACCGCTTTTGAATAGTTAAAAGGTTTGTTGTAAACAACTTTTTCTAATTTGATCGACTCTCGTCTTCTGCATCTAATTCCTCTTGACGATGATATTCAACAACATTCATAACAGAATTATCAACTTTATATTCTGCACTGGAAACTTCAGGATTTGGTTTGAATGCTTTTGTTGAAAGCTTAGGTTTGTAATCAGCAAGATTCGGTCCATATCCATTTGGATTGGGTTTTAAAGTAAACTTTTCAATGGCTGTGACCGACTCGCCATGTTTGTAAACAACAGTTTTAAACTCTTTAAGTTTGTTTTGCAAGCCGATGATTTCTTCAAGATGATCATCTATTCGTTTCGTTGAATGCTTTTTGTATGCAGAGAACTGTTTTTGACAAGTTTACAACTCAGCCTTAGCTTTTTGATTTTCCAAGGTGAGAGCGTTAATTTGCTTTTTATGTTCATGTTTCAGTTGTTCTATTTCAGACAACAAAGCATTCTTCGAAGCGGCTAGATCACGCATCTGTCTTTCTAAATATTTTTCGTTTTGATAAGATTTGGCAAAGGCTGCTTCAAAACCGTTTTCACGTTTTTCTTGAGTTTTGAAAAAGTTGAGTTGCTTTTGTAAACATTCAAAATCCTTGGTTAACAGTGCATTTTTGCATTTCAAGTCCTGATTAATGGCACGACATTCTTCCACTATTGTTTGTTGGTCTTGTATTAAACGAGCAAAATCTGGATGAGGCAAAAGTTCGGCGTGTTCAACGTGAGTCTCAACATGATCATTACGGAGATCCTCAAGTATAACCACGGAGTCAATTTGATTATCAAGGGAACCGTTTGGTCATCTTGATCGTCAAATATAACTACGGGGTCTAGTTGAAAAACGTCGGAATGAGATGTGGATGACTCATTTTGAACATTCTGAGCCTTGCCGGATGCAGATGTTGGCGGAGATATGAGATCAGAGATAAAGATGGTTTGTTCGGGTACCTGAGACAAGCCATCAGTGTCATACACTGGGCCTGTGTCACTCATGTGTAACTCCTGCATATTAGCCATCAACATAACAGCTGCATTGGCCTGCAAGTCCTCCATATCATCATCTGAGTCAGCATTTGCCATAAAGCTCTGTTCTTTGTCTGTGAGAGTTCCACCAGCTTCATCCTTAAGAGCCAAAAGAAGAGCCTCTTTGAAATAAGCATTGGCCCTAGTCCTTGGCTTTGGGCATGCATTAGCCAGGTGTCCTTCTCATTGCAGTTGTAGCATCGAAGACCATTCAACCCATGCTGAGCATTTCCCTGTTCCACCACTTGAGCTCAGTTGTTATTCCTACCCACAGCATTAAACCCTTGACCACGCCATCTGCGCCCATAACCACGATTCTGAACTTCAACTCGTCCATTGTTTACAATAGCTTGATTCCTTGTATTAGATGAGGAACGAATACGGTTGTTGGATTTGTTGGTAAAACGGCTAAAGGCATTAGCAATCATAGCAAATCCTTGTTGCAATGCTTCGAACGGATCGGATTCCTCATTATGAAGTGCTTGATCATTGTTGTTGTAATGAACCACTGATTTGTTGAGGTTGATGTGATTGATCGTTTGGTGGGTTTGAAGCAGTTGGTTGAGTTGCTGGTTGAGGAGAATAATTTTGTTGAGCATATAAGGCAAGTTGTTGATTTTTCGGATGTGTGGGTGGAGCAATTTGAGCACGGAGAATCCTTTCCCTATCAACTTCCTTTTCATGAGGCTTCAAGTAATCGTACAATAATCCATATGTAGAATGATGCATGTTTTTCGCTTGACGGAGAAAAATGACATACTTCTCCCCTTCAGGACCAAGACTACTTAGGAACTTAGTATTCACTGCAATTCTTGGCATGTGGATGTTGTGTTTATCCAAATCATTGATGATGTCTGAAAATCGGTGATGATAAGACTCGAGTGTCTCTCCAGGTTCAATCATGAAGTGTTCATAAGCCAAGTAAATTTTTGATTCCAAATCTTCCTGATTGAGTACAGATCCTTCCATAAGAAGACGAATATGATCCACATTTTCTTTGCAGTCTTTTGAGCATCAACACTACGAAGAATTAGGTTTGGTAATCCTAGGAGGATATATTCCATTGCAAGCTCATCTGCTTCATAGTGTAGAAGTTCTTGAGGATTCAAGTCTGCAACAGTAGCAATGTTCGTTTGTTCATCTCTTGGTGGAATGGCATTTGGATCTCCGGGTACAATGACAGTAGGCATCTCAAAAGGACCTTCCAAGATAACCTTCTTTAAGAACTTTCCATGTGGCTTCTTTAGATCACAAAACCTAAAGAACCTTATCACCCATTGAGCGTAGTTTCCTGGAGTGAGCATTGGAGGTCTATCAAGTGAACCAGCCTCATGAATTGATTGTTGGCTGCTTAAAGTTTCAAACATCTTTGCAAACCAAGTGGGTTCCCTCATAGTGATCCTTGATGGATGTTGATTAAAGTCATTTGTGTACGGTTGAGCTTGAAGACTTGGTGGTGGTTGAACCATTTGAGGTTGTGGATTTGCAGCAAGTTGTGGAGTATGCTGTTGGTTAAATTGTTGTTGATAAATTGCTTGTTGTTGATTCCATTGTTGATGTTGTGGAGTTAGTTGTTGTTGACGTTGAGGATGAGGATAAGTGTAAGGGAAATAGTTAGAGTATGGTGGTTGTGACATGTTGAAACCTTGTGTTGGTAAAAATGGATCTTTGTAGTCGAATGAACCTTTGTTGATGAAGTATCCTTAGGCGTAGAAAAGACAAGAACCAAGTAGCACTTATGCTTAAAAACACCAAAGTTACGCGTAACAATAATGAGTTACGCGTAGGATTTAGCTTACGCGTAAGCAGGAAAAAGCACTAAAGTTAGGCGTAGACAAAAGTTAGGCGTGTTAGGCGTAGGATTTTCTTATGCGTAAGACTAAGCTTAGGCGAAGAGATCTTAGCGTAGGATTTCTACGCGTAAGCTTATGCTTAGGCGTAATTTTAGGGTTTTTGCCCAAATGATCTTTTACACAATCACAGTGCAAAAGATATCCAAAGTCGGACGTATTCAGACTTATCCAAGTAAGAAAACACGGAATAAACACAAAATGAAGATCAACCAAGGAGGCACTTACGCGTAGTTTTAGGGTTTAACTACGCGTAGGTTTACTTGTAACTTTGATTTTGCCCAATAGGTTTCTAAACCAGTTTTTGTTATGAATAGCGTAATAGTACCAAAATAACACAAAAATGTGAATCTTGATGACTAAACGTCTAACGGTTACGAGTAGAATTTCACCCACGAACAAAATCAAGTTCAAAAACGGTTATCCACGCATAAAGTTTGAAACTTTTTGCCAAAAACAAGTATTTTAACACCTTAAAACGTTGAAAGTACAAGAATCTTGGATTAAAAAGTGTAAAAAACAAGTTTTGAAGCGTACCAAAGATCACATTATCTTTACGCGTATACCAAAACCAAAACTTCAAAAACAAAGTGTGGCACCCCACTATTTGGCGATTGATACCACTGTTATGTCACAAGTTTTACACACAAGCTTATATAAGAAAGATAAGAGGCGATTGAACAAGATACCAAACACCCACACACGATATAGTGAACACGGTTATGCGTAGAGCATATGTGAAAGGAATAACTTGAACAACCAACCTTCAAATGAAGGTTTACAGGAGTATTTATAGGAGGGAAGCTAGGGCAACACTCCTAGTTCCTTCCTTTCCTATTGGGCTAGGCCTAGCTTATGGGCCTTCTACATAAGCTTAAGGCTAATAACAAACATAAGGCCATAATAAGCTAACTATTACATATGAGTAACTAACACTTGAATAAGGTTTTGAAGTGATTCCAACAAAATCTTCATGGGAGGCAAACCCATGCTAATTGTTTGCTTGTTAGTGGTCATATATCTTTTATGATTGCTTATTCTCAGGATTAATTTGTAAAAATGCTTTAGTTTGTTTTAAGATCGTCTTATTGCATTAAGGTGTTTTACATAAGATCAGTGAGGGAGTATTAACACAATTTTTCAAAAGAAACGTAACATAAATAACAATTATTAAAAGATATATATGTGTTTGTTGGAGTCAAAGCCTGTATTCGAGTCATTAATGATTGTTTGCAGAATTTTTACAGATTCTAAGATGTAAATTTTGCCAGATTTTTTCCAGAAAATCGCAGACCAGTTTTTGTCAGGATAACCTACCGGCGTCAGGATCGCAACTGACGGCGTCAAGAAGGAGTAAACAAACAGATTACTTTTTCTCTCAGGTTTCGAGCTACTAATAAATTTTGGCATTTTCCAGGTCCTTAATTTCCAGAAATTCTGTAAACATCCATTCCACAAGCATTATATCCTAGTTTAATATAGTCTTATATATATTTTACTGCCGATTATCGCGAAGGTTTCGTTTTGTTTTCTTCCGTGTGCAGGTTAATTTATTAAGAAGCAGGATAATAATTGGAAGG
>OU343222.1:328000436-328025843 GCA_910596185.1 Chrysanthemum makinoi | reverse complement strand
AAAAATGGACTCACGATCATCCATTAGACAACATCATTGAAATCCCTCTCGTCTCCGATCAACCCGAAACAACTTGCAACCGATGCCTTATGGTGTTTCTTCAACTCCGCACTTTCTAAGATCGAACCAAAAGATGTTAAAACCGCCATGAATGAAGCATACCGTTCAATGCCATGCAAGATGAAATTCATGAGTTTGATCGACTTGATGTATGGAGTTAGTACCGCCTGTGATCGTTATGATTATTGCTCTAATATAGATCTTCAAAGTGAAACTTGATGAGCATGGTGATGTGTTGAAGAACAAGGCTCGCGAGTTGCTAAAGGATATCGCCAAGAGGAGGGTATAGACTTTGAAGAATCTTTTGTTCTGCTGCTCAATCGAGGCAATCGAATCTTTCGCTAACGCCGCTAGTAAGAACATGGTAGTGTATCGATGGATGTGAAGACGGCATTTCGAATCCGGAGATCTTAAAGAAGTCGCTCACGCTACCAACCCGGGATTTGTGAATCAAGAGCATCCTACTCACGCTTATCGTTCAAGAAGGCTTTCTACGGTTTAAAGCAAGCTCCAAGGGCATGGTATGATACATCACAAAGTTTCTTCTATCAACCGGATTCAAGAAGGAGCAGCTGATCCTACATTGTTCACCAGAAGTCGTGCAAACATTTAACTCATGTTCAAATTTATGTTGATGATATTATTTTTGCCTCGACCGACCCAATGGAATGTGATCGTTTTTCTAATGAAATGAGTTCTAAGTTTCAAATGTCAATGATGGGACAAATGTCGCTTTTCTTGGGATTACAAATTTCACAAAGTCCCGGAGGCATTTTCATAAATCAATCTAAATATGCAATAGAGATTTTAAAGAAATTTGGATTTGATTCATGTGACCCTGTTGACACCCCCATGATTGATCGAACCAAACTAGATGAGGACCACTCGGGGATCATGATTGACCAAACAAAATATCGTAGTATGATTGGATCCTGATGTACCTCAATAGTAGACCGACATCTTGTTCCGCTTGCATGTGTGCTAGATACCGTTAAGCCTACTAAAAAGCACCTTGAAGCGCTTAAACGGGTCTTTCGGTATCTCCAAGGAACCATCAATATGGGACTATGGTACCGGAAGGACACCGGTATGTCACTAACCGCCTATGCGATGCGTCATCATGCAGTTGTCAAGATACACGTCAAGTACATCCGGAGGTGCTCGCTTTGGGTGATAAGCTTGTGAGTCGGTCTTCAAAGAAGCAAATGAGTACTTTATTTCTCTACGAGGTTGAATACATAGCCATGTCATCTTGTTGTGCTCAAGTCTTATGGATGAGATCTCAATTATCTCGACTATGGCTTTGAATTCAACAAAATCCTCATCGCGGATAATAAAGTGCTATTGCTCTCTCAAGCAACAACGCTCAACACTCAAGAGCAAAGCATATCGACATTCGACATCATTTCATCAGGGAACAAGTGGAAAAAGTGTGGTGGAACTATATTTTGTGAGGTCCGAATATCGCTAGCGACATCTTCACCAAAGCTCTTCCAAGAGAACGCTGAGTTTATTCTTCCACGCCTTGGCTTGAAAAGCCTTCAACCAGATACTCAAACGCCTTCGTGAGGAAGACGAGGAGTAAAGGTCTATCTTCATCTATCTCTTGTATATATCTATTCGAAAATCAAAATACAAAATTATAAAACCTTCAAAATCCATAAAAATCAAAAATTCAAAAATCTTCAAAAATATTGTTTTTGTCATGCGCTTTCTCGGTTCGATAATATCTACGCTTTGTGTCGCATTCAAAGAATGACACGGACTTTAGATGTTGGTCAATTCCAAAAAAAAAAAAAAATCAAAAAAAAAAATTATGTTTGAGAGAAAGAGAAACAATGGTTTATTGTCATTTTCAGCAATAACCCGCTTAAAAGAAAGAACAGAGCCATGTTTTACCATTTTCAAATTCCATGCTCGATTCTATAAACATTTATCTCACGAAAACTAAATGCTTTGAAAAATAACTCAGTCTCTATTTTTGATAATCATCAGGACTTATTTGTCAAAATATTTATCTCTCAATCAACAACCTATGTCATTGATTGAGGGGAGAATGATTTCAATTAAATTAAAAAGTTATTTGGCATTAAATTGTTTTCAAAAGATATACATGCATGTTTTATCAATGGAGTTTAAAGTCTTAAAATCGATCCTTATCGCTAAAACGCTTTCATAATCAAGTCACAATTCTCCTTAAAAGCTTTCAAAATCAATTTAAAATCTATAAGAGATCACAAATCTCAAATGATTTGATAATTGTGATCGGGAGAAGTTGTGATTTAATAGGATTTAAACCAAATTGAAATGGTTTCTAAGTGATGTAGCATGTTTGCCTCCCCGCAAGTGACAAACGATTTCAAATTTTCCATGCACATATTGAGGGGGAGCATCTATCTTAAACCACAATGATTTGAAACGGATCACTTATCTCACGTGTGTTCCTCTAGTATGTGAAAACCTTTTCAAATCTCGAGGCACATATTGAGGGGAGCAAAATCATGAAAACCTCATCCTTCCCCAAAATGCTTTATCTACTTGATTCGATTAGGGAAGTGATGTTGATATCTTTAAAAAATGGTAATCAAAGAAGTTAATTCTTTCTCTTGCCTCCGTGTGCAAAACATTTTCAAATACTTGATGCACATGTTGAGGGGAGTTCTCGTTCTAAAAATATCAAAAACAATTCAGGTACAAAATGCTTTGATAATATATCACAAGTATCCGAATTGATTTTCAAATGGTTTTCAATTGGTTCCAATGGCAGATGAACAATACCAAATAGACCACCAAATTTACTTTATGTATGGTGATATAAGGATGATAAGGTTAGGTATTGTTCCATGATCCTAGAACCGGAGGGATCTACCTGTGGACTATCCACTAGTTAGTATAGAGTTCTTAGGTATGATGATAAAAGGAGAAAATGAGATATGGGAAGAGTGCGACTAAGATCGAAGCTAGTAATCGAATAAACCCAACAAGGTTCTAGCTATGAAGTCTCTAAGCAATCGGGGTTGAAGAATTAATAAGAATTGAATGAGAAAAGGGTGAAAACAAATAGCCCTCCATTTATTCAACCTTAGGCGTAAAACCGTTCAATTCATATGCTATCGATGGTAACATCGTATTGAAGACAAGACGCCATGGACCCAAAGTGACGCACTTCAACTTCCCAAAACCACTCAAGTTCCTCTTAAAAGGACTTGTTTCATTCTCACGGGAACCGACATTATCTATCGACTTTCTCTTAGAGATTGTTGATATTGAAGGAGGAGACCCTCTCCTTAGTCTCCGATATAGGATCCAAATATGCACAAATTGAGTCTAGAGCCACGAGATCATCAATAAATCTCATTAGGACACTTTCAATGAAGACTCTCTCGCTTCACACAATGTGGAAAGAGAGATTATATCTTGAGTCCCAATGATTATCCTTGTGGTATTGCTGTAACATCCGGAGGATATGCAAACATACCACAATGAAGATGGAAAGCCTTCTGGAGCCAACATCTAACAAGCTCCTGGTAGGTGGCATGTGAGATCTATTATACGATCAACCATGTGACAACCTAACGTAAACAATGGGGCTTATCTTCTTTGAATCAATCCCGTTCAGTTATGGATTGACTGATACCTTTGAAAAACCGGTCTTTGTGCTTTAAAACTCTTTTCATTAGCACGTCGACCGTGTACTAATTTTTCAAATCAAAAGGTGTTTTATGATTGATAATTGATTTTCATTAAAACTTCGTTATATTGCAAAAACAATTTCTATTGAGCAATACACGATTGTTTTTCAAATTTCTTTTCATCAATCGCTGGACGAAATCGCCGGTTCACTCACTCGTTGTCTTCTGAGACGCCCGTTTGAGAAACGCTTAGAGTACTGCGAACCCCGCCAAGGAAATTCTTCGAATTATACCGATCACAGTAAAGCATTTGTACCGATCAACGGGAACCGTGGGCCGGTACCTCAATTCATCAAAGTGATCAAAGACACTTTCGGCGCTTTTATTGCTAACCGCCTTGTACACCCGACGCTTGCAAAATGTAATGAAGCGGTCAATTCATAGCCGCATGCTCACTTAACACATTCATCTCAAAAGAAATCATGATTGGTGCATCAATGACTCGATATTTTACTCCATGCTTCGCCAATATCATGAATCAACAAATGCTTACACTCTGATGAGAAGATATCATGATACAGAATGTGAGCATGTCGGTCCGAATGTCACAACATCACATAATACCAACACCACAATGGATGTATCGAGATTTTCTATAGTCGATGATCTCAAAAGTCGGCTCAACATTATTATCACGCGGATCAAGTAAATGACCTCCACTTGGATTAACCAAACATGCAATGAGTGAATCAATGACTACGAGCTTAGGAACAAAGGACTACATCAAGAATGCAAGATCAATTGTTAATGTCATATCTGTTTGTATTCAATGTAATTTTAGTGCATGATTGAGGTGACCTTGGGGAGATTGTTAGGAATTAGAAATTCCAGGTATTAAAGAGTCGGTCACCTCAAGTATATGTAATCGTTCGAAAGCTCGTAGTCATAGTAATATTTAGTTAAGTAGTATTTAGTTAAGTAACACCGTGGGAGGACGGACGTCTTTACCCATCGTATGCCGATCCGCACCGGTGTGGCATTTATGTAAGACTATAAATACTCTCTACCTCCCAAGGTAGAGAGTTTGAGCTCATAATAATATCTTTCACTTTCTCTCACTAAGTTCCCTAAACCTCTAACTTTCTCTCTAGAATTCCATCTATATGCTACCTTGTGTTAATGTTATGATGTGTATGTGAAAAGTTATATCTTACACATCTCTTCTTTACTTCTACTGCATTAATCTTTCAAAAACACATACACGCACATTTCCACTACTAAAACTTATTATGCTAGTCTAAAACTTACATATACTTTGCAAAAGATAAGCTACCTGATCTCTTCTTAAGTATCCTACTATTAATCATTCAAAACACATATACCACATATTCACAACTAAAACTCATTATGCTAGTCTAAATCATACATTATACTTTACAAATCATAAGCTAATGCATCTTTCACTTCCACATTAATCTTTCAAAACACATACACCCAATATTTCCACAACAAAAATTTATTATGCTAGTCTAAAACTTACATATACTTTGCAAAAGATAAGCTATTGCATCTCTTCTAGTATTACCGCATTAATCATTCAAAATCAAACTAACTATGCACACCTAATTTGTTCGTGTACTTATCGCCCCAGATAGTAATAGTTTTTCGGAGATGTATGATTTTTCTTACAGATCCACCAGGTGTTAATTAATCTACCACTTTTTCTAGTAGCTAAACAAAATTAAGAAACGATTTCAAGATATTAAAAATCGCTTAATGGAATATGAAAAATTAAAAAAGGATTTCAATAACTACCAGGAGGTATAAACTTTTTCATATTCGTCTTCATCGATCACAATTTTGATTATACGGCTTTTCTCCAGATTCATGCCGAGTAAGAATGAGATAAGATCTGTGGTTAGATTTAGTGTAATCGTGAATTTGATTAAAGGTACGTAAGCTCCTCCGCTTTTCAAGGTTGTTTACGCCTAAGTTTCCAACATTTACAAAAATGCCAATTGCGTTTTTAAGATTGAAATCTAATCCAACGGTTGAGATGGCTTCCCATTCTTTTCATTTTAAACATCTTTTCATTTTAACCCCACCCTATATATATATATATATATATATATATATATATATATATATATATATATATATATATATATATATACACATATACATATTATATTTACATTTATGAGGCGAAATGAACAGACGCTTTTGTTTTTTGGGCGGACCTTTTGGTCGGACCACACTGGGTTATATGTATCGTTATACTGACCCTTCCTTCCTTCCTCATTTACCACACACATGGCTTTTCATCTTTGAGATCCGATCGTAGCCATCGAAAACCGCTTTGCTCACAAAATGGATGTTCTCGTGGTACAGATCTTATCGTGAAGGGAGGTATTTTTATTTTGTTTGTGGACGTAGTAGCTTATATGTTACCTGCTTGATATAAAATCTACTTTCGTCAGAGAGGTTTTTCTTTTCTTATGGTTAGATATTATCTGGAGGTTTTCACGAGACATCAATTATTGGTGATTCAAAATACCCAAGAAACTTTACTGATTTGTTCATATTAGTTGTGGTTTTTAGTTTGATTTTTCTAATATTGTTTAAGTAATTAGATCTTGCTTATGGTGTTTTAAATGTTAGTTAACTCTAAAATTTAGCCTCAATAAATTAGATGCGAATCTTTGTTAATGCTTT
The DNA here is from genome assembly GCA_910596185.1 of Chrysanthemum makinoi. Classification (NCBI taxonomy): domain Eukaryota; kingdom Viridiplantae; phylum Streptophyta; class Magnoliopsida; order Asterales; family Asteraceae; genus Chrysanthemum; species Chrysanthemum makinoi. Next base: position 328,019,436 of record OU343222.1, on the reverse strand, counting down.
TACGGTTAAAAATCTTAGTTGTAATTGAATGTTTGGGTGATTAAATGCTTTATAGCTTTTCTTGGGGTTTTTCTTTTTTCGGTGGGGTTATTTCATTTGCATTTTAAGTGTTAATTTTTTCACTGTTGTTTGTGTTGGTGATAGGTGCTAATTTCAGTTGGTTTTTTCCTTTTCCTTCTTTTTCCTTTGTGTTTAGATAGCGGTTGCTAATTTTTTTTTGCACACAAACTATGGTATGTTTAAAGTCGCTTGTTCGAACCACAGGTTCCCATGTTTTCAGGTGTTGTTGTGGCGAAGTAGGCTTGCTTAGCTTGCAACCATGGTTGTGATGTGCATTCTGCGGACCCATAATGATGTCGTGTTTCCAGCCATGGCTGATTGGATGCCATTTTTGGTTGTATACCTTTGGTTTGCTAGTCTGGATTCGCTTTTTTGAGGTCGCGGATGAATTGGGGTTTATTCGGTAAAGGTGAGATGACCAGATTCGCAGGTGACATGCGACCGCGATGCCTATGGCGTAGTGTATCCTCTTTACTTGAATATTCACCCATCTGAGCCACTGGCCCAACGATCATTTCAAAGGTAACCTAAAGTTTTTGGTTAAGCCAATGATGATACAAGGATGAAATTTAATGTTTCCGCACACACGGCCTGCTGATACCGGTATATTGGTTTTATTTGATTCTGCTTTAATTTTTTTGGCCTGCTTTTCGTGCCGCATAAGTGGCCGGGATTGCTGGTTTTTCCTTTAATTCTTTTCTCTCTTCTCGCACCAAACCCGGTGGTGTGTTTAGATAGCGCTTTGTTAATATTTTTGGCGCTACAAAGTATGGTATGTTTAAAGAAATTGTTATGAACTTATTAACTACTCTTTTGTAATTCCAAGTTTCTTAATCAGTTTAGTAATGATGAAAATGGCCCTCTTTTTCATGATCAATGTAGATTTAGTCTTTATGTGGATGATGCGCTATAACAGTCAAGCTAAATCACTCAAGCACGCCACTTGTGAATCTAAGCGTAAGCATGTTTTAAAACCGCTCAAACACCGAATGCAATGAAGATCGAGAGTATAGTGTTTCCCAGTCGTTAAGTCCCAACGAAGTCGTGCGAGAATAGTCGACGATAGTGATCGGAGATTTGAACGGAAAGAGATTTGAAGATGATTATAACCAGGAAAAGCCCATAAACTACAGGGGCTTAAATGCAAATTTAAGAAAGTTAAAAAGATAAAATCTATTAAATAAACGCTATCACTATATTTAAAATGATGAACGCTAAAACTTTAAAACTAAAAACTTACGCAATCAAAAAATCTACGTAAACGTACAAATAAAAACGTGAAAATTACACAAGATAAATCCTAAAAATATGAAAAATACATTTTTATAATCCTAATGATAAAAGAAAATTTATAGAAAAGGAAAATTATTTTTATAACTAATTAATTAATTATTATTAATTAAAAACTATTTTAACTATTAAATAATTACTTAAAATACAAGAAATTAGGAAATAAAGCTAGAAAAATAAAATTATGAAATGGAAAGGTCTAAAATATCAAACTAGAATTTTCAAAACTATTTTTGTATTTTTCTAATTATTTTTCTATTTTCTAGGAATTAAATATTTTAAAACTATTTAAATTATCAAAAATACAAATTTAACTAAAAAAATATGGAAAACATTTTTTTCTCTTTTTATATTTATCTAAACTTAAGAAAAATGAAAAATTATTTTTTAGAAGCTTTTCTTAATTTTTTTGTATTAAATACTATTTAAAAATGCTTAAAACCTAATTTAAATTAAGAAAAATAGCAAACAAGCTTAGAAAAATCTGAAAATTTCAGAAAAAGTCTAAAATTATATTAAGAAGCTAGGAAAATTGGAGAAAGAGGTGCTTATGGAGGATTATGCCATCGATGAATCAAGTGCTTAAAATAAGCACTCAATAAGCCACCTGAGTACCAAAAGCTACCAAACCAAAGCAGAACTCTAATAAGCTAAAACTACTCTAAAATGCTGAAACAACAAGCCATGACACAGATTTGTAAGTTGCTATGATTTGGTCAATTGAGCAAATGAGCTAAATCATAAAAGGGTACCAAGTTTGAGCTATTGCACAAGATTCAAAAAAAATTTGAAATGAAAAGCACTAGTTGATCCTACACTAGACCTAGGTGGGTATATGCGCACCAAAAATCAGATCATGCCAAGTCCTATGAGCCCTGAACACTTTCAAAGATCTCGAGAAAAACTCAGATCAATCTGCTTGTTTCGGGAGCAATAGGACCGAGTGAGAAACTGTTGAAGCTTTTATAAAATTGTAAAAATATAATAAAATGGTGATAAGAAGACCAATTGAAGTTTTTAAAACACCAGTCTCACTGAGATTATTCTAATTGTTGAATGAAAAAACTCTCGGGCCCAAAACCAGATTGTTCACTTTGACTTTTAAGGTAAAAAAGAAATGTTTGACTATATTGAACTTTGATTCAATTTCTATGATGATTGATGTAACAAGGTTTAATGAACATGATACAAGCTTTGTTTAACACTTTTAAACACAAAACAAGGATTTACCAATCCTAAAATTACAAATGATTAAGCATAGACAGACATTTTCAAATTTTGACTTTGGAGGTCATGTGTGCACAAGTTAATACTAGATATAAGCTAAAATGGACTACAAAGACATGAACCAACTAAAACCTATCACTGCAGACCCTTTAACACAAAGATAAATCCAAAATCCAAACACTAGTTATAATCCTATAACTAACTTTTCCACTTAACAAATCTCTAAACTCCAACCAAGATTATTTCAAAACAGAACAGAACACCTAAATTATACAAATAGAACAGTATACTAACATTAAATCTAACTAGCTATGATTATGAAGATTAAGCAAATTATACTCTAAGCAAGGACTTACCTAAAATTGATACATAGATTACTTTAGGTGAACAATAATAACTATTAATCAAGTAAGCTGGAAATCAATGAACTGAATTACACTAGGAATCAACAAACAACAAGCACTAAAGTTATACCATTGATTAAAAAGTTGAAAGCAAAAATGGACTTACATGTGACATGTCACATTAGCATTCTACTTTAGATCAAAATACCACCTGCCAACTAAAATACTGATTCCAACTCTCAAGTATCACTATATCAAACCATTTCCAACCCAAAATCCAACTGCCGCTACCCACTCCATTTCCCAAGATCTAATGAGACCAAAGTTGACTTTTTATTGACCTTGCATGAAATTTGCTTAAACTGATTTGAGAGCTTACTTAAAAGCAACAAGCTTACACAAACTGGAGTGAACTAACTATGTTACATAGAAGTTTATCACAAAACTTTGAAACTTAATTCTTCAACAAGAAACCAGAATTTTGAAACCGGTAAACCTTAAATTAGTGCTCTGAAATGAGTTCATAAAGATTGAGTGGCATATATTTATTACATCAGCTTAAATTTTACATTTTAAAACATTAATTGTTAACTACATAAAACGACATACGAGGAATTTTAAAACTAACTACTACTCTTTTGCTTCTTTCCTCTTCCTTTTATAGCTCCAAAGCTTCCGTGTCATCTAGATCCAATCCCACCACTTTATTGAGCCAATGGGAGAGTGTGTTGGCCAATTTATCAATTTGGCGGGAAAAAGTGGGTTGACTTGTAGGGACTGTTACTAGCAACTAGGAGGGGTGGGGTGTGATAATGATGTGGGTGAGGGTGGAAGGAGATAAGGCATTGGTGAGTGTGATTTGGGTGTAACTTTGAGTGTAGCGGGGCAAGTAGGGAAGGAAGAAACCCACAAGGGAGAGGCTGAGGTATTAGTTTGGTAGGTAGGATTATTAAAGCGGGTTCAAAATGCAAGGGTCCAACAGCAATGGCATGGGCCTGTCACTTGGATTGTCAAGGTCCAAAAATGGTTTAAGGGCTTATAAATACAAGGACTTGTATTGTAAAATCTGAAATTAGAAGGACCTAGGATTGCCAATACAACAAAGATGTTCCAAGGACTTAAAGTGACAATCTTCAAAAGTACAAGGACCAATCTTGCCATTTTGCAATTTTCCAGGGGCCATTTCTTGCAAATTTCAAACTTGAAGGACCACTTTTGTAATTTTCTAAAACTTTTGATATTTTTCACCAAAGGACTAAATTTGACAACTTTTGATTTTAAAAGGACCTTTGGTGACTTTACTTTTGAAATTATGTGCTCAGGGAATGTTTGTGTGTTTTTGACAACTTTATAAACTTGGGGGACTAAAACTGCAATTTTTGCAAATTTGATATGTTTTTCATCTGATTTTGATATTTTTGCATTTAAAACACATAAAACACTTATTTGTGATATTTTTATCATTTTGATGCATTTCTGAGTGTTTTCAGATGTTTTTTGCATTCTAAATGGTACAAAAATGATGAGTATTTAGACACTCATCAATCCCCTACACTAAACTATTGCTAGTCCCTAGCAATGATTTGAGAAAACATAATGGATTTTAATCTCTTTACCAAAAGCCATTACTTCTGGAGTAGCCAAATGTTTTAGTTCAAGTAAGAACCATGGTACACTGATAACCATGTGATTTTGAGCAAACCACCAGCTTTCAACGGATTTTTGATTTTGTCTTTACCAGAAGCCGCACCCTTCTGGACTAGCCAACTCTTAGATAAATTATCAGAATTATCTTTGGTGAGTGAGTACCAATTATGGTTTTTCCACCGCCTTTACCACAAGCCATAACCTTGCGGGCTAGCCAACTCTTCACTTTTAAGGATATGGTGAAATTTGAATACCATACAATTTTAGGGACAAATTGCTAAGCGTCAACGGATTTGATCAATCTTTACCAAGAGCCGTTTGCTCCTGGATTAGCCAATCCTTATGTGGGTTAGACATGGTGGACTGATTACCATTTGTTGTGTTTAGTACATAGTACTTCCACTAAAAAAAATTTTAAAATTTGGCCATTTTGGGGGAAAAAGGGACTAAAAGGGTACATTTATGATCAAATTCGCCAGAATTTCCCCCCCACACTTAGAAATGAATATTGTCCTCAATATTCAAAGTGTGGAAACACAACAATTATTCTCTTTTTAATATTTACAATTTTCATTCATTTTTAAGATCTATATACAACATGTGGGGCATCTCCCCCACACTAGGGTGGTACACACGGGTGAAAACCCATGTTAAGCTCTTTGTTTTTGATTACCGAAAGCTAGCTGACTCGACCCGAATAATTTGTTCATGGGGAAGTAAGTGGAAGAGATCATCTCCATCGGACTTTCATTCAAGATGTTTGGACAAACATTTGAAGACGCGAAAGTTCACACCGATGAGATTGAGACAGACAGGGACCGGCTCACAAATAGTACATGAAATGCCTGGGTCAAAGATAATGTCTTCATTCCCGAAGGAGAAACGGGAACGAGAAACCACACCATCTGTGAAAAATGGAATAAAGATGTGCATCACAATGCAATCCCATTCTTCATTAGTGAGGAGCAAATCACCATTTGTTATATTTTTAAGCTTAGACTTGAAGCTTGTATGGTGATTGGCAACAAAATTTCCGGGAGGGAGAGTTGGAAACGGTTCTTCAATCAACAGATTTTCAAGAAAGAGGATGTCTCCCTCCGAATCATAGCAAGTATTGTCAATCCCTGTTGGAATTGACTCATCACTAAGAAAATCATCGACCTCCTTCCAAAAGTTGTCATCTTCCTCATCCGGAGTGAGAGAAGGAATGGAAGAGTCGGAAATGGGACAAGAAATGAGTGGATGATCATTATATAGGAGATTTCTAGTTTCTCCAAGATCGGCTTCGAAATCAAAGAGATCATCGTCACTTTCTGATGAAAGTGGACTGATGTGAGTGAGTTCATCGGTGAACTCCTCAAGAAGAGGATCAGACTGTGGGAGTGATGCCTCAACATACTCGATGTCTCCATAAGAAGTACAATCGTCGCTAAGATCGGAGAAAGTATCAAAATGATCTTTTGAACACTCAAGAGGGAAAGGAGAATCCACATATGCTCGAAGTTCCTGTGACTCTCTTGGGATTGAGACAAGGCTCTCAACACAGATGCGAATCCATTTCCGGAATAGTGCTAAGAAGTCATCCCCATGTTTAGAGAGTGAGTGGGAATTTGGGTGTGATAACAACAGACTGAGGGAGTTTAGGCAGGGACTAGCACATACGTATGTTTTATACTTTCCATTTGTTCTTCTGCTAGTAATTCCATCATAGTCTTTTCTCCCTGGTTTTTCATGGAAGGAGTTTCAACTGATGAACTTGATGAATCTGTACATAATTCACTAATATCAAGGGTAACATCATCATCATCATCATCAGGAATGAAACGGAATCGAGAGCTGGATTTGAATGCTTTTTGTATTCTAATTGATTCCCTAATAGTGTTTTCAATGGAAATCTGGGAATCTAATTTAGCAGACAGCTCTTATTCGGCTAACAAAGCTTCCATGGATTTTGGATTATTTTGGGATCGACATAGCCGACTCTCCTTAAGTTTTTAATAACTCGAGTCTTCGAGAGAAGGTCTGCCGTAGTTTCATGAGGAGTTGCTTGAATCATTTGGTACTGTGGAGGTTGGTCTTGAAATGAAGAGTCATAATTGTTACAAGGAAATGGGTTCCCTGTTTGACAATCCGAGCTAGGGTGAGGACCTCCACAATACTCACAACAGTACAACTGATGTGGTCGTGAGTGGTATGTGTTGTAGTCATAATTGTTATCGAACCTGCTCATAGACAGCGTGTTTCTGATTGACAATCAGAACTGGAATGTGAATCACCACAGTACTCACAACAGTACAGCTGACTGAGTCTCACAGTGTGGTAGCTGATGGAATAAATCAGGCGTGTTATGGTAGGAATAGGGATCTTGGTTATAGACGGACCCGTTTCATATATTCCACCATGCCACAACTGGGGCAATTGCCACCATTATAAGGACCACCACACCATTGACATCCAAGAGGGTGAGGATAAGACATAGAAAGAATCAAAGGTTTACAGAGGGTAAGAAATGAAGAATCAAAAGGGTAAGAGGGTAAAGAGGAATATTTTTGGTATTTTTGAAAAACATTTTGTAAAAACAAAGAATGAAAATCTTTTTGGGTTTTTTGATTTTAAATATATAGATGGTATAAACAAGGAGTGATTATTCAAATCACTAATCTGCTAAACGTAAGACTATTAGCACTGCTCCCCGGCAGCGGCGCCAAAAATTTGATGCGCGCAGAACAGTCAAGCTAAATCACTCGAAGCATGCCACTGTGAATGGCGACTGTAAGCAGCTTAAAACTGCTCAAACACGAATGCAATGAAGATCAGGAGAGTATAGTGTTTCCCAGGGCGGTTAAGTCCCAAACGAGCTGTGACGGAGAAATAGTCAGAGTATAGTGATCGAGAAATTTGAACGGGAAAAGAGATTTGAAGATGATTATAACTAAGGAAAAAGCCCATAAACTACAGGGGCTTAAATGCAAATTTAAGAAAGTTAAAAAGATAAAATCTATTAAATAAACGCTATCACTATATTTAAAATGATGAACGTTTAAAAAACTTAAAACTAAAAACTACGTTTAAATAAAATCTACGTAAAGTAAAATAAAAACGGAAAATTACACAAGATAAATCCTAAAAATATGAAAAATACATTTTTATAATCCTAATGATAAAAGAAAATTTATAGAAAAGGAAAATTATTTTTATAACTAATTAATTAATTATTATTAATAAAAAACTATTTTTAACTATTAAATAATTAATTAAAATACAAGAAATTAGGAAATAAAGCTAGAAAAATAAAATTATGAAATGGAAAAGTCTAAAATATCAAACTAGAATTTTCAAAACTATTTTTGTATTTTTTTGATTATTTTTCTATTTTCTAGGAATTAAATACTATTTAAAACTATTTAAATTATCTAAAAATACAAATTTAACTAAGAAAAATATGGAAAAATATTTTTTTCTCTTTTTATATTTATCTTAACTTAAGAAAAATGAAAAATTATTTTTTTTGAAGCTTTTCTTAATTTTTTGTATTAAATACTATTTAAAAATGCTTAAAACCTAATTTAAATTAAGAAAAATAGCAAACAAGCTTAGAAAAATCTGAAAATTTCAGGAAAAGTCTAAAATTATATTAGGAAGCTAGGAAAATTGGAGAAAGAGGTGCTTATGTGGAGGATTATGCCACTGATGAATCAAGTGCTTATAAATAAGCACTTGAATAAGCCAATTGAGTACCAAAAGCTACCAAACCAAAGCAGGAACTCTAATAAGCTAAAACTACTCTAATACAACTGGAAACAACAAGCCATGACCTCAGATTTGCAAGTTGCTATGATTTGGTCAATTGAGCAAATGAGCTAAATCTGTTAAAGGGGTACCAAGTTTGAGCTATTGCACAAGATTCAAAATAAGCTGGAAATGAAAAGCACTAGTTGGATCCTACACTAGACCTAGGTGGGTATATGCAGACCAAAAATCAGATCATGCCAAGCTCCTATGAGCCCTGTGCCACCCCTGCAGTATCTCGAGAAAAACTCAGCATCAATGTTTGTTTGGAGCAGGGCACTTAGAACAGTGTTGAGAAGCTCGTTTGAAGCTTTTATAAAAATTTTAAAAATATAATAAAATGGTGATAAGACATAAGACCAATTGAAGTTTTTAAAACACCAAGTCTCACTGAGATTGGCTCAGAATTGAGTGAATGAAAAATCACTCTCATTGTTTAGCCAAGCCGAGATTGTTCACTTTTAACTTTTAAGGTAAAAAAGAAATGTTTGACTATATTGAACTTTGGATTCAATTTTATTACTGATGATGATGTAACAAGGTTTAATGAACATGATACAAGCTTTGTTTAACACTTTTAAACACAAAACAAGGATTTACCAATCCTAAAATTACAACAGTTAAGCATATAGACAGATTATCTGAAATTTTGACTTTGGAGGTTTGTGTGCACAAGTTAATGACAGATATAAGCTAAAATGGACTACAAAGACATGAACCAACTAAAACCTATCACTGCAAGACCCTTTAACACAGTATAAATCCAAAATCCAAACACTAGTTATAATCCTATAACTAACTTTTCCACTTAACAAATCTCTAAAACTGAACCAAGATTATTTCAAAAACAGAGCAGAACACCTAAATTATACAAATAGAACAGTATACTAACATTAAATCTAACTAGCTATGATTATGAAGATTAAGCAAATTATACTCTAGTTAAGCAGACTTACCTAAAATTGATACATAGATTACTTTAGGTGAACAATAATAACTATTAATCAAGTAAGCTGGAAATCAATGAACTGAATTACACTAGGAATCAACAAACAACAAGCACTAAAGTTATACCATTGATTAAAAAGTTGAAAGCAAAAATGGACTTACATGTGACATGTCACATTAGCATTCTACTTTAGATCAAAATACCACTGCCAAAAACTAGTATCATCACAGATTCCAACTCAGTATCACTATATCAAACCATTTCCAACCCAAAATCCAACTTCTGCTGCTACCCACTCCATTCCCAAGATCTAATGAGACTGAGCGTTGACTTTTATTGACCTTGCATGAAATTTGCTTAAAACTGATTTGAGAGCTTATGAAAAGCTTTAACAAGCTTACACAAACTTGAGTGAACTAACTATAAGCTATTAGAAGCTTTATCACAAAACTTTGAAACTTAATTCTTCAACAGTAAACTAGAATTTTGAAACTGAAGTAAACCTTAAATTAGTGCTTGAAATGAGTTCATAAAGATTGAGTGGCATATATTTATTACATTGAAGCTTAAATTTTACATTTTAAAACATTAATTAAGTTAACTACATAAAAACGACATACAGAGGAATTTTAAAAACTAACTACTACTCTTTTGCTTCTTTCCTCTTCCTTTTTATAGCTCCAAAAGCTTCCACGTGTCATTTAGATCAAATCCCACCAATCTCTGAGCCAATGAGAGAGTTTTGAGTGTGTTGGCCAATTTATCAATTTGGCGGGAAAAAGTGGATTTGACTTGTGGGGACTGTTACTGCAACTAGGAGGGGGGTGGAGGTGTGATGATGATGTGGTGAGGGTGGAAGGAGATAAGGCATTGGTGAGTGTGATTTGGGTGTAACTTCGAGTGTAGCAGGGCAAGTAGGGAAGAAGAAACCCACAAGGGAGGGAAAAAGTATTCGTTTGGACTGGGTAGGATTATTAAAAGGGGGTTCAAAATGCAAGGGTCCAACAGGCAATGGCAGGGGTCACTTGGATTGTCAAGGTCCAAAAATGGTTTAAGGGCTTATAAATACAAGGACTTGTATTGTAAAATCTGAAATTAGAAGGACCTAGGCTGCCAATACAACAAAGATGTTCCAAGGACTTAAAGTGACAATCTTCAAAAGTACAAGGACCAATCTTGCCATTTTGCAATTTTCAGGGGGCCATTTCGCCAAATTTCAAACTTGAAGGACCAATCTTGTAATTTTCTCAAACTTTTGATATTTTTCACCAAAGGACTAAATTTGACAACTTTTGATTTTAAAAGGACCTTTGGTGACTTTACTTTTGAAATTATGTGCTCAGGGACTGTTTTGACAACTTTTGAAACTTGGGGGACTAAAACTGCAATTTTTGCAAATTTGATATGTTTTCATCTGATTTTGATATTTTTGCATTTAAAACACATAAAACACTTATTTGTGATATTTTTATCATTTTGATGCATTTCTGAGTGTTTTCAGATGTTTTTGCAGTTTAAATGGTACAAAAATGATGAGTATTTAGACACTCATCAGTGGACTAGATTTTACTAAAATATTATAGCTCATACCATTTTTTGTGGGTTTCCCATGTTTAGGGGGTTGATGTGGCGAGGTAGGCTTGCTGAGCTTGCAGCCATTGCAGTGATGTGCATTTTGCCAAGCCATAATGATGTTGTGTTTGCGGCCATGGCTGATTGGATGCCATTTTGGTCGTATACCTTTGCTTTGCTGGTCTGTAGTCCTTTTTCGAGGATGTGATGAATTGGGGTTTATTCAGTAAAGGTGAGATGCCCCGTAACTGTTGCAGCCATGGCGGGTGTATCCTCTTTACTTGAATACTCACCCATCTGAGCCACCTGTCCAACGACATTTCCAGTGCAACCAATTTTTTTTGGTTAAGCCAATGATGATACACGGATGAAATGTTTCACACACATGTTGTGTTGATGCTGGTATCCTTATAACTTGCTTATTCCGTGTGCACACCTGGTCGGATCTCAAACATCAAGAAGGCATGTGTGTGGTGATAAACAGGACGGGCCAGGTATAACGATACATATACCCGAACGTGGTCTGCCTAAAGATCTGCGCCACCAAGAGCATCTATTTTGGCGAGGTCACGATGTAGATAATTGTTGGTTGACCAATGTTGTGCATACAAAGTGTGGTATGTTTACATAACACTTTCTGATCTTTTGTGTAGACCAACTATAATATGTTTAAAGCCATTGTTCTGAAGGTATTAAGTACGCTTTTGTAATTTCAAGTTTGTAAATCAGTTTAATAATGATAAAATGGCCAACAATTTTCATAATCAATGTCAATTTAGTCTACGTGAATTAGATTTTATTGAAATATTATAACTTATACAAACGTTTGTGGGTTTCGCATGTTTTCAGGTGTTGCTGTGGCGAGGTAGGTTCCTGAACTTGCAGCCATGGCAGCGAACCTTATTTTCATCACCCACAATGATGTCGTTCTTGCAGCCATGGTTGATTGGATGCCATTTTGGTTGTATACATTTGCTGTGTTGATTGTACGCTGCAAAATGTAGCAATTCACATGGCACACTCGCTTTGGTATGTATGGAGACATGGTTACGTGTAGCTTTGTCATTTGTATTATGTGCAGCGTAGACAAAAGAAACATAATATTTCACAGCTTTTCTTTGTCTTGCTCACCAAAGTTTGCCGAAAAACATAGCTTGGCAGGGTAACCATATGGTTGCAGCCATGCTGTCTTTCTGGAACCATTTCCATTGGGCTATCGTGAGGTTTTCTGCAAAGTAGCTCTTCCATGAGTGCGGCTTTTCTTTTTATGTTGCTGTTACACACGAGCATTTGTTTTTTTTCTTGAAACTGCTAACAAGATTTTGTTGGGGCATAAAATGAATAGTACATATTGGGTTCTTTTTTTTGCCCAGAACCTATGGGCGGAAGCCATTAGCGTATATGCCTCATTATGCCCGACCCATGCTGTTCAACAGGGCACACATATTTTCTTCATATTTTAGATCTAAACGGTTGTAGCAATTCCACCGAATGATGTTGTTAGTGCCAATACTTTCACTTTTATGTTCATACTGGTCAAATCTCATTTTCTAAAACTTTCATTTCATGATCGGCAGTTACAAATACAAATAATCCCTCATAAATGTTATTTTGTAGAATTCCATGGTCGTCCTTTGTATTCCTTTTAGATGTGATGAATTGGGGTTTATTCGGTAAGCGGATGAGTGACCCGTATCTTGGCGAGGGTGGCATAAAGCTGTCGCGCTAGCCATGGCGGAGTTTATCCTCTTTGCTTGAATATTCACCCATCTGAGCCACCTTTCCACTGACATTCCTACTTTTGTTGTAAAACTGATTGTGGCCTCTTCACCTTTAGCCTTCATTGGTTGCAGATGCAACAAAAAAATATTGTTTGATTAAGGCAATGACGATGAACGTATGAAATTAAATGTTTTGCACGCATAATCTGTTGATACTGGTATCTTGGCAAGGCAGTTTGGAATTGAATCCATGGCCGGTATTCTCTTTCAGATTTTATATGTGCAACTTTGAGCCTTTTTGTAGTGTCTGTTGTGGAGCTGCAGTTGTACGGGAGTTTGGTATAATAATTATCATGCTTATAACTTGCTGATTGCGCTTTCAATCAGTGGTTGCTGGTATTCATTGTCATGGGTGTTTTCAGGTTGTAGTTGCAACTATCTTCGGATCAAAATATCCGTGCATAATTTTCAGGCAGTTTTTCATTTTATTCCCCATAAATGTAAAAGAATAAATAAATGCAAAATATACTAATGCCCCATAAATGTTTGTAGAATTCCAGATTTTGGCATGGTTGCCCTGTTAAATGGTCACCTTTTGTATTCCTTTTTTGAGGCTGTGATGAGTTGGGGTTTATTCGGTAAACATGAGATGACCCGTATCTTGACATGACAACATTCACCTGTTGCATCCATGGCGAGTGTATCCTCTGTGCTTGAATATTCATCCATCTGAGCCACCTGTCCAGCGACATTTTCACTTTTGTTGTAAAACTGATTGTGGCCTCTTTACCTTTATCCTTCATTGGTTGCAGCCACGACAAAAAAATATTGTTTGATTAAGGCAATAATGATACACATATGAAATTGAATGTTTTGCACACATCATCTGTTGATGCTGGTATCTTGGCAAGGCAGTTTCGAATTGCAACCATGACCAATATTCTCTTTCATATTTTATATTTGCAACTCTGACCCTTTCTGTAGTGTCTACTGCGCAACTGCAGTTATGCGGGAGTTTGGTATAATAACTATCATGCTTATAAGTTGCCGGTTGCAGCTGTGTGGTCACTGCTGCTCAACACTTTGGCATCTGCATAACCGAAGGTGCATTAATGTATTTGATTTTTTCACAAAATTTTAGAATGACTATATCACATTCTGATGTTATTTTTAAAATTGGGATAGGGTCAAATGTACATGATAACAGATGTTCACACCAAACTTAGAAAAGAGGGAGGCCACCAAAAGAGGCAGCCAACAACCAAGTTCGCCAATGTAGTTGATAAGATAATTTGCACACCATTGGCCAACCAACAACTCCTCATATGATAGAAGGTACATTAGACTCTGCTCTGCAAATGTGGTTTGTCCAATTTGATTGCTTACTATACATTATCAAATTATCCTTTAATGGTGTTATTTTTTGCAAATACGATTGGCTGCACACAATGGTCGCCCTTCAAAAGAAACTAGAAGAACAAAAACTCAGGCAATGCGTTCTGAAGCCATGTGAAAATCACTATGATATGGGTATTGTGCCAGATCATCAGTGAACAACTTCCTTTACATATCACTAAAGGTCATCAACCATATTTCCTTTTGGAATTTTTTTAATCCCCAGTTGTTTTGTGTAATACTTACTTTTAGTTTTATTGGTTTTACTGTTTGAACATTCACACGAGTTGGCATGCCCATGTAGAGACTGATACTACATCTGATAACTGCTATCAACCAATGTTGGGATATGAAAAGTGCTGAAGACATGAAAGTACTGAAGATATGAAAGTACTGTAAGCTGCAAAGTACTGGAAAAAGTCAAAGAGTCAAAGTACTGCTAAAGACAAAGTCAAAGTACTGCAAAAACAAAAGAACTGTTATATTCGTTTATGGAAAGTATTGTATTCTATGTTTAGATTACTTGTCGTATAAGGTTACAAATTGTAAACCGACTAGGATATCCTTGAGCCTATAAAAGGACTCCTAGATTGGTATTAGAGGAATGAAGTGTACAAGTCTATGAGTTTTAGAGTTTACGAATTCACAAGTTAATTAGTGAGAAGTTCGATTATCTTAGAGTTGTATTAGAGTATCTGCATAATAAGCAGATTTAGAGTTTATAATAAAAAGTTATTCTTCTTAGCTTTATTAAGTAAATTCCGCGTACTTGATAAAGATTGCTCAGTGTTTCTTTGTTAATGACTTAGGATTTATCCGAGGTTGTTAAACCTTAAACAAGCTATTTAAGTTAGTTTGATTAAAGTATATCGATCCAACAAGTGGTATCAGATCTTGTGTGGAAACTCTGACTAGGAAGAAACCCTACTTCAACAATATTCAAGATGTCGACTGAAGCTGTTCCACCACCCTCAATCACCTCACTCGGAATTCCAATAATCAAGAAGGGAGAATATGATCTCTGGTGCATGAAGATGAGGCAGTACATTGCCATTACAGACCATGCTCTATGGAATGTAATTGTGAATGGGAATGTAGTTGTTCCAGAACCCATTGATATTCCTGGACAACCCAAGGCACCTAAAGCAGCTTTTACCAGCAGCAACCTTAAGGAATCAATAGAAGGCACTCAACATTCTCTTATCTGCCATTCCAGATGGTCATCTTCTCAAATTTCATGATGCTAAAGATGCTAAGCAGCTCTGGGCTGCTCTCAAGACCAGATTTGGAGGGAATGAAGCCTCTAAAAAGATGCACAGAAATTTGTTGAAGCAACAGTTTGAAACTTTCACAGTTGGTGAAAGAGAGAGTCTTGATGCTGCATATGATAGGTTTCAGAATCTTCTCAACATGTTGGAGCTATACAAGGCAGAAGTATCAGTTGAGGATGCTAATTTGAAGTTTCTAAGGAGTTTGCAATCTTCATGGCATGTGATTGCTACAATGATCAGAGGACAACAAGGTTTGGATGTCATGGACTTTGATGATCTCTATCATCAACTGAAGGTGTATGAGCATGAGATGAGTGGTCAAACAAATTCTAAGTCTCACAGAATTGCTTTTCTATCATCTGAAAAGAAGGACAATACTTCAATCAAAAGTACTGCTTCTCCTCAAAAGTACTGTTTCTCAAAGTATCACATGCTGTCTACATACACCTTCCTCATATGCTCAGCAGGCCCACCAACTACCACTATGCACTCGATGAAGTTATGTGCTCCTTCTTTGCACAACAGCTAGTTTACTGTCACTTATGAAGAAGATCTAGCACAGATTGAAGAAGATGCACTTGAAGAAATTGATATCGGGTGGCAAGTTGCTATGATCACTGCAAGGATCAAAAAGTACATGAAGAAGACAGGCAAAAGCATTGATTTCAAACCAAAATAGGGCATAACTTTTGACAAATCTAAAATTGAGTGCTTCAATTGTCAAAAGACTGGTCACTTTGCAAGGGAGTGTAGGTTTGCTAAGTATCAAGCAAACAGGACATCTGAAAAGCCAAAACTTGAGCTTAAGGAAATTCCAATTACTGAAACAAAGGCTTTGGTTGCTCAAGTGAAGTTATCAGAAATTGACTGGAGTGAAGAGTTTGATGATGAACCAGTGACTTACTGTATGGTAGCAGTCGAAGAAGTAGCTGATGATTCAGTAGAAGCCGGTATTGGATTGAGCACCTTTTTTTGATGAGGAACCTAAACATGCTGTTTTGGAATCTGATGATGGCTTTGGAGGATTTGATTGGAGCAAGGAAAGTGAAGATGATCCTGTTCAACTAGCATTGGTGGCTACTTCACCAAATCAATCTCCTATCTCTGAGGTATGCTCAAACTGCTATGATTTTTATCATAAATTACTTAGCAGTTATGTGATTGAGAGAGATAATTGTGTTAGGGCTAGGTCCGAGGTAAAGCAGTGTTATCAAATAACCCTATAATCTATGGAAGCCAAAATCTTAGCACATGAAACTAATGAAGTAGCTTGGTCTGAAAAATATGAACAACAGGATTACCAGTTAAAGCTTAGTGAATGGAAATTAAACTGTAAAATTACTGAAATTGAGAAATTAACTAAGGAAAGAGATGATTTATTAGCCAAGTTTTCTGCATGGGGAGAGTCTGGTCTCAGTGCATGCATGTTTCTTATGTTCAAAAATAGCAAAGAGCCTACCTCAAAACTGGATTAGGTTTTGGAATGGATTTTAGTAAACTAGAAGAAAACCAATCTAGTGATCAGAATGAAGGTGATTTTGAGGATATAATTACTAGTGATGAAGAACTCATTAATTATGTAGATACATCTAGTAATGAGGGTTCAATAAGTGATTCGCCTCCTAAATATAAGAAAGCTAATGATTATCATGATGTTCCTCATCCCACTGGCATTCATCAACCCCCTAGGCCTGATGTTTCTCATTTTGGAGTAGACAGTTTAGAGTTTAGGAAGAAGCTAGTTGCTCAATCTAGGTCTGAAAAACCCAAAGAACCTGTTGAACACAATGTTCAAAATCCAAAGAGTAGATCCTTCAAATCAAAGTACTGCTCCACAAGCAGTACCCTCTGTAAAACCTTTTCAAAACAGTACTACTAAACCTTTTTGGGATAACTTTGGTCAAAACAGGTTTAATCATTCACCAAGGAGGCAAAATAATTTTGGGCATAGACATAGAAGAAGTCACTTTGGAAATATGGGTCAAAAATGTTTTTGTGTGTTTAGTCCTACTCATCTAATTAAGGATTGTGAACATCACTCAGAATACCTTAGAAAATTTCCAAAGCACAAGTCTGCCAACCAGAAACCTAGAGAGCACAAACCACTTTGGAATAATTCAAATAGGGTCAATCACAGAAATTTCTCACCAGATCATAGATACCCACACCAAAGAAAACCTTTTTCAAAACCTTCAGTATCTCACAGTACTTTCCAAAGTACTGTTAACTCTGGACCAGTACTTTCTCAAAGTACTACTCGGACAAAACAAGGTACTGATCACACTATTTGGAATAGGAGTCCTAGGAGATCTCACTATCAACCTAGAAGGTATTACAATTCACATAGGGGATCTAGATCACAGGAACCACGTGTTAAACCAGAATGGGTTAAGAGGGAAAGTACTGCAGAGGGACAAACAGTACTTTCAACAAAAGTGAATCAGATGTTTTTGTGATACAAGAAAAAGAGATTTGTGTTGAAAAACCAGAAAGTTTTGAAAAACCACATGCTAAAGATCAAAATATAATTCTGGATCATCATTTGAAAGATAGTGGAAATTACATACTCAAAGTATTTGAGTTTGTAACTCCACAAGGGGAACACAAGTCAGATAATGGCTTGGTTCCTAAAAATTTCTAACTCTTTTCTTTGTGTGCAGGGCAACCAGAAGAGGAGCTTAAAGATCATCTTATTGTGGATAGTGGTTGCTCTGGAAGTATGACAGGAGACAAAGAGATCCCGTCTGATTTTAGGAAGATTAGTGGAGGAAGAGTTGCATTTGGGAATGATCCAAATGGAGGAAAGATTAATGGAAAAGGAACCATCAAAGCAGGGCTTATAGATTTTGAGAATGTTAGATATGTGAAGGAGTTAAAGTTCAATCTATTGTCAGTATCACAAATCTGTGATAAAAAGCATCCTGTGTTATTCATTGACACAGAATGTCTTATCCTTTCCTCTGACTTTAAACCTGTTGATGATGAATTAGTAGTTCTTAGAGTACCAAGGACAAAGGATGTGTATAGTTTAGACATGAAGAGTCTACATTCTTTTCGACGAGCCACATGTTTGGTGGCTAAAGCAACATCTGAAGAGGCACATCAATGGCATAGAAGATTGGGCCATGTTAATTTCAAGAATATCAACAAACTGGTCAAATGGAATTTAGTTAGAGGTTTACCTTCAAAGACTTACAGGAATGATCAATCATGCTTGGCATGCAAGAAGGGTAAACAATATAAAGCTTCCTGCAAGAAGCTTGAGGAGAGAACTATTAGAGAACCTTTGGAGCTGCTACATATGGATTTGTTTGGACCTTTTCTGTGCGCAAGTTTAAACAAGAAAAGTACCGCTTAGTTGTAACAGGATGATTGCAGTAGATTCAGGGTTGGGTATTTTTCTTGGTTTTAATGATGATACTTTTGATGCTATTCAGACACCGATTATAGCTCTTTGAAAACCAATTGAGACTCAAGGTTCGAGGTATTAGATGTGATAATGGGACTGAATTCAAGAACAAGCTCATGGATGAATTTTGTGCTAACAAAGGCATAAAAGGGAGTTTAGTATTGCAAGAACACCACAAATGAATGGTGTTGCGCAGAGGGAAGAATAGGACTTTGATTGAAGCAGCAAGAACAATGTTAGCAGATTCTCACCTACCCATTAAGTTCTGGGCAGAATCTGTAAGTACTGCTTGCTATGTACTTAACAGAGTCTCAGTCACTAAACCA
>OU343222.1:327963439-328000336 GCA_910596185.1 Chrysanthemum makinoi | reverse complement strand
CTTGATGTTCTTTAAGTTTGCTGTACAAAATAAGCTTGACGATAATTAGCTGCATCTAAACTCCTCCCTGAGGTCTTTTACTATCTTTTTAGAATTTGACCCATTATATCCCTCTTAACGCGCCCTACTTGCCTGCATATACAAGTCAATATTTATAAAAAATACTTGTAATCTAGATTATATTAGGACATCAGATATTTTATGATAGATCTCGATACAATATTGACATACCAAAACAAAAAGTAAACAAAGGTCAACCAAATGTTTTGTAATTTTATGTGGCTTAATTTCTGTATATAAAGAAAATTGATAAAACCAACACTTACTTGATATGTGCAGTCACAGGGCTTGGCAAAACTACAATTTGATCATGTTGCTAATATGATAAATCATATTTGGGGAATGAGATCCATTTAGCTTCGTTGTTCTTGTATACTCTTATTGGCACATCATCCACAGAAAACGTACATTATCATAATATTGTTATATATTAAGTTGTATTATTCAAACTATTGATGCATTTCTTAAACGGGGTGCTACTTCTAACACATGTCAAACAAAAAAACCAATAGTGCATCGTTAATTAAATATTTTTTTATTTAAATTCAAACCTCACGAGGATCTTAATGTGTTGGACCATGGAGAGCAAATGACTCTTTATGATGAAAGCGGCATTATCATCACCTGTAATGGCAAGAACATACCAAACATGTAAAAAACCAAAAAGATAAGGATAGACGCATACGGCTAAAAAGCATTGACTGCTGAAAAATCACATGGAACTGAAGGACTGCGAGTACTCGAGTATTTATCTTATGAAAAACCGACTTTATATTGTTTGCATTCTGATGTTTATTGGTCTGCGACAATAGGCGAAGGGCCAGCATTCCAGAAGGCTGAAAATATGAAGACGGGTACGGCGTTGAGTTCCCTCGACTATCACCGGCTCACGTTTATGCTTTTCAAATTACAAATTACTTGATATCACCGGTTATCAATACGAAAGACATAATTCAGAATCTATGGTTAATGTATATCCTTGATATATGTAAAATGGTATCAGCGAGGGATGATTTCCATAATTTCACCAAACCATAGAAATGATTTCTGTAATTTATTGTAACCAAAATCTGTTAAATGCTTTAAAAAACTAACTATTTACTATCTAACTAATACAACTACAGCCATAATATACTTTTAAAATGAAAGAAAATTGAAAATAGTAGTTCGATAACCAACCTGACATGGTTATGTTAACAGTAACTCTAATCAGTATGCGCAATCATGTAAAGATGTCCAGTGATTTCTCGTCTGGGTATGATACGGGTTGAGACAAAACACAGCATAGTTGGTACCTGTGAGTTGTAGGTGACTTACATCCATTTCCAAATGTCCCTGACCATAAAGGAGTAAACATCATGAGCACAACTTCATGTGTGACAAACAACAAAGTAGCTTTTCAATACCTACTCAGAAGCATGTGGTGCTAATAATAGTACCAAAAGAATACAAAATTACCTTCGCATCTAAATCAACATAATACTGGCCAAGAGTAGTTTGAAGATTTAAAAGCTTAACATTTTTCGCGTCTATTGTGCTTCTAAGGCTGGCCACTTTTTTTTTATTAAGATCATCAATGACTTCCTTGGCCTTCTGGAGTTCATTGTTGTTCGTCATCCTAACCTCTTCTTGACCAGCAATTGCATGATTCAGAAACGGGAAAAATGTCTCTTAATCGTTTCTGAGCTCTTCATTAGACGTATCCGCTAGTGTGATTCAACAAATATCCTATTACAATTAAAAAAACATTCGTTAAGCTAATTTAAAGTGAAAAAAAATTCATTTTTTACGTTAATATATGTCACATGAAAACTTACTTCCATGGAACATCACCAATTAACATCCAATCTCCATCTCTATCTTTATAGGTTGGAACCTACTCTATACCATTTACCATGCTAATTCTTGTGGGTGTGAATATATTGTGATTGTGAAGGTTCTTATCATTCCACTATATTATAAATAATCATCATCGTATACATAATTATTGATAAATGATTGAATTCGTTTAAAAGAAACGGTATACTAACCATCTTAATTCGTTTGTCATGCAACTGCACAAAATCAATAACAAAAAATTGAACAACGTTAATAGAGATAGGGATTTGCTCTGTGTATTTATAAACTAAATAACAAAACAACGTTAATAGAGATAGGGTTTGTGCCTATCACTTGGGTTAGCAGCTTGGAAAAAAGAAATAGTATTCAATTTCTTATTTTTTTTAACACGTTATCAGTTAAGTTATGCTATTGTGTAAAACTTACAGTGAAACACATTTCAATATACTCTAGTTGCGGTTCTGGAGTCAAATATAGTATCCAATCTGCTTTCTGCTCGCAAAGTCCAAACCTACATATGACAAGATTTGAAAGCCACTGTTCATCTAACATTGGTGAAGCGTAACACTGTTTACACTTTACAATAAATTACAGGAGAAACAGATCTATTGCTAGCCAACTGATACATGTGTTGATAAAGTAACGTACCACAAAGCTAAGAGATCTTCCTCTACTTTTCTTGAATGGATAGGAAAAGTAAAATTTCCCTTTATAGTATCCATTGCATCTTGAACTACATCCCTCTGAAATAAATTGAATTATTAAACTCATAAACGGCAATATACGCCTATTTTATATCAAACAGGCGGTCAATGTAAATTTTCATATAGTATGTATAGGCATATATTGCCATTTGATATAGTACGTATAAGATAAAATGATTTAAAATAACGAAGATTCAAACAGCTAGATCAAGTGAATATGTACTGGAAAACATGAAGAACGGGAAATGGTAGCAGGATGACCAATGATCACATCAAGTTTAGAATACTCAATAATCCTCGATAACGTACATCCAATAACGTGTTGTTGATATGAATCCACATGCATTTCCTCGTACACTGATGGATAGTATATAAGTACCCTTTCCACGGGAAGTTTTGGTGCCCATGTATCAATACCATCTTTTAGCATCTTATGTATGCTCTGCAAGGAAACAATAATCTAAGTGAAAATTGTATAGTATCTTTTAAAAGATTTGGGAAAGGAATAAAAAAATACCTTAGCAATCCATTTTCTTGATAACTTTATAGTTACAAAACCCAATCTATTTACGGTGGGTCTTCCCTTTATCATGACAGATTCTGGAAAATTTTCCTTGAGTTTCTATAATAATAAAAATATAATTCAAATGATTACAGTTAAGAAAAAATATAATTTATATGATTAGAGTTAAGAAAAAATCTTAAAAGTGTATTAAAAAACCATGATTGGTATTAAAAAAATAGTACTCCGTATTACCTTTCCAACACCTTTTAGTTTTCCATCTGATTGGCTTGATGGTATTGCACGGCTGTTTCGTAATTTGGGCCATATCCACAAGGCTTTTTGGCTGTCACAATTTAGAAGAAAAAACTAAATGTATATGTTAATTATCAAAGAAAGTAAAATCAGAAAAATATTAGAAGCAACATATACCATTGGTAAACACCATTTGACGGGTAAAGGTGTAATGGGTCACAACGGAATAAACACAAGTGCGGAAGCAAAACCTTCGTTTGACAACACCTACCCAAACCCGTATGAACCTATGAGGAAGTAAACAAATAAGGCACACTAATCACAACTTTTAAAAAGCCCCCAAACAGTATCTAATCAGCCCAATCAGCAGGTAATAAAGATAATCAAACACACAACAAGAACACCAAACTTTTAGCGTGGAAAACCCCAAAACGGGTAAAAACCACGGGACACCTAGTGCCGCTTAAAATCCACTACCACCAATAATAGAGCAATACAATCAGGTCTTCTCTAGATACTAGAGGCATACACCAATCATCATACACTTGGAATAAAGCATCAAGATGTATGGAAACAAACTAAAGACAAAAGAGGAATAACATCACCAGAAAATCTGCTGCAATCTGCCTGGGCAAGAAACAGGACTTCCAGGCCTCAAAATCAGATTCCCAACGGTCAAAACCTTCCTTTATATGTAAGGAAGCTACAGCCCGAAAATCGTTACGATCCAACGGTTCAAACTCCGGCGATCTTCAGTTTTGTGGGCTGCTGCAGGGAAAAACGAAAAACCTCTCTTTTGATCTTTCTCTCTCTCTATTATTGTTGTTATCTCACACACTCTTGCTCCCTCTAACTACTGAACATAAGACAGTAAATAAGGTTCTAAAAATACCCAAGATGGGCCTCAATGGGATACCCAAGATGGGCCTTAATACCCAAGATGAGTCTTCATACCCAAGATGAGCCTTGATATGTTGGGCAAATAACCCTCATGGGCAAAGAAAAATACCCAACAAATCTCCCCCTTTTCTGCCTATGAGGGTGAGTTCGCCATCCCGGCGATAGAGCAACAAATCTTGAGCTTCTCCCTTGCTAACTGTCACACCCTCGCCGGAGGCGGAAACACGAGGTGTAACGGAAGGGAACATAAGCACAAGATAATAGAACATACCAACGTTAATATTTAAAAGAAAGAGTACACCATTACAATACCAGTTTAGCCGTCACCGGCAAATATATTACAAAGTTTAGTTCCCAAAATAATGCGTTCTATTACATAATGATTTGTAGTGACAAGTGAAAACTTCATTATGCAAGACCCGGTAGAAAAAGCTTACTAACGATCACCTGAAATGCATGAGAGAAAACGGGTCAACTATGAAAATAGTTGGTGAGTAAACATGTTTAGAAAAATAAGAAAACTCGCAAGAAATATTCAAAGCTTTCGGTCATCGAAAATAGTCCACAAAGCAAAGACATTGTAAATCCACTCGGCCCAAGTTCCGCCATACAAAACTTGCAACCTGTGTGTTCACAACCCACTGCCAAAAGTAGTATGTCTAATAGTCAAGTATAAGTGGTCATAATAGTTCACAATATAGTACCACTAATATAATAATTCGAGGGATGCTCCCGATGAAACCAAATTATGCTGGGTGCCACTACCCAAAGTTATGTTGGGTGCCTCTTCCCAAAGATATACTGGGTGCCTCTTCCCAAAGATATACTCTCCGAACACGGGAGACTTTATAGTGATGCTCCGATCATGGGAGACTTTGGGACAAGGTCATAACATGTACGGTTCAATAAGTTCTAACAAGTCATAATTTCGTAATTAAGTTCAAGGATTTGATTCGAGTTCACAAGTTCTAGTCAAACAAGTTAATAAAAGTAGTGATCAATTTAGCTCAAGAATGGTTCATGCATTTCACCCCAAAATATAGTAAAACGGTAAAAAGGGGATGTGATTACTCACCTGATGAATAGATGCGATGACAAAAGTGGTTACACCGAAATATAGCGTGAATCTGAAACCTGACCTATTATGAATGATATGATATGCAATAAGTCATGATGTAATGTTATGCACGGAATTCGGATGATATTTATACCACTTATGTATTTTTGAAAACAATACTTCTCGCCTAAAATATAATCTTTTAACGTCTTGACTATTTTTAAATTACTTCACATGTATTTATATTGGAATGATATCCGACGATAATCGTTTAGTGATTTATTAAGAGAATATAACTTTTCGTCGTAAAATATTGTCGTTGAAATTTCCATGAAAGTGACTAAAACGGCCTCTAAAAGCTAGTAGTAAAATGGTGCACGCCGGCGCTAGGAAACATACTCAACGGTTTTGGGAAGCTGATCAGATGATTATCTCAAAGTGTTAGCATTTAAGTTTTCGTCCTAGAGGTCTCGTACATAAAGAAATTAGAGGTTAAGTATGGTACTTTTAGTCCAAAATATAGTTTAAGGATGGGTTTTCGGCAAAGTTTGAGCGACTATATTTTATTCATTACAACTCCGCTTGATCTAACGGTTGGATATTTTGGAAAATATGGTTGGCTTAACTTGATTTTACTAGAAGACATCTTTTATAAAGAGTACCCTATCAATGTTAAAAATCGACCCTCAACATGGCCCCTAGTTGCTTGTAGTATATGTTTAATAGAAAATATATTAATGTTGCTAATAGAATAAAGTTACGGCAACTTGTTTATGGCGTGTAATTTACTGTTACAAGTCCGTTTTCTACATTTTATATGTCCTTAGATTCGTGTCAAAGTATACTAATATATTTTTGATAAGTCGACACAATTTATAAAGCTTAAGACTCATTTTTGACTCGTAAAGAGTGACATTTTTCATGCTGAAATTTCTGGAATTATTACTTTTCGTCGCCAAACTTCAAAAATTCATAACTTCTTCGTTATAGCTCGCTTTTAATCCGCTCAAGCGCCACGCTGTCGTTTTAAAGTGTATTTTCTAAATATCTAGCTCAAAAATATTTACCTACTGTCGGATTTTCCCAGAATTAAAAATACGGACAGACCCTATTTAAAACGTGTCGAAATGAGTTTTTCTCGCACTAACCTATTCTAACCCATTCAAAACAACTCCAGAGCTATTCTAATCCTACCATACACCTTCTTAGGGTGTCATGGGTTCCTAGACATCACCAAAACTAAAATATAACAAGGAGTAATTATAGGATGGATTATATATATATAACACTTATAAATCAATAAAAAGTGGTATAAACATCAATATGACTTGCATGATTTTATTAAATATGATGAAATGAATATGAAATGAATATGAAATATGATCATAAAAATGAAAAGCTTACAAGTAACTTGATGAGGTGACTAAAACAAAGGATTATCCTAAATACCCTAGGTTTTTATTTCAAAACCTTGATTAAGAGTAATACTAGATTGTGATGAACTTGACTAGCAAAATTTTTTATGGATTCCTCTTGGTCTTCTTATGGTGGCCGGTCACAAAGAGAGAAGGGAAGAAGAGGAAAATCTTTTTCACACTTTGAATTTTTGTGTGTATGTGTAGTAGAAATTATTGTTTGAGTATAACATCATAAATTTGTAGACAAGATCCACAATTTGAGGAGAGTTGATGGTTTGACTAGTTTATTTAATTTTTTTTTTTTTTTTTTAAGTAGTAATGTGTAAGTAAATGTGTTCTTGTAAGTATAATTAAGTAATTAAGTGTACATTTAGGCTTGTAAAATAGCGTCAACTAGAAATAAATTGTAACGGTTCAAAATAAAACATATTGAAGTCATAAAATTTATAAAAATACATTTCTTGCAAAATTTGAGTGAAATAATATTTATCGTGTAATATTTAAGAAAACCGTCGTAATTATGTAAATATAACAATTTATATACGAAATAAATTTAAAACACCGGGTAAACTAAATAATAATATTTTTATCATCTTAATATGAGTATAAAAAAATATATCGGAATAATTTTTGGAAGTATTGGGTCAAATGTTCAAATAATTAATTACGCGATAGCGTTTATTTAATATGAAATTATGCGTTTACCGTGAAATGAAAAATCATGCATTACTAATATGATGAATATTGAGTTTAAGAAATGACCGGAAATTGAGAATTGTGACATTCTTCCCATGTCAGCGGAATCACGTCCTCGTGATTCGATTAACGATACTATGGTCCGAACCTCGACAAGAGTTTTAAAAGTTCATGCTCGCATCGAGCCTAAATGATCATATCAATGCCCATGCATGCAGTTCCCCATTCAACTAAGTACGCGCCGCGTGATTAGATTGGATAGGGTAAACTTACCCAATATCGAACGTAGCCCTCAAAAGACCTTTAGATAGTGACTTGAGTAAACTTGTTTCTTAGCTCGACTTTCGCAACTCATCAAACAAGAACTGTCACTAGATCAAGCTAGGAAACAAGTCTTTTGAATGAAGTCTTTGAAAGATTCGCCGATTTTGGATTTGCTTACACAATTCAAATCAAATCAACAAAATATATATAACAACTAAGGTCGATATCAATAGGTCTCAAATTAATCAATGTCGTGAACGTGGTAAAGATTGGAAGGAAGTTATTTACTCAAAATTATGTCGCATGAAATAAGGTAGTTGTTCGAAAGAATGTACCATTAAGCGCTATGGCTTCCTCGGTACCGTGATAGAATGCTCGACCACGTCTTGGGGAACTTCAATGTTCGATCTTGTGGGCTTTCTATTGCCAATGCCGTGTTTGGACGATTACCTCCTTGATTGGGAGTTCTTTTCGCTGGGACGTGTATTGCGAAGGTGATCTAGACTTCCACACTCGTAACATGCCTTTCTCTGTCCTTGATTCCCGTCTGTTTGAGCAATTTTTCGCGTGTCTGCCCGTCCACATTTGTCGCACTGGGCGGTCTCCCGAAAGTGGTGATAGTTACATCGAGTGCACAAAGGATGTGGACTGCAGTATCTTTTGCGCTCCCTGGGTAGTCGCCCATAGTTCTTGGTTATTCGTTGCCTCTTGTCTTGCCGACCACGGTCTCGGCTTCCCTCGGTGATCCTCCCGCCGCTTTCGCCCATTGTCGCTTGCTTTTGTTAGTTCTCCGCACTGATCACATCATTTGTCAAGCGACGACGCCATACCCACGGCAATTCTGCAGAGTGGTTGGGTTTGATGAGGTGACGTTCCTCCTAATTTCCGGTATCAATCCCCATATATATCGGTCGATCAACTTCTCCACAGTGGAAACCATGTGAGGAACCATTCTAGTTAACTCATGGAACGGATCTTGTACTTGTCGACTTCTACTCCAACCATCAAGTGATTCCAAAATTCCGCTTCCAACCCGCACTTCATCTTTTCTCAAGCAGTACTCATCAGCTAGTAGTTTCTTAAATGCTTCCCATGATAACGCATTTGCAGCCCCTCTTCCTCTAGTCTGTAGTTGGTTGTTCCCCCAGGTCAATGCTCGACCTCGTAGTAGACCGCCAGAGAACTCAACCTTGTTTCCTTCAGCACATTTCGTGATACTAAGTTTCGACTCAACATTCTCGAACCAGTTAGCGGTCAATGGCACCCTCAGTACCATGAAATTCCATTGGCTTGCATGTCATGAAAGTTTTGTAGCCGCATCCATGACCGCGTTTGAAGTACCTTCTCCGGCGTTGGTTCGTCTAGCCTCGAGATGTGTTATAATTTGGGTGAGTAGATCCGCTATTCAGCCAGGCGTTGTTGTTTGGATCGTCATTGTTGTTTGGGTTGCCGTTGTTGTTACCTCTGAGGCGTGTGTTTCTTGCGGCCATGATCCTACAGTGGACCAAAACATCGGGTTGAGTAAACGACATTCGAACGAAGTCGATGAGGTGCGAACGGTGGTAATGTGTTATAGTGATCGAAATATGACAGGATCGTGGACATGCTATGTCTAACAAGTCGAAAGATGGAAAAGAGAAGATATGAACAAGGTACGGTAATGTAGACGTGAACGTAAAAACATGCTATGCATACCCACCCACCAATGCAACTTCGGTGACCGGACTCAAAAGACTCTCGACTAAACATGATTTAAATTTATTCTTCTTATCATTGCATGGTTCTTCATAAATTAGACATAGTTGATCAGGCTATGTATAATTTATGATTAACGATGCAACGATAGGACTAGATGACTCGGATGATGTTCAATGTTTAATAAAATAATTTTTTTTTTTTGTTATAGTGTGATTTTTATTTTTGAAAAATCGGCATTCTCTATAACCCTGCTCGATACCAATCAATCTGTCACACCTCGCCGGAGGCGGAAACACGAGGTGTAACAGAAGGGAACATAAGCACAAGATAATAGAACATACCAACGTTAATATTTAAAGAAAGAATACACCATTACAATACGGTTTAGCGTCACCTAAGAAATATATTACAAAGTTTAGTTCCCAAAATATTGCGTTCTATTACATAATGATTTGTAGTGACAAGTGAAAACTTCATTATGCAAGACCTGGTAGAAAGAGCTTACTAACGATCACCTGAAATGCGTGAGAAAAACGGGTCAACTATGAAAATAGTTGGTGAGTAAACATGTTTAGAAAAATAAGAAAACTCGCAAGAAATATTCAAAGCTTTCGGTCATCGAAAATAGTCCACAAAGCAAAGGCATTGTAAATCCACTCAGTTCCAAGTTCCGCCCATACAAAACTTGCAACCCGTGGTGTTCACAACCCACGCCAAAAGTAGTATGTCTAATAGTCAAGTATAAGCGGTCATAATAGTTCACAATATAGTACCACGAATATAATAATTCGTGGATGCTCTGGTGAAACCAAATTATGCTGGGTGCCACTACCCAAAGTTATGTTGGGTGCCTCTTCCCAAAGATATACTGGGTGCCTCTTCCCAAAGATATACTCTCCGAACACGGGAGACTTTATAGTGATGCTCCGATCATGGGAGACTTTGGGACAAGGTCATAACATGTACGGTTCAATAAGTTCTAACAAGTCATAATTTCGTAATTAAGTTCAAGGATTTGATTCGAGTTCACAAGTTCTAGTCAAACAAGTTAATAAAGTAGTGATCAATTTAGCTCAAGAATGGTTCATGCATTTAGCCCCAAAATATAGTAAAACGGTAAAAAGGGGATGTGATTACTCACCTGATGAATAGATGCGATGACAAAAGTGGTTACACCGAAATATAGCGTGAATCTCGAAACTGACCTATTATGAATGATATGATATGCAATAAGTCATGATGTAATGTTATGCACGCAATTCGGATGATATTTATACCACTTATGTATTTTTGAAAACAATACTTCTCGTCGAAAATATAATCTTTTAACGTCTTGACTATTTTTAAATTACTTCACATGTATTTATATTGGAATGATATCCGACGATAATCGTTTAGTGATTTATTAAGAGAATATAACTTTTCGTCGTAAAATATTGTCGTTGAAATTTCCATGAAAGTGACTAAAACGGCCTCTAAAAGCTAGTCGTAAAATGGTGCACGTCGAGCGTTAGGAAACATACTCAACGGTTTTGGGAAGCTCGTATGATTATCTCAAAGTGTTAGCATTTAAGTTTCCGTCCTAGAGGTCTCGTACATAAAGAAATTAGAGGTTAAGTATGGTACTTTTAGTCCAAAATATAGTTTAAGGATGGGTTTTCGGCAAAGTTTGAGCGACTATATTTTATTCATTACAACTCCGCTTGACGAACGGTTGGATATTTTGGAAAATATGGTTGGCGAACTTGATTTTACTAGAAGACATCTTTTTATAAAGAGTACCCTATCAATGTTAAAAACGACCCTCAACATGGCCCCTAGTTGCCGTAGTATATGTTTAATAGAAAATATATTAATGTTGCTAATAGAATAAAGTTACGGCAACTTGGTTTATCGGGTGTAATTTACTCGTTACAAGTCCGCTTTTACATTTTATATGTCCTTAGATTCGTGTCAAAGTATACTAATATATTTTTGATAAGTCGACACAATTTATAAAGCTTAAGACTCATTTTTGACTCGTGAAGAGTGACATTTTTCATGCTGAAATTTCGGAATTATTACTTTTCGTCAGCCAAACTTCAAAAATTCATAACTTCTTCGTTATAGCTCGTTTAATCCGTTCAAGCTGCCCGCTTAGTTTTAAAGTGTATTTTCTAAATATCTAGCTCAAAAATATTTACCTACTGTCGGATTTTCCCAGAATTAAAAATACGGACAGACCCTATTTAAAACGTGTCGAAATGAGTTTTTCTCGCGCCTAACCTATTCTAACCCATTCAAAACAACTCCGAAGCTATTCTAATCCTACCATACACCTTCTTAGGGTGTCATGGGTTCCTAGACATCACCAAAACTAAAATATAACAAGGAGTAATTATAGGATGGATTATATATATATAACACTTATAAATCAATAAAAAGTGGTATAAACATCAATATGACTTGCATGATTTTATTAAATATGATGAAATGAATATGAAATGAATATGAAATATGATCATAAAAATGAAAAGCTTACAAGTAACTTGATGAGGTGACTAAAACAAAGGATTATCCTAAATACCCTAGGTTTTTATTTCAAAACCTTGATTAAGAGTAATACTAGATTGTGATGAACTTGACTAGCAAAAATTTTTATGGATTCCTCTTGGTCTTCTTATGGTGGCCGGTCACAAAGAGAGAAGGGAAGAAGAGGAAAATCTTTTTCACACTTTGAATTTTTTGTGTGTATGTGTAGTAGAAATTATTTTTTGAGTATAACATCATAAATTTGTAGACAAGATCCACAATTTGAGGAGAGTTGATGGTTTGACTAGTTTATTTAAATTTTTTTTTTTTTTTTTAAGTAGTAATGTGTAAGTAAATGTGTTCTTGTAAGTATAATTAAGTAATTAAGTGTACATTTAGGCTTGTAAAATAGCGTCAACTAGAAATAAATTGTAACGGTTCAAAATAAAACATATTGAAGTCATAAAATTTATAAAAATACCTTTCTTGCAAAATTTGAGTGAAATAATATTTATCGTGTAATATTTAAGAAAACCGTCGTAATTATGTAAATATAACAATTTATATACGAAATAAATTTAAAACACCGGGTAAACTAAATAATAATATTTTTATCATCTTAATATGAGTATAAAAAAATATATCGGAATAATTTTTGGAAGTATTGGGTCAAATGTTCAAATAATTAATTACGCGATAGCGTTTATTTAATATGAAATTATGCGTTTACCGTGAAATGAAAAATCATGCATTACTAATATGATGAATATTGAGTTTAAGAAATGACCGGAAATTGAGAATTGTGACACTAACGGCTTGGTCAACATATCGGAACCATTATCATCGGTATGAACTTTAACAAGTTCAAACATACCATCTTCAATAGCATCTCTAATCCAATGATACCTCACATCAATATGTTTTGTTCGCTTATGAAACATAGAATTCTTCGCAAGGTGAATAGCACTTTGATTGTCACAAAGAACCGCATAACGTTGTTGCTTGAAACCAAGTTCTTGCAAAAACCTTTCCAACCACAATAGTTCTTTTGCACGCCGTTGTCGCCACATACTTACTCTGTTGTAGACAAAGCCACACACTTTTGCAATCTAGATTGCCATGAAACAGCTCCCCTCGCAAAGGTCATCAAATATCCGAAGTGGATTTCATGTTGTCCTTATTTCCCGCCATATTCGAAGTTCTGTAACCAACAAGCATGGGTTTTCCATTTCCAAATGTGATACCCAATTTGGAAGTACCTCGCAGATATCTAAATATCCATTTAACAGCTTTCCAATGCTTCTTACCGATTTGACAGAACCGACTAACAACACCAACCGCATGAGCTATATCAGGGCCTTGTACACACCATAGCATACATCAAGCTACCAACCGCTGAGGCATATGGAACTCTATCCATCTTTTCAATACTCTTTTTGGAAGAAGGGCAATCTTTATCAGTTAGCTTAAAGTTGGTAGTAAGAGGGGAACTAACCACTTTAGCTTTATCCATGTTGAACCTGCACAAGACCTTTTCAATGTATTGCTCTTGTGATATATGCAACTTCCTGGCACCTCTATCACGGAAAATTCGAATGCCAACGATCTATTTTTTGGCCCCAAGTCTTTCATAGCAAAAGACTTGCTCAAATCTCGCCTTAGCTTGGGCAATTCTTCCAACGTTCTTGCCAACAATCAACATATCATCAACATATAGCAACAAGATGATGAAGTCATCATCACCAAACCTCTGAAATAAAACACAATGATCTAAGAGGTCTTTGGTAGCCTTGCTTCCCTATAACCGACTCAAACTTCTTGTACCACTGTCTCGGTGCTTGCTTCAACCCGCACAAACTTTTCTCAAGTCTACACACGATTCTTCCTTCCCTTAACCCGAAAGCCTTCAAGTTGCTCCATATAGATTTCCTTATCCAGATCACCATGAAGGAAAGCTGTCTTGACATCCATTTGCTCCACCTCAAGATCGAGGCTAGCCGCCAAACCAAGAACAACTCGAATAGATCCCATCTTCACAACCTGAGAGAAAATCTCATCAAAATCAATACCTCTTTTCTGACCGAAACCTTTAACCACCAATCTCGCCTTGTACCGGTCTAGAAGTATGCTCTTTAGTCTTCAATTTGAAAACCCACTTGTTTTTCAAAGCTCTCTTACCCTTAGGCAACTTTACTAAATCAAAAGTAGCGTTCTCATGCAAGGAATTCATCTCATCTTGCATGGCTTCAACCCATTCCTTTTTGTGTTCATCTTCCATAGCTTCTGCATAACACTCGGGCTCTCCCCATCGGTAAGTAAAACATACTCATGTGCGTGAGAATAACGGTGGAAGGATGATGATCTTCTAGTAGACCGCTAAGCGAATGAATGGTGGCATATTAGGTCGGTAACTCAGGATGAACGTCTTCATCTAAGTTTGGTTGCTCTTGATCATCAACATCATCAGACTCGTTCTTCATCATTCAATATCATCTCCAAACCGGGTCAACATGTTTAGGAGGAACCGGATCCAAGTCAATGAGATCATCATTATGTCGAGGAATTGTTTTCTTCTCAAGATTCTCAACATCTTTCAAAGTTTGATCTTCTTCAAACTCTACATCTCGCTCGAACAAGTTTCTTATGAACCGGATCATACAACCTATACCCAAATTCATCTTGACCATACCCGAGGAACACACATGGCTTAGACTTCACATCAAGCTTTGATCTTTCATCTTTGGGAATATGCACCGAAGCCTTGCATCCAAAAACTCGTAAATGACGGTATGAAACATCTTTGCCGCTCCAAACCCCGTCAGAACATCAAAACGCAAAGGAACACAAGGGGTTAGATTAATAGCATGTACCGCCGTATTCAAAGCCTCACCCAAAAAGAAGCAGCAACCCCGCATGTGAAAGCAAGCATCGACTCTCTCAACCAAAGTTCTATTCATCCGCTCCGCTAAGCCATTCAATCAACTGCGATGTCTTCGGTTGGAGTCTTTTGATCTGAATTCCATGCTCTCTACAATAAGCATCAAAGGGGCCAATGTATTCACCTCCATTGTCAGTTCTAATACATTTACGCTTCTTCCCGTCAGCCTCTCAACTAAAGCATGAAACTGCTTAAACACATCCAATACTTGATCTTTGGTCTTCAAGGTATATATCCAAACCTTTCTTGAGTGATCATCGATGAAAGTGACAAAATAAGAACACCCACCAAGTGTTTTAGTCTTCATGGGACCATAGACATCGGAATGTACCAGATCAAGTATGTTCTCCATTCTCAAAGAAGGACGACTCTTAAAAGCAAGCCTAGTTTGCTTTCCCGCCAAACAATGAGAACATTTCTTCAAGTTGATATCATGCACACCAGATAACACATTCTTCTTAGAAAGAATAGACATCCCCTTTTCACTCATGTGACCAAGTCTCTTATGCCATAACTCGGTCATATCATCATTTTCTACAGCATTGACAATGCTCTTGGATATCTTCGGATGTGTCATGTATAACTTGGATTCCCTTTTTCCTCTTGCCACAATCAAGGATCCGAGAGTTACTTTCCACAAACCATTACCGAATCGTTATGGTAGCCATCTTCATCAAGAAGACCTGTTGAGATAATATTGAGTCTCATATCTGGGACATGTTTTACATTATGCAAAACCAATTCCATCTCCGTGTCAAACTTCAAACAAATATCCCAATACCGCAATTTTGATAACCCAAGATACCCATCCTAACAACACCAAAGTCACCTGGTGTGTAAGATGTATAATAATCTTTTCGTGTTGCAACATGACATGTAGCACCACTGCCAAGAATCCAACTCGAATCATCATTAGCAAGGTTGACCATATCATAATCATAACAAACAAAGAACTCATCCGTGGTGGTATTTACTTCAGTATTGTCATCACCATCATCATCTTTCTTGTGTTTGTTCTTCCGTTGTTGTAGTGCTTCTTCTTGTTCTCCTTTTCAACCGTCGCAAAATTTCATTGTGTGCCCCTTTTTATGGCAATGATAGCATTCAACATCGCCAAATTTTCTTTCTTTGCCGAACTATGCGATGATTACCTCTCTTACTCGGACCTCGCTTTGACTTCTCCCCGCCGCTCTCGTGACCAAGACATCTGACTATGAAGAAGAACCTTGTGACTTTCTTCTCATTTCTTCATTCAAAATACTGCCTTTAGCCAATTCCATGGTGATAACACCATCTGGTGCAGAGTTGGACAAGGATGTCCTAAAAGTCTCCCAAGTATCCGGTAAGGTACCAAGAAGCCACAAGCCTTGAATCTCATCTTCAAACTTGATACCCATACCTGCAAGCTAATTTATAATACCCGAAGACATTTAAGTGATCAGTAATAGGAGACCCATCAGTATACTTTAATCTCATCATTTGCTTGATTAAGAACAACTTGTTGTTTCCAGTTTTTCGAGCATATAACTGTTCAAGTTTGTTCCAAAGAGTAACAGCATGTGTCTCTCACAAATATGGTTCAAAACATTATCATCAACCCATTGCCTAATATACCAAGAAACCTTTCTATGTAAAATAGTCCATTCTGCATCTGTTTTGTTATCGGGTTTCTCAAGAGAAAATACGTGCAAGTAGTAGTCTTTAACATAAAGGAGATCCTCCATTTTTCCTTTCCAAACATGATAATTCGAACCATTCAAACTAACCATCCTACTTGTATTAGTTTCCATCGTTCAAACAGGTTAAGTCCCCAAACCAAGAACCAAGCTCTTGATACCAATTTGACGGGTAAAGGTGTAATGGGTCACAACGGAATAAACACAAGTGCGGAAGCAAAACCTTCGTTTGACAACACCTACCCAAACCCATATGAACCTATGAGGAAGTAAACAAATAAGGCACACTAATCACAACTTTTAAACAGCCCCCAAACAGTATCTAATCAGCCCTATCAGCAGGTAATAAAGATAATCAAACACACAAC
This sequence comes from Chrysanthemum makinoi, assembly GCA_910596185.1. Taxonomy (NCBI): domain Eukaryota; kingdom Viridiplantae; phylum Streptophyta; class Magnoliopsida; order Asterales; family Asteraceae; genus Chrysanthemum; species Chrysanthemum makinoi. Next base: position 327,983,450 of record OU343222.1, on the reverse strand, counting down.
AAGAACACCAAACTTTTAGCGTGGAAAACCCCAAAACGGGTAAAAACCACGGGACACCTAGTGCCGCTTAAAATCCACTACCACCAATAATAGAGCAATACAATCAGGTCTTCTCTAGATACTAGAGGCATACACCAATCATCATACACTTGGAATAAAGCATCAAGATGTATGGAAACAAACTAAAGACAAAAGAGGAATAATATCACCGTAAAATCGTCCGCATCTGCCTGGGCAAGAAACAGGACTTCCAGGCCTCAAAATCAGATTCCCAACGGTCAAAACCTTCCTTTATATGTAAGGAAGCTACAGCCCGAAAATGAACCTTACGATCCAACGGTTCAAACTCCGGCGATCTTCTGTTTTGTGGGCTGCTGCAGGGAAAAACGAAAACCTCTCTTTTGATCTTTCTCTCTCTCTATTATTGTTATTATCTCACACACTCTTGCTACACCTAACTACTGAACATAGGACAAGAATAAGGTTCTAAAAATACCCAAGATGGGCCTCAATGGGATACCCAAGATGGGCCTTAATACCCAAGATGAGTCTTCATACCCAAGATGAGCCTTGATATGTTGGGCAAATAACCCTCATGGGCAAAGAAAAATACCCAACAACATATACCATTGGTAAACACCATGCTTCCCTTTATCACAAGTATATATCATATGCTCTTGTTTTAGGTCGGAGCAACCATATTTCAGCGCCATTTCATGTTGGTTTATTTCTTCTTGAATAAGTTTCAGTGCAGTTTCAAATGACTTTGAGATTTCTTCATGAAGGCTCCAACTCTTACGTTGCTGTATTACACAACCAGTCCCATCATCCTAGTCCCATCATCTTAGCAGTGTATAGTAGTTTATATATAAAACAGAATGGTGATGTGTTGTTAATAATAGACTTACCACTGTTAATGTAGAATGTGCCCACTTTAAGAATCTCCTCTTACGTTCCTGTATCACAAAACCAGTGCCATCATCTTAACTGTGTAAATCTATATTAATAAAAAAGATCATAAAGTGTACGTTAATAATTGACTTACAACAGAAGTTGCCATTGTTGACATAGAATGTGCCCACTTTAAGTAATCCTTGCGTTTCTGTATTACAAAACCAGTGCCATCACCTTAACTGTGTACACTTACATATTAAAAAACCTGATAATGTGTACATATTAATAGACTTACTTCAGGAGAAGAGGCTGCGAATTCTGAATTCTGCTGTATAATATGCCCACCCTAACAACTTATTACATTCCTGTATTACAAAACAGTGTCATCATCTTAGCTGTGTAAACATATGTTTTTTTTTAAAAAAAACATGATAATGTATACATTAATATAGACTTACTTCAGGATCTGCTGTTCGTGCTGTAGAACGTGCCCAGTTTAAGAGTTCCTTACGTCCTTGTATTACAAAACCAGGTCGCATCATCTTAATTGTGTAAATTTATTTAAAAAATAAATAAATGATAATATGTAATGCTAATAATAGACTTACTTCAGGAGTTGATGTATCATGTATCCGCCTCGTTTAAAATCATCAGTGCCATCATCATCTTAACTGCTTAAACTTATATATAAAAAAATGATAATGTGGACATTGACTGTAGACTTACAAATTTTGTTGGTATTGGTGTAGAAGGTGTCCTTGATGAGATCGAAAGTGCCATTTTATTTGATGTAAAAGGTGCCATTTCTGCTGCAGGAGGTGCCATTCTTGACGTTGGCAAGAGACTTACATATATTTCTAATTTTGGTATTGGAGTATGTGGAAAACTAGGGGGGGTTGAATAGTTTTGCCAATTAAAACTCGTTTTAAGACAATTTAGATGGACTTATGTCAATCTATTTGGATGTGTGTTGGATCTTGATAAACAAACATATAGAAATATAAATATGTAATGAGAAGATAAAGAGTAAGAAGCACAAAACCACAACGCGAGTATTTATAGTGGTTCGGCTACAAGGACACCTTCCTTGCCCTACTCCACTCCCCGAGTCACCTTCTCGAGAGTTCGTAATCACTACCAACACCGACTCCTTATGGTGGAGAAACCTTCACAACATTTCCTACTCTTTTTCCGGTACTAGGCTAACCACCGGGTCCTTTACACCAAGGAGAACCAATCCTATCACAACATCGCCTACCCTTTATCCGGTACAAGGCTAGATACCGAGTTCCATTACAATGGATGAACTACTACCCAAACACTACACCAATTACCTAACCCCAAAGGTGATCTACTCCTTATAATGTCAACAAGGATAACAATATTCTTTGACCCAATACTAATCTATCTTGTACATCGAATCACACCATATCGAATGTACATCTTAGGCACCTTTCACTAATGCCTTTAACTAGATCTTCAAGAAACCCTTCACTAATGTCTTGTGACTTGACTCTTAGGCACCCTTCACTAATGCCTACAATTATGGATGATCGACACCCTTCACTAATGTCTTCGTCTTGACACTTGAGACATCTTTCACTAATGTTTTCAACACTACACTTCTTAGTAGAAAGAAAAGAATCATCAACAAGAGGACTTCAATAGTCTTGATGATGAGGAAGCATGGCAACTCATGAACTTGAGCTTGCTTGACTTCAAAGGTGATGATCTCGCCTTTAAGAGGAACCTAGAGAATCACACAAAACAAAACTACAAACATAGATCACTTGGATCTGGGGTTAGAGAGTTTTTAACTCAGGGAGAAAGTATGTGAGAAACAATGAAGAAATGGCTCACTATTTATAGAGAGAAAATGCTACTGTTCCCCGGATCCCACAGATCCCTCCCTCAAGGGATCCGTCTAGTGTAAAACTAGGGATCCGTGGGACGCTCCTCTTTCCCCATGGGAATTTTGGTTATGGGTCATGGGTTGATCCATGGGTCTTTTATTAGATACAATGTATCTCATGAGTGCAATGCACCTAGTCAAATGGGTATGGGTCAATACCATGGGTAAGGGATATTTTCCATGGGTTGTAGTTTTTACCCATTTATAATATATACTAGTTATGTATATATTTTGCTCAATATGTAAACACTTGTTGTTGTACATATATATTACTAAATCATAAAATCACTTATACTTGTTTTAGTGTTTTATGTGAAAACGTAAGTGTGTTAAAAAAACTATTAGCTCAAACCATTTACGTATTTTATTGGTTTCGTTAAAATGAGTTTACGTTTGTTATCGACAAAACATTAGAAGATCGTAAAATATAAATAAACTTTTTTACGGATTATTTGTATTAACAATCTCCCCCTTTTTGTTGATGACAAAACATAAAATTATTTTAAGGAAAAGTTAAAATTCGTAAAAGTTTGAATTTGTAATATTTACTTTCTTCTCCCCCTTTTTGTCGAAACAAAAAGAGCTTCGAAAGGAAACTAATACATTGTTTTAAGAAAAACATGTGAAAAATAGAAAAGAAAGGAAAAGTAGAGAGCAAGTAACGGGAAAGGATCTCGTCTTAACTCCCCATTGACGAGTCCATCCCTATGTGAGGGTGTCAAGAAAAATAATACTAAGCTAGTTCATTTGCAACTAAGTTTGCAAAAGATTTCATCTATGTGACGAATATGCTCCCCCTTGATGATTGCTACTTTCCAAAGGGACGTCATGAAATGTAATCCTAATATTGCAAGTGATTTAACAATATATTGCTTTGACACAAAGCTCCCCTAGCTTTAGAGTGTCAAAGTCTTCATGTGTAAATGAAATAACTACAAAACAAATGTTAGAAAACTAGTATAATGCATAATTTCCTGCAAATATGACTCAAGTTAGTAGAATAATAGTTTCATGTCTCACGGATCCCACGGTTCCCTCCTTGTAGGGATCCGTCTAGGCAAATTTAAGGGATCCGTCTGGCTGATGACTAATTTCAGCAATGGTGACATAACACATAATGTTAACATCAAAGTGAGATATGTATTATACAACATAATCATATACTCAGAAATATAGCAAGTAGCATGTAATTTCATTTAATAAAACTAGAGATATGATATACATGACTCTAAAAACTAAGAAAATGAATAATACACGACTTGGAATTGCTAGACTTATCTAAGTAACACTTGATACTAGGACACCACTAAAATCCTCTAGCTCAAGTTTGTTTAGGTTTAATCTCGTCGTAACGTTCGAGGAGATGATAGAACATGAAACGTTGATCTTCCCGTACTTCATGTATCAAACTTTCAACATGTTGACAATGATAACAATCTTTGTCATGGCTAGGTAGTGGTGGTGGAAAAAAGGAAATTGCTTGATGAGAAGGATCAAGTTAAACGGGTTGTGGAGCCTCAAACGACGGAGGGATTGGTGGAGGCACATTTGAAGATGGCTCGACCAAGAATGATGGTGGTGGTAGGAAAGTGTCCACTTCCATATGGTCGGGTGGTTGACTTTGATAATTTCTCATAATCCAAATGGGATTATTTGATGGTGACGGCGAAAAGGAAGCCGGTGCTAGTGTTGACTCAACACTTTGATTTTGTACCATTATTCCTCCTAATGAGGAGAAGGTTGTCGGTGGAGGAGGATGAGACGGCCTAGGAGGAAAATCCTCTAGATTATAGAGGTGTGGTGATGAGAGTGGAGTTGTGAATGAGATCTAGGCACCAATGGTGATGGTTTAGTGGAAATGGGATTGTTTGGTTTATGAGGTATGGTGGTGCTTGGCATAGGTATTTTTGTGGGAACTATCCTTTTAGGGATTGGTTTGATTGGTTGAGTTGGTGGAGGAGGAATCCTTGAATTTGTAGACTTGACCGGAGATGATTCGGTTGAAGAGATTTCGTGTACAACACGAGCAATTTTCTTGGGTGGTTCTTTGGTGGATAAGTTGCTACTTGGAGCTTTCCTCATGATGAGATTATGCAAAGAGGTTTGTGAATGTTTCTAAGTGCTGAAAATGAGAGTGAGGATGATGACTTTAGGAGTCCTAACAATGTGGTTTATAAAGCAAGGGATTTGGCAAGTGCATTCAAGATTTAAGCCACTAAAATACATTGGAATGTGATGATTAGCATGCACAAGAGTCAACTTCAGAGTTGTAGTAATCTAGGAATTTATTTAAGATGAGATGGAGTGTTCAAGTTAGCAAGATGAGCTTGAAATGATTGTTTTGGCTAGAGTTGACATAAATATGTCATACGGATCCCACGGTTCCATCCTTTGAGGGATCCGCCTAGGTTAATCGTAGGGATCCGTCTCTCAGCAGCTTGGAAAAGATGCAATGATGTTTTGTAAGGTCTAATGCCTATTTCTTCTTGAGTGTTTCAGTTCATCTAAGTGTCTTAAATGAAGAGGTGCTTAAGTACTTAAGGGTAATGAGTGATGTAGCTAATGATTGCCTTTTATGGAAGAATTTTGAAGTTTCATGAGTACCAATGAATGAACAAAGATGACACTAAAGATTTTGAGAGTGTCAAATGGAGCTAAATGATCCTAGGGATCAGATACTGACTTAGGATAATGTTTTGGAGAATATCCTAAAGGCTTAAGATGGAAAAACTAGAATTTGATCATTTTTGACCAATTTTGAGGTAAGGATGATTATGATCAATTTTGATTGAAAGATTTCCAAAGCAAGATATGAGGGATCATGTGAGAAATGATGAGTGAGCTTGAGAGCGGAAGAGTAATGGGTTTAAGTGAAACGATAGATCTACAAGCGTCTTGAGTGTGATCTAGGTGAGTTATGTGTGAGTAGGAAAGATCTACTTAACTTGATAAGGACTTAATTTTCCTTAAGGCACTATGTCTAGCTTAGTGTGAAGTGTTCTAAGGACATGTTTGAAATACAATGATTGCAATTGCATTTTCTGTTTGTCGGATCCCACGGTTCCCTAATAGTAGGGATCCGTCTAGCACAACCTTTGGGATCCGTCAATCATAAGAACCTTTACTAAAGGTATGCAACGATTTTGATAATGCATTATATTTCAAGGTTAGTTAAGGAGGTTCTAACACTAAGATATCAAATGTAAAATGTTTTATTTCATGAAAGAAATTGGATTACATTGATAAAGCATGAATACTAAGGATTGATCCTATTTGAAAGATTACTAAGTTTTTTGAGCGTTTTTGCTAGAAGGATCATCAAATGGTTGATGAGTGTTAGCCGATTCAGGAATGAAGAAAGTCTTCATAAGAGATGTGTTCAGAGGTTCCATCATCTTGTTCACAAGTACGTACAACAGACTTTGAAATTGAGGGTGGAAGTACATGATGTTATGATAAAGGCGCGTCAAGAACATTCCATAAGGGATGAGTTTGTTCTTGGAGCCTTGAAGATTTACAATTCGCCTTGCAAAGAAGTAGGTGAGATTGTATGGTTGTTGTGTTAGTAAACAATACATTATGTGAGCACAACAAGCGGGAAGGATTTCTCGATTTCCCCTAAGACTCCAAACATTTTCCCGTAGGATGAGTGCGAGAGCTTTGTACTCTTCTGGGATCCGTGGATCTGTAGTAACAGAAGCAGATTTTTGATAAAAACATAAGTTTAATAGTTTTATGCCAAGATATGTGTTTTAGCCTACATTTTCTTTTAGCATGCATTCATGGTTTCTAATGTATCACGAAAGAATACGAAAGATATAAATCAAAAGAAATGACAAATACATTATGATAATAATAACCTAGATAAACTAGATTATTAATAATATTTCATTTCAATGCTAAGAATGATACAAAGGATTGGGTATATAACCCCAATGTAGATTAACAACACAAAGTATATGTCTCCGTATGTGAACTTCATCATAGGGAACACAAGAGCGATGAGTGTTAAGGCGATGAGCACGAGGGCGATGTAAACCATTGTTGATGACGAACCTTCTTGGTTTTGGTTTGATATGAGATGAGATGAGAGGAAGATGAAGTTTTGAATGAGAGGTAATTTTTTGAAAATGGAAGATTTGAAAAAGTGGGGATTTGATATAGTGGACGACGGATGGTTTATTTATGGGGAAGGAGAAATTTTTGAGATTTGTGTTTTGTTATATTATTAGAAAGATATGATTTTTGGATTAAGTGAAATAAAACACAAGTTTTATATACCACGACTTTAGACGAAAAAGTAACACGTATGTCAGAAAAGGATTCCTAATGAAGCTACATGTAATACATGTATATGCACAAAAGATAACCATATAAATACCTATGTAGGCATACTTAATTATCAAGCTAATGTCATTTAGAAATAAGTAGAAAGTCATACATCTAATGTACTTAGGAATGTCTTTACAAATGACACAACAAATGTCAGTAGACAATTCCGGCTCCTTTGTGTTTAAGATACCTTCTTACGGAAGGTATTCTTGTTACCAAGCGATTCCTATGGCTTGGTAGGTAAGAGCTTTGACTAAGCAATATGACAAAGAGGATTAGTGCAATTAAATGAAGAATAAATAATAAGAAAAATGTTGTCATCTAATCAACATCCAAACAACGAGTTTTAAAAGACATGGTGTTTGTTTTTATGAAAAACCTTATTTGTAGTTTTCAATTAACCATGGATCGTATCAAGTTTTTGAAGTACAATATACTTTAAGAAACTTGGTAACGAAGCTCTGATTCCAATTGTGGAAACCTAGAAAGGGGGTTGAATAATTTTGCTAATTAAAACTCATTTTAAACTATTTAGATCAACTTATGTCAATCTATTTGGATGTGTGTTGGATGTTGATAAACAAACATATAGAAATATAAATATGTAATGAGAAGATAAAGAGTAAGAAGCACAAAACCACAATGCGAGTATTTATAGTGGTTCGGCTACAAGGACACCTTCCTTGCCCTACTCCACTCCCCGAGTCACCTACTCGAGAGTTCGTAATCACTACACAACACCGACTCCTAATGGTGGAGAAACCTTCACACCGTTGCCTACTCTTTTTCCGGTACTAGGCTAACCAACGGGTCCTTTACACCAAGGAGAACCAATCCTATCACAACGTCGCCTACCTTTTATCCGGTACTAGGCTAGATACCGAGTTCCATTACAATTGAGGAACTACTACCCAAACACTACACCAATTACCTAATCCCAAAGGAGATCTACTCCTTATAATGTCAACAAGGATAACAATATCCTTTGACCCAATACTAATCTATCTTGTACATCGAATCATACCATATCGAATGTACATCTTGGGCACCTTTCACTAATGCCTTTGACTAGATCTTCAAGACACCCTTCACTAATGTCTTGTGACTTGACTCTTAGGCACCCTTCACTAATGCCTACAATTACGGACGATCGACACCCTTCACTAATGCCTTCGTCTTGACACTTGAGACATCTTTCACTAATGTATTCAACACTACACTTCTTAGTAGAAAGAAAAGAACCCTAAAAAAGAGGACTTCAGTAGTCTTGATGATGAGGAAGCATGGCAACTCATGTACTTGAGCTTGCTTGACTTCAAAGGTGGTGATCTCGCCTTTAAGAGGAACCTAGAGAATCACACAAAACAAAACTACAAACATAGATCACTTGGATCTGGGGTTAGAGAGTTTTTAACTCAAGGAGAAAGTATGTGAGAAAGGGGTGAGAAACAATGAAGAAATGGCTCACTATTTATAGAGAGAAAATGCTCCTGTTCCTCGGATCCCATAGATCCCTCCCTCAAGGGATCCGTCTAGTGTAAAACTAGGGATCCGTGGGACGCTCCTCTTTGCCCATGGGTATTTTGGTTATGGGTCATGGGTCATGGGTTATGGGTTGATCCATGGGTCTTTTATTAGATACAATGTATCTCATGAGTGCAATGCACCTAGTCAAATGAGTATGGGTCAATACAATGGGTTATGGATATTTTCCATGGGTTGTAGTTTTTACCCATTTATAATATATACTAGTTATGTATATATTTTGCCCAATATGTAAACACTAGTTGTTGTACATATATATTACAAAATCATAAAATCACTTATACTTGTTTTAGTGTTTTATGTGAAAACGTAAGTGTGTTAGAAAAACTATTAGCTCAAACCATTGACGTATTTTATTTGTTTCGTTAAAATGATTTTACGTTTGTTATCGACAAAACATTAGAAGATCGTAAAATATAAATAAACGTTTTTACGATTTATTTGTATTAACAGAGTAGAAGGTGCCACTGATGATGTAGAAGGTGTCATTGTTGTTGATTTAGCAGTTAATTAATGCACACCTGACCCATTATCAATTTTCGTTCTCTTACGTTCCTATATTACAAAATACAATGCCATCGGTGTAAATCTACAAATAAATAAAAAAACATGTTAATCTGTAATACTAGACTTACATCAATTCTTGATTCATCGAAGAAAGAGCACGGTATCGTTGATGAAAGTCTTGATAAACCTTGTGTATCTAGTTTACCATAAGACATGCCATCAAAGAAGTTCAAAGGGTTAACAAAAAATCATATAAAAGGTACCTCTTTTCACCATTAGGGTTTTGAGGAAAAGAGGCGTATCTTTTTTTCCTGTATGTGATCAGTCAAAAGGCTATATTGTGAAACTATATTTAAGGAAAAGATATGTATAATAAGTTTTAAAAAAGATAATTACTTAATATAATTTTTGTAGATAAATACATTCCTTTTCAAACTAATCAAAATGGTCAATGATTGGTTGTAGAGATTTATAAATTTGGTTTTCCAAGTTATAATAAAAAAAAAATATGTTGGTCTAGTGGTAATCATGTTTGTTTGTAGACTAACAGACTCAGGTTCGAATCAAGCTGCATACATGATTTTTTTGAAGAATGAAAAAACGAAATTTTAATAAATGAAAAAAAAATCCGAAAATTCTAATAAATGAAAAAAAATGTTAGGTGGCATGTTATTGCTTAGGTGGACAATTTATGATTACATGGCATTAAAAAGAATTACATGGCAATGAGGTGGACATTTGTGGAATAATCTACATGTCATGCCTCCTGTTTTATATATATATATATATATATATATATATATATATATATATATATATGTGTGTGTGTGTGTGTGTGTGTGTGTGTGTTTCTTCACTAATTTCTATTTTTCTTGTACTAGTACGTTTACAGATGGCAGATGTTGTAGCTAGGTCTCACGGTGGCGATGGAGGTAATTCGCCACCTCGTGGTCCCTCGAGAAGGTGGCACAGGATCGTCGTCCGGTGTCGATCGAATTCCGGGTCAACCAGGAGGGTTTTTATACACACGTGGGCCGTCATGCTGCTTGGTTCTCCAACTATCTTGGGGAGCTGTTACGGGACTCGATTCCCATGTATTGCGATTCATGGGCTAAAGTTCCCGAAACGGCCAAGGCCCACATCCATGACCAGCTACACATAAGTTTTTTTAACTTTTATTTTTTTAATTATTGTGTTTATATATTTAAATGTGTTTATTTATTCAAACTTGTTTGTTTATTTAAATTTGTATATTATTATTATTATTATAATTATTATTATTATTATTATTATTATTATTATTGTTTTTATTATTGTTATTATTATTATTATTATTATTATTATTATTATTTATTTTTTTTCATTAGAAAATCATAGGAAATTACAAGAAATTGGTGGGGAGCCGAGAAACTAACTGGGCTCCCACTCCTCTAGCAATAGCAAAACAAACCCTACTAAAAATATAGTTGGCACCACGCGTGCCAATATCTTGAGTGACCGAGAACTTTCGGATTCGCTTCAGCAGGGTCACCGCCTCCTTCTCGAGTTCACCAAAAGAAGAGAAAGAGAAGGGGATGAAACCATATCCAATATCACGCATTTGGTTTCAGATTGACACGCTTTGCTTGCAGCTTCAATCACGGCACTCGCCACAAAGTCCGTCATACCGTTTGCCAAGGGTGATGACCCAGTAAGATCAACACATACATCAAGGCCTCTCTCCCAAGAGTAAAGTAACAAGTCAGCTGGGCGTAAGTCTTTGTCCTCTCTCGCAGAGCCCGATATCAACTTCTTTACGAGCCGAAACCCCTACCCGGGAGCAGATATCAACGAGAGTATCACGCACCACATTATGTCGATGTTTGATACCAATAACACATGCGCATGATACGGCGTGATCCCCATAGATATCACCCATAAAAACCTTGGAACAAGCAGAGCATGGCATCTGAGTGGAGAAAAGGGGAACACCTAGACGATAGCATAACACACACCGGTAGGTTTTAGCATTCATAGTCTGCCCCACCAGCTATCGGACTACTCTGAGCCACCTGAAGTATGGTCTTCCATTTGCGATCTCCATAGGGCCATCTGTCTAGCGATAGGCGTAAGGTGGATTCAGCCTCTTTTGTGACACGTGTGAAATATAAATTTGCCAATTTCTTCATGAGTTTTGGGGCAGCAATTTCACAAGAGCTACCCAAAAGGTCGGTCTCCATTTTCTCGTTAAAAACATGCAGGGCATCATCAAAGGAAGATCTCGAAGCACCAACACCGCATCCGGAAGTTCGGTCTGTAGGTGGCCGATTGGAGTCTAGAAGCAAGGAAGGCATAATTCGAACATCACTAGCAGCAGTATATACCAAGCCCCCAAATTCAAAAGGTAGAGTGGCCAGTCTCCATTGCCAATTTCCGAACCCGGCCCAGAGGGTAAAGGACAATTCGCCCAAAGAAGAGCGAAGTGCTTCATCGAATGAAATCGAGAGCACGTTCAAAGACACGGGGAACATAAAGATAGAGAAATACAGCTTGGAAATGCAGCACATGCACCGAGAAGTAGCAACTCACATTGGGGGTCATTAAGCTTAGCAACAGCGTCCATAAGTTCAATGGTTTTAGAAACTCGCTTCAAAACGAAGCTTCGCTAAACTCAAGGTCAGCACCAACAGGCCCACCCAACAATTTTACACCATGCAGGGGCCGGGCAATATTAGGAGGGAAAACACCTGCGAGTCTGCTTCTAGGATCTTCCCTTGGCCAAAGAACCTCGGTTTTATCGACGTTGAGGTGCAAACCATACGAGGTCCCTCTATCATAATGAGCTCCAAGGCCTTCCCAACAAACAGAGTATCTCCAATGATCGTACCATCATCGAGGTACCAAGCTTGAAAGGGGAGAGAAAAGGAGTCTTTGATCTTGCGAGCCAAAGGATGTAGCACCAACGCAAAAAGGAGAGGTCCAAGAGGGTCACCTTGTTGCACGCCTTGGTGTGACCATAAAGTGTGTTCCCATAATATAATCTGGCTGGTGGAGTAGCAAAATTCAACCCAACGTGATATGGCGGGGACAGTGGAGGCGAACCTCTTGTAACATAACCTCACGGTCCACCAGATTGAAAGCGTTTTTGAAATCCACCAACAACATCGAAAGACCCACATCATCTCCACGGTCTTCAACAAACCGATTCACGACATGAAGAATGGCCTCCCTCCTCCGTAAAACCCCAACTCCGAACAGATCATTCAAGTATCCATCTAAGGAGTGGCCAATCATAGAAGCTCCCACCTTGGAGACTAAACGCCTCCGCACAGTCCCCACCGCAATAGGACGGATACCACCACCTGGTTTGATCAGCGGTGTGAGAAGAGCACTGGCAATATACTGCAAAGCCTTAGGACACTTACCATCAAGAAAAAGATTTACCAAATGGGTGATGGAGTTGATTAACTCATCGATATAGCCACAAAGCAGCACCGCTAAAACAATCCAAAAGGTGTTACGCCAGAAACCATCTCGACCACAAGATGTACCACAGGGGAAACTCTTAATCATGTCAAGAACCACAGCAGGAGATGCAATGAGGTTATTATGATCAATAGGTATATCGTGCAGTGAAGGATCGACTTGAAGGGATGCTTAGCCTTTAGGTCCTCAAGGGTAGTATCATTGTAAGGAGCAACACTTGAAGAAGAAAGAACTCGACAGCAGCAGATAATGACCATCACAAATCTTCCTCCTACATTGCTTGACATTACGCCACCCAACTCCGTGTTTTCCTCCTCAATATTAGACCAAGTAGGGGAGGGTTCAGCTAAAACCTCTCTAGCAAGTGCAAACTACCACCAGACGTACCCCAAGCCCGAATGGCATTAGCGATATATTCTTCTTGACGCTTGCGCTTAGTAGCAGACCTACACTCCATGTTACTCCTAGGGCAAAAGGTTTTAAGGAGACAAAGAGGCAAGGCTAACAGGCTAACCCAACAAGAAATGTCTTCAGGTGTGCAGATCACCTTATCAAGAGCTCCTTTCAAAACACGTGAGAATCCCAAAGGACATTTTGGTGGGATGGATTTGACAGTGTGCAACCCTTTAGCGAGCAAAGTGTCAAGTAAGTGTAAATCAAAACTAGAGTGCTCTTCCAAAACCAAATCTTCAACGCAAGCGAGTTGAACAGAAGAGGGAACTTGGAGCTTAACGAGATCAAATAACACAAATCTAACAACACCGTCACCGCAATCGGGGGGTGGCACAAAATCAGATCCATGCCGACATTTAGAGCGAAGAGTATGCGTCTTAAAACAAACCCCACACAACCAAAGACCCATACGTTTCAACGTAACCTCAGCAGCCTAAAAAACAACCAGATTAGTGGCCAAAGAAAGTTTGGTGGTGGCTAGCGCGTCCTCATTGAAATGACGATCACGAAGATGAGAAATCAACGAGGTTTTGGTAAGCCCATTCCCACTACCGTCTTGACAACCACTCAAACCCGCAAAGGGACAATGAAAACGAATAATAGCCATAGAGATTTTTTTTTTTTTTTGGCACTAACCGTAAGAAGACAAACTTAAACTAAAATAAAACAAAAACAACTCGCTATCTACAACCCATGCATGCATGCATGGTCTAACAACCTGAAAAGAAACATAGAATCCCTTTTTTTTCTCTTCAAAAACCACGAGAAAACAATATAAGACTAAATAAAAATAAAAACTAAAGCTTGTACATGCAAAGCCTACTGTTGGAGCAAAACATAACAATAACCAAAAGGGATAGCGTGGGCCCCACCAATCCAATAGACCAAACACATGCACAGCGCTTCATATTATAAAACGACCAACTCGCTATCCAAAATTGGAAAAGCAGCTCGCTAAAGAAAAGCAACTCGCTAGGCCCACTTAGGACTAAACTCAGTAAAATATACTAGCAGACAAAACCATAACCGTCTTCCCCATTCAAACCACAACTCACTAGTGGACAAAATCAAAGGCTGTCTTCGTCAGGAAACAAAATTTCAAGAAAGAAGCTTAGTGAAATGATAAACCACTGAGAAAGATGATCAAAAGGACACCAACGGTTATGGGAGAAACAAACCCAGCGAGGAAAAAAAAGTTAAATGCAAAACTAGACTGGACAAAACGAGACGATGCGACTGAGAACACAAAAACCGACTGATACAAACATAAAGAGGTAATAATCCAACATACAGTTGGATCCAAGAGCAAGAACACAGACAAAGCGAGATCAAAGAGATCACCCCGAGTCACCGGAATCGCCCATACACACCCTTATTATTATTATTATTATTATTATTATTATTATTATTATTATTATTATTATTATTATTATTATTGTTGTTGTTATTGTTGTTGTTATTGTTGTTATTGTTATTGTTATTGTTATTGTTATTATTATTATTATTATTATTATTATTATTATTATTGAAAGCAGTGTTCTTATTGGCAGACCAATTAGAGTTTCTAGGATTAGTCCTATAAACAAAAGCAGTATTATCAGGTTTAGGAGTACTATGATTAGAAGTACTTCTGTGAGACTCATCCCTGGACAAGGTGGCAAAGGCCCCTTTCACATCAAGAATAGGGTCAGTGGTGAGGATGATACTCCTGATAGGAGCATAAACCTCATCTAACCCCATGAGAAATTGCATTAGCTTGATGAGATTATTATGATCTTTTAAATCAGCAGAACCATCACATGTACACTTTGGAGTCATATTGCCTCCACATAGCATTAAACTTATGATAATATTCAGATAGAGTTATTCCAGATTGAGTGAATGAATGTATTTTATAATGCGTATTAACTATTATGGACGCATCTTGTTTATTATAGGTTTCTTTTAATTCATCCCAAACATCTTTAGCATTTTTTGAAAAAATCTGTCCCATAAACACATTTGTGAAACACATCCAAGAATCCATGAAAGAACCACAGAATTGCATCTATCCCATTGTTCTTGCAAAAAACCACCCTCTTCATGTCTTGTTATCTTTCCATTTATAAAACCAAGTTTGTTTTTAGTATGGATTGCTACAGAAATAGCATCAAACCATACCTTACAATTTTCAGGCTCTTCTAGTTTAAAACTTATTAAAGGTATACCATTAGTATCCTTATTGTACAAAAACCATGGGTCAAACTAATCAAGATGATCAGCATCATTAGAACCAGATGCTTTATCCTTACTCTTATCATCAATAGCCATATTGAAGACTCAAAGGATAACAAGAAAACAAAAACCAGCAGATACACCTTATGTCACCTTCAGTCACAAACAATCCACCAATTATTCAATCAACCACCAACACAAACAATCCCTTAACCTACACTTCGTCTCATGCAATTCTAGAAAACCCAAGAAAAAAACCTAAAAGAAGGCGTGAGAAGTGTTACAGTGCACGCAATATCCATCAATAATTGATCAAGAAGATCAATCAAAGCAACCAATAAGCAGCGGAAACCAAAATCAAAAAGCTGAAACAATCACAAAAAACAAAATTAGAAATCAAGACTAGTGTATACAAACACCAAACACGAAACACCAAGAAAATAAAAAAATACCAATTGAATTAAACAAATAACAATTGTCTTCCCTTCCTGAGTTAGTGCCAAAAGAATTAGGGTTTGATACATAAAACCATAATTTTGACGACACACCAACAAAATCAAGATCTATGAATCTTGATTATATCCAACTGATTGACACTTGTTAATCACCAACAAGAACACTAGATCAAAAACCCCTAATTTTTAGAAAACCCTAAAAATTGATAACTATCAATTGACCTTCAACTCATAATTGATACCCAAAACACTTAATTCAATAGCCAATTAGTCGAATAACACTTAGATCTAGTAAGATCAGATCAAGAATAAAAAAAACCCCAAATTTAACAAAACCCTAATTTTTAGAGAAAACATATTTTGATCAAGACACTTTGTATCAAAGCCAACCTGGCTCTGATACCATGTTAAAACTACACAAGGTGATGATCAATCACACAAAAACCAGTTTATATCAAGATTAAAACTATGAGTATCAACCCAACCAACCACCCCTTATGGTTGATACTTCATATGAGTGTTTTACAATACAAAAATAAAAGAATCTGAATACAAAGAATCGACTAACAACTTATAACTACAACTGTATGAAAATACACACAGATACAAACTCTAAAACTAATCAGAATGAGAGAGATATTAGGCTTTATAAAGGCTTGACCAATCTTGACTTGAAGTTCCAACTTGACTATGCAACAACCCTTGAACTTCCATCAACTTTGCATAACATCCCCTTCAACTTTAATCCACTTGATATTTAGCCAATCTGCAAACTCAAACAATACAAAACCAAGAATATACAAATTACAATATAAGCCCTCAACTTAATTATATCATTCAACAAGTGGGACCACTATAATTGTCAACCACTCAAATAGAATATTCCCTCACTAAATTCTCTTTACTTACTAAAAATAGAAAGTGGACAATTAATTTGAGACATTAATAAAGGAAATATGGATAATAAATATGAGACGGATCGAGTAGTCTTTACCATATGCAATAAGACAATGTCCTTTTAAGAGTTGATTCTTTCTAATGAAATAAATATGAAGTAAATTCACAGACCTACTCATAGGTGGAGTTAATGTGTTCAATTTTTTTTATAGATGTCTTTCTTTATGTTAATATACTATACTAGTTGATAATTTATTTTAGATGTATTGAAGAATGAGTGTCAACAAAGAAGCTAGCATAATTGCACTAAAATTTGTTGCAGTGTTACACATCAAATTGAAGTTTCTTTCAAAGTTGAAAATGTAAACTGCATGCACCAAAGTTTGTTGCAAGATTTCACATCTTAAATTAAGTCAGTTTCAAAACTGAAAATATGTATTTTCTATAGGATCATACATGTGCATATTCTTAATTCCTAAAATGTTAGAAGAAGACGAGGGTGAGGACAAGTACTTGGATGAGTATGTTGAAAAAGAAACGTAAGAAAAGACATGGGAAAACATAACGATGGAGTTGTCACGCTCAGGAGTATCCAAAAACTCTTTTAGTCATGATCAACATGGCTATATTAGAGGGAATGAACATGTAAGCTAAATGAAGGAAATAGTTGATTTGTTTCAGTAAAAAACATCCATAATTCTTTTTCAGCGATAACAAAAAATTCCTATAAACTCTGTAACAGTTAATCCATTTGCAGCTCTTAGTAAACTTAAAAACATACTACATCATCCGAAAAATTTAGCTTTCATTATTTACATGCCAATCCAACAAAAAAAATACAATTTGAAAACATAGGGGAGGAAACTACGTAACTAAATGTGTATAAACATTTATGGGTCATCTAATTAAAGTCATTACATCTACAAAAGAAACTATGATTGTGATTTTTAAATGCAATGAGTAAGTACTTCCTATGTTCAATCGTAATCAATGCATTACCTTGCAAGGCAACTTACCAAAGATAACATTTATATTTTGACAAAATTTCAAAAAATAAATAAATAAATAAATAATGAAAAAATAAAAAAAAATGGTGTGGTTCCGTTCTTTGGTTCATGATATAAAATTCCGTTTAGCAATTTTGTCAAGTGTTTGTTTAGTCATGTATGAATATTAAGAACTGAAGCCTTTCCAAAAGGATTCTTACAAATATTAAAAGGCTTCATGAGTGATTAGGACCCAAACCTTGATGTTACTAAGGTAAGGATGAATTGGTACATAGTTGTTCTATTTGCTTATGGCCATTTAACATCATAATTACCTGCTAAAGTTGTAACTTAGTGACCTCAATGTGATGTCGGCATCGATTTTGGAGCTCATATAGAGATTGTGGACTTGTCCCTTCTTCCATGTTTATGTTAATAACTTGTTAAGGATAAAATGTGGCTCCTTAAACTAGACTCGTTCTTTACATCCATTTTTGATCACCCTCATTTCCTAGTACATCACCTATACCCACTTCCTAACTTTATGTGTCTTTTTTATTTTTCTTCTACACTAATTACAAATGCATGCTTTCCCATTTTTTATTTATTTATTTTTTTATATATATTTCTTTTTAGTTTACATTTCCAACTTTGAACCAAGACCGCCACTAAAAAAGACTTACTTTACTATGAAAACAAGTCATAACTAACCCATACAATACGGGACCTAATGTGCGAACTTATGTCATCAATATTGTTGCAATGACAAAGATACATTGAACATAAGACATTTGGTACACTCGTTAGGAATTAAAGTTCAAACACCACAATATAATCAAACACGCGGAAAAGAAAGAAGGTAACATATCCTATTCATAATATCCAACAATTACATCAAGATTGTTACTAAAATAACTTGTAAAAATGTAACTTTATAAGGAAGTGCAAAACCAGAAAAGCTGACGGAAAGACTCGGTCCAGGCATAAATGAATTAATGTTAATCCATAACGTGCACTTACATACCACAAATGGAGTTCCTCTTCACCTATTGGTGTGCTCGTTCGACCAGAAATGTCCAATAATGATGGTTCAGTAGATGACACTGTTTCTTCTTTTTTCCTTAGCCTCTCGAATAACTATTGTTCCGTAATGTCTGATGGTGCATCCATTTGTTCCTCTTGTTTATCATCACTCGTCTTTTAAACCATCCTCATAACCCAAGTATTTTCTGAACTCAATAAATAAATTAATGTAATATATTTGGAGTTCTCGAGTTAAATCACATTTGAATGATATTTCATCCAAGCTTAGTTTTTGAGTCCAACTAACAAATTGGATAGCTTGAAACAATTGGTTTTCTAATATATAAAGATTTTTGGTTTTGTAGTAGAATCTTTTTTGCTTCTTATATATTGTCTAACTATATCACAAACTTCCTTAGACCGAGTTCCCTCTTCGTGTCCAAAGTTTAAACTAACACCCTGCTGCACCACCTTTTCTTCAATACCCATCTCTTCTACTAACCCATGCACTCCAAATCTTTATAGATGTTTTCAGGAATATGACTTGTATCTATTTGAAAATCACCATACAATTAATTTGATTAGAGTCAGTACAAGCAATTTGCAACATTGCAAAACAAATTCACATGTAAGTATAGGATTCACAAAATGTATCAGCAAGTAGTTACACCATTAGCTATTCCAATTCGATTATGACTTTAGCGAATTCAACTTGAGTTTATTTAAGTTCGACTCGAGTTTTTGTCTAGCTTTTAAATGATACATATAAAATTTTACGTATATTATGAAATTGTAAAGCCATCACTTCTTCTATGTCTTCTTTTTGGATTTTCAATTTATACTAGCTACCACTGGGGGTGTAAACGAGTCGAGTCGAGTCGAGTCGAGTACTGCCAAGCTCGAACTCGACTCGATTAGTAAAACTCGAGCTCGAAACACGACTCGAGCTCGTTCGAGCTTTGGATTTCAAGCTCGAGCTCGGCTCGTCATCTCAAACTCGAGCTCGATTATTGCCACTTTTAAAGCTCGAACTCGATGAAAAATGGGCATATCAAGCTCGACTCGACTCGATTTTATGATCCAATATGTATATAAAAGGGTAAAAGTGTAATATTATTGAAGCTCGATAAGGGCTCGCGAGCCTCACGAGCTAAGCATATTTGAGCTCGAACTCGGCTCGAAAGAGTACTCGAGTAGCCCGAGCTCGAGCTCGACTCGTTTATATCGAGTCGATTTCGAGTAGTTTACGATTCGATCTCGAATAGCTCGCGAGCTGTCTCATCTCGTTTACACCCCTAGCTACCACACCAATTTATGTTCAGCTACCC
>OU343222.1:327799026-327963339 GCA_910596185.1 Chrysanthemum makinoi | reverse complement strand
TATGTGATTAAATAGTTATAGCTCATAAGTCTGGCTGATTTGATATTATTTTATGTGAACATAGTTTATAAATTTGTTACGTAAGTTTATAAGCTGTTTGCGTACGTTAAGTAGCGGAAATATGATCTAATTAATGTGAATGTAGTTCGCGTGTTGAAGTATGTGATCGCGTTCTTTGTGTTGGTGATCATATGAAACACTAAGCTGATAAATGTTGATCTTAGTAATTGTCTTTGTTAGGATCTGGCGACTTGCGGAAATGTGATCTGATTAGTGTGAATATGGCTACATATTTCCTAAATAGTATCTATGTTGATTGATTTGTTATTGCTTTGGATCATTTGAATCGCTATGTGAATGTGGTTATATTGTTAATTTAGTTCTAAGTTGTGCATTTCGAATATGTGAAGCTAATTAGCTTATATCAGATCTAATTCCATGTGAATGCTGTTACACAACAGTAGTATCGAGATCTACTTTTAAGTTACTAGACACGGTAATCTTCTCGAATGCGACACGTGAGTAGTTTCGTTATTTGCATTGTCATTATTTCTTTTTGCACTTTAGCTAAGACAGGTGTTCGTGCGTGTCTGAGTTATATTTTTGTTCAGATTATGTGAAATCCTATTTACTGAAATTTTCATATGACATACCATGTATGGAATGTATATGCAACCATGTATGTGATGGTTATAGTGAATTCTTAGGACAACGAGTGGGACATTTCACGATGGGGATTTACTTCTGAATATGAAAGGACTAAAGCTCACATCCGAGGATAAGAAAAAGAGTGTAAGTTTGATATGATTTAATTTGACATTTACGATCGGTATAAAAACGATTTACTCACTTTCGGTGTGCTATATGAACAGTCCAATGATGCTAAGGAGATTGACAGCACAATTTTCATTGGAAGACCTTGAGATTATCAAAGTCATTGGAAAAGGAAGTGGAGGTGTTGTGCAACTGGTTCGGCATAAATGGATTGGGACATTGTTCGCTTTGAAGGTCATATTATATACTCTAATTACTTGCTTTATGCATACTATGGATCTTTGTGTAGAGGATGCACTTTAACGTAACCTAAAATGCTTTTCACGAACATTGAGAATTGCCTTTCATATGAGTATGGGAATGTTCAGAACTTCAGATGTGCATTTGAGCTGATCATGGTGACTTGAAGTTGCAATAGATAGTTTGATGTGAACAGATTATGATTATCTGATTTTTTAGGGATAAATTAATCTGGTTTGGAGAAGCACGTAAGTAGTAGTTTTAAGAAAACTGATAGTTGAGAAATGTAAATTTCCGACTATCGCACTTAAGCATCTCATTATCTAATAATCTGATTTTTGAGTTTGTCGCTATAATTACTTACTAAAACACACATCAAAACACCATATCAACTACGTCTTTTAAACCAACAAGGAGAAAGAATATAAACTAAACATCTCTGTCAAACCGCCACCGCTGCTGCAACTCCAACATCAACATCAACATCATAGCATTTGTGTTACAGGCTATATACGTAGTTACCTAGCTAGCTCCATCTCCTCTTTTCATCCTAACTTCATCATAACCAAGTGACACAAAAAAGTGTTTTGAACAAGTTGAGGGGTGTTTGGGCAAATAATGAATTGTTTTGCTTCAAGTAAACGGTTTATAAATACAGAGAGTCACCCATCGTAACTTCATAACCCTAAGTTTTGCATCCCAAAGCGATTCAAAATCATGGCCGAAGAAGAAGATAGGATAAGTTTTAAGAAAAGCATCTGGGTCGACATCCAAGAATGTTTTGATACACAATCCTTATATCTTTATGGCATCGGATAATAATATTTCGCCACTTGTTTTATTTGATGATACGTTAGTGCATCCATTTAAGGCACGTTAGTGCATCCATTTAAGGTACCTTGGTGCATCCGTTTAAGGCACGTTAGTGCATCCGTTTGATGCTCAATGTACTATGTAGACTCATTAGGACTTCATAGAAATCCAGTTAATTTAACAAACTGTCAGTCTTACTCGGTCATCCACTTTATTAATCTTATACGCTGATCCTCAGCACTTGCTACCGATCCTTGTTACCAACATGAATTTTTGTTTCTCACAGGAGCACAATGTTAGCATGAACTAGCTCAGGTGCTTTGCTGCTCGTGATGCTATTCTTCGAGTTATGCACCTTCGGCAGACCTTTTACCATCCTTTAGCTTTGCTTCAATATATTGCCATCGTGACAGGTACATTTGGTTTCATTTTTATTCCATCGCATAGAGGTGGCAGAAATGTGCTGCTTGATTAATGGTAGAAGCGAGTTCAAGTCAAAATTGGTAATTTGCTGGTTTTATTCAAAACGATTTCCATGGCTTTTGATATAAAACACTTCTTCTTCAAGATAGTTTTAGTTTTATATATATAATTGGCGTGACTTCCGATTACCAAAGTTATATCATTTTTCTCTAATCTTAAGTTCGCCTTTTTTCTTATAGTTAGTTTAACTTATGATTACGAAAAGTGTCATTTCATCAAATAGCAAAAGAATGCTAATTAAATACAATGATTTATAAGATTTTATACACTCTCGATTCATTTAACTTTTTATCATAAAACAATTTTTGGAAAATTTTACCTCATAGATATTAAACATATCCCGAGGCATTGATATGTAAATATGTGGTGCTGCAACGTGAGTTGGAAGACCGCAATTGAGTATAATTAGGCAATATGATTAATCCGCCGAACACTGAAATCTATTTGAGCCTTTGTATGTTTAATTAGTGCATCAAAGTATCATAAAAAGAGCATCAAGGTATATATTAGGGCATCTATGTTTTTTTTGGTTATGTTTAGTAAACATTATAAAATCACTATCATAATACGATCTCAGCACCCATTTATAAGTTTGTTATAATGCAGCTGAAATTTATTATTTTGACCAAAAGAAAATTCTGAAGCAAAATCTGTTTCCCCGAATATCATAATTATCATAGATAATCTTTTTTTAAATGAAAATTATCCAAAAGCCCCATTTAATGTAAAACATGGTTAAGAAAATAGAAGTACCTGTTCAGCTATTTTATGTGTATAACTCATGTAAATTTTGTGTGTAGGTATTCAAGCTACGGGCGTAGCAGCCCTTTGAGAGGCAAAAGTCCACCAAGGTATGTTTAAACAATGAACCTTATATCTCAAAATAAAGAAGTCGTCACAAGTTTGAAGAAATTAATTATGATTTATTACTCACTACTAATGATGTTTTTCGTTCACATTCCATTTCCGACCACCCATTTACTTTTATATTATTATTTTATTTTTATATGTTACGTTACAATATTTGTTTAAGATTAACAACTTTGTGTATAGTTTCTTAAACAATTCATAAAAACAGTAGAGATTTAAGCTTCATATAGATGTATTTTTAAGATTAAAAATTAGTATAGTATCTTTTATTCAAAACAATACAAAAGGTGTAGATAGGGAAGGCAGTTGATACATCTAGAAAAGGGAATCGAAAATAACAAGCACCAAATATATACACTGCATCTTCTAGGTGCCCTTCCTAATTGGTGGTGCATCGAAAGGTATATATTAGGGCATCTATGTGTATAATTAGTGCATCGAAAAGGTATATAATAGTGCATCGATGGACAACATTAGGGCGTCAATGAGTATAATTAGTCGCAGTGTGTTTGTGTTTTGCTTTACCTACTCTAATCTTAATTTGACTTAACGCATTGACTCTTTTGCCATCTGTTTGAATTCAGCATGGGATATATTCGCGCTTTGATATGTCATAGAAAAATGTATGTTGAGAACGCCTACAGTAAGTCCCACTTATCTTTATCCACTTATCTTAATGGTTAGCATAACCAAATTTCGGCATTGTTTGTATCTATACTAATTGCTAATTAAAAATTAATGCCTTTCTATCTTATGTAGTTATGTATCGATATAATGCAAGTTATTGCAGATTTCAGCAGTCAAAACATTTGTGTAAGTTGAGATTCTGATTATGTTCTTTGCAATTCAACGATGTCATATTCGAGTATGTCTTTTTTGTTTGAAAAAACATGCCTTTTCTCTATTTGTTCAAAAAAACTGAATGCCTTTTTGTTTTCACGCTATGCAAGTTTTTTTACCATCTTTATGTTAGCATGTAGAAGGTGCTAAGTTTACATTCACGTAACTATGCATACCTTCTTTTTGTGTTTTTATTTCCACCCATTTAATAGTGAACTCATTGATCACTCAAGTTATGTATTTTGAGAAAGTCGATAGTGAAGAAATGCAAGTTCTTATAGCATTGCTTTAAGAATTCTACCGAGATGTATCTTTAACATATATGTAAATTGTTAGGAATTAGACGCACACACTGGCCCTCGGCCATGCATGTTAGTAATGCATATCTTCTTAATAGGCAATGGTGGTGTTTTAATAACTAATTAGTATAGGTGAGATTAGCGATTATCGTTTCCATGATTATCTAGATAATGATATTCTAGAGTTAGACTAGGGATCACTGGGAGAGAACCTAACTATCAAAACTCGCTAATTTTTTGGAGATGATTGGCCCCTTGAAAGTCGGTCAACCCTTTTCTTTCGTTAATAGTACAATCATGGCTCCCATTGAGCAAAGACCTATAAATTGTTGTTGGACACAGGAAAGATCCATGAACTATGATGTGAAGCTACCAACATCCCACCTCATGTTAATCTTTGAGAGTTCCAGTGTATTATACATTATTCCTAGTCAATATCATGTAACCTATATGACTTAGATATATGGGATTTACTTGTCTTGCAATTTTGAGAAAGAAGCACCTGACATTTGGTTGATTTTTTTTTTCCTATAACGGTATCATGAAACATAGCATCTATCTTAAAACTGAATAGAGCATTTTTTTAATGCATATGTATGGAATATTAGGGCATCAGTGAGTATTATTAGGGCATCAATGATTTTGATTAAAAGCATATCGTGTGTATGTTGAGTGCATCTATTTGAATATGTGTTAATATGGTTTTCGTTGGTCGAACAGGTTAGCGCTTATCTGCTAAAAAACGATGGGTCCATCAACATCATCTTCTCCATTCATTAACAATGCCTC
Organism: Chrysanthemum makinoi; assembly: GCA_910596185.1. Classification (NCBI taxonomy): domain Eukaryota; kingdom Viridiplantae; phylum Streptophyta; class Magnoliopsida; order Asterales; family Asteraceae; genus Chrysanthemum; species Chrysanthemum makinoi. The sequence continues at coordinate 327,958,231 of OU343222.1, read as the reverse complement.
TACAGATGGTTCTTTAAGAATTGAAGGAGCAATTGAAGGGGTTGATTCACTTTATCATGGTAAATAAGTAATAGGAAAGTCATGAATAGATCTCTCTGATTTGTATTCGAGTCGAATCAGTTCTCCTTGAGCTCGTACATTGACATGTTTATTTTTTCGATGTATCACTTTTTGTTCTTGTAATATGTTTTGTAGGATCAAAGTCCAATAGATGCATACAAGTATTTTGAATTTGTTGATGACATTGTTGTATGTTAATTAGTTGACTAACATTGTAGAATCTGAAATACAAGTTTTCTTGTAACTTAAAGATTTTTGTTTTTTAACGAAGTTAATTTGTTTCATATATACCCTTCTAGGATCCATTTTGTAGATCTTTTTATCTAATATAAATCTCAGCTCATCTATTATGATGCAACATACTGTACAAACATGCTGCAACTGTAGCAAAAGGTCGCGCTTGGATTTGCTTACCCAGTTTGAAATTGTGATAACCAATTGGTTAAGCGTTAAACGAAGTACTATAAATAAAATTAACGAAATGATCAAAATCAATATAGTGCAGCTACTCAGAAACTAATAGGCTAAAACTTTTTATTTAACTAAATAATAATATATCCACAATACTGACACATGATGATACTATCACTATTTCAGATACACACGATGACAAAAACATTTAGATTTGAAGGCCTCGTCTTGTTTGATGAACACGGATTTATAATCGGCTAATATGAATCCTTTGTATGTTGCTTTTTTGATTGACCAAGATGTGGCGTCTTTAGCGATCCAAGGCTATAATTCCCTCTCGGCCTGACAATTAAATACATAAAACCAAGAAAAGTGACTAAGCAAAAAATGAATTAATCATGAGTGCAAAAACTAGTCCTGGCAATGCTAAAATGAAAGGGTTTACATAAGAAGGATGAGCATATGGAACTCACGAAACTCAAGGTAACTTTGATAGTGATTATGCTCACCTAAAGATCCTTGTGTTACCTCTGCCACACTTTTGAATCGAAGCTGATTCTCATCAACAACAACATCACATTTTGTAGCCCCGTTACACGTATTTGTACTACTTTCAAGCCACTTGCCTGATCAAGTAAAGCTATAACTTCGTTATCAAAAGGTAACTATAGGACTAACTAAAATCAATTAGTATCTAAAAATGTGAGAGACAACCACATGAGGAACATAACCATCTGAGACCCAACTTACTAGTTAATTCATTTATGGCTATTTGAGCATCTAAACAAGGAAACATGGTTACATCTTTGTTTGGATGAAGATTTTTATCAAGAAATGAAAATAAAATAGCCATCTAAATCGTAAATTTTTTTTGTACAATTTAGGGCATCCGTTTATGCCGGCTAGTGCATAACTATTTTATAACACAATCTTAAAAAATCAGTGACAACGTTTTATTGAATCATTCAACAAAGTCGATTATGAAAAAGTGGTGCATCACATTTGTGTGTGCGGTAAACCTTATCCACCTTGTTGAAAAGTATAAGAAAAGGAATATTTTTATTGAAAACGCTCGCCTTTGTCAAAATGTCATATAGATTCCTTTTACAAACAAAAGCAAATAACCCGGTGTTAAATCCACTGGTGCATCACAGGCAAGCGTAATCACTGTCGAAAATCAAAAGCATAAATAATTCCACATCATAATTAAAACCAGTGAAATCAGTTTAAATCGTGCATCACAGTTATGAAATTTCATTTAGGCATTTTATCAAACACATTGTGTGCAAGTTTTGCAAACACGTTTACAAATCTTTTTTTTCTCAAATTTGTTTCAATTAACTCATCTATATAGTGCATCATGTCACAAACTCTTAAAATCGATACATACATGAACAAACATTATGATTACTGAATCAAAACTCGTAAAAAAGCCATAACTCATAACGAACCACATATATCATCTTTATATTTGATCTTAGAGAACAAAACTAACAACTATATAATCGAAATAAGTTAAGAAACTTACTTTGTTCAACGATATAAGAATTATAATGTGATGATTTGGTGAACGAGATTGTGATTATTGAACAGTGTGTGGAATGGTGGTGAGATGATGGTGACGGTGGGGAACGGTGGTGGCGATGGGAGATGATGGTGAACGGCGGCGATGGTGGTGAAAGCCATGGATGTGAAGGTCAAACTGAAAGAGGAGAGAAACAAATGAGAAACAAATAGGCATTATATATGATGAATCTGGGAATTTATAAAAAGTTACGAAACAAACCTTACAAAATAAAAGAAGTTACAATAAGGCCCCTTGAGTTGGGAAAAAAAAAAGTAGGGGGAGGAGGAGGGGGTGATTTGTACACTTTTCTCACTTTTCCACCGAGATCAAGTTTTCAAATGAACCGATTTCTATATATATATATATATATATATATATGTATAAAACCGGTTCGGCCCGACGGTTGAACCGGTGACCCGGCGACTAAGCCGGGTCGATAAAAAAACCGGTTTTTAAAACATTGCTTACAGTTCATATGTTAGTTCAAGTTTTGATCACTCAAGCAGTTTTGTTAGTTCATGAAAAAATTTAAATAGTAAGCCTTAGCGAAAACCACTCCACACATGCTGAAAACCATATCTATTATTTTTTATTTTATCAAACGACACACAAGCAAAAAACCCGTGTATCATTGTTGAAATAGGTGGTATCGGGTTTTAACGCTTGTGTTAAAAAGGTATATATATGTGAAATCATCTATAAGTTTTATGATTGAGTACGTTCTTGATGAAAAATTTTGTGAATGTCGAATTTAAATGATGATGAACATATTAACATTGAAAGTTCTACGGTGGATCCTAAGTTGATTGAATTTGTTATTATCATGCACAAAACATACGTGTGTATAACTATTCTAGCATTGAGTACAATGTTGTAAGTGTTAAGTGAAAACTCGCCTGTTAAAAGTTTTGTGTGAAGTGTGAACATGTAAATTTGTTTTCTAGATTAACTAGGGCATTTAGAAAATAAAATCTCAAATTACTACTACGTTGTTTTATGTTGGGTTTTTGGTTCCTTGAATCATGAATTACTTTAAGTACTGGAACCACGGACAAGTTTGATATAACCACGGACAGAAGAATGTAACCGCTGATAAAGACAACCACGGCTAGTAGTAATGTGTAACCACGGATGATATATTGTAACCATTGCTAGTGTTTTGTATAGTCGGTTTAGTTTATTGTATTAGATAAATATGGTAAAGATATTTATCTTGTAGGTTACGTATTGTATTATGTAAAGGACTCCTTAGTCTATAAAAGGAGGTTCTAGGTTAGATTAGATATACGTAAGTTTTATATCTAAGGTCGATACACTTCAAGGTTGAAAAACCTAATCTGTAAGAGTATTCGTATTAATAAATAATATTGAGGTGTTGAATGTTAATTGTTCTTCTTCTTAAGATTAAGTGTTAAATTCCGCGTAATACTTAATAAGCTTTTATTCTAAGTCGGTTTCTATATTAGATCGTTTGCTCAACTGGGATCAACAAGTGGTATCAGAGCTTGTGATCTAGAAACTGTAATCAAGAAGAGGTCAAGTTAAGTTCTGTTCAAGGAAGATAAGATGTCTGAAGAAACTCACATGGTAACTGCTTCAAAGGTACCCATGCTCAAGCATGGTGAGTATCAAATCTGGAGAATGTGAATGAGGCAATACATTCGCATGATTGATTATGCGCTCTGGGATGTCGTTGAAAAGGGAGACACTCTTCCTAAGAAGGGTGAGGATGGCAAAGAAATTACCATTCTTAGTGAAATTGATAAGGCTAAGAGAAAGATGGAGATCAAAGCTCACAATATTCTCTCCATGGGAATACCCAATGATTATGCTTTGGATTTTGAACAATATGAATCTGCTAAAGAGTTACTGGATGCTCTTGAGACAAGGTTTGCTGGCAATGAAGCCACCAAGAAGTCCAGGATGAATATGCTCAAACATCAATTTGAAACCTTCACTGCTCTTAGTGGAGAAAAGATTGATGGTACATACAATAGACTTCAAAAACTTATCAGTCAACTGAAGTTCGTAGATTATAAGGTTCTTCAAGAAGATATTAATTTGAAGTTCATTAGGAGTTTATCATCTGAATGTGCTATTCATACAATTGTGTGGAGAAATAAGGTGGACTTTGATAAGATGACTACGGACAATCTCTTCAACAACTTGAAGGTTTATGAGTGCGAGAATAATTTTGCTAATGCATCTTCTTTAATCAAAACATTGCCTTTGTATCCACTAATCACAAGAGCCCACAAGATGTATCCACTGCTGCATATGGTATATCCACGGCTATTGCAAACAATACCACTGTTAGTGATAATGTTAGTGATTGTGCAATTTGTGCTTTTCTGGCTGATTTAACTACTAGTATTACTGTGTTGAATCAAGATCTGGATCAAATTGATCCTGATGATCTGGAAGAGATTAATCTTCAATGGCAAATGGCAATGTTGACTCTCCAAGCAAGGAAGTTTCTGAGGAGGACAGGAAGACAAGTTAAGTATGATGGTCAAAGGGAGCGGGTTCGATAAAAGCAAGATGGAGTGCTTTAACTGCAAGAAGAAGGGTCACTTTGCAAGGGAATGTCGAGCTCTTAAGAGGATTGAAGGTGTTAAGAAGATCAGCGAAGAGTGCTCCTTCTTCAGCATTGGTGGCTCAAGATGGTCTTGGTGATTATGATTGGAGTGATCAGATTGAAGAAGGACCTAATGCAGCTTTTCTTGCTAGTGAAGCTTCAAAAGAGCATAATTTTGCTCTTATGGCTTATGCTTCATCTTACGGTTCGATTCGAGGTATCTAATGAGTCTACTTGTTCTTTTAAATCATGTCATGATAACTTAGAATCTCAAAAAGCTATCACTGAAAGTATGAGGAAAGAAGTAGAAAGACTAACTATGGATAACTTAGGTTATAGAGTTGGTCTAGAGAGTGTAGAAGAGAAGCTTAAAATTGTATAAATGTGAGTTTGAGTATGTAGATAAGATCAATATATTAGGTGGTGAAATTGATCTTAAAAATAGAGAGATTAAAATGCTTAAAGAGAAACTTGAACTAGCAGAGAGTGCAAAACAAAAGGCCCTAGATGAAAAAGAAAAACTTGTTGTTAGGGTAGCTAAAATACAATTTGCTTCTGATCTGGTTCATAAATCTATAGAGAGTCATCTAATGCAAAAGGGTTCGGGATAGGATACAACAATATGCCACCACCCACTCTTATGCAACATGCACCACCGCTAAAGGGCTGTCATTTAGTAGTGAATTTAGTTTTAACAAACCTGTTGAAGGAATAAATAAGACTGAAACACCTAAGATAAGTTACGATCGTCATCGATGCTCCCATCATTGAAGATTGGGAATCGGGTTCGAGGAAAATAGTAAAGTATCAACACGACTGAAAAGTTAGAATCTCTTAAGAAAGTTGATACTAGCCAAGCTTACCTTGTACCTAGATTTGGAGCTCAAATTACTAAGAAAGTAGTAGAATACAAGGAAGTACCTAGGGAACAAATGCAAAGATATATACCTAGGGGCAATCAGAGAAACTTTAATGGCCTAATATCTAATAGGTTAGGTAATGAGTTTCAATGTGTCAAGAAAGCTTGTTATAGTTGTGGTAGTTTTGAGCATTTACAAAGAAATTGTTATAAAAACAGGACCACACAGTGTGGAATCATTGGAGGAGGGTAAATCACCAAAACTTTTCAAAGAAAACAAACCCTCATCTTAATAAAAACATGATTCCAAGAGCAGTGTTAATGAGGAATGGGAATAGAAAATCAATTGTCCTGCTTCTCCGAATGGGTTCCAACCACTGCTAAGCAAAGTGTAAACACGGCTAAGCAAAATCAAACTACTGATAAGCCAAAATCACCTCGGATAACAAAGAAGTTTTAAAAATTCCAAAGGTGATAACGTACGAGTGGTTGGAAATCATTTTATCTTTGTTAAGGCCTCGGCTAGTTGGCAATGGAAACCTAAGACCAAGGTTTTACATCATGTCAGCTGTGCATCAATGGACCTAAACAAATTTGATTATATTGATGCACAGGGCGGACCCAAGTCAGTATTGGCTTGGGTCCACAAAAGGAACTAACTTGTTTAATTTCATGTGTCGGGCAATCTACAAGATGAGCTAAAAGACAAAGGAGTTTTTGATAGTGGTTGCTCTGGGCACATGACTTGGGATGGGAGCAAACTGGAAGATTTTGAAGCTTTTGATGGAGGATATGTGGCATTTGGCAATGATCCAAAGGGAGGAAAGATACTTGGAAGAGGCACAATCAGAACAGGGAATTTGGACTGTGAAAAAGTCTACTTGAGTACGAGGACTTAAGTACAATTTATTCAGTGTTTCTCAAATGTGTGATAAGAAAAAGTGGGTACTTTTTGGTGAAAATGAGTGTGTGGTGTTGTCTCCGAGTTTAAGATGCGATGAGAAGTTTATACAACTTAGGGTACCTAGGAAGGAAAATATATATTGTTTTGATCTTAAAGATGTAATTCCTAATAGGTCCTTAACTTGTTTGTTTGCTAAAGCATCCGTGGATGAGTCTAAGTTATGGCATAGAAGATTAGGTCACCTCAATTACAAAACAATCAATAAAGTGGTTAAAGGGAACTTAGTGAGAGGGTTACCTTCTAAGGTTTTGAATGTAAGGACTGTGTGTGGCTGTCAAAAGGAAAACAACATAGAGCTTCTTGTAAGTCCAAAACTGTCAACACCATTACACAACCACTGTTTATGCTTCATATGGATTTATTTGGACCTACTTTTGTCAAGAGTTTGAACCATAAGCAGTATTGCCTAGTTTTCACTGATGATTATAGTAGATTTTCTTGGGTTTACTTTTTGGCTGCTAAGAGTGAAACTAGTGAGGTTCTCAAGAGTTTCATTACTAAGATAGAAAATCTAGTAAATCATAAGGTAAAGATAATCAGATGTGATAATGGAACTGAGTTTAAGAATGCTGTAATGAATCAGTTTTGTGTAGATAAAGGTATAGAAAGACAGTTTAGTGTTGCTTAGACACCACAACAAAATGGTGTAGCTGAAAGGAAAAATAGAACACTAATTGAGGTGCTAGGACTATTGGTGTAGAATCTAAGTTACCAACTACCTTTTGGGGAATTTTGCTGTAGGAACTGCATGTTATGTGCAGAATAGAAGTAAGGTAGTGAAGCCTCATAACAAGACCCCTATGAGTTGTTACATGATAGGAAGCCAATGATTGCTTTCTAAACCTTTTGGGTGTCTGTTACTATCTTGAATACCATAGACTACCTAGGCAAGTTTCAAGAAAAGGCCGATGATGGATACTTTTTAGGCTACTCTTCAAATAGTAAAGCCTTTAGAGTATACAATAGGAGGACTAAAATTGTTGAAGAGAACTTACATGTTCAATTTAGTGAAAAGACTCCTTGTATTGAGACCAAAGGACCGAGGCCCATTTGTTTAACATTGATATGCTAACCAACTCTATGAATTATGAGCCTATCATTGCAGGAACTTCCACTAATGTTGATCCAGGTACTCAAAAGAATTCACAGTGCAGCAATTTCTAAGGAAGCTGGTTCTCCTCAAGAGTTCTATTTGTTTGAAAAGTGGAAAGCTAGTTCTGTCTCACCCATCATTGATAAGCAATGTCCTCCGATGATGATGTCTTGAATATTGGAGGCAATAGTGATCATCATCAAGATAAGGATGAGTTATTGAAAGATAATTCGGTGTTGGTAGAAGAAATTGAAAAGAAGAAAAAGCAGTCTGCAAGCACGGATAAGCCAAAAATAAGCATGGATAGAGTTAATACAACCACTGCTAAGCCAACAACTTCTACCACTGTCATTACAAGTGAAATCCCTGCTGTAAGTACTGATAGTAGTACTTTCTTTGGACCACATGCAAAGCCATTACATGGTGAAGAGAAGTATCCACATGATCTGATATGCTGCTTTGATTGAAATTGATACTCCTACTGATGATGAAGACATGGATGATTTCTTCAATGCTGATTTAACTAATTTGGAACATGTCATTCATGAAAGTCCTATTACCTCAACAAGGATACACAAGATTCATCCCAAGGAACAAATACTTGGAAATTTGAATACTCCAGTTCAAACAAGAAGCAAGGTTAAGAAAACTGAACCCTTTCCAGAACATGGGTTCTTTGCAAGATCACTTCACAAAAGAAACAGTCATAAAGATCTGCAAAACTACCTGTTTGCTTGTTTTACTCTCAAAAGGAGCCAAAGAGAGTTGAAGAAGCATTATCTGAAGAAGGATGGGTAGAATCAATGCAAGAGGAGCTTCTTCAGTTCAAACTTCAAGAGGTTTGGACATTGGTAGAACTTCCTAATGGTAAGAGGGCCATTAGGACAAAATGGGTGTTGAAAACAAAGGGATGAAAGAGGTATTGTTGTGAGGAACAAGTCAAGGTTGGTTGCTCAAGGATACACACAAACTAAAGGCTTGGATTACAATGAAGTGTTTGCTCAGGTTGCAAGAAGAGGCTATTCGATTGTTTTTAGCTTATGCTTCATTCAAGAATTTTGTTGTGTATCGGATGGATGTTAAAAGTGCATTTTTGTATGGCACAATTGATGAGGAGGTTTATGTTTGTCAGCCTTCTGGTTTTGAAGATCGATCATCGACAAGGTCTATAGGGTGAAAGCTATGTATATGTTTGCATCAAGCTCCTAGGGCATGGTATGAGTGCCTGTCCACTTATTTGATGGACAATGGGTTTAAAAGAGGATTGATTGATAAAACTTTGTTCATAAGGAAGCACAAAGATGATATTTTATTGGTTCAGGTTTATGTAGATGACATCATCTTTGGCTCAACCAATAAAGAGCTATGCAAAGATTTTGAAAAGCTTATGCATGATAAGTTTTAGATGAGTTCTATCGGAGAACTCACTTTCTTTGGGGCTCACAGGTTCAACAAAGGACTGATGGTATCTTCATTAGTCAAGATAAGTATGTAGCAGATGTTTTGAAGAAGTTTGGATTTCAGGATGTGAAGAGTGTTAGTACACCAATGGAGACTCATAAACCATTGCTACCGATGATGGAAGTACGAGTTGATCAGAAGTTATACAGGTCCATGATTGGATCTTTGATGTATCTCACTGCATCTAGGCCGGATATAATGTTCTCAGTATGTGTGTGTGCAAGATTTCAAGTCACACCTAATTCATCACACATGAATCTTGTTAAGAGAATTTTTAGGTATCTTAAGGGTCATCCTAAATTGGGCCTTTGGTACTCAAAGGATTCTCCTTTTGACTTGGTGGCCTAGACAGATAGTGACTATCTTTGGTGCTAGTTTGGATAGGAAGTCTACAGCTGGAGGATGTCAGTTTTTGGGAAGCAGACTTATTTCATGGCAGTGTAAAAGCAAACTATTGTGGCAAATTCTACAACTGAAGCTGAATATGGCGCTACTAGTTCTGTGGTCAAGTTCTATGGATTCGAATCAATTCTTTGGACTTTGGGTACAATTTTATGCATACTAAGATTTACATTGATAATAATAGTACAATATGCATCATTAAAAATTCTGTTTTACATTCTAGAACTAAACATATTGAGATAAGACATCATTTTATTAGAGATTGTAATGAGAAAAGGTTGATTCAAATGGTAAAAATCCATACTGATTTCAATGTTGCTGATCTTCTCACCAAAGCTTTGATGTGGGGAGGTTTCAGTATCTTGTTGTTAGTATTGGAATGATTAATCTCTAAATTCTCAAATTGTTTTGTACCAATTTGTATGAGTATTGAACTATTATTATGTAATCTTAGTTTTGCTATTTTTGTTTCTAACCACTAATAGTTTGTTTCTAACCAGCGATAGTTTGGTTCAAACCACGCTAGTTGTCTGTTTTCACTAACCATTTTGCGGATACAAGAAAGATCATTATAGATGTAAAAAAGTACGAAGTTCATTGTTCATTACATTCAAAAGCAGTTTACGCTTACGACTTACAATGCAACTTCAAGTGCAAATTAAAAGACTACTTCATACATGATTTCAATTACTATACTTGCTCATAGTTCCTTCTAGTTGCTTTGGATATACATTTGTCATAGTGCATGACCGGTCGACGAAGAAGCTAAGGATCAAAATGGGAAGGATGGATTGATGAAAACGAAGATGATGACGATGACCACGGTAGATGAAGCACGAAGGACATAGTCATATCATACTTGCATCTTCTGGTTTCACCAAAAAGCATCATTCCATTTTCCTTTTCCCTTCCCCCTTACGATATGTGAAGAAGCACCACAACCAGTGTTGGTGACCAAGAACCACCTCTCTGTTGTTTGGGAGTGGTGGGTTTCTTGCTCGTGGTCTTGTTTGGGGTTGGGATGATGAAGGTTGGGGGTTTGAAGTTATCTTCTTTGAGGAGTCATCGAGTCCTCGGCTACATCACTTGGATTCACCACACTATCATCTTCTGATGATGGAAGAAATGGGGATTTTATTGGTCTTGTTTCTTGTGGAGGGAGGTAAAACTGCCATGGGTTAGTGTCTTCATTTGATGATGATGAGGATGAGGAGGTTGTTAGATCAACAACTTCTGTTTTATTCCAACTAGGGTTCCACATGGTGATTGGAGTTGATTGTGGATTTTGGAGTAATTAGGGTTTTGATGTTAATTGGTGTGTGCGTTATATGAGTTTTGGGTTCTTTTATAAGCAGAGTAATGGGCTTTGGAAGTAAATGAGGGGTAGGTTAAATGTGGTTGAGGAGTTAATGAGATTCTTGGGTATTGGACTAATATTAATCCAAACAGTTGACCATATTGACTTACCTTTCTAATGCGGATAGGTCATTTGGATCCTTGATGGCTTTTCTAACCACTGATAACCATAAACTTCTTCTCTGTGTTTGTTTTGTGTTTGACTTGCAGGGAATGAAGGATTTGTGTACATAGGAGTGATGTGTTAGGCTGTTTGTGTTTGTTTAAAAAATATTGTGTAATCCTTCATCTTTTTGTGAGATCTCCTTTTCTTAACACAGATTTGCTTTCTATAACTCTTGGAAGTTTGGTTGAAGTGCTACTTTCTAACCACGGATGGTTACTGTCTAAATGCGGATAGCTGTTCTGCAACCGCGGATAGCATTTCGTTAGAGTTGGATACTACAGTACATTTGGGTAACTTTTGAAAAAGTATATTATTTCCCCAAATCACGGATGGATCATTTCTTTGATCTTCAAACCACTTCTATTGGCGCTCTTATTAACCCTAATAACTTATCTTTGCATAATTCACAAAAACCACATCATAACCATCATTCATCACAATGGCTGAAAAGTTTTCCACTTCACATAACCTTGTTGCTATTCTCACAAAGAATGATCGATCTGAAGGGTTTCATCAAATGATTGATTTTCTTGTTCTGATCCTATTCACTATGCCTTAACTGTTACACCAACCATTTTAAAGCCTACATACATCAGTTCTGGAGGAATGCTAAGCTTGAAAAGGTTGATGGGGTAGATGTGTTTCGCTTTGTGGATGAGAAGGCTATTTACTTTTGAGGAGATCATTAGGGATGTTTTAAAGTTTGATGATCTTTGATGGTGTTGATAATCTTTCAGATGTTGAGATTGTCGCTGGTTTGGAAAGATTAGGTTATACCCACAGAGGTGATAAGGTACAGTATTTTAAGTGTTTGTTTTCAAAACAATGGAAGTTTCTTATTCACACCTTATTGATGTATATTAGTAATAAGACCACAGGATTTAATGACTTTCCTTCCAAAATTGCTATTGCTATTATTTGTTTGTCTGATGGAAGAAAGTTCAATTGGTCTAAGATGATCTATGAGGGGCTAGTTCAAAACATTAGGAAAAAAGGTAAATATTATTTGTATCCTAGGTTTGTTCAGTTGATTGTGGAAAGTCAAATAGAGGAGCCTGTTGAGCATACTCAGGAGTATGAAGTAAATCATATGCTTTCTAAGATTTTTGCACATTTGAGGAATCAGCCACAAAATGTAAACATTATAGATGTTCCTTTATTTCCTCATATGATTTCTTTGTCCACTGATCATGAGTTTGATGAGGATTCTACTCCAACTGAAACCACTTGCGATGCAACTCTAATCCCTGATAGAATACTTGTAACTGCTGATAGTGTATCTCAACCCATTTCTAGTCAATCTCAAACCACTGATACAATCATTGTTTTCACTAGGAGATTGAAGGGCACTGAGCTACCTCAGGCTAGTGCTTGTAGTGTTGCTCATGAGGGCATCGCACCGGTGGTGAAGGTGACATGATTGGAAGGGCTTCCACTACTGATACATGCTTAGATCTTTGGTGGGATAGTGGAAACATAAATAAGACCCAACCTTTGGCAACTCCTAATGTGGAGCGTTCCTTGGAACTTAACACAGGTGGAGGAATCCCTAGCCACTTGGCTATCTGGGTGCATAGATGTTCGGGCTCGGTCTGATGCTATGTTTTCTATATCCAAGGATTCACCTCTCGGAGCAGTTCACACAGCTCGAAGTGATGAGGATAGGTTGGAACCTGAACATGAATTGACGGATTCTGAGTTTGTCCACGATGACTTTTCCAATGAACCACCTCTCGGACCAGTTCACACAGGTCGAAGTGGGGAGGATATTCTTGAACGCTTAAATGAATTGACGGCTAAATGTACCAAGATGGAGGAGACGATCTCGAATCTCAAGGAATTGGATCGGTTTCATGAAAAGGATATTAGGCGCTTGAAGCACAGGGTTTTGGTTTTGGAGAAGATGAAAAGGCCGGGGCTTGCTGCTTTAAGGAAGCTACGGAAAAAGAAGGTGGACTCCTCTTCAGCTCTGAATATGAAGGATGTATCCAAACAGGGGAGGAGTGAAGGCAAGAATTCAGGGGAGGCTGTTAATGTATCTATGGAAGAAGATGTTGATAGTGGAGATAAAACATTTTTGGTATCGATAAAGATGGAATGAGGCAGTTCTTGAAAATGTGAAGAAAGTTGTAGAAGATGTAGTACCGAACACAAACACTGATGGTATGTCTGAAACCACGGTTAGTACTCTTCTAACCACTGATGTTGTAACAGACATGGCAACTATAACCACTACAACTATACCTACTACAATCATACCCACTGCTATCATAACCACTTCCACTGTTGTCACAACTCTCTCTGTATTACCACCTAAGTCTAAAGAAGTTGAGAAAGAAGCTGCTAGTACATTGATAAATCTAAGCAAAACTTCATCTATTTCTACACCTGTTTTATCTGTTCAATCTACTACAACTAAACCCAAACCCAGAGGAAAAAGTTTAGTTATTGGTGAACCTTTGAAGAAGAAAGTGATTCAATCTGATATTGGAAAAGGTAAAAGGGTTTGCATGAGAGTTGAAGTTTAAATCTAAAGCAGAACAAGAAGCTTATGATGCAGAGTTTGTAAAGAATATGGTTGCTGAAGAACAAGAAGCATTAGAAAAGAAAAAGAAGAGAGGAAGCTAGTCAGAGAATGTTAGCTATATGGTATGAATCACAAAACTTTCTTCAAGCTTCTCAACAAATATATGATGAATATACTGCACAAGAATGGAATTTGTTGGATGATAAGGAAAAAGCTAGGCTTTTGGGTGAATGGGCAAGAATGGTTGGTAAAGAAAGGAAGCAAGTTATAAGAAAGAAACCTCTTTCAATGGCACAGATGAGGAATGTATTAATGAAAATTATTAAGAACTCAGGCATTCACATTTTAGAAATTTTAGTAAATGTTCATTTGAAAGAATTCTTGAGATTTATGAAAGATGTATGAAGATTAATCATGATGATTACTGTCCAATGAATTTTGAGAAGGAAGAAGAGTGGATTAAGAAGCATGATGAGTGGATGCAAAGTAAAAGAAAGAGAAAATCTGAGATTCAAGAGACATCTGATTCTAAAAGATTGAAAGAAGTTGCAGATGTTAATCAAATTGTTTCTTATGAGTTTAAGCTTAATGATGGAAGTGAAGGAGTTTGGAAAGACTCAACAATGAAGTTTATGAGTATAATAAATTTTCACAAATGCTTCAGTATTTTGAAAGGGATGATTTGATGAATCTTTGGAGACTTTACAAGAATAAGTTTGGTGAATTACATCCAAATGATTATCATGAGAGACTGGTCTATTATAATTTGAAGATTTTATTTGAACCAACTCATAATGAACCTGAATGGAAAGGACTCTACAATGGTACTGTAACAAGATGGTTTTATATCAAACTTGTGGAGTTCATGTTTTAACTATTTCCGGAAAAGTTATTCACATGCTTGTAGAAGGTGATTATCCTCAGTTGAATAAGTATCCAGGAATTATTGCTCGGATGTTGAAACACTGGTATTATCAAGATCTGTTACCCTATGATGGTCAAGCCTATGATTTGTTGAAGAAATATGAGACAATTCTTAAATCTCATAAGTGTTTGGCTACATCCTCCATTTCAGATGTTTTGAGCTTAAAGGAAACTTGAGAATTCTGTTGGAATGTATCAAGTTTAGGGGAGGATTGTTGGGTTTTTGGTTCCTTGAATCATGAATTACTTTAAGTACTGGAACCACGGACAAGTTTGATATAACCACGGACAGAAGAATGTAACCGCTGATAAAGACAACCACGGCTAGTAGTAATGTGTAACCACGGATGATATATTGTAACCACTGCTAGTGTTTTGTATAGTCGGTTTAGTTTATTGTATTAGATAAATATGGTAAAGATATTTATCTTGTAGGTTACGTATAGTATTATGTAAAGGACTCCTTAGTCTATAAAAGGAGGTTCTAGGTTAGATTAGATATACGTAAGTTTTATATCTAAGGTCGATACACTTAAAGGTTGAAAAACCCTATCTGTAAGAGTATTACGTATTAATAAATAATATTGAGGTGTTGAATGTTAACTGTTCTTCTTCTTAAGATTAAGTGTTAAATTCCGCATAATACTTAATAAGCTTTTATTATAAGTCAGTTTCTATATTAGATCGTTTGCTCAACTGGGATCAACATTTTATGCTTTGGGGTTGCAACTAAAATACCTTCCTTTCTCTAAACCCACTTTTCCAACTAAGTAATGTTTAATTTGTTCTAAATGCGCATTCTCATAATACCTTTTCAAATTGTCTTCCGAATGAATGCTCTACTATAAAAAAATAAGCTATTACTAGATATTCATACGTTAGCGCTACTTTTGCTACACACTAATACATATAAATTTTTATCTTAGTATAAATTAACAAAAAAATCAGCATTAATATTAACGTGATTGGGCTATGCTATGTACTACTCTATGATTTTCCTGGTAAAAAAATACAGTATATTAACAAAGTTTTACCCACCAACCAAATTTATATCTCATTAGTTCTTTGTCCTAACTTTGTGTAGTTTTAAAACCAAGATACAACCATACCAAAGGAAACAAGTTACATCAAACACTTTTCATGACTTGTGTCTCACACACATACAACACTAAACTTCCTAGTTGCTATAAAATCTCCCACACATTAACATCAACACCAACCTTGAAAGGTTTTATGGATATTTAAATAATAGTATGTCCGGATTCGAACTCGAGACTTCGGGATTGCACACATTACGTATGAGAATTGATGTAAATAATTAATATAAATAAAACGTTATTATTATTAATTATTAGTCACGAAATAAAACATAACGATAGTTAAATAATTAACGAGGTTTGGTTAACGGTCGTTAAATATTAACTATAAGGACTAGAGATGAAATTACAATGTCGGGAAAGTTCTAGAATCCCCTTTGGCGGGCTTTGGCCGATCGGTTGGGTTCCCAAACCCATACCCTCTCAAACTTGGTCACCAAGTTAAGTTAACTATAAATACAATCCTTTGTATTCATTCTTAAACTAATCTTGGATCACCAATAACCTAATTTCTCCTCTCCTCTCTCCCTCTTTGTGTGGCCGGTCGAAACTCCCTCACCCAAGGGTTTTCGATTTTGCTTAACCCAAAGATACAAGTGTTGGTTTATTTGTGATTCAAGGAACTAGCTTTTCCACATCAAATCGCTATTAGTGCGTGTGTACAAGAACGAAGAGCAAGAACACTTGAGCTTGTGTATTCCTTGGTGGTCGATTCTATTAGGTCGAATTGATTAAACCCTTAATTAGGGTTTTGGGGTTTTTTTTGTTCTTGTTATATCAACGTTTGATTCCTGAATTGCTAAAAGGTACGTGTTTCTTGTTTGGTTAATTAATTACATATATTATTCCTATTTTCTTCCGCTGCATGCTTTGATGATGTTATTTGTTTTATATATAATTGTTATGAGTATAAAATTCCAACAGTGGCATCACGAGCCGTTAATATGATGTAATTAATTACCGAAACACATAAAAATTGAATCTTTATGATTATGTGCATGTTTTTTTTATGGTTTCTAGGGTTTTGAATTCGAAACCCTAATTTTTATGTATAGGGTCGATTACCCTTTATTTATTTAATTAGGTTTTAATTTTGTAAAACTTGTAGAAACCCTAGGATTGCATGTTAATTTTATGTGGTTAATTAATGAATAATTGTTATGTGCCATGTAATATGTGTATCTTGGGTGATAATTGTTATCACGGAATCCATGGTGGAACATACATGTTTTGCCATGGAGTATTGTTTATTGTTATGCTATAAATTGTTTAGTTGATACACACATGTTTTATTTATTTAATAATTATCAAATTGTGGAAGACCTCAATTATAATTAATAAAATTCGATTACGTGCTAATTGGTATATTATTAACTTTGGCTTACTTGATCGACTTGTCGATGTATGTGGCTCATCTACCTTGTAGGTGAAAGCCCTAGTTAATATATGCATTATTTACGCCTAGAATTGTTTATTAGAGTTTATTGAAATAATTATGCATGTGGCTAATTGTTTTTACATATGTTAAATTGTTTAGTTATATGTTTATATTATTTGAGTGCGTTTAATTTTTATTAAAGTGCTTTTTTGTTTATAAATTGTTTGACATGTTAGTAAGCAAAAAGGGTTTTTTTTTAATAGAAAATTAAATGGACTAAATAATAGCGAAATTGATTTGTTATCTAAGAATAATTCTTGAACTTTTAATCGATTGATCGCGTACTTGTACTAAATGGTTAGAACGGCTCACCCACTAGAACAAACTATAAAGGGGTTATTTAAGAAGTGAGCACAGTCTCACTGAAAGGATTTCTAAGGTTATGCTTTTACACGGTCCTCTGCCCTCTGTGAGTTCGATTGGAGCTACCTAGTATAACCATTCAATGTACGAAGCATCTTAGTGCAAAGTTGTAAGTTTCTCAACGCATCGATTAAAACTTTGTAGAATTCAATCTTAGCAATTAAAATCTGAATGTAAGTTTTTTCGAAAATTTTATGTCATAAAGTTGTATGCATGCTTCTTTATACATAAGTTTTGATTACACGTCAAAAATTGTACCTTTTAAATTTAAGTTTATGCCATCTAATGATATGAAACACTTGAAGTTGTAATTTAGTTATGTGAGACCTTGATCTAGATTACAATAACGAGGTGAATTATTTAGTTGTGTGAGACCTCAACTTTATGATTTGCAGTTTCTAAATTAGACAACTTAATTAAGTTAGTTAGTGAGACCTATGACTTAAGGCATGAGATGGGATGAAACATGCTTACGTTTTGCATTAATTGTTTTGGCAAAACTGTAAATCCCATAACTTTTGGAATTGAAAACTTGTTTGTCAATTATCGTTTTTCAACGATTACCTATTCTATACTTTCACCACTAGCAGATCAACTGATGTGGTGAAACTATGATAATGAGGATCCAAAATTCAAGGAAAATTCTATGGTTAATATGAATATTGACCAAAGGGTATTTTATTTTCTTGAATGTTTACTTATCGAACGTACTAACTTTTGAACTTTTATTTACGTAGAAATGGCTCAAGCTGAATCTGCACTAGCCTCGTCGTTCAAATCTATGTTTGATCGAGAGAAATTGACTGGTAGCTCAAATTTCAATGATTGGTATGGCAACTAAGAATTGTCTTGAGGGTTGCCAAAGACTCAATTATTTGACTACGCTTGTCCTCCTGAACCTGCGAGTGATGCTACTCTGAAGCAAGCTGCATGGCAATCTGAGTATGACAAGTATAATGAGGTCGCCTGCATTATGCTCGGGAGTATGAACTCAAATTTGCAAAAGAAATTTGAAAATTACTTCCCTAATCTCATGCTTGAAGAATTGCAAGGTTGTTTTGAAAAGCCGTGTACTGTAGAGCGTATGATTTGATAGATGCTCTTCATAGTTGCAAGCAAGGAGAAGGGAAACCTGTGAGTGCCCACTGCACGGAAATAATGAGTTACATGGACCAGTTGGGGCGTCTTAACTATGTCTACCCCAATGACATACAAATTGGCCTTATCAACAGATCCCTTAATAAGGAGTTTGATGGTTTTGTGCGCAATTATAATATGCATTGCACGGGGAAGACAGTCAGTGAGGTACATGCAATGCTCATTGATTACGAAAAAGGTTTGCCCAAGAAGGCCTCTACACCTGCGGTTTTGACCATCCAGAAGGGTAGAATTTCTAAGCCTAATAAGCCGCTAGCGAACAAGAAAGGGAAAGGTAAGGGTAAAGTTGATAAGGGAAAACAAGTTATGGCTTATCAGCAAGAACCCAAGAAGTACCCTCCCAATAAGCGTGAGAATCCGAAGAAGGATATGGCTTGTCATCACTGCACCGAGGTTGGACACTGGAAGAGGAATTGTCCATTGTACCTTAATGAGTTGCGCAATAAGAGGTATAAAAATACTGGCGCTGTGGCCAGTACTTCAGGTACTCTTTTGATGATAGAATTATTTGCTTTTCCTCATAAAATAAATTCCTGGGTATATGATACTGGATGTGGTATTCACATATGTAATACACTGCAGGGACTTAGAGGAGCAAGGAAGCTTGCCTATGGACAACAATACATGCACATGGGTAATGGAGCACATGCAGTCGTTGAAGCTATAGGCACGTTTGATTTAGTTTTACCTTCGGGTTTAGTACTGTCATTAAACGATTGTCATTACGCACCTTCCATTGTTAGGGGTGTCGTTTCTGTTTCCTTGTTAAAAGATATTGGTTTCGTTCATGCATTTATTGATTATGGAATTTCTGTTTCTTTAAATGGTGTTTTTTACTTTAATGTTATTCCGATTAATGGTGTGTTTGAAATTGATTTGCATGATAATGTGAATGATAAAAATAATTCTGTCTTTAGCATCAATAATAAAAGAATCAAAGGTGATTTGGATTCTTCATTTCTTTGGCATTGTAGACTTGTTCATATAGGCAAGAAAGCGCATGCAACGTACTGCAACACGATGGGCTTTTGCAAGACATCAATGATGAATCATTTGATAAATGCGAATCTTGCATATCTAGGAAGATGACCAAGAAACCCTTTACAAATAGTTTAGAAAGGGCTTCTGATCTTATTGGTGTGATACATACTGATGTATGTGGACCACTAAGACATGTGTCAAGAAAGGGTGATAGCTACTTCTTAACCTTTCTTGATGATTTCGGTCGTTATGGTTATGTTTATTTACTTAAACATAAACATGAAGTCTTTGAAACATTTAAGGTTTTAAGAGTGAAGTAGAACTGCAACTAGGAAAGAAGATTAAAGCTCTTCGATTCGATAGAGGTGGTGAATATTTAAGCCAAGAGTTTAAAGATTATCTTCTGAGTGTGGTATTGTCCAGCAACTCACATCTCCATATACTCCACAACAAAATGGTGTATCTGAGAGAAGGAATCGTACATTGCTAGACATGGTGTGATCTATGTTTAATCTTACAACTCTTCCCTTATCCTTTTGGGATTATGCTTTAGAAACTGCTGTTCGCATATTGAATATGGTTCCAACTAAGAAGGTTGATAAGACTCCTTATGAAGTGTGGTATGGGAAACCTCCCAACTTGTCTTACTTAAAGGTCTGGGGTTGTGAGGCGTTTGTTAAACGTGACTCTGCTGATAAGCTGCAACAAAGATCTGTTAAGTGTGTCTTTGTAGGATACCCAAAGGAAACTATGGGTTACTACTTTTACTTTCCACCTGAAAACAAAGTAATTGTTGCTAGGTATGGAGACTTTCTTGAAAAGGATCTCATATCTCATGAATTCAGTGGGAGAGTTTATGATCTGGAAGATGATCAAGAAGATACGACACCTTCTGAGAACACTAGCCAACCTCAAGTAGAACCTGAAAGTCTGGGCGTTCCACCTGAGATTGAAGTGGTTCCCATTCGTAGATCTTCAAGAACTACGCGTGCATCTGAGCGTCTATGTCTCAACGTAGAAGCTGAGGAATATATGTTAGGGGATCTTGGTGAACCTGCTAACTATAAAGCTACCATGATGAGTCCTGAAAAGGAGAAATGGCGAGTTGCAATGAATGGGGAAATGCAATCCATGAAAGATAATGAAGGCTGGATAGAGGTTGACTTACCTCCAAATGCTAAGGTAGTTGGAAGTAAGTGGCTCTTTAAGATAAAGACTGACATGGATGGCAATGCACACACCTATAAAGCTCGTCTTGTAGGTCAAGGTTATACTCAAACCTATGGGGTAGACTACGAGGAGACATTTTCTCCTGTATCAGACATTAGAGCTATTAGGATTCTTATAGCCATAGCTGCGTACTATGACTATGAGATATGGCAAATGGATGTCAAAACTGCCTTCTTAAACGGTCGCCTAGATGAGGACCTCTATATGGCGCAGCCTGAAGGGTTTGTGAATCCAAAGTATCCGAAGCGTGTATGCAAACTTCAAAGATCCATTTATGGATTGAAGCAAGCATCAAGGCAATGGAACAAGAAGTTTGATGAAGAAATCAAGAAATTTGGTTTCACTCAAAATCTTGATGAGCCATGTGTGTATCACAAAGCTAGTGGGAGTAATGTTATTTTCCTTGTCTTATATGTCGATGACATATTGATCATGGGAAAAGACATTCCAAGTATGCAAGATGTAAAGTCTTATCTTAGAGAGTGCTTTTCTATGAAGGACTAAGGGAAGCGGCATTTATTCTAGGAATCAAGATCTCGAGATAGATCAAGGCGGTTAATTGGACTAAGCCAAAGTGCTTACATTGATAAAAATATTGAAGAGATTGGTATGCAAAATTCCAAGAAGGGATATTTGCCAATGCAAGTTGAACATGGCTTAAGTAATAAACTATGCGCGTCAACACCTGAAGAGGTGGCTTACATGAAGAAAGTTCCTTATGCTTTGGCTGTAGGATCTATCATGTATGCTGTGAGATGTACAAGGCCTGATGTGGCGTTTGCACAGAACATTACCAGTCGGTACCAACAGAACCAGTGTGAAACACGGCAAGCTATTAAGAACATTCTTAAGTATCTAAGGGCTACTAAAGAAATGTTTCTAGTGTATGGAGGAAATCCAGATGCAGAACTTGATGTTACAGGTTTTCGCGATGCGTCTTTCCAAACTGATAAAGATGATACGAAGTCTCGGGCGGGTTATGTCTTTGTCATTAATGGAGGAGCAGTTATTTGGAAGAGCAAGAAGCAAACAACGGTTGCGATGTCTATTACAGAAATTTGAGTACATAGCCAGCTCGAAGCTGCGATGGAAGCTGTTTGGATTAGGAAATTCATTTCGGGACTCGGAGTAATGCCCTCAATCGAATTACCTTTAAATGTGTATTGTGACAACTCTGCTGCAATAACATTTGCCAATGAGCCTGGAGTCATGAAAGGCGCCAGACATTTTCCTCGTCGATATCACTATGTTCGAGAACAAGTCGACATAGGTGAAATCAATCTACTCAAAGTTCATACAGATGATAATCTAGCTGATCCCTTTACGAAGCCTTTGCCAAAGGAAAAACTTATTGACCATGCTGATGGGATAGGACTTCGTTTACCTAGTAGTTTCATGCAGATCTGTGATTAGTATTTGGATAAAGGATGTTATGAACAAATATTACTTTAATGAAATAAAATAGTTTTTTATGTTTATTTTTCATTTTCTTAATATTATATCCTATATTTGCATGTTTAATCCGTGAATAACTAATGTTATTCTAAATAGTCCGTTGTTGATCAATGATGTGGGAATGTCATTGAATTAAGACAAATCTGAGTTTTGGTAGAATATACTTTTGAAGTATATTGATGTGTGGGACATACCAGATTCACATGATATTCAATGAATTGAATATAGGACTCATCCCAACTTTACATGATGATACTTTTGGATCTTTGTCATTAAGTATATCATGAAGTGTTTATCCTCAGACTTGAGATACCAGATAACTGATATGAATGTAGTGCATTTGTGTAAGATAGTCTAACGCTATCCGTAACTGGTAGTTATAAGGGCTAATTTCGGAAGTGTTGCAAAGTTCATGAGTTATGTTTGTAGTCAAGAGAATTTATTCCTTTGAATTTGTTTCAAAGCATAATACTATATTTGGGCCCCTCGTAGGGTTGACAAGATGTTTGTATGGCCATACCCCAGATCTATCTGGAATACGTTCAGATGATTTGGTAATCTTGTTCAATCGAAAACAACGAGAAACAGAATGTTAACTTATGAAATGACTT
Organism: Chrysanthemum makinoi; assembly: GCA_910596185.1. NCBI lineage: Eukaryota > Viridiplantae > Streptophyta > Magnoliopsida > Asterales > Asteraceae > Chrysanthemum > Chrysanthemum makinoi. The sequence continues at coordinate 327,935,530 of OU343222.1, read as the reverse complement.
GATCCATATTCATAGTTAATGTAGTATTAGTAACAAAAGGATAAGTAAAAATGATGAATCATTAAATGGTTTTTCCAGGAGACCATACTCGATTTGATCTGGGGGCGTTGGCGTGTGAAAGCTAGACTAACCAATGTCATTACTATATTTAGTAATATCCAAGTGGGAGCTGAAAGGTTTTATGGATATTTAAAATAATAGTATGTCGGATTCGAACTTCGAGACTTCGGGATTGCACACATTACGTATGAGAATTGATGTAAATAATTAATATAAATAAAACGTTATTATTATTAATTATTAGTCACGAAATAAAACATAACGATAGTTAAATAATTAACGAGGTTTGGTTAACGGTCGTTAAATATTAACTATAAGGACTAGAGATGAAATTACAAAGTCGGGAAAGTTCTAGAATCCCCTTTGGGGGGCTTTGGCCGATCGGTTGGGTTCCCAAACCCATACCCTCTCAAACTTGGTCACCAAGTTAAGTTAACTATAAATACAATCCTTTATATTCATTCTTAAACTAATCTTGGATCACCAATAACCTAATTTCTCTTCTCCTCTCTCCCTCTTTGTGTGGCCGGTCGAAACTCCCTCACCCAAGGGTTTTCGATTTTGCTTAACCCAAAGATACAAGTGTTGGTTTATTTGTGATTCAAGGAACTAGCTTTTCCACATCAAATCGCTATTAGTACGTGTGTACAAGAACGAAGAGCAAGCACGCTTGAGCTTGTGTATTCCTTGGTGGTCGATTCTATTGGGTCGAATTGATTAAACCCTTAATTAGGGTTTTGGGTTTTTGGTTCTTGTTATATCAACGTTTGATTCTTGAATTGCTAAAAGGTACCCGTTTCTTGTTTGGTTAATTAATTACATATATTATTCCTATTTGCTTTCGCTGCATGCTTTGATGATGTTATTTGTTTTATATATAATTGTTATGAGTATAAAATTCCAACAAACCTCAGCCCTTGTTGCTACAAAACACACACAACACAACAAAAGAAAAACATTCACTTTCTCCTTTTCTTCACACCTTTAGCCTTCTTCCACATTAACATCAAATACTCTTGTTGGGATTTTAGAACTAAGTTAACCATTAACCTCTACGAGTACGCAGCGGATAAGGATCTAGTAATCGCAATTAGGTTAAACACGTAATTAATAAACAATTAATTAATAAAAGGGATAAAAGAAAACCTAACCTTTCGTGGATATTTGAACGCAAGTGTAACGGACAATAAAACCAATACGAAACTAAGCATCTAAAATAGATTCCTCAATGAGTATCACACACAAACCCGATAACGTATACGTTCGATTATGAAGCTAGTCGAGAACGTAAATAAAAACCCAATCAACAATTGACCACTTGAATAAAGCCACGAGCAGGAAACCTCCAAGAAACATGTCTCCTTCCTGCCCTATAGTTCCTGTCCGAGAACAGAACCAAAACTAGCTTAAGAAGCTGTTTTAATCTTACCCGATATCGGACAAAGGTTATGCTTTGTTGTCCAAGAAGAGTAACACAACCAGGAATCAAAACAGGCTTACTGCTGCTTATTCGAAGACCTGGAATCAGCAGTAAGTTCACCAATTGACAAACACCTAAACACTTGAATTAGTTGCAAGTTTAGGAGCTTGAAAAATTAAACAAAACCCCATTCGATCTTGAATAAAATCGACTGGAATTTACAGCTGGAAGCTTGGATCATTTAGTGTATTAGGGATATAAAATATGTCGCATGTTTTAGCTGGAATAATGAGTAGGGTGAGTTTGTTTTATAGCAAAACCAAACGACCCTTCATGGGTTGAATCTTGGTCGACAAGTAACCAAGCCCAAGCACTTTTTCCAGCTACCCTGATCAGTGAACTTCAAGGCCCATGGCTGTCCACCAAATCGTCCCATTCAATAAGCCACAAAGCCCAGGGGTTGTCTAATTTGATCGGGTCAAATATCATGCATATCGAGTGTAATATATTCAAGTTATATTTACGTTCGACACGTATACTCGTGTTTATCGTGTGTGCCCCCATCGGCTCACCCACTCTTAGTCGTTTTGTCGTGTTTATAACTCCCACAAACCAACAACTCTCTCACACCAGATTCTTGTTTCGTTGTAGTTTTAGTTGTTTCGGTAGTGATTTTGTGGTTTTGGTGGTGTTTCGGGGCCGTATTGGGGCTGTTTTGACCGGATCTGGCCTATTTTCGTCATGCATATACGTACACGTTTAAGTTTTTGTGGTGTGTTTAGTTTTTTCTGTTTGTTTTTTGCTCATCGATAATACTAAGATCTGAAAGAACTATATGTCATGTTTGGTTTTTTTCTGTTTGTTTTTTACAAATAGTTAAACAGGTTGGTTTCTGAATGTTCTGATTTTGTTTTTGCAAGTATTTTGGATGTAAAAATCTTATGTTTTGTTTAACCTGACTCTTAATTTATGTTGCAATTATTTTGTAGAATTTGTTCGTAACAAAGATGAGGTTTAAGATGATCATTAAAGCAAACCTTCAATGGCGCATAATTCAGAATCATATGTTCAAAAGATGTACCAATATGACAGTGTTCTTAAGTTTCAGAGGTGATAATGTAATTTATTGTACTTGGCTGGTTCCTTTCTTGTTAATAACCATCTTTGGTTACTATTTTACTTTATGTGCCTATCTTCAATGTTGCTTATATTCAAAGTAGATCTAAAAAACACAAACTTTCCAATGCTCTTGGTAGCAGTTTAATTTTGCTAGACATCTATGTTTGTGGTTGCAACCTGTCTCTTATTACAAATCTATCGACAAGCTAACAGAAACCCTTGGATATCTATTTATCTTCGAACTTTGAAGTGTTGTATTTTGTCTGCTGGGGCGAATCTCCTTTGTTCGTCGTAACAACTTTTTTCCACAAGTAATACTTGTCATTGAGAGTCTATACTCGCGTTAGTTTTCTTCTTTAATGGCTATGGTTTAAACAAAATATATTGTTTAAATCGAACAACAAAACTACTAACAATACTTAAAACAAAAGAACGATTACCCTTTGTGATGCCTTTGCTTAAATGAAAATGGAAAACGAGACCTTTTTTTAGAAACTAAACACACTCCAAAGTAAATCAAGCATTTAATCGTGTTCTTAGATGAGAAAATTTTCATGGTCCTTAGGGTGGTGGCAACCATGCCAACCCATTTTTTTCATGCCTAATCACCTACCAATAATATCCTCCATCTCACCTCATACCAATCTCATACCTAACAATAGATTTTTAGTGGCAACCATGCCTAACTCATACATTTTTTTTTTTTTTTTTATCACACAATAAATATTTGGTTATGGATCCTTTTACTTTACGAGTTATTGACTTTTGAAACCATCCCACTCGCCTTATCATTTGTAAACAAAGGTACCATTAGAGGTAGCAATATATGAGGGCCCCAATATACAAGAAAATGGAATTGATAAAGCAATTGAAGCCATAGCCATCTTCTTAACCTTCACAAGAACACACTTTATCAAAACAAGATCGCCAGCAATCTAAGTAGAAAAAGGTATGTTTGAATGGAACTAAATTTCTTGCTCACAAACACAACCCATGTAAAATTTATACAAATCTTTACCCATGTAAAAATGATCCAACGTCTATTTTTTTCCCCATTAAATGCATCCCAACGTCTATATTGTTCCATGTAGAATCGGGGTATATTGCCGATTTTGCTTCCCCTCTATTCATGCCGAATCATGCCGAAAAGTAGGCATCACTATTGCCGCTCGGTATGCACCATGCCGAAGGGCATACCTACTCCACTGCCAGTACCCTTAGGATTGCAAGGTGTTTTCTTGATAATGGAGGAATTATGGTTTGTGTTAAATTATAAATGTTTATTGTAATATGCTTTTTGGATATAATTTAACAATTTGCATTTTTTCTTTGTTAATGTTGTGCGGGCAGGCAGCAACCAAACTATGTTGACACACCAAATGGTTGTATGTGCTGGTTGGCTTGTGCCCGTTAATGTGTTTGGTGCATAGACACCAACCTCGATAAAACGAAACTGCCTGTATCTAAACATATAAAAAAAATAGAATATATGGACGTGCAACGGTGCGAGTAAGGTTTGAAACTTAATATAGTGAATATCATTTTTAAAGTCCGAAGGTTCATAGACGAAAATCTTAGATTCAAAACTACAAATAGAATCCCAAGAATATAGTTAAATCATCCATAAGAAATAATGAAACACTACACCAAAATGTGATTTTTGGGACGGCCAAATATTTTGGGTCGAAAATGTCGTCCCAAACTGCAGCCTAGACTCACCAACTTTCAACCAAAATGGCAGTAAAAAAAACTTTAATTTTGTGCAATTTGGGACGACAATATCGTGCCAATTTTTTTTTTAATAAATTTTTTATATTTTTGCGGAAATAAAAATATCCCGCCAAGATATTGAGTCCCACCAAACACTTTGGGACGACAATGTCGTGCCAAAGTGATTTTTTTTTCTTTTTAATAAATTTACTACATTATATTTATAATAAAAACACTTTGGGACGACAATGTCGTACAAAAGTGTTCCTTTTTTTTTCTTTTTTTCTTTTTTTTTTAATAAATTTATTGCATTATATTTTAAAAATTAAATATATTTCGTTTGCTAATAGTTTCCCGGCAAAATATTACCGCTAATAGTTTCCCGCCATTATTTTTCCCGCCAAATTGCAACTTTATATATCCCACAAAGTTTTCCTTATATATCCCGGCAAAACACAAATAACCCAATCGTCAATTCCCACAAAACACACGTAACAATATAATGGCTAATTACACGCCGGAAAAGGAGTGGTCACTGGTTTTATCATCGATATATCTCTTTATTCGAGTTCTTGATATGTATGGGTGAAAAATTTATGATAAATATGGTTCTTATAAGAATATAGACCCGTTGATGAGAGACCGGATTCTGGAATGGTTAAGGAAACAGCCATTCTACAGGGTGTATTTGAACTGTGAAGCTAATGGTGTTGGAGGAGAAAACACGCTGGAAGCTGAAGCTATGTTTGAAAAGTTCGTCAAGCATAGGAAGGAAAAAGATGGAGCCGCGCATTTGATGATGCGGGAAATAGGGTAACAAATCTTGAAGCATTGTTTGAACAGTTCGTCAAGCAAAGGAAGGGAAAAGATGGTGCAGGTTCTAGCAGAGCGGGAAGTAGCAGGAAAAAAATTTGAATGGGCGATGTTTGTTATGGTCTATGTCGTGTGTATCGTTTGAGTTGTTTCGTTTGCTTGCCGAGTTGTTTCGTTTGATCTGTTTTGTTTTGTTGTCAAATTGTTTCTTTATTCATATGTAATTTAGTATTAGAAAAGGGGTGTTTGGAAACCATAATATGGTTAACTTAGAACATGGTCAACTTGAAAGGTAAATAGTAATAAGTGAAACATACGTATTATTCCAACAACAACAACAACAACAACAACAACAACAACACTACTACATACAAAGATTTTCCACGTCACCTAACAGCTCATGGAGTATTGCATCCGACTGACATGCCTGGTCGTGGTCGTCAGGAATCCTTGCCATTTCAAGTCTTGCCTCCAGCATCCTTACTCTTGTCTGTAGCACCTATTTTTGTGATTCCAGCATGTTTATCCTAAGATCTTTGGCATTACAGCTTGAGCACTCTGTTGATGCAGATCCAGAACCTTTAGATGTTGAAGCAGAAGAGATTATTTTTAAGTACTCATCAAATTCACTCTTTCACATAAAATATCCGCACCCATTATCTTTTTTTCTAGGCTATTACATAATAAGAAAATTATAAGAGATTACAACCCAATTATTTGTATATTTACATAAATAAGAAATGTAGAGGACATGCATAATATTGTCTTCAAGATGAATTTTCTGTATGTGATGTTCTTAGTCTTATATTTCCTGCTCCACAAGAATATATAAAAGGATTAAATGGCTCCATCTCAGGTTTTGAAATTTGTGTGAAGATAAGAGGTTGTGAGGTTGAGTGGTTTTGATGATAAGATCTGGTAGCTTTTGGTGGGATAAGATATCAAGTTTTCTTTATGTGATATATAGAGCTGGTAGCTTTTGGTGGGTTTAAATGTGTGTTTGTTTAAATGCATATATTTATTTGCAGACCTATTTCAACCTAGCGCCTTGGTTAAATAACGAGAACATAATGCAAGTTGGAAGGAATGTATATACGGTGGGGGAAAGGGTAGGACCTGGGCTAACACTAGAGATGAGGATGCTTTACCGAAAATATAAAAACATGCTCAAGGCTAAATACTTTGACACCCATGAGACGCCCGCGGCAGCAAGGGAACATCTGCCGCCCCAGAAAGACTGGCTTAACAGAACCCTAGAGCAATGGGAGATGTTGGTCGACTGGTGGTCCGAACCGAAACAGATGGCAAGATCTGCCAAAAATGCAGAAAATCCAGCTAAAAACAAGATACTAACTCACCAAGGTCGACAGTCGTTCGTTCAAGGAATAAACAATTATGTAAGACTCGTTATAATTTTTGTGATTTTTAAAGGTTTTTATATTTTTTATATTTACCTCGTTATTAATTTATTTTATATTGTATGTGTAGAGGGTCAATCATGACAATCAAAATGAAGACCTTATTGAACGCCAGAGGCGATGTCATCCCGTACATGAGCAGCTTAGAAATATTGGCTCGTATAGTTCCGAGTGACAAGCGCCAGAATATGGCAGGCAGGGGCAGGAGGTTACCTGGTGGTGGCTCAACCTCTCACAGGTCCACACGTGGGCCTGTTGGTCAAGATTACATTACTAGACAACATATGACAGAGGTGTTGAGCCGAGCGGAGAAGCAAACTAAGGGGGTGCAAGAACGGGCTCGCGTGGCTGAGCAAGAGGCTAGATTTGCTAAGGAACAGCCTACCGCGGCTTATTCTACAGTTGGGGAAATCGGATCATACCTTGCAGTTTTTCAGCCACTACAACCAACAAGGTAACCCATTTCGTGTTCCCTTTCCCCGAGCACCTTTCCTGGCCCTTTTCCCATTCTCGGCCTTGTTGGTTTCCAACCTCCCATTCCCGGCCCTGTTGGTTTCGAACCTCCCATTCCCGACCCTATGTATCCCATTTTCGACCCTAATAATATCTTTGCCGGTTGTTATCCTCCCACCTTTCCCAACTCTACTTCATACCCGGGTTCTAATTCTAACAATGCAATGCCGCCACCAGACCTTAACCAATACAACTCACAAAATAATCCTCATTTGAGCCAAGTTGATAATATTGATAATAATGATTTGGATAATAATGATGATAATAATGAGGCGGGCGACGAGTACTATGAGGAGGAGTAGGCGGGAAGTTTGTGACTTTTAGCCATGTTAATTTTATGGAATAGTATTGAATTTGTCGAATGGTATCGTGGATTTATGTTAACTTTATAACTTTAAGACATATTAGCTTTATAATCTTGCGACTTGTTAGTTTGAGACATACTAATTAGGAAATTTGTGACTTGTATAGTTTATGAGTAGTTTAATTTGTATCGTATTTGTCGAATGGTATCGTGGAATTGTGGAATGTTATTCGATCCTTTTAGTAATTTGGTATTGTATCATATTGTCGAATTGGTACTGTGGATTGTGATTGACTACAAGTTGTACCTCTTTTGGTAGATTTTTTCCCAAAAAAAATCCGAAAAAAATCTGGAAAATTGCAGTTTCCGCTGTATTTTTTTTTGGCCACCTAGAATTATTAGGGACGACAATGTCGTCCCTAAAGTACAAAGAAAAATGTCGTCCCATTTTGTAAGAATACCACGTGTATCGTCCCAAATTGCAGCTTGTTGACGTGGAAAAATGCTTTGGGACGATAATCTCGTCCCATAATAATTAAACATGTAGTCCCAAAGGCTTTTAAAATACAATTTCTTATTTATTTAAAAAAGAGTAAAGAAATTTAAAAAAAAAAAGTCTTGGGACGATTGTATCGTCCCATTTTCCCAAACACTTTGTCATCCCATTTTTTTTTCCTCGTTGATTTTCTTGTGGGTCCCACCAAACTGTCGTCCCAAACTTACAAAGGAATGTCGTGCCAAATTTTTTTGGGTCAAACGAAAAGGAACGACCAATTTGGCACGACATGTCGTGCCATATTGCTTTTGGGTCGACCTCCTTTGTAACTTTGGGACGAGAATGTAGTCCCAAAGTGTTGATATTTTTGTAGTGAAGGAACATGAAAATTCTTTTACTGGGGTACCTTTTACCCAAAAAGAAAAGAACAGGAAAACATATTTCTAAACAAATAAAACCTCAAATTTTGGATGCATAAACTAATGCTTCACAGATGTTATAGAATAAGAAAGTCCTAAAAAAAACAACACACTCTTTTTTTTTAACGAAAACATAACACACTCAGTAACAAGAAATTATGTGGTATAAACCGGACTGTACCTTGAAAATGGTAAATGGGTAAACTCACATATAAAGTGCGCCTATTTTTTTTTAGCCAAAACATAACACGCTTTCTTCTTCGTCAGCTGCGATATGATTAATACTACCGAAGACGATCAGTTTCTTTTATTTTTTGTTTATCCGTTTGATCATAGCTTTTAACTTTTACTGTTAATTAACTTTGTAATGTTGATCATTTTTTCCTCTCAGATACCTGAATCACAATATACTTGAGCCACGTCTTGGTCGTGAAGGAGTGGACTTCTTCTATAAGGAAGATACGTTTAATGCTAACCCTAAAAATGAGTATGCAGCATCCGATGAAATAAATACCATTAGGATTATAAAAGCTGAATATGAGATTGAAGCAGACTCATGGTATTTAAAATTTTCAAGATATACAACACATTTTGGAACTTCAACTGAGTTTCGGTGTGTCGTATATCATACACTCGACATGCAGCACCTCATACATCTGTGTGACGGCTTGCACATCAGAGCTTTTCCTAGGGAAACAGTTAGAGATATGGAATTCTCTCATCAACGGTCAATAAATGAGATTGAAATATATGATGTGCTTGTAAAGAAAGACGACTCTACTATACATTCGGGGTCATTTGAGGGATCAGTGGTTGTAGTGGTTAAAGTGATACGCAAGCGTCCAGGATACGCACAAATGGACAAAAATTTGTGGCTAACAAATGCTTGCAACAACGTTGTAAGGTTTTATGGAGCCGACTTTGATAATGACACATGCAAATTCTCATTTGAGCCTTGTAAGCAAACTTTGGGTTTTTTTTTTCCTTTATTTTATTTTATTTTATTTTATTATTATTATTATTATTTTTACTTAGGGGTGTTTGAAAGTACTTATTTCAAAGAAACTTAAAAGTACTTGCTCAATAAGCCATCTCAAATACTTCTTGACTAATTTTTGGAATAATTTTATGTATGTTCACCCTTTCCGTTTATTCATAATAGATTGGGACATAAAGTGTTATGTAAAAACGATACTCTCGTGTTTTAGTGGGGCTTCTTATGAATTCAATGACCAACACACGCCACCGATGGTTGTCGTCAAGTTATTTCTAATCTACCTAATGAGATTGCTGAAGTGAAGATAATTGTGTTTCAATTGATACGTCCAAGAAAATACAGGTATGAGATGTTGGTATTGTTGCACAGGTTGGTATTGAAGTCAATTCCTACTCATAACATGTTTATAGTTCACCATGTTTGTAATGTGAATGAAACTGTGTTTGGAATATCAAGATAGTAAGCAATGAAATTTGATTGATATGAAATAAGGATGACTGTTTACAGACACCTTTACAATCCTATATATACTATGTGAAATGACATGACAGTTACTTTAAACCATTGTGTCGTTTGAACATCAACTGTCATAACTACCCTAAATGCTATTTTACTACCATAGCTGTAAACAGACACATAACTGACTGTTTGGTTTGGTTGCCTTTTGGCCCAAACCTTTGACCTATTGCAACCTATTTATTTCGACCCATAATACTATACTATACATACATACTTTTGCATACACATACATTAACTAGACTATATCTCCTCCCTAATGTCTGTATGCTAACATCTTTTGTTCTTTTAAGTAATGAGAATAAAGTCATTACTACTTGATGTGCTTCCACTTCCTTCATCATCTGTAGTCTTACTCATATTGCCTTCCAAACTAACACCAAAATGAGTAGTTTTGCCTTTCTTATTCTCAGTTTCTTCAAGTGCTTTTCCTACTTCAACATATGTCCCTTCACAGCCTTGTGGACCTTTTTCCTTGGCATAACCAATGCCACTTCCAACCGCTTTATCATCAGGCTTTTTCCATACAAGGATCTCTCTGTTGTCTCATAGTAAACCTGCACCATTTCTATGAATTGCGTGTATCAATTCTTTACTGCTTCCTCATCTTCTTCTGTTAGTCCAAGTAGTATGGCAACTTTCTTCCATTTATCACCAAAGGTGACACTTAGATAACCTCCTAGGTTATCTACCATTTTATACAGACCTAGCAGATCAAATTTTACCACTCCAATGACTGGTGGCATTTCCTCCAACACATCTTGATTCAAGTAAACTAGATAGAACCATCTTATCATGTCCAAGAACTTCTTTCTGAGTATCTCCCAGTTCTTGTACACCAAACTGTCTTTCTTGATCAGATTTAAGAAAGATATAAATCTAGGGAATGAGTTCCCTTTCATGGCATATAGAGTTCCATTCATACTTAAGTATTCCTCATCTAGATAGTCTTGTACATCATCTCTATCCTACTTGAGATCTTCTATTCCTTTTACCAGTAAGCACTCTTTCTTTGGATCCATTGATTCAAAATAATCATCAAGGAACTTGTTGTATCTTGAGATTACGTTTCCTGATCCATCATCTTCCTTAGTACTTTCTTCTTGTGCTTCTTCTGTACACCTTCTGTTATCAAACATGTAATGCAGACTACATTTATTGTTACCATATTTCACAATATACCCTTGATCCTCTAATTGATCAATGCTTAACACGTTTAAAGTTGTCTCTAGTGTGTAAAGTACACAAGGTATCACCAAATTCCCATCTTTTGTTTCCACAGTCGCTTCACCAACCCCATAAGAAAAAATAAACTTCTTCTCACTCTCTTCAGTCTCTTTCATTCGAAATCTATTCATCATTCTCTTGAATAGTGACCTAGTTGGACACATGTGTTGTTTGTAAGCACTTCTTACATATCATATGTTTTCCCAATTTGCACAGTCAGTTCCTTCTACCATGTACTTTGTGATCACGTGTACCTTTTCAGGGTATTCTGACTTTTCATCAACTTTCTTGACTGTGGGCTTCACCATTTTCTTTTGATCTTTAATCATGACTTTGTTCCTTTTGTTTGGACATTTCCAGAGTACATGGCCACACTTTTTGCATATGTAGCAGCGTGCCCTTTTCTCCTTTGGGGTACTTATGCTTCCTTCTCTTTGATCTCTGACCTTTGTAGACAGTTTTGAAGCATTGAAGGCTTCAATTTCTTTCACTTTTTGCTTTAACTTCTCCTTGCTTTTAGGAGACAATCTTCTCTTTTGACTGTTCCATGTTAACAACCTTTGTGGTGTTTCTCTTTGTAAATATTTTCTTGTGAGCCCCATCTGCCATTGCCTTTGAATTGGCTTCCCCCAGGTTTCGAAACCTTTGCTCTGATACCAATGTTGGTATTGTTGCACAGGTTGGTATTGAAGCCAATTCCTACTCATAACATGTTTATAGTTCACCATGTTTGTAATTTGAATGAAACTCTGTTTGGAATATCAAGATAGTAGACAATGAAATTTGATTGATATGAAATAATGATGATTGTTTACAGACACCTTTACAATCCTATATATACTATGTGAAATGACATGACAGTTACTTTGAACCATTGTGTCGTTTGGACACCAACTGTAATAACTACCCTAACTGCTATTTAACTACCATAACTGTAAACAGACACATAACTGACTGTTTGGTTTGGTTGCCTTTTGGCCCAAACCTTTGACCGATTGCAAGCTATTTATTTCGACCCATAATACTATACTATACATACCCTTATATTTGGGTTTTAAATGTGATTTGTAAGATAATTATATATATACAAAAAACTCCTTGTTTTCAATTTAGACAAATAGATCTTTTGGAAGATGAGAGGTCTATGTTGCACAAGTTTATAGCGAATTTCCAGGATAGAATATGAACAAGATTAACAAGATATTGGTTCAATTTCATTACAACATAATATCGGTTACATTGTAACAAAGACACACTGTAAAATGTTACATACATTTGTTTATATAGGCACTAACCGAACCATTGTGACCTTTCACTAACAGGTATAACCGCGTGTAACTCACTTATAACTAACTTTAACCGCTATTCGGTTATTAACTAACAAACTAACTAGTTTAGCCCTAATACTTTCTTTGTTAGATAGACACCGATCAATGGACGAGATTATGTCCACATTCTCCTCCTTAATCTCAATCGTTGCTTCATCCTAGATATTGAACTCCGAGCATTTGTCGCGTAGTGACAAACTTCAGGTCTTGTTCTTCGAGTCTTCATGCTCTTCTCCGCGTTCTCTTCCACGCATTCTTCCTTTCTAGTCATCATGTATTTTCCATTGTCTTCGTCAAGATCAATGTATTCCACAGTAGATGTTCCTGCGTTCCTGCACTTAGTGGCGATCTTTCTTTCTTCCATGATTGACCTGTAATACGAGTTGCCCCAACAAAAGTTTCCTTGTTGGTCCAATTAGATCCGGTTATTACTATATAAAAGCCCAAAATTATCTCCTTGTCGGCCCAAATAAAAAATAGTCCGGTTGTTAGGCCCAAACCGTATGGGTTCCTTTTGTGTCAGTTCTTGATTGCCACTACCCACAAAAGTTGTTCTTCCCCCTTTTTTGATTGATCTCACGCTGCTATCAACAAAAAAAAAACATAATTGTTCTCCCTTTTTATTTCCTTCTGTGTCGGTATTCCAACAACCGCTTCCCACAAAAGTTATTCAAGATTAAGAGCCAAAAGGGTTTTCCTTCATGTCGTTCATGAAAAATGCTCCCACAAAGTGTTCTTCCCCAAATCAAAGAACTGGGTTTGCTGGTATTGATTTGGTTATGATGTTCCTTCAATCGATCGCGTTTCTCTTCTTCTTCAAGAGTGGGATTGAAGTCAGTTTATTTCCTTCAATTGGTTTATTCCTCCTTTTCAAGAGTGAGATTGAAGTTGGTTGCGATTTGCAAATTCAGCCGGTTGTCTATCGATTCCCGTTGCGCACCATCATCGCCGGCATTATTCCAATTATAATCTCAAGTAAGGTCTTTTTCCTGTTACTGTATTCCACCCCCGTAGATCTTCCGGTTGGCGTAGTGTTTTTCTTCCGGTCATAGTGTTTGTGTTTTTTTTTCAGAATTGTGGCACCAATAATCCCTTGGTGTCTTTTGATCTTTCTGATCAAAATTGAATCAAACTTTTTGTAATCTTGCAAACCTTCGCTCTGATACCACTGTTGCACAGGTTTATAGCGAATTTCCAGGATCGAATATGAACAAGATTAACAAGATATTGATTCAATTTTATTACAACATAATATCGGTTACATTGTAACAAAGACACACCGTAAAACGTATACATACATTTATTTATATAGGCACTAACCGAACCATTGTGACATTTCACTAACAGGTATAACCACCTGTAACTAACTTATAACTAACTTTAACCGCTATTCAGTTATTAACTAACAAACTAACTAGTTCAGCCCTTAGGCTTCTGTTTGTTACATATACACCAAGCAATGGACGAGATTTGGTCCACAATCTAATCCATAATATAATCCTATGCAGACCAAGCCTCACCTAGGTTTCGGATCATTATTGGCTATATGATTGTCAGAAACGTCTCGCATATATAAAACATGCGGGTGATACATTAAAAAACACGCCACGGTATCTACAACAGATAATAGATAAAGTTTATGTATTCAACGAATCATCCGGCTGGTCTTCGGGATTTGACAACAATCTTCTGAACCACATCAACACTAAAACTAAGTGGCAGTACACTACCTCTAGTGTTTGAAAATTATTACGATTCACAAGGAACTTGTTAACGCATTTAGATGAGGTCCGAGACCAGCTGAAAAATGTAATTACTATTGGTTCTTGAAGATGAGTCGGAGATCAACTTTCTTAAAGAATTTCCAGGATTGATGATCAATGTATACCTCGAAATAGAAGAGCATGATTTTAAGAATATCTTATCAAAAGATTCTGCATTACTAAAGTATTATGAACTTTGATACGGAAGAAAAAGCGATGCTGGCCAAGAGGAAGATGTTGATGCCTGCCCGCTGCTGAATTGCAAGTATTTGTTGTTGTTGTTGTTGTCTGCACTGTTTGAACAAAACATTGTAATCTGTTGCTTTTATTTTTTTTAACATAAGATATTTTGATTCTGATGATGTGTTACATGTATATTCGACTCTCTATGATATTTTTTGAGTGCTGTAAACATCTAACTGTTGGTGGTAATTCCCAGGACCGGGTAAGATACTCAACGGCAGTAACAATGCAAGACCAAATCAGGAGGTTACCGGATATCACTTGGAATTGTGTGATCACTTTCCAAAGTAAACTATTCGACCCTATGCCTGGGTTACATGAATATCTACTTGGGATAAGACCAAATGTTTGTTATTGAATTAGGCACAAATCAATAACCCTTGCGCATATAAGTGTTTAAGCTTTTTGTTTGTTTCTCTTGGTTTTGTGAGTGTTTCTCAGTGTGTTCATGCTGATGAAGTCCATCTTTATTTATAGTAGAGAATACTCACTCCTAGTCAATGGACATTATGAATGATTAACGGCCAATTAATCACCCATAATAAGCCTCCATTATCATAGGAATAGTGGTTACATGACCAATTAAACGTGGTCATAAAGCAGTCATAACAGCCAATTGAATGAGTCAAAGTTGTTACAAATTAATCACTGCAACACTACCAGTAGGAACCATTACACTAGCAGCAGGAACCATAACACTACCAGTAGGAACCATCAGTTACTACACTAGCACTAGTAACCAATACACTAGCAGTACTAACCACTATTGAGTCAGGGTATTCAGGGACCTCATGGGTGTACACTCCGTACCTCCTTACCCAAAACCAGGTGTGAACTAATCCCACAAGTGCACTAAATTTTCCAACACTAACAAGTCATGTAATGGTTATATGCACCGAGGGATACATTACATGAGTCCCATATCGTAACAGAAGTGTCATGGCACTAAGTTTCTAGAGTGACTCAATCGAACTAGTAGTTGAATGTTTCTGTTCATTTCATCTTATAGATCAGATCTTACCAAGGTGCCCTTTCCATTTAGTTATGGGTTAAGGAATTGTTCACTTCTTTCTTAGCATTGCTTTCTTGTTGAGGTAAAAAATTTCAAAAGTTGATCAATCCTTGCTCATCTAGCGCATTAATCAACCTCTTCTTCACCAAATAATGTCTTGGAACAATTCTGTTGGCACGTCTTGAAAATACACCACCCGACTCGGCATTTAGATTAGTTGGTGATTTTTGTCTCGTCTGGTCCAAAGGCTAGACCGCCACCTGGTGTTGGTGCTGCAAAACAAACTGAAAGTCAATGATGAACCCATTGAGTCAAAGCTTGTCCCAGTTTCATCACCCCAGAATAGTTTTATTGAGTCGCTGATGTCCAATAACATTGGTGTTTCAATTAATGCAAACCAAGACACTCAACAAGATCCATAAAGCCATGGCATATTAACTACAAAATACAATTATACCACAACCACCAAATGTTAAGAGTATTAATGTTTTACTTGAGATCCAAACTATGCCTCTGTTGGCTTATGTGTCCAGACGTCCTGACGTCCGGAAGACTCATTGTTCGGACGACATGCTCCGTCGTTTGGAATCTGACCAACAGAGACTCGACCATGTCAGCAGATTTTACGGGATTTCCCTACCACGTGGCCTACTAAGTAGGGTGGCTATAGGCCTACAGGCAAGTAATATTGGTCTGCTGAAACAGTAGCCAAACAGTAACGTAGGTACAAGGTTGGGGTAGTATAAATACCCCAACACATTTAATGTTTTGCATTGAATTTTTCACCTACATATACCTTTAAATTTATTACCACATTCATTACCCCCCGCTTATTCTCACGCCGGAGCTTGGTCCTGGGATAACACCCGGGGCAAGGCTGACGCGTGTTTGTGCATTGTGCAGGAAGGATCTTACCTCTTCCTTCGGAACGATCAATAGAAGCTAGAACCTCTGGACTAAGCCAGGTAGCGGGAATTTGCTTCAACAATTGGCGCCATCCGTTGGACCCTTATTCATTCTACCGGAGAATTGAATGACAGGTTCGGAGGAAACACCACCACCCACACCCCTTCCTCCATCGGAACAAGTAGGCGGAAGTGGGGTCATAAATAACCCACCACCCGGAATACCGGAACAGATACAAACCCAGGTGGCTTCGTTAGAAGCTCTCATCAAGAAGTATAACGCCACAGGGGCCAGTGCCATAAAACCCATTCGGTTATCGTTTGGGGATGATGAAAATGATCTGGGGAAGGATGCTGAGCTAGACCCTAAGGATGATCTAAGTAAGCCCCATAAAGAGGTGGCTAGGTCGCCTTTCACAAGAAGGATAGTGGAGTTCGCCGGGCCCAAATACACCATGCCTACTAACTTAAAACTATATGATGGATCAGCTGATCCAGATGATCACATTAACCGTTTTGTAGGAGCGGCAAATCAAGGAGAATGGTCGATGCCGGTATGGTGCCGAATGTTCCAATAGACTATGGACGGGGCTGCGCAGGGTTGGTTCAGTAACCTAGAGCCGGGGAGTATTGATATTTGGGATGACTTGAGGGAACAATTTACTACAAGGTTCGCCCTACGGCATAAAAACATGAAAGACCCCATAGAAATCACCAGAATCACCAGGAAGGCAAACGAAACACTGCCAGATTTCAAAGAATGCTGGACCGATGAGGCCAGTAGGATACCGAGAGTCCCAGAACTCATGAAGATATCGGCATTCATGAGTGCCCATCGGTGCCCAGACTTGGCTAAGAAGTTTTCTGACCAAGTTCCAAAGACCGTCTAGGAGATGATGACTCGAGTAGACGATTATGTCCGGGCGGAAGAAGCATACAAGAACACAGAATTGCCGAAAGGAGAAGCACACGAGTCATTCCAAAGGGGAAATCCTTCAGTAACAAGATACCGGAGCTCTAGAGGGGGATTCAGAGAGAGAAGAAGGAATGACCGACGACCTTGGGAAAGGAATGATTTTAGGCAGAGGGAGGCTTATTCCCCATATGTTGCTCCGAAAGTAGATGCTCGTCCCCGTAATTAGTTTCGGCGCAATGATTTCAACAAGCCCGATAATCACCGAGTCATGCTCTCCGTCATGTCCAAGCAACCCAAGGAAATATTGGCTACCGAGCATCACTTAAACTTGCCTCCACCGCCCCCTTACAAAGAAAGCCGAGCAAAGAGAACGAGGACTGGTTTTGTGAATATCATGGAGAGAAGGGTCATCTAACCAACGATTATTACCATCTGAAGAAGCAGTTAGAAATGGCCCTTGAATCTGGAAAGTTGGATCACTTGGTGAAGAACGTACAACAGAGGGGAAGAGAAAGACCGAGGGGTCATAATGGGAAGGGGAAAGTGATCAACATGGTCAATCATTACGTAGAAGACCGGAAGAGGAAAGCCAGGTTCTACGATGAAGACTGGATGAACGTTCCCATATCCTTTCCCCGGATAGCCACGGACGACTTGTCCGAAGAACCACTGATTTTGGAAGCGGAAATAGAGGGTTACTTGGTCCGGAGGGTGTTTGTGGATGAAGGCGATTCCGTCCAAGTGATGTATGAACACTGCTTCAGTAACCTGTGTCCGTCCATTCAATCCAGGCTGCAAGAAACTAGCTTGCCGTTGGTAGGGTTTGCCGGAGAAGTCATCCAGCCCTTGGGGAAGATCGAGTTAGAGGTGCGTTTTGGGGATCATGGCTTATTTAGAATGGTCATGATGAAATTTACGGTCGTAAGGTCACCCTCACCTTACAATGTGATATTGGGAAGGTCAGGTCTAAGGGAATTGTGAGCTATACCCTCAACCATCCACGCTATAATGAAGTTCCCCACGCCCGGAGGGATAGCTACCTTGGTCACTAAAAGGGCGGTAGTTAAGGAATGCAGGAGGTTGGAAGAGAGGCAAGATCCTAGGGAAAGTTATCCTCAGGAAAAAAAAGAAGAGGTAGTAGACCGGGAGACTCAGGAGGAGCTAAGACTAACGGAAGATATATTGGTTAATACGGCATACCCCGACCAGCGGGTGACCATAGGAACTAGCTTCTCCCGGGAGTGTCGAAAGCAACTTATCGAGCTCTTAAGGAAAAACAAAGAGGTATTCGCTTGGGAGCCAACGGATATGACCGGGGTACCTAGACGTCTCATTTAACATTCTCTCAATGTAAACATTTCGGACACGCCGGTTGCTCAGAAAAGAAGGACGTTCTCGCAAGAGAAAAACCAGGTGGTCACAAGGGAAGTATAGGAATGGGTTAAGGCCGGAATAGTTCGTCCGGTAAGGTACCCGACGTGGATATCTAATCCCGTGTTGGTGAATAAATGTGACGGAAGTTGGAGGATGTGTATTGATTTCAAGAACCTCAACTCCTCATGTCCGAAAGATTATTATCCCTTGCCGGAGATTGATTGGAAGATCGAATCCGTCATGGGATACAAGTACGAATGTTTCCTGGATGCTTACAAGGGTTATCACCAGATTCAGATGGATAAGGACGATGAGGAGAAGACGGCCTTTTATACGGAACAAGGGATGTATTGTTACACCAAAATGCCGTTTGGTTTAAAGAACGCTGGGGCAACATACTAGCGGTTGATAGACTCTGCGTTCCAATCACAGATAGGCAGAAATCTGGAAGCGTATGTGGACGATATGGTTATAAAGAGCCGGACGGAGCGAGAGATGATAGCGGACATAGCAGAGACCTTCGATAACCTCCGAAGAGTGAACATGAAGTTGAATCCACGGAAGTGTTCATTTGGTGTGGAGGAAGGTAAATTCCTTGGCTACATGGTGACATCGGAAGGCATAAGAGCAAACCCCCGGAAGACAAAAGCAATCATGGAGATGAAGCCCCCGGAGACGTTGAAAGAAATGCAAAGTCTGAGCGGAAAACTGGCAGCACAGAATAGATTTTTGTCCAAGTCAGCAGAAAGATCCCTGCCCTTTTTCGACACATTAAAGAATATCACCAAGGAAAACAAGGACGAATATCGCTGGACATAAGAGGCCGAAATGGCCTTTCAGGAGATGAAAAGGCTGATACTGGAATTGCCTTCTTTGTCCAACCCCAAGCAGAAGGAACTATTCATATACCTAGAGGCATCAAAGGGAGCAGTAAGTGCGGTGTTGATGGTGGAAAGGGAAGGAAGACAATTTCCGCGACATTATGTTAGTCGGACCTTGCACGACGCTGAGAGAATATATGCTCCAATAGAAAAATTGGCCCTATGCCTTTTGCACGCTTCCAGAAAGTTACGGAGATATTTCGAGGCTCACCCTGTCCGGGTCATCGCTGAACAACCCGTTAAGCAAATATTGAATAAACCGGAGGTCTCAGGAAAATTGGCCAAATATGCCATGGAATTAGGAGCCTACAACATTACCTATGTTCCTAGAAACGCGGTTAAAGGACAGGTTCTAGCAGATTTCTTTACAGAAATACCCGTGGAATCCGGATGCCGGGAAAGTAAGGGAAGAGGCAAGAGTGTGATGGAAGTAGGGGGTAAGGGAGAATGGTTACTATACACGGACGTAGCGTCCAATAAGAAGGGTTTCGGCATGGGATTGGTCCTCATCAGTGCGGTGAAGGAAGAATTGACCTACGCCTTGCGGCTCAACTTTCCCAGCACCAATAATGAAGCCGAATACGAGGCCTTGTTGGCCAGTCTCCGGATTGCAAAAAAGCTCAAAATAAAGACCTTGAATGTGCGGGTAGATTCTAAAGCTAGATCAATGGAGAATTCACAGCCACTAAGAAAACCATAGTAGAAGAGGAAGGAGACAATTGGATGACACCAATCATCAAGTGTCTGCAGGAGGGAATCTGGCCGGAGGACCCTAACGAAGCTAGGAATCTCCGAATGAAAATTCCACATTACGTGATGGAGGAGGGAGTCCTCTTTAAAAAGGCTACTTGGTACCAATGCTAAGGTGTGTGGGACCGCTGCAGGAGAATTACATAATTCGCGAAGTACATGAGGGATGCTGTGGAATGCATTCCGGGCTGAGAACCGTGGTGTCTAAACTTATGAGGCAAGGGTATTATTGGCCTACTATGCATCGGGACAAAATGAGGAAATTAGGAAGTGCGACTCTTTCCAGATACATGCTCCAGTACCGAAGCTCCTTAAAACATTATTAACCTCCATCATGGCACCGTGGCCTTTTTATCAATGGGGAATGGATGTGCTGGGGACTTTTTCGGAAGCACCAAGAAGAGTCAAATATGTCATAGTGGCTATTGATTATTTCACGAAGTGGATAGAGCCAAAACCACTGGTAAAAACGACAGGGAAGGATGTCATAAAGTTCGTATGGGAGAACGTTGTATGTAGATACGGTTTGTCGGGAGTTATAGTCACTGATAACGGAACTGATGCAGGTTTTACTGACCAGGTTTTAATATTTATATAGTCTCGTTATACCTATGGTCTACCCTAATGCACTAACGGGCAGTGTACCCGGTCGTGTGTAGTGTAGTAATTCGGTAAAACCGAGGTCGTCCCAAGAGATGCGAGGATCGGAAATTAACTTAAGTCTACGTCACGATTTTAATTGCTTTTAAGATTGAAATAATAAATTAACTAATAAGACAAGGAAATAAAAGAAAGCAGATAAAGGCAAGAGTTGTGATCAATGAAGGAGAGTGCTGCTAACCTAGTTATTCATCCTAGCTAGTAATGTTTACGTCTAATTACTTCCAATTACTTCAGGTGGGGTCAAAGTCGAGAGGACAACATTTGGTCAATTCGCCCTAACCTATCAGCAAAGATGCCACCACTAGAGAAGTCAGGTGTCCCTTCATAAGTCCAGTTGTTCTTGGTCCCCTAAGCCGAGTCATTAAGTTCCGCTACATGCTAGACTTATAATAGTGAGTGCCCGGGCGTTAGAAACTTAAACACTCACCCCCTAATACTTAAGTTCATCCAAACGGTAGGTGATCAGTTGGTCAAATCGCACAAGTAGAAAGGGTCATCAGTCATATCTTACCCTTCCCGTCTCAGTCTACTCACTTAGGGTCAGTTGGTCATATCTCCTAAGCAACTAGCCTCCACCGCCATTCAAAACTACCGAAACAAGGGTAGCTACCAATAAACTATGCATGCATACACTTAGAAATAATTATACGGAAGTAATGTAAATGCAAACAAAATAATTAAGGGATCATAACTAGGCCAGCACCCAGAGGTGCTTAGCCAATCATATAGTAAATTAATCCAACAATAATGAATAAAATATGAATAAAATTAAACATAATGTTTGATACAAATTACTTGATGAAAAGCTAATAATGATGATGAATGCAGGTGAATTCTTCCTTGTAAAATGGCTTCAGACTGCTGGAAATTGCCCTGGAGTGGTGCCCTAATCGACCCCTAGGAGAGGGGTGAAGAGAGATACTTAAAAATGCAGATTTAGGGCTGTATTTATAGGCCCCGACATGGTTACGGCGTAACCATAAGTGCAAATTACGCCGTAACTAATGTCGGCGCAAATAATTTCGGCTTTTGAACAATTACGTCGTAACTTAAATATTTAGTTACGCCGTAACTAAAGTTACGCCGTAAAATATTTAACTTCGTACTTTTTCTTGTCTTACTAATTTGTTGAAACTTTAATACTTTTGTGTACGCTTTTAGCCCCTCATCGCTCTTGTTACTTTTATAACAAGTCCTTGTCCTTAATAAACTTCGAGTTAACTTGTCACTTTCAGTCCCTGGAATTCAACTCCTTCGCGCCCAAGTAATTAATTACGGCGTAACTAATTATCCGAGTTACGCCGTAACACTTCGTCCGCACATGATTACCCATTCCGAAATAATCTCTACGGCGTGCCATGTTACGCCGTAACCTTTACAAAAATAATTACGTCGTAACCATAAGAGTTGGTTACGCCGTATCCTTCAAAGCATCATATTTACGTCATAACATTATTAATGAGTTATGGCGTAATCTTCTTATTGAATTCATAGGCCCTCGTAAATCAATCTTCAGAACATAAATTTGGCCTTTTCTCACATCTTTTCCGCTCCAACGCCTCATTTTTCCTGAAATGCAATTATGAACGAATACGAACGAATTAAGTATAACATTGCTTGGGGGTGTTTTTTGGTGAATTATCAGTTGACACCCAACGGGTGCACGGAGTTGTAATTACCTTGATGCTTTAAGCTAGCGTTTTGCAGAAAACAATTTTATTGTTTCTTCAAAATATATTTTTTCCCCGTTCTCGTAAACAAAAAATTTAAATTAACTAATAAATATGATGATACAATTATAACTTTGAGAGCATGAACAACCAAACCCTAATATAACCTTTGGACTTGTTAATCTCTTTTTTTTCGTTCTTTGAAGTATTGTTGAGACTTAAAACTAATGTTATTTCTATGATTATGCATTCCGTCCTTTTATCTAACTTATTACTATTTGATTGCACCCAATTTGTGAGCTTGGTTGTGTGACCTATTTGATTTTCTCTTCACACTCATCATTATGGACCACTCTTTCAAGACTATTTACGTGTGTCCTCTTATTCTACGTTTTTTATACATCCAAGTATTTGAAAACCATAAAGCCTATGAAGAAAGACACTTTGTAACTCGCAAAGTATCCAGTGATAGGTTCAAATGGTGGGAAATCTTTGTTGCTCCAAAGCTATTGAAAATGTCATGAAAAGAAGACAACGAAAAGATAAAATGTCATAAGAAAACATACAAAGTTAGAGAGTTAAACATGGAAAGTGATTGTGTACATACTACACAATTTAGTTCGCATAATCTTTAATACCGTGAAAATACTAAATGATATGAAAACGCTATAAAACACATAATTTTGGATGTATGCCGAAGATTATTTGACCTGGCTTATTGATTTATTGAACTTACAAAAAGCTAATGAGCTCACGCTGATAGAGTTGTAATCAAAGCAATTTGAACATAATTGCAAACAAACACACTTTTAATTGATCATAAAACAAGCTCTTAAAAAAAACGAGCTTCATTGATGATCGAGATATGATATGATTGAAGGGAGTTGGAAAAACCGGGAAAAATTAAAGATTGTACTTTATGTTGCAGAAAAGATTCGAAATATCAAATGGATAACGCATTCAAAGCTCACATGAATTATGAACAAGAAAGAAATAAAGATTCAAAATGGTGAACAAAGACCAATGGTACAAACTATAGACGTGTGAGGGGCATCAGAGTTGTGTACCATACATGTCTAAATAAGTTTTGGCACGTGACTTGTTTGATTACTAATCTCTGTAAGTAAGTTTAATCCAAGTGTTAGGCACTGGTTAAACTTTGCGGTCCTAATAACGATCGACAAGAGACACCTTCTTTGCATAAAGTTAGCATCTTCCGAGAGTAACTAAACATCATTTTTCTGATAAACTTTTGGAGGTTACGATATCTTGAACTAAATCTTCATTGTCGTTAAATTCATGACAATCCGTATGACAAAACGTTAACACCTTTGATCATAAAACAAATACATAGTACAGTAAAACCCTCTATAAGTTAATGCCCAATAAATTAATAACTTCGATAAATTTAATAATTTTTCCAGTCTCAACTTGAGACCAGTACAAATTTGGACCCCTAAATCATTAAAATGATAAGATAATGTTTTTTTGTAACCCTGTTATATATATATACTAGCTTAGAGACCCGTTAACACCGGGTTATTTTTTAACGAAATAAATAAATGAGATGATAATAAAAGTAATAATGTAAATTTGTTAAATTTAAAATATGTGTGAGTCACAATCGAAATTTAGCCTTTTCTTGTGGGTGCCAAAATAGCCAACAAATGTTCATTTATAATGTCGACTAACTCATTTGTGGGTGCCAAAATCGCCTTTTCTTGTGGGTGCCAAAATAGCCTTTAGTTCATCTTCAACATGCTCCTGCTCCTCCAGGATCCCTTTTTGGAAAGACGAACATTCTGTTAGTCGGGCCACTGAAGAGAGGAAAAGTCGGTCATAAGTGTCTACAATTCAATAAGATATAATGATTTACAGTAACACAGTGATTTGAGGCACTAAAAATCATCAGTTAAGCTTAATAATTGATTTCTAAACTACTTGCATTGCAGTAGAAAAGTCAGACCATCAAGGCATTATCAATAAAATTATATTATTACATTACATCACTATTAATCTTCTGTAACCAACAGTCCAAGTACCAATTATCTTATTCATTATTAAACGATAGAATGAAAATCTAATAATAAACATTAACAAATGGTATAAATACTTTTCAAACAACCAATAATCGAAGAAAATTATAAATGCAAAACCGAAACACCTATGTAATAAGCAACTGACACAATACATTAACATTTCATGCTTAAGTCAGGTAGAGGCATTGTGAATTCTTGGTTTAATGCATATATAACATAGATATAGAACACTTTAGATAAGGTATATATATTCATATAAAACATTCATATCCTAAGAAGTAAAACGACTTTAAATCGTGTTCGCCAACACCCATCTCATTAACAAAAGTTTCTTTGAATTTGAATCTCAAATTAAATAGAGTCAAATAATCATTGCGACTCTATTACCACTGTACTTAAACCCTCGACTCGAGCAAACACTACTATCAACACCTACATAATGGGAATATGAGAACTCCATACATGCAATTAGAACACATAATGAAAGGATTAACAGCTACCAAAGCAACCAATGAGTTCAGAACCGAAATAGACTCCATAAAACAATAAGTCCTCCTTTCTCCACTAAAATCAATCAGTTCAAAATCCGACAAATGAGTCAAGATCTTCGCATATTTCGTTTCTTAAGGATTTACATGTAAAACATATGATTGGAAAATTATAAAGAGTTTCATTGCGACTAACTAAACTGATTATTTGACCTCTTAAGTAGCTACCCTCAACTATCTATTTGAACACTAAACTGATTATTTGACCTCTTAAGTAGCTACTATAATGAGTTTCGTTGCGACTAACAAAACATATTAAGCGTCTCACTTACCAACTTTTTGCCAGACGATATATTAGCTTTAGTTGGAGGGCAGTAGCTTAGGTTTAGGAACGAACACTGAAAAGATTATGAAAACACAGAGAAGAGAATATCATTACATAGAGTTAGCCAAATCTATCATTTCATTTCTGATCTTTGTGTGTGTATTGCATAGCTACCTGTTGAAAATGGGTTGTTGAACTTCCATGACCAGATTTTGACGATACCATGCTATCTAATGACTCTGCAAACACCACTCCAGCCTGTAACAAAGCGAAATTTATATCTTACTATGTAGAAAAGTGAATAGAGTAATAGGTAAACTTATGACAAATAATAAACAAATGTGTACCTCCTTGTGACCTATTGCAAACCATTTTGCATAATCATCAACTACGTGCCATCTCCCGGTGAAAAGGGCATCATGTAGAACCTCGTGTGTTGATAACACTTAAAAAAGAATACCGGATAGTTTGCCAACTAAAGTTACTTATCAAAATCCCAAATCTAACATCATGAATTCCTTAGTAAACGTAGTGTACCCAGCCCCAATTTGTTGTACCTACAAAACCTTAATACCACACTGATGTCGAAACGACCGCTATATTATCAAAATAAGTTACTCAGAAGTTACCGATTACAACCAGCTCAATTCATAAGTTAAACACATATGAACCGACCTCACGCTGAATCAGACAGATTCACGGTCCACCGTACAAAATAGCTTTGCAGTCATCACCGGCAAAACCAGGCCCAACCGATCTGCCAAGTTGCAACCAATACTGAACTATATTTAAAGGAAGAAGCTACCTTATGCAGCAATATCTACTATCTAGTCACACTTTCTCCCACCTACAGACCACAATAACCACATGCATCCACCATAACAAATACCTTTTAAGCCAAAAATAAACTATCAGTTATAATAAAGGGCGACACAAAAAAGAACCTGAAAACCGTTACCAGAACTCATTTAGGTGCACCCGTTAACAAACCCAATGAATCTAACATCACAAGCAGGGCAACCAAAGTGAAATCATAGTTGGAAACAATACGAACCGATAACCCTACTAATCTGACATAAATTCCTTATGTGGCGTTATCTGTATACCCAACTCTAATACTTGAACCTACAAAACCTTATGAAGTTATAAGTTAGACATTACCAACAACTCCCTGCATACATTTGTGCACATGCAAACCAACCTCCTAATGAATCTGCGATGACAAACAGATATCCGATCCACCATAGCAAATAATCCAAATATCACAGTAAGAATTTGATTTATCACCTACTAAACCATTCACCCAACCGACCTCCCGTGACGAAAAGATGTGCAATCCATATTGACCTGACCAAAAGAAAGACTACCGTTTTTGCCAATTATATGTAGTCGTTGTTTCTGCACCTACATAGCAATAACCAAAAGAAAATACCATAACAAATACCTTCTGAATCGAAAACATAACTTAAACAGAAGGCGACACACAAAACCATTACCAAAAACTCCTCGGAAAACAGTTTGAGTCAAAATCCTAATTCATCGCACCCGTTAACAAACCTAGTAGAGCAACCATCACAAACAAACAGGGAAAAACTTTAATGATATAGCATCCATCATCAATTCATCATTAACAGTCTGAATACATATTACAGGTGTAGCGAATAGGTCATATTTAAACCTGGAAACCGGTGCGCCTTGTAAAATCAAATCCAATACGAATAATACCTATATCGAAACTATCAATAAATAGCAACAAAACCGCGATTATACAAATAGCTAAAGATTTCAAAATCAAAGAATATAGAGGATACTAACATAACCTAAACCGGTCGACTGCGTAACAAATAACGAATGTAGAAGATGCAATCATAATAACCTAAACCAAAACAATGGATCGAAACATAATAAAAGAAAAGCACAGTATAATTGAATTGAAACAAAACAATTGTAATATGAAACTAAGCAAAACACAAAATGTATTCTAATCCATTACCTTTGAAAAAAAAACCGACTTGAGCTATCAGATTATTTATACTCACACTTAACCCATCTTCAAACATAAAATCAACTAAATCAAGTGCCAAACGTACCTGTTCTCAATCAAGAACATAATGAACTGTCAACATAATCTCAAAGCAACCATTTTAAATAACAAATTCATGAAGATGGAGATGACAATAAGCCTACTTCTGATCTCAAATCTATAATCATTTAACAGCAACCTACTTCTGATCTATTCGGATCTAGTAATTAAACAATCTTTGCCCCACTTTAGTATTTAGACATCCAATTGATGTGCTAATATAGTAATTAAGGGGTAACAATCATTAAACGACATGGCATGATGACTATGTTTACTCTTCTGGTCAAATTAATTTGCATATATAATTTTGTGATCTTTTACTGTTATATTTACAAAATCAAATGGATGTTCAGTTTAAGAATAACACAGGAAAGTTTAACGAAGTCACACAGTTAAAAAACTGATCCTTAAGCATAAAACCGATCACCTAACCCATTAATTACCAAACTAATCTACCGAGCCTAAACCCACCACCACACATACTCAAGCAACTTAATCCCTTCCACTTCAGGTTTTTTTATACTTGAGAGCTTGGGACCTGTCACATTCTAAGTGATATAAGTCACAAGCTCCTGCCAACTATGCTACCCCTTAGTGGTTACCTCTTTGCATCAAAGAATGACTATTAATTATATGATCTTTATTTCTGCAGGGAAGACAGAAGCGAAAAGAAGATAACATATATATAATTATGGAAAAAGAAACTCAAATTTTTCCCACCTCATTGAACACCTTGCAAACAGTCTCCAAAATCGTACACATATCTGTTTAGCACTTGAAAAAGCTGATAAAGGAAGAACATGTGATGTTCTGGTGTTATGTCATCATTTGCTTTGATGACCTGACGTATATCACAATCCATAAGCTCAAACACCAAATAGATATCCTTAAATTCTCTTATGGAAGAAGCTCAAACACCAAATAGATATTCTAAATGATCTATTTATACTGCTCCACCCACCATGCTATGCATAAGCTACCCATTGAAATATAAGTCATATTGCGGTAAGAATAAAAAATAGATAGCACACAAATAACTTCCATTTAATAACTAAGGGGAGTGATTAAAAAGTTTGAACCTTTCTCATGTTCTCCAACTATAAACAACATTGCCGGTGCCAAGAGAGTACATAAAGCAGATCATGTTCATCCCTGCATATAGAGCAAACACCAAACAGCCATCAAACATATATCCGTATAAAATAGATTAAAACATATATCCGGCACTTCCTCTTCGTGATGACATTTGTCAAAAATCAGTTTGTTAAAATCCAGAAAAATATTTTATGGGAAATACAGCACTGACACCTAAGGTAAATAATGATAATCTCAAAGCAACCATTTTAAATAACAAATTCATGAAGCATAAGCAAACTAAACCACTGGATGGTCGAACCTCAAGCAGAAGATGGCCATCAGATTCTAGATAATGGCTACAACTAACACTACACCTTTTTCTCTAAAACAACATAAGAAAAAGATTATAATACATATGCTATTGCTAAAGGAGACTGATTGCATTACTTGTTTATCTAAAGAGAAAATTATATATATGCATAATTGTCTAAAATGAGAAATTGAGAGCATAGAATCAGTCTCCAAAATCTTACATATAACACCATAAACATAGAAAAGTTTTTTGTAATACTTACCAGTTGCAAGCTTCTACAACCACCACCACAATCGTCATTGTGTTCAGCCCTCACCTGTATTTAAATCCCAAAACATAACCAGTGTTAACAAAACCTCACAAGATAAAATCACAGTAATTCAAAATAAGAATCAAAAGTATATACAAAAAATCAAAGTAGATAAAATCAAAGGAAAGCAAAGCAAAAAAAAAAAAAAAAAAACACACATTACTTAACAAACTTCCTAATCTAATATAATAGCACTTCGTAAATCATCAAACATATAACTTTTTTGAATAATAAAAAATGACTAAGTACTAACATAACGAAAACAAATTAACACGTAAATAGAAAAATCACAACATCATACTTACTGCTTAAAAGTCACAACATCATACTTGCCGCTTAAAAATCACTTACTATCTTCTGGTATTTCAAGACTCTTTTCTTGGCTTATTGTCATCCCCATCTTAAATAACGCAAGACAGTCTGCCGACACCCTTCCAACATCTACATTTTTAACAAAGATAGCTACTTTTAACCAACAATCATAAATATCTTCGGATATCCAAATGTTCAAAACTAAACTGATTTAAGACTATACCAATTCAGTAACCACTACATCCACCCAATTTCAAACTCTAAAACTAAAAACTCTCATAAAACCCAAATAAAATATATTGCTAATATAGTAAAACCCAGATCAATACAACTATAATTTACAATTAAGCAAAGATCCAAATCAATAACAATTAAACAGGTTTACAAAAAGTTACCCTATATTGTGTAGAAACTTCCAAAGATCGTCATTTATCTGGGTATTGCAATTAAACAGGTTTACAAAGAGTTACCCTATGATGTAACCAATGTTTCTTGATCTTGAACGATGCTGGTGTTCGTCCATGTTTTGGTTATTCTTCACCTGCATCAACCATTAACAAATAAAAAAAATATTAATTAATTATTCATTATCAAATCACAGCAAACAGGAGAAGCAATAAAGCAAAACAATTGAAAAATTGAAACTGAAAAAAGGAGCGTACAACTCATTAAATTTATATGAATCTGATTTGTGGAGATAATTGAGAAGGAAGCGTACAAAAGAAGAATAGACCATTGAATAATTTAGAAGGAGCGTGTATTTATTTTTAGGAATGTGTAAGCAGAGCATTAATTACTTTAAAACTTATTTGGTGCTTTAGGGTGTTGTAAATTAGTGTTAAATAAGGTAGGGCATTAAACCAATTTTTAATGCAGGGTGCTTAGTAGGCTTGTACAAAAGCTTATTTTATTATATATAATAATAGATATATATATATATATATATATATATATATATATATATATATATATATATATATATATATATATATATATATATATAGAGTTAGGATCAAATAAGAAGATTACTTAAAATAAGAAGTAATAAGAAGAACTATAACCGCAAATCCGAGATGCACCGAGCTAAATTAGATACATTCTTATAATCTTATATGCATTATAACACACAATAATGTGTTTTTTAGCTTTTAATCAGATGCATATACGTATATTAGATGCATTTCATGATTTCTCTTGTTTTTTGTTCCTCTGCACGTGCCAAAATCATGAAAATCAATTTGCACCATCTATACATCAAATTAACTGTCGAAACTCAAGATGTTGCATCTATATGAATAGAAATGCATCTAATGCAAGTCGTTGCATCTCAAATGCGTGGTTTTGGTCACTTCTCACCACTTCTTATTTTAATTTACTTCTCACTGGATCCTTACTCTATATATATATATATATATATATATATATATATATATATATATATATTAGTTCCAACGAAATTATAAATCAATAATTACTAAAATTTTGAGTTAATTGCATTTTTGGTCCCTGTGGTTTGGCCAAATTGCAGATTTGGTCCCAAAAACTTTGAAAGTGCACCAGAGGTCCCCATTTTCAAGTTTTCGTTGCACGTTTGGTCCCTGGCCAAAGTTAAATGACTAAAATACCCTTATCTTCTTCCCCTTTAATTTTCTAATTACTTTTTCTTTCTATTTATTCATCCAATACCAAGATCATGAACAAGAACCCAGATAAACAAAACTACAATTTACTCTTAAAACAAAACCACTCCCACTTTCAAACACAAATCAATAATAAAATCACAAACACTCTCAAAAACAATTTCAGATCTAGCAAAGATAAACAAAAATACAAAAACCACAAAACCCCCAATTAGACATAAAAACATCAACACGGATCAGATTTGGGGATTTGGGGTTATGGATAATGAGTACTTATTTTTGTAGATCTACATGGGTTGTTTCGATTTTAAGAGTCACAGATTTGGTGGTTCTGTCACCACCTTCGCGAATCTTGTTCTTCCTCTGTGACTCTCATTTCTTGTTTCGAATCTGGTAGGGTAGGGATTAGGACATGGTTACTGTTATTGTTTGTGAAGTTGTAATGGTTTGTTGTTGTAGACAGGTTACTGATCTTGTTATTCCTTTTTGACTTTTTGTTTCTTGTTTCGAATCTGGCAATGTAAGGATTAGCCAATTATGTTGATGAATTTGTGTTTGAGAGTAAAAAGAGTTGGGCATGAATATGAATTTATGGTTAGAAGTGGGTGCTTTTTTATGCTGATGAATATATGTTGTAGTCCAACTGTGGGATTTTAAGAGTTAAACATGAATATGGATATGTTATAGTCCAACTGGGGAGTGTTTGTTGATGAATACATGAATATGGATTTGTGTTTGAGAGTAAAAAGAGTTGGGCATGAATATGAATATGGATTTATGGTTAGAAGTGGGTGCTTTTTTTATCTGGGTTCTTGTTCATGATCTTGATATTGGATGAATAAATAAAAAGAAAAAGTAATTAGAAAATTAAAGGGGAAGAAGATAAGGGTATTTTAGTCATTTGACTTTGGCTAGGGACTAAATGTGCAACGAAAACTTGAAAATGAGGACCTCTGGTGCACTTTCAAAGTTTTGGGGACCAAATTTGCAATTTGGCCAAACCACAGGGACCAAAAATGCAATTAACTCTAAAAATTTTATATAGATGTATATGTGTGTGTGATACACTTCAAAATCCTAAGATTGTTTATTTGAAAATAAATCCATAGTCACTTGTTTTTTTTGTTGAATTTCAAATCTATATTGAGTTTATCTTCAAATCGATCTCCTTATTGCACAAAAGAGTTGATGTGTTGTCTTCTCGTATTACAACTAAAAGTGTTAACTTTATTTTTATAAAGTGTGAATGTGAATTCATAAAATGTTAATTAGAACTTGTTTTTCAAATTTATTTCATCTCTAACGTATATACATTGTAACTAGCTAGTATATTAGACTTGAAAATTTAATGGTCATACGTGAAACCTATTTAAATTAATAAATTATTAATTTATCGTTATAATAATATCTCGTCAAATTAATAAAATATCACAGTCGCAACACTATTAATTTATAGAGGTTTTACTGTATGTTTAAATAAAATAAATGAATAAGCTCTAACAACTCATCCAAACACAAAGATTTTTTTTGTTATTTTAAATTTATTAGCATTAGAGCAATAGGTACCATAGCACTCGACCGGCGGCATCCGTAGTGTCGAGGCGCTATAGTGTCGCCATGGTACCGTAGTGGATTGACGCCATGGCTTGAGCAAAATGTGTGGTGTGTGTGAGCGTCGGTGTTGCCTATTTTTTTCCCGGGGTTTATGTTCAATTTGTGTTGTGTTTGAGTTTTGTGTGTGTTTTATTTAAAATTGTTTTGTGTGTGGAGTGTGTGCATTGTCTGCCCAAGGTTGAAGATGACTAGTATTTTGGGTCTGTATGTTTTTTGTCTGTTCACAATAATTTTAAGTCGGAGGTAGTAATGATTTTATTTTTGTCCCAAAAGTTCAACGGTAACTCACTAACCCGGTAACCCGATATGTGCAGTACAAGATTCAATTCTGAAAGTTTCGTTATTGTACACTTGGAGTCTAATCGACACCATGTGTTTGGATATTATGATAGTTCACGGGTTCATATTGCATTCATATTTTTAGTTGTCACTGGTGTACGTGTTTTCATAGTTTAAATATAAGGTTTCAAACGTAATTTATATTTGTAACAAGATGGGTAGTATAAAGGGGTTTTGTTTGATGTATAAAGAAAGGAAATAAAGGATCATAATATACGAGAGATCATGTCGGACATTTATGCGGGAATTATGGAGACTTTTGTTTGATAAAAGTTTGCCTAGATAAGGTTTTGATAGCCAAGAAGAATCACGGGTACGAAGAATCACGTTCATTGTGGCTTTAATTTGTCAGACTAGATCACAATCATTGTGGCTTTAATTTGTCTCACTAGATCACATTGCAAAATGATTCTATGACCCACAAGTAAGGCTATGCACAACGGTGGGTTGTGTTGTTCGGTCGATCCATCGGTTGGGTTCGGTCGACCCACTGTGGGAATCGGTGATCGGTCGAGCATCAAAAAGAAGACAAACTAGTTCGGTGTGTCAACCGAATTTGTTTCTCACAAATAGACAAACTTTTTGTACCGTTGGGCCTACCTAAAAAAAAAAACTTTACCTCTTTTACAACATTATAAATACCAACCTCAAACATATTTCTAAACACACAATTCAAACAACTTCTCATCAATATTTATCATGTCACAAAAAAAGACTCTCACATCAAAAAACCGACGATCCCGACTTCCCCAAAATTCCTCAAACTTGAATTCCTCACCAGAACCACCATTTGAATTAACCGGTGTAACACCACCCCAAAATCGGGTTATTCGTTTTCGTGCACCCGATTTTGAATATCAAACACGACTAGCACAACCGAATCAAAATCAAAACGCATTTTATGTCAATCGTCCATATGTCCACCGGGATGTCCTAATATCAATTGTAACCAATCACCAAGCGGGTCGTCATATCATCCTAACATTTATTTCTCGCAATCTTACCAACCAAATCAATCTTTTTCACCGCTTCATGGAGTTAATCTTGATATGGATTTGGAAGATTTTATGAAATACCCTCCTCAAAACTATCCGTCTCAACAATACCCGACTCAAAACTATCCGAGTCAAGATGTTTCGATGGGGCAAGGTTCGGGGCACGGTTATATTCGTCTTAAATACTATGTCGAAGAAACGTCACCCGTCAAACCAAAAAAGGGTTCAAAATGGGCTACAAAGGAGAAGGGCAAAAATGTTGCAAACAAAAAGGACCGAACTATGGACAAAGGAGGAAGAGGTCGCGCTTTGTAAAGCTTGGATACATGTGTCGGAAAATTCCGAGAGAGGGAACGTATCAACCATAATGGGTTTTGGGAGGAGGTGATAGCGTACTTTGAACATGAAATTGGTTCACAAAGAACGTATGACTCAATCATGACCAAATGGAAGGGTAGGATTCGTTCTAGGGTTGGTTTCTTTTGTACAATTATAGATAATATCAAGAAGAATCACAGAAGTGGTGAGAATGACGAAGACGACTATGAAAAAGCTCTTAAAGAATATCGTGTGATTCACAAGCATGAGTTTACATTAAAGGAGTGTCGGAAAGTTTTGAGGAATCATTCTGCTTGGAAAACTGTTGAGATGCCTTCTTTCAGCCCGAATAGTCGGAAGAAATACAAGACTTTGGAAACCACCTCAGGGTCAACAAGAGGTCCTTTTAATCCCCCAAGACGTGGATGATTCTGAAGAGGATGAGACTCGAGAATCACGACCAAAAGGTTGTGATGCATCCAAGAAGAAAGCACCCGCCTCCTCTCGTGAGCCACCTAAATCATTTGTTAGTTCGATGGCAAAGAACTTTTTCAAGTTCAGGCCGTAAAGTAAGTAAAAAAAATAAGAATATGGAAGAGGAATACTTTAAGTTGAAGCAAAGAGAGTTGGAGCTGCAAGAGGTAACGGCAAGGCGAGCCGAAGAGTTAAAAAGGGAGAAACTTGAGATCCAACGCCAACAACTTGCATTGCCCGAACAATCAAACCGGATACAAGTATGCCCGCACAACAACTACAAGAACATAAACAACTTAAGGTAACAATCAAGACACACCACAACTAAGATTATTAGTTTTAGTTTTTAATAAGTATTGTAATGTTTACATTTTATTAGTTTAAGTTTTTAATTATTGTTGTAATGTTTAAGTATTTTTATTACTAAAGTTTAATTTTGTTGTTAAAAAAAAAAAAAAAAAAAAAAAAAAACAGGCCATTTTATTACTAAAGTTTAATTTTTGTTGTTAAAAAAACCAGGCCACCACTGTGGCAACTAGCTCGTAGTCAGGTCGTCGGAGAGAGAAAGCTGACGTGACATAGGTGACCCAGGTCACCACTGTGCATAGCATAATGTCTGCAATTGTATGAACTAAAGAGGATATAGAATTCCCCACATGCTAAAGTTTTTGGTGCAATGGTGAATTTATGTTAATCTCCAAATGTTTTACAACATAAAGAGAGAAGAAACTCATTTGGACAACTCCTAAATCAAATTCAGTACAGTAAAATTACATTCCATCCGATATCTGATACTACTACATACATATCAAGCACCTCTATTCTCAGACAAACAAACAGGACAAATACAGAGTAGCTTCACCATAGCTACTTCCATTCATCAGAAACTGAATTCGACCATTAAAATGTACCATATCATCTAGCTACATTTCCATTACTCCTTCCCACCAAGATCACTCCTTCCCACATGCTTAAGTTTTGTTATTGCCCAAGTTGTTTCATCAAATGGTCAGATATGTATAACTAGTTAGATTAATACTTGGTATAAAAAAATCATGATATGCTATTAAAAAGACAACAATTTATATCATGAACAAAAGAAACATGTATTGTTTATAACTGACAATTTATTACTGTACACGGTGTATTATATAAGCTTGGTATCGTGAACAAAACATCAACATAAAGGGATCCATAAACTTGGTTTTGAATGACTTAGGGTGTGTTTGTTTTTTTTTATTTTTTTTGTTTTTTTTAAAGTCTTATTAGCCCTCTTACTCTTACCAGTAAGAGGTGATCAGACATTTTACTTGTTTGTTTTTCATCACCCGTCAGACATGGTAAGAGCTAATATGTCTAACTCGGTAAGAGGTGGCGAAAAGATCTTACTAGCTCTTATTAACACCCCTTCAACTCATTTATCTTCAAAACCCTTCAACCCATTTATTTTCAAATTATGCAAAGCTAGGTTTTAAATTATTTGGTATTGGTTAAATTACTTAATTGTTGTTTTATTGCGTTAAGCTTATGTTTTATTTTAAACGATTTATGTTATAGTTTTTATTATGTTAAATTTTGGATATGTATTAAGATAATTTATTTAATGATTTATAATTGTGTTAAATCTATGATAAAAATATTTTCTTTTAAATTTACACTATCTACTTATTAATCGTATTTGTAATAGTTTAATATATACTTAAAAAAGGGAAAACTAAAACCATTCAGACAGTTATAAAAAAACAAACAACACTTTTTCATATTCAGACATTATAGCCACCTCTTACTAGTAGTATGTGGTAGTCACATTCAGATGCAAAACATCTTAATCAAACAAATACACCCTTAGACATGTTTGATACAAAAATGTCCTTGGACTTGAACATTCATGCTTGAGAAACCACTAACAAAACAACTTTAATAAACTTGGTTTTGAATGACTTGAACATGTTCGATAATGAAAACCAATAAACGCCAACAAACCCATTGCAAGAACTGAAAACTTTATTATATCCCTATATGATAAAACAACACAATCAAAAGGTTCATAGTATAGGTGTAATCACGATGTTGACCGAACACACAAATCTTATACATTGAAAGATCACATCATATGCAACCCAACCACATTCATTTACTTCTCACATGAGGCTAGAGTGCACGTCAAAGAAAAATTATAGGTAGCTACTTGGAAACTAGCTTGTCATGAATTGTCATTGATGAGTTGATTAAGTTCTCCAAACTTAACTACATGACATATGTGTAAACATGGAATACCGAATAATGTTATTGCCTTGTTAATGCGTACAATATAGAGTATATATAAGATACTAATGGGCCACTAATACAAATACAAGACAATCATAAATAATCGTTGAGCTAAGCCCATAAATCTTCTGCTAACAGCCCCTCGCAGTTTGAGCGGGAGATGGACGAACACTCAAGCTGGAGCGAAACTCATCAAATAACATAGTAGGTAATCCTTTGGTGAAGATGTCCGCATACTGATAACGGGATGGTACATGAAGAACACGAACATGACCCGTAGCCACCAAATCACGAAAAAAGTGAATGTCAATCTCAATATGCTTCGTGCGTTGATGCTACACGGGATTAGAAGAGAGATAAACAGCACTCACATTGTCACAATAAACAATCGTAGCAGTCGAAAGTGGTGTATGAAGCTCACGTAGTAGATTACGTAACCAACAAGTCTCGGCAACAGCATTGGTAACACCTCGATACTCAGCTTCAGCACTAGACCGGGATAGCGTAAACTGTCGTTTAGAGGACCAAGATAGGAGATTGTTGCCAAGAAAAACACAATAGCCAGATGTAGAACGACGTGTAGCAGGACAACCAGCCCAATCAGCATCGGAATAGGCAATCAAAGATGATGTCGAAGAGGAATAAAGCTGTAATCCATAGTCTAAGGTCCCCCGAACATAACGCAAGATCCTCTTGAGAGCAGAGAAATGTGGCTCCCGAGGATCATGCATGAAAAGACAAACCTGCTGAACGGCATAAGAAATATCCGGGCGGGTAAAAGTAAGGTATTGCAGAGCACCAGCAAGACTACGATATAAAGTAGGATCAGAAACAGGATCACCATCAGCAGAAAGCTTGGAATCCGTGTCAACAGGAGTACGACACGGAGTACGACACGGATTGCATGTAAGCATATTAGCACGTTCCAACACCTCAGTAGCATACTTCGCTTGGGAGAGAAACATCCCAGAAGTATTGCGAGTCACAGATATGCCCAAAAAATAATTAAGTGGTCCCAAATCAGTCATGGAGAACTCTGCATGAAGAGAAGTAATAATACGCTGCAAGAAAACCTGTGAAGAAGCCGTCAACACAATATCATCCACATATAATAATAAGTAAGCTGTGTCAGTCCCTTGTCGATAGATGAATAATGATGAGTCGCAACGACTATGATGAAAACCAACCCGAGCAGCATAAGCTGCAAACCGCTGAAACCAAGCTCGTGGAGCTTGCTTAAGCCCATATAAAGAGCGCTGCAAAAGACAAACATAATCGAGACGCCGAGGATCCCGAAAACCAGGAGGCTGATACATATAAACAGTCTCAGATAAATGACCATGCAAAAAAGCATTCTTGACATCAAGCTGATGTACCGGCCAATGTCGAGATATAGCAAGGCTCAGAACCGTACGAATCGTAGCTGGCTTGACAACCGGACTAAAAGTCTCATCCACATCAATACCTGTAATCTGGGTGCTGCCATTAGCTACAAGACGAGCCTTGTAACGACTGAGACTACCATCTGCATTATGCTTGTGCTTAAAAAGCCACATAGAACGAACAATGTTCGCGTCTTGTGGTCGAGGCACAAGAATCCAAGTATTATTCTTAATTAATGCATTATATTCATCAATCATAGCATGATACCAATTGGGGTCATTAAAAGCCTGGGTGTAAGACTTGGGAAGCGGTGAAATGGTGGACACATTTAACGTAAAACGTTGAGTCGGACGATTGGAGCCTACACGAAAGCGAGTGACCATGGGGTGAGTCGAGACAGGATTGGGATTAGGAGTTGGTTGAGCTATTGTTGGTGCAGTGGTATGGGGGGATGTAGTATTTAAAGGTGCATGTGGTAAAGGTGAATGTGTGGGGGATGGGCTCGATGGTGTTGGTGTTGGGCTCAAGGGTTGTTGGGCTGTAGGGGTGTTGGTGTTGGGAGAGGACTGTGGATCGTGGGGTTGCTGTAGGGGTGTATGGAGGAGACGTTGTTGAAGGATGTTCGGGGAGGTGTCAAGGAAGGTATAAGAAGGTGGAGTATTTGGTGTCATAGACCCGTAAGGGAATATCGTTTCATCAAAAGTCACATGACGAGGGATGATAATTTTGTTAGTGTTAAGATCAAGACACCTATACCCTCGATGATTGGTTGGATACCAAGGAAAATGGATGCTGTTGCACGCGGTTCAAGTTTGTGATCGGTGTGCACATGTGGATAGAAAAGACAACCAAAAATGCGTAGATCCGTATATGTGGGCGCGGTCTTATATAGGCGGGTGTGAGGTATTTCATTGTGTATGGCGGTTGAAGGCAAAAGGTTTAAAAGGTAGGCCGCCATATGAAGGGCTTCAACCCAAAATGTGGGTGGTAAATGAGCTTGAAATAAGAGGGTTCGAATGAGGTTATTAATGGTACGTATCATCCTTTCAGATTTTCCGTTTTGTTGAGATGTTTTTGGAAAAGAAAAACGAATGGTAATACCACTAGAGGCAAATAACTGGTGTAGGGCATTGTTGTCAAACTCGCCCCCATGATCACATTGCAAGGATTTAATGTCACTATTAAATTGGTTTTAACAAAAGCAACTAAAGTGAACAAATTTAGACAAAACATCCAACTTATTTCATAAAGGATACACCCATAGATAATGTGAGAAATGATCAAGAAACAAAACATAGTATTTAATGCCCGTAAGACTAGGAATTAGAGAGGTCCACAAATCTGAATGAATAATATCAAAAGGAGATTTAACAATTGTTTCAGAAAGCGAAAAATGAAGTCGCACGTGCTTGCCAAGTTGACAAGCATGACAAAGCACGGGAGACTTAGTCTTATTACAAGAAATAAAATTATTAGAAACTAAAATACGTAACACGTCACTTCCAGGATGACCAAGACGTTGATGCCACGTATGCTGACTGACCAGAAAAGCTTGAGGTGTGGACGAAGTTGTGATCGGATACAAATCACCAATGCTATCACAGCCGAGTAGAATTTGACGGTCCGAAATCCTTCACGAAAAACCAAACTCATCAAATTCAATGGTGCATTTATTATCACGAACAAACTGACGCACCGAGATTAAATTTTTTACAATATTAGGTGTGATGAGAACATTGTTTAAATGAAGGGTTCGGTGAGGAGTGGTCAAAGTGCTATGGTCCGTGTTGGTGACGGGAATAGATTTCCCATCACCAACAAGGACAGATGGATACATACAAGAATTAAAAAATAGTACTTAAATTATTAACAGAGGAACTAAGATGAGAGGACGCACCCGTTTCCA
This sequence comes from Chrysanthemum makinoi, assembly GCA_910596185.1. NCBI lineage: Eukaryota > Viridiplantae > Streptophyta > Magnoliopsida > Asterales > Asteraceae > Chrysanthemum > Chrysanthemum makinoi. Next base: position 327,895,129 of record OU343222.1, on the reverse strand, counting down.
TGTTCCAATTTGCATTGCCAGGTTCTTGAAGAGTCATGGTGTTGAAAGCTTGCGGTAGAAGAGTTTCCTGAGTGTGTAAAGTAGACTGGGGAGCCGAGCCATGAACTGTGCTAGCATATAAAGCTTGTTACTGTGGACTAAAAATAGGAGCCGAGCCATGAACAGTAGAAGACTGAAAACCTGGTGGTACAGTGGGCCGAGAGCCCAGCAGGTTAGAAGCATGCGTATGGGCCTGACCCAAATTAGAAGATAGCCCATATTGAGAAAGTAATTGTTGTTGGGCTTGCAAGAGGGTTACTAGCTGCTGTTGGGCTGCCAAGTCAAGTCCAGTGGTACCACGTCCAGTAGGTGCAAAAGATTGAGGCCTGATGTTGCTTCCTGAGGTACGAGAGGGACCAGTGGTTGTTGTGGGATTTGTATTACCACGAACCAAAGTATGTGTGAACCTGCATTCTGTCCCCCATAGACAAAAGCCCCGATTAAAATTACGGCATACCTGAGGCTCATAGTTGCGTGTGTTGTTGCGAGAGTCACGTGTATTACGTGAAGCTTGATCACGCGGGGTGTTAGTCTCGGCTAAAAGCACTTGTGGAGCCGATGATGTGGTATTTGCGGACAAAGTGGAGGACCTTGAATTTAGCCGCATCTCTTCAGTGGTAACCATGGACCTCATCGTTTCAAGGTCGGGAAAAGGATCCCTATGAGCACTTATTGTGGCAAGATTCACAAATTTTTCACTTAAACCATTGATAGCATATGTGACAATGTCGTCATCACTCATTGATGAACCAAGATCATTTAATAAAGTGACAATTGATTCTATTTTACGAAAGTAAGCATCGGCACTAAGATCACCCATTTGAATGACACGTAACTCACCTTTTAAAGCGGTGCACGTGGTGTGCTTGCTATCGAGAAAGATTTTCTCAACGAGTTCCCAAGCCGCTCTAGCCGTTGGAGGGTTCGCTTTGATTAGACGTCCTTGTAGGGCGGGAGCTAGGGTTAAAATAATCCATGATTTCACTATGGAATCGGCAGTGAGCCATTCATCCGTGGGGCGGTGTTGCGGATGTAGATGTTGTAGTTGCACCTTCGATGTGCGTTAGGACACCGAAATTTTGGCAATGAATCTTGAAAAAGTATGACCATGATGAGTAATTTAACTCATCGATGCTGAGCTTGGCGGGGACGACACTGTTAAGGTTGTTAACAGCATAAAGATTTTCAACTAACGTGAGGGTAGGAGGTTGTGGAGGTGGATTACCGTTTGTCATTATAACGGTGAAAGAAGGTGTTTAGGGTTTGCAGAGGGGATGAAGAGCGGCAGTAAGGAGGAGATTAGGGTTTAGGATCGATATTGTAAACATGGAATACCAAATAATGTTATTGCCTTGTTAATGCGTACAATATAGAGTATATATAAGATACTAATGGGCCACTAATACAAATGCAAGCCAATCATAAATAATCGTTGAGCTAAGCCCATAAATCTTCTGCTAACAATATGGACATTGCATGTTTGTATAAGTATGTTTCATATGTATAGTATAGGATAATTTAGAAGATAGAAATATATCTTTCAAAGTTTACATACACCCTTTCTCCAATTCATATCACCGTCAACCTCTACTTACGGTTCATATGTTAGTTCAAGTTTTGATCACTCAAGCAAATGAGTTAGTTCATGAAAAAATTTAAATAGTAAGCCTTAGCGAAAACCACTCCACACATGCTGAAAACCATATCTATTATTTTTGATTTTATCGAACGACACACAAGCAAAAAACCTGTATATCATTGTTGAAATAGGTGGTATCGGAATTTTTAACACGCTTGTGTTAAAAAAGGTATATATATATATGTGAAATCATCTATAAGTTTTATGATTGAGTACGTTCTTGATTAAAAAATTTGTGAATGTCGAATTTGAATGATGATGAACATATTAACATTGAAAGTTCTACAGTGGATCATAAGTTGATTGAATTTGTTATTATCATGCACAAAACATACGTGTGTATAACTATTCTAGCATTGAGTACAATGTTGTAAGTGTTAAGTGACAACTCGCCTGTTAAAAGTTTTGTGTGAAGTGTGAACATGTAAATTTGTTTTCTAGATTAATTAGGGGCGTTTAGAAAATAAAATCTCAAATTATTACTACGTTGTTTTATGCTTTGGGGTTGCAACTAAAATACCTTCCTTTCTCTAAACCCACTTTTCCAACTAAGTAATGTTTAATGTGTTCTAAATTCGCATTCTCATAATACCTTTTCAAATTGTCTTCCGAATGAATGCTCTACTATAAAAAAATAAGCTATTACTAGATATTCATATGTTAGCGCTACTTTTGCTACACACTAATACATATAAATTTTTATCTTAGTATGAATTAACAAAAAAATCAGCATTAATATTAACGTGATTGGCCTATGCTATGTACTACTCTATGATTTTCATGGTAAAAAAATACAGTATATTAACAAAGTTTTACCCACCAACCAAATTTATATCTCATTAGTTCTTTGTCCTAACTTTGTGTAGTTTTAAAACCAAGATACAACCATACCAAAGGAAACAAGTTACATCAAACACTTTTCATGACTTGTGTCTCACACACATACAACACTAAACTTCCTAGTTGCTATAAAATCTCCCATACATTAACATCAACACCAACCTCAGCCCTTGTTGCTACAAAACACACACAACACAACAAAAGAAAAACATTCACTTTCTCCTTTTCTTCACACCTTTAGCCTTCTTCCACATTAACATCAAATACTCTTGTTGGGATTTTAGAACTAAGTTAACCATTAACCTCTCGACAGTAGCGAAATGATAAGGATCTAGTAATTGCAATTAGGTTAAACACGTAATTAATAAACAATTAATTAATAAAAGGAAAATAGAAAACCTAACCTTCGGGATATTTGAACGTGTGTAACAATAATAAAACCAATAATGAAACTAAGCATCTAAAATAGATTCCTCAATGAGTATCACACACAAACCCGATAACGATAATGCTCGATTATGAAGCTAGTCGAGAACGTAAATAAAAACCCAATCAACAATTGACCACTTGAATAAAGCCACGAGCACGAAACCTCCAAGAAACTTCCTGCCCTATCGTTCCTGTCCAAGAACAGAACCAAAACCAGCATAAGAAGCTGTTTTATCTACCCGATATCGACAAAGGTTGTCCGATATCCTTATGCTTTGTTGTCCGAGAAGAGTAACACAACCAGGAATCAAAACAGGCTTACTGCTGCTTATTCGAAGACCTGGAATCAGCAGTAAGTTCACCAATTGACCAACACCTAAACACTTGAATTAGTTGCAAGTTTAGGAGCTTGAAAAATCAAACAAAACCCCATTCGATCTTGAATAAAATCGACTGGAATTTACAGCTGGAAGCTTGGATCGTTTAGTGTATTAGGGATATAAGATATGTCGCATGTTTTGCTGGAATAATGAGTAGGGTGCGTTTGTTTTATAGCAAAACCAAAAGACCCTTCATGGGTTGAATCTTGGTCAACAAGTAATCAAGCCAAAGCACTTATTCCTGCTGCCCTGATCAGTGAACTTCAAGGCCCAAGGCTGTCCACCAAATCGTCCCATTCAATAAGCCAAAAACCCATGGGTCGTCTAATTTGATCGCGTCAAATATCATGCATATCGGGTGTAATATATTCAAGTTATATTTACGTTCAATACGTGCTACTGTTTATCGTGGTGTGCCCCCATCGCTCACCCACCTCTTATCGCTTTTGTCGCGGTTTATAACTCCCACAAACCAACAACTCTCTCACACCAGATTCTTGTTTCGTTGTAGTTTTAGTTGTTTCGGTAGTGATTTTGTGGTTTTGGTGGTGTTTCGGGGCCGTATTGGGGCTGTTTTGACCGGATCTGGCTGGATAAAGTTGATGTTTGTTATTTTCGTCATGCATATACGTACACGTTTAAGTTTTTGTGGTGTGTTTAGTTTTTTCTGTTTGTTTTTTGCTCACAGATAATACTAAGATCTGAAAGAACTATATGTCATGTTTGGTTTTTTTCTGTTTGTTTTTTACAAATAGTTAAACAGGTTGGTTTCTGAATGTTCTGATTTTGTTTTTGCAAGTATTTTGGATATAAAAATCTTATGTTTTGTTTAACCTGACTCTTAATTTATGTTGCAATTATTTTGTAGAATTTGTTCGTAACAAAGATGAGGTTTAAGATGATCATTAAAGCAAACCTTCAATGGCGCATAATTCAGAATCATATGTTCAAAAGATGTACCAATATGACAGTGTTCTTAAGTTTCAGAGGTGATAATGTAATTTATTGTACTTGGCTGGTTCCTTTCTTGTTAATAACCATCTTTGGTTACTATTTTACTTCATGTGCCTATCTTTAATTCAGAATCATATGTTCAAAAGATGTACCAATATGACAGTGTTCTTAAGTTTCAGAGGTGATAATGTAATTTATTGTACTTGGCTGGTTCCTTTCTTGTTAATAACCATCTTTGGTTACTATTTTACTTCATGTGCCTATCTTTAATGTTGCTTATATTCAAAGTAGATCTAAAAAACACAAACTTTCCAATGCTCTTGGTAGCAGTTTAATTTTGCTAGACATCTATGTTTGTGGTTGCAACCTGTCTCTTATTACAAATCTATCGACAAGCTAACAGAAACCCTTATCTTCAAACTTTGAAGTGTTTGTTTGTTGGGGCGAATCTCCTTTGTTCGTCAACTTTTTTCACAAGTAATACTTGTCATTGAGAGTCTATACTCGCGTTAGTTTTCTTCTTTAATGGCTATGGTTTAAACAAAATATATTGTTTAAATCGAAAAACAAAACTACTAACAATACTTAAAACAAAAGAACGATTACCCTTTGTGATGCCTTTGCTTAAATGAAAATGGAAAACGAGACCTTTTTGTAGAAACTAAACACACTCCAAAGTAAATCAAGCATTTAATCGTGTTCTTAGATGAGAAAATTTTCATGGTCCTTAGGATTGCAAGGTGTTTTCTTGATAATGGAGGAATTATGGTTTGTGTTAAATTATAAATGTTTATTGTAATATGCTTTTTGGATATAATTTAACAATTTGCATTTTTTTCTTTGTAAATGTTGTGCGGGCAGGCAACAACCAAACTATGTTGACAATTTAGATTTTGAGCAGTCGTTGTCATAAACAGATAAAGCAGAAAATCGGCGCCGTGAATTAATGCCGCGAAATAATTTCGGCTTTGAACAATTTAATTTAAATATTTAGTTACCAGAACTATATATGAAATATTTAACTTCGTACTTTTTCATGTCATACTAATTTGTTGAAACTTTAATACTCTTGTGTATGCAGCCCCTCATCGCTTTTTTACTTTTATTTTGTATCCTTGTCCTTGTCCTTAATAAACTTCGACTTTCACTAATTCCCAATTTCGCAACTAATTATCCGAGTTATGCCGTAACACTTCTCGTCCGCATGATTACCCATTCGAATAATTCTACACGGCCATGTTAATACCGTGAACCTTTCACAAAATAATTACGATGTAACCATAAGAGTTGGTTACGCAGACCTTCAAAGCATCATATTTACGCCGTAACATTATTAATGAGTTATGGCGTAATCTTCTTATTGAATTCATAGGCCCTCGTAAATCAATATTCAGAACATAAATTTGGCCTTTTCTCACATCTTTTCCGCTCCAACGCTTCATTTATCCTGAAATGCAATTATGAACGAATATGAACGAATTAAGTACCATATTAATACAAATGAGGCCACAAACACGGGAATTTGATATATAAAAGATCAGGTAATTTGATGTTATCAGGAACCAACTTCGTCAATGATCCGTTCAAAAGCTGGTGCGAACGGTTGAAAATTAAGCAGATGAATACAGCCGTGGCACACCCGCAAGCCAACGGATTGGTAGAACGAGATAACAAGAGTTTGATGGAAGGAATAAAAACAAGGCTGGGACGGGAGAGAAGCAGATGGGTTGATGAGCTGCCTAACGTCCTATAGGCCCACCGGACGACTCTCAAAACAAGCAATGGAGAAACCCCGCTCGGCGGCGATCGCGGAAGTGGCTGTTGGTTCCAAGAAATAGGAATGCCTACGACCGAACGATGATGTTCCGGAAGAGGAATGAGGAGGAACAATGCTTGAACCGATCTCTTACAAGAGAGAAGGGAAAATCGCCATTCAGAGGCCATATACAAAACACAGGTGGAACAATATTACAATCGGAGAGTCAGACCGATGAACTTCAAGGTGGGAGATTTTGTTTATCGGAGGAACGAGGCGAGCCGTGTAGAAAACCAAGGAAAGTTAGGCTCAATTGGGAGGGGCCCTATAGGGTGGTAGGAGCATATCAGAATGGCTCTTATAAGTTACAAACGATGGAGGAGAGGGAGGTCCCTCGGACCTGGCATGCGATAAACCTCGGGAATTGTTTCTTATAATCGTTATTGTGCCAAGAATTCTACAGTTATTATGTAACTTAAATTAATCATGTCTATTAGTTTAATGATGAAAGTTTTCCTGCAATAGGGAGACAATTTTCCACGATAACTTGTAGGGCTGTAAACGAACCGGACGAACACGAACGAAGCCTTGTTCATGTTTGTTTATTTAATTTAAACCGGGAAAATAAACGAACACGAACGCTTAAACGGACGAATTTTCTTGTTCATGTTCGTTTATTAAGAAAATGAGTTGTTCATGTTCGTTTATGTTCGTTCATTAAGACAATAAACGAACGCTAAACGAAGATAAACGATCGAACATAAATGAAAATAGACAAACAAGCATAAACTTTATTAAATTATGCATAATATATTATTTTATAAGTGTTGTTTTGTTTAAACAAACAAATTTTAAAATTATACAATTAAAAGATAGGATATACGAACATAAATAAATAATTGTACATAAACAAAAGTTAAGGAACGCATAATCAGACGTTCACGAACATAAATGAATGGACACGGATTTTGATAAACGAACGTAAAATATTGTTCATGTTTGTTCATTTAATAAATAAACGAACATAAACGAACTTTTTACCGAACGGTTCGTGAAATGTTCACTGAAAGTTCAGTTAGTTTACAGCCCTAATAACTTGTGTATGATGCATAACAATTCCGACGGCTGGCCCCCGTCGAGTATAACTAATGAAAACGTGCCCGGGAACATGTGCCGGATGCCCGAAAACACTATTCGGATGCCCGAAATACGGATGCCCAAGTGAAAAAACAAACACTTTGGACGCCTGGTGGAATGACCACGCCAGATGCCCGAAGGCCACGGATGCCCAAAATGGATGCCCTTTAACCCTCAAGGATGCCCGAAATACGGATGCCCAAGTGAAAAAAAACAAACTCTTTGGACGCCTGGTGGAATGACCACGCAGATGCCCGAGCACGTATGCCGGATGCCCAAAGATGGATGCCCTTTAACCCCTCAAGGATGCCCGAAACCCGGATGCACGGCCTACATGGTCGGATGCCCTTAGAATAACCTAAGGAGGTATGTCAATACGAAATATGAATACAAAAAAAAGCAAAGTAAAAGAAACATTTATACACAAAGTAAGCCTGCTGATATTGTCCGGGCACAAAGACGTGCCAAAATGACAAACCACCAAGAGTAAATTGTTAGTTATTACAAGAACCAAATTGTCTGAATAATTGTTTACATATACAAATCATGAAGAGAACCAAAGCCTAAGCGTTTGCCCCTGGAGTGTCAATAACAGGGACATCAGCAGTCGATGTGCCCATGGCAGGAAGACGGGTGGATGGTCCTATTGGTCCTCGGTAGGGAGCGGTGGCTCCATGTTCAACAAATCTTCCAGGTAGAAGCAGTAAGAAGAGTCGCCCTCGAACAAAAGGATACTCGGCCTCGAAAAGCTTGTTATATTCGGCCTTCCATAAGCCCGGAGCCCCTCATTGACCCTAGAAATACCCTCGAGAGTCGCATCCATTTCTGCTCTATTCACACTAGCCCCGCCACAAACCCCACATGATAGGTCAAGTCGTACACCTGGCCATACTCTTCTTGTACTCAACATCAGCAATAGCCGTACAACCGCTAGAAGCAACAAACAAAGATTACGCTTAACGCACCTGGCGAGCAACCTCGACGCACCGCTTTTTCCACCTCGAAGTCGCAGCGACGCATTCTTCTCACCAAGTTCGCCTCCAACTTCCCTTTTTCACCAGCGGAAGAAGTTCTCGCCATTCGTCCCTATCACGCTCAAACTATCTACCTCATCCTCCGGACTTTTCTCCTTGTTCACCCCGCCTCGATCAGCCTCTAACTTTTCACCTCCAGCAATCTCTCTTCCTCCTAGCTAGCCAACCTTTCGGATGTCCCGCAAGCATTATGGGCTCCGAGATAGTCGCCAATACTCCTGCTAAGAGTTTTGAACCACCTTAGAGCTCCCTCGTCACCACACTGGCCGAACTCTCATAGGCTCGACGAGTGAAGTGCGACGTTAGTCAACTGCGGGCCGCCGTTTCCGGCGGTGGCCAGGTTATCAATCAACTCCCTACAAGAACGGAAGCCGTCATCCCGAAGAGACCAGTTGGGCATAAAGACATTTTCGGCCTCATTTAATTAAAAATTAAAAAAAAAAATCAGATATGTGCATACATACCAAAGGCATAAACAGTACTGGTGGACAAAAACTTACATGAATCCAAATTAATATTCTCTATGCGACGGGAGCGGTTGGAATGATGGGCTGAGTGACCTGAAGAGACATAAGAAGGAATTACAAGGGGTAGACAAAAATCATAAAGGTTCGAATGAACTTAACGCACAACTTACCTTCAGACTCATGATTAAGAGAATCCCTCGGCTGAGAGTGGCCACCCTCACCTTGATGGTGAGAGGGTTCTGTCTATAAATTCCTTTCGGAATTATCTCCCATTCCTCATCGCGGAATCTCCCACCATCTCCACTAGCGGCAACCTCTCGATTTTCTTGGCCCACCTCTTGTTCACCCGCCGGCATAGCTTGATTTAAGGGCTCAAGATTTTTTATCAGTGAGCCGCACTTTAAAATTCTCAACGAAACCCGTCTTCTTTTTTGAACCCTCGATCGCCCTTTCTCCGCCATAAAAGCAGTTCTCCTTCTCTTTCTCTCTCGCTGCCACCACCGTCCGCTCTTCACCGTTGGCTGTTCTTCATGGAATGGCCGCCTTCCGGATCGGTGAGGATCGGTGGTCCTCTTTGGCTTCTTGGTTTGAATCGAGCGACCTTTACTTACAACGGTCCCCTCCCACTCCGGGAGCTCGAGATATTCAGACATATCAACAACTGCAAAAAGGAAAATTTTTTAAGAGAAACGTAAAGCAACGATAATAACAAATAAACGAAAAATCCTATTGTGACCGGACAGATAATTACCATGACCCTTGGTATCCTTTAGTAGGGGCTCGAACTCCGTATTCCTGAAAACCGAGGAAAGATGACACATCCATAACAAATTGACCGTAGGCTCCCTCAACAGAATGGGCACCCGACTGAGCTTCTCGGCATCCTCTTCTGAGAAACCGGTGGGGTAAGGATCGGTAATTTTCGAGTCCTTATGCCTCCAAGCCATGGCATAAGGAATCACCCTCAATCGTGAAAACTTTTTCTTCCGATGTTTAAGACCTGAGTACTTCCTTGAAACATTTATAGGCTTTTTACACTGCCTTATTCTCAAACGAAAACCAATGCCCTTAACAACCGGAAAACGCCGAATAAGGATACTCTAGGTTGTATATTTAAACTATAACACCTGATCTCAAAGAGGGACACACGGTTCGTGCCCTGAGGAACTAACTGGGAGATATGAACTATATGCTTTTATCACATTCAACAAAAACGAAGAAAAGGGAATTCTGACCCTCCAGATCTAATGTTGGGGATAGATCCCAATCTTATCACCGGTAATTGGTCCATAGACATGTCATCCCGGGAGATGATGAAGGTCGAGGAATACCATACTCAACGATTATATTATCCAACTCGACAGTCAACTTAGAAGTATAAATGTGCATATCAAACTTTGGTACCACCAAAGGTTGCACAGTTCTCTGCTAGTCCTCACGACTGGACGGGACGGTCTCAAGCTCAGAAAGGAGTGTTTTGTTCCTGGTTCCGTGTTCGCCATTACTAAAAGATGCCGAAAGGAAATATACAAATAATTACAAGGAAGGACAAGACAAACCTTAAGAAGGATGGAGAGGACGTCCGACAAGTGAAAACGGTTTGTATGTGTGTGAAATGCGTGAAAAACAAATGGAGTGAAAGGTGAATATATATATCAGAAAACCCTAGCGATCAGCCAAAACGCCCCATCGGGCCAAGAAAAGGTGACGTGGGTCAATCTTGGTCGCCCACGCTGGTTCGGGGGATGAAGAAGTACAAGCAAAGCCCAATGTAACCACCATCGACCGGCCCAAAACCCATAGGTCCAACTGTCAAGACTCATGGACCGCCTAAGGTGAACCTTCTTGACAAAACACATTGTAAGCATTGCATCACCGGCCTTCATCCTAATACAATTGGGGACATGTTGTGCATGTGTCCGGACGCGATGTCCGGAAGACTCATTGTCCGGACGGCATGTCCGTCGTCGAATCCGACCAGAGACTCCGACCATGTCAAAATTTTTGCGTTTCCCTACCACGTGGCCTACTAAGTAGGGTGGCTATAGGCCACGTGCATGTAATATAGGTCAATAAACAAGAGCCAAACAAGAACGTTAGGTACAAGGTTGGGGTAGTAAAATCCCAACACATTTAATGTTTTGCATTGAATTTTCACCTACATATACTTTTACATTTATTACCCATTCATTACCCCCGCTATTCTCACGGAAGCTTGGCCCCAGGATAACACCCCGGGCGGGTTGACGCTGTTTGTGATTGTGCAGGAAGGATCTTACCTCTTCCTTCGGAACGATCAATAGAAGCTAGAACCTCCGGACTAAGCCAGGTAGCGGGAATTTGCTTCAACACCCTCCCTATAGTTTTTCACACAACAAAAAAGGAAACAAATAGCAACACAAAATTTTGAGGCCCCATTGCTCTTGTTTCTCCAAAAGAAGTCTTTCTATTTGGCTGCATCCAACAACAATTCAATACATTTTCCTTAGAACAGTCAGAACTCAACATCTGTAAGTTACTTTGTGTTTCTGTGTGCCTAGTGAAAACATATCATCAAATAGAAAGTTTTGTGAGTCCAAAATCACCCAAACATTATTAATTTTTACTTATTTTACAGTGCACTAATCATATATCAACAAAATTCAAGAATGAAGGGATATCAATCATTTGACATTAGACACCTTAACAACGTTATATCCTTTGCCTACTTTTAAGATTCAAATGGGCTTTGATTATGTTACTTACTTGGCTACAAGGTAGACCACGACTAGAGCCCAAACATCTACCAACAAAATGACAGCTTACACTAAGGCTGAGCATCGGGGCCTCTCCCGACCCGATGCCCGACAAGCCCGATTCCCGATTAGCCGGAGAACTGAAACCGAATCCCGAACCGATTTCCGGCGGTCGGTATCGGTCGGTAGTCGGTCGGAATCGGTATGTCGGGTTCCGGTCACCTTCGCTTGTCTTTTCTCGGTTTCGCTCCGCCCCGACATCGCCCCGCCCACCCAGTCCCGAACACAGTGGAACCACTCCTCACCGAGTAGCAGTCGGTCGGAATCGGTCGGGGTTGGTTTCCGGCGGTGGGAATCGGTAGGCGGGTTTCGGTCGGGAATGCTCACCCATAGCTTACACTTAAAATACTAAACTTTTAACTTTCCTGTAAAAATACGAAAACCAGAAATTATAGAAACAAAAAGAATAAACAAAGATTGACTTATAAGGGGGAAACATGCACAAGACAAAAACAAGAACAAATATAACACATCTTGGTGACCCACTGTATACCACAAATCATTAGAAGTATTTGGCACATATTCCATATTGATATAATTCAGACCTGCACACGCATGTATATACCATTCACATTGCATAAGACCTGGCTCGTTTCTGAAGTTCAGTCTCTCTGAAGGTTGGCTTGATAAGTGAGCTGAATTTGAATTCCAAAGTATATTATAATCATGCTTTATGACTGAAAGTTTCCTCACTTTACAGGTATGCACGGATATTTTTGGAACTCCAACCCGGTTCCTCCGTCAGGATAATTTTTACCTGCTAGAGTCGAATCCTTACTCTCTTTGGTCTAAAAGGGATGCACCTTCTGTTGGCCTTGCGGACTATGTTAACATGCCTTCAATTGTTTCACAAGCGGATAAGCATCAATTGGTGGATGGTACTGCTCACCCTAAAGTTTAAAACACTATGCCACAGATTTAGAATAAAATGACCTGGCTGCTCCAAAAGAGGCCAAAGCTGCTGAAGCAGAAAGCGTATTAGAACTGGTATGTGATGAAATAGATAAGTTGGAGTTCTCTGATACTCATCATCCATATTATACTCGTCCAATACTTGAGGCCACACGTCAAAATGCAGATGAGGTTGTTGATGAGATTTTATTTAGATCACCTGATGCAATTCTGTGTACAGACAAAAGTGATATGATATCATTCAACTAAAAGTGATACACTGTTCGGAAAAAATCTACAACCTTATCCATGCCATTCGGGAGCGTAAGAATCTTTATAGAACGATTTTAGATTCTTCTAAGAACAATATCTTTCCTTGGCAGTTGGCTGGAAGGTTGGCGCCTTCATATAAACTCAATAAAAGAAGGGGTGCAGCATTACAATTACAACAAGAGCTTCAATGGCGTGAGGTAACTATTAGTCATAGCAAGTGAATCGTTTTTAGTTTTCTCTGTACGTAACATAAAGAAGTAATATAGTAATTCACAGGGGGTGAAGAAAGTTATATCTCCTACATTCAGAACACAAGAAAACAATTTAAGGAGACGCCAGACATGCTGTTCACAAGAGAACATAAGAATTTGGTGAAAGAAGGAGAGCAGTGAATGAAAACCACAGCCGAATCATGCAGCATCACTGCAGCACTAATTAACACCATCGTATTTCTAGATTGCAGCAGCAATAACTGTGACTGGTGTAAGCAATTCACAAACAGGCATTTCCTTGGTTTACAAAAAAACATTGCATTCACTATCTTTTCTGTGTCGGATGCAATCTCACTATTTGCATCTAGTACTGCATTATTAGTGTTCCCTCTCTATCCTAATGGCACGTTTTCCAAGCAAGACTTCTAATTCAGTTTGCCAAGATGATTGCTAGCTTATTGGTCTTTGCACCTTGTTGCTCTGTGCAATTTCCATGATGGCAGCCTTCAACGCAGTTTTGTACCTTGTTTTCTGTCATCAAAACCCTTGGATGCTTGCCCCAATTTGTGGATTATCTCTTGTCCCAGTTTCTTTTTTTGTTGCATTATAATTCCCCTTCATAGTAGATCTTTATCGTCAACATACTTACGCATCTTTGGCCAGCAAAGGAGAGGTAAGCGTGCTAGATACAATGCAGATAGCATATACGGTTGTTTTTGTAAAGGAGGGATTCATGTATGCTACCGAGGTCTCCATGAGTCTCCCCACTTTCGGTTTATCATTTCACTTCCCCATACCCCGGGATTGGGTATGTTGTTGTGAGGGATTCATGTACTCCAAGGGTAGAGTATAAAGGATGTCATAACTTTTATTATGTTTTGAGGTACTATTTATGAAGCAAAACTGTTACGATCGATGTGTCGACTTAACGGTTTCATTGAAAAGATCGCATAGGCATCCTCGATTTTATAGATGGCAATATGGGTTAGCTAGGTAGCGGATTTGAGTCAAAAAGGATCTCCTTCAACTTGTTTAATCATAATCACATTAATCATGTAAACTGCTTTTTAGGTTAATTTTTATTCGCTTTATGTACCGCTAATTTAATACCATTCAAGATGAAACTAAAATTTAAAACTCAACGTAACTAAAATTTGAGCTCAACGCTTACACTCCATAGACTCGGTTAAATTCACAATGAAATGTAACATAACAATGTTGCTCCATTTTCCACTCATAATTAAAAGCGAATTTAACAAACCCAACTTAGTCGCTAGTCCGTCTTTGAAATTGTGTTTTGGAGAAGATTGTCCCACTATTGCATTTCGCGAAAACAAAGTCAATTGAAATGTTTGCCAATCTATTGGAAAAGTATGACTCACAAAATCGGATAACATAATTTCTTGAAAGAAGGGATTGAGATGCCTCTTTAAAAGGCTTGATGGCACATCTATTGCTATGAGGATTGAGGCATGCAATAACCCGCCCACCTAAACGACATCTTCATCTAAACACGCATTAACCACCACCAAACCAAACAAAACAAACACCATCTAATAATCAGATTCAGAGTACAAAGAATATGTTGTGGTTGTGTGCCACAAAGAAAAGATTTCAACAATATAATTACCATGGGAAAGGAACACTTACTTTATTACCACGAAAATAAGTCAAAACATAATTAATCAAACTCCTAATATGAAAAGGAACACTTTACTACTTAAAATAAGTCAACACATAATGAATCCATACAATAGACACCCTAATGTGCAAACTTATGTCATCGATATTGTTGCAACCACAAAGAAACTTTGAACATAAGACATTCTATACACACGCTAAGGATTAAAGTTCAGACATCAAACACAAGGAAAAGAAAGAAAGAATCTAATAACATATCCTATTCATCATACACGTAAAATCTTTCAAGAAAGTGCAAAATTAACGCTGGTAGTCCCAAGTTCGAAGCAATCCACTGGTGGAATCCCCACCTACGTGCCGACAAATGACCATGATAGCTAACAAAGCAATCATTCATGTTTAATAGCAATACATATGAAAGCAATATATAAGTATGTATGAAAATCCAAATGGAAATACCTTTTATTGGTTGTCGAGTTTAGTATTGTAAATAATATTGTATTATTTCGCATCGGTGCTAATTCACCTTTGCTCATCATGGGACCAATATTCTCATTTTTTCGTATCTTTCTTAGTAGCCCGAAAATAGCTACTAAACATGGTTTCCATTTCAACATTATTCTTGTTAATAATGCGACGCCCGTATCCATGATATTCCATATGAAACACGATGAAGCGCAACAGTCAGTAAACACTATAATGATTGTAATTATCACCCCATCTAGCTTCCTTCATTTCCTACACAAGATCTTCTAAATTTCAAGTACATTTTCGTCCTCGTATCGGGTCCGGCAAAAGTATATTTGGTTTCTATTTCGGCCCCTAAGCCATTCTTTGGAGAGTAACAAATCACGACATGTCTCACAAATTAGAGACGCTTATCAAGATCGTAAAGCCAAACATGATCTAAATTGTTTTGGAGGCTTGGTCTGCATAAGATTACATATTATCGATTAGACATCATCTTCCAGAATACCTATTTATCTAAATTGAAAACAAGGATTTTTTGTATATATATAATTATCTTATAAATCACATTTAAAAACCGAAGTATATGGTTCTAGCTATGTGTCATACCTGTGGACGGGGTTTAGATTTAGCATTTTTCTCAAAATATGTTTCACTTCATCAAGCTCCGCAGATAGATCTTCAACATCTTCATAGCAGTCAACTGACTTGTGTTGGTCATTGCATTGATGGGCACCAAGACTAAAGCACGAGAGCATCGTTCTTCCAAAACACTCTATGTCCCCAGTTATTATGAATAAATGAAATGGGTGAAATAATATATTTATTACACCAACTAGACAAGAAGTGGGTTATTAAGCACATAATATTATTAGGTTGCTTTAAAATAAACACTTTAGGAAACAGTGTTTGATTTGCTTAATCTGTAAGAAATCAATAATATTTGCCTCTTAATTAGAAGATTATGCAATTTCAAACACCTTTAAGTAACAAATAATAATAAAATATAAAAAAAGTTTAAGTTGGATACTTGCCACTCAAGTCTTCGGTGAACTCTGAGCTCCTACCCATCCCCGAAATTTTTGGCCGCTCTTCACAGGTTACTTAGATGTTAGAAGTGTTGATGTTATTGTGACATAAACCTTTTTCATGGATGTGCATCAACTGTGATATATATCCTCTGATTTAAAAACAAATATATGATATATGAAAAGGTCCAAATAATCAAATATTATTTATCACACATCGTGAAAGTACCTTACAAGACGCGTCCAAGATGTTGTCAAAAGTATGTTTCGTGTTAAGTGGTCGACATCAAACGTATCTTCTTCATATGACAGCTTATCTTCACCGTAAGTTTTAACAAGTTCAATCCTAAGAAGATCCGGTCTGAGTGGCATTCTATGCGAGGAAATATGGTCCAACATTACAAAGTTAATTAACAGTAAAAGCTAAAAGCTATGATCGAATGGATAAACAAAAAATAAAAAGAAAGCATGTTATGTTTACGTTCCAAAAAAAAAAAAAAAAAAAAAAGCGCACTTTAGATGTGAGTTTACATGTTTACCATTGTCCGGTTTAGACGACATATTTCTTGTTACTGAGTGTGTTATGTTTTCATTCAAAGAAAGAGCGTGTTATGTTTTTTAAGACTTTTTTAATCTAAAACATTTGAGGTTTTATTTGTTTAGAATATGTTTTATTTTTCTTTTATTATTTCTTAGCGATGATTTAACTACATTTTTGGGATTCTATTTGTAGTTTTGAATCTAAGATTCTGTAACCCCAGCAGATAAAATACAACACTTCTAAAGTTCGAAGATAAATAGATATCCAAGGGTTCCTGTTAGCTTGTCGATAGATTTGTAATAAGAGATAGGTTGCAACCACAAACATAGACGTCTAGCAAAATTAAACTGTTGCCAAGAGCATTGGAAAGTTTGTGTTTTTTAGATCTACTTTGAATATAAGCAACATTGAAGATAGGCACAAGAAGTAAAATAATAACCGCAGATGGTTATTAACAAGAAAGGAACCAGCCAAATACAAAAAAATACCATATCACCTCTGAAACTCAAGAACACTGTCATATTGGTACATCTTTTGAACATATGATTCTGAATTATGTGCCATTGAAGGTTTGCTTTAATGATCATCTTATACCTCATCTTTGATGCAGAAAAAATCTAAAAAATAATTGCAACATATATTAAGAGTCAGATTAAACAAAACGTGCTTTGGATATCCAAGATACTTGCAAAAACAATATCAGACCATTCAGAAACCAAATATACATTACAAAAAGTAAAGAACAGCAAGAAGAAGAGAGAAAGGGAAGAGTTTGTGAAAATGAAAGTATGGGGAGGGTAGTTAGGTTTGGGTTATGACAGGAAACAAGAAATCTTAATCTAAACTTCAAATTGGTAGACAGACACAACTATCACTCTCGGACAAGAGTAGGGTATCTTGGTTTTAAAATTGAGATAGTGTCGGTATATATTTCAATTGCATATACATATTTCAAAGTTTAGCGCACAAATAACAGTTCTCAAAAATCAGATCTCAAAAGATAGATTTTATCAGAACTCGAAAGTATACTTAAACACCCCAGAGAAAAGTTCTAGCAGATCTTAGCGTATCTCAAAGCAAAAAACAAACAGAAAAAACTAAACACACCACCAAAACTTAAACGTGTACTAAAATGCATGAGGAAAATAACAAACCTCAACTTTATCCGGCCAGATCCGGTCAAAACAACCCCCAATACGGCCTCCAAACACCACCAAAATCACTACTGAAACCACTAAAACTACAACGATGTGCTGTTTGTGTGAGAGAGAGTATTTGTGCTGTTGATGTTAATGAAGAAAATGGCTGAGGTGTGTGGGAGATTTTATAGTAACAAGGAATTAGTTGAGTGTTGTACGTGTGTGAGACACAAGTGAAAAGTGTTTGGAATTTTAGCAACAAGGAAGTTTGGTGTTGTCTCTGTGTTAGACACAAGTGAAAAGTCTTTGATGTACTAGTACCTTGTTTGAGTATCTTGGTTTTAAAACTACACAAATTAGGTCAAAGAACTTACGAGGAATAAATTTTGGTTGGTGGGTAAATTTAATGTGACTCTATATTGAATCGATAAGTTTTTTACGTACTTTACTTGTTTACTTGGAAAATCATAAAGTTGTGCATAGCTTGGCGTATAAATAAGCGAGGAGCCGGAAAGTTACAATAACTATATATGCCAAATGAAAATCTATTATAACAACCATTGAAACAAAAATAATAGTATTTTGATGATCTATCTTAAGTTTTAACAAATATTTACGATATTAGATTGTACAACGTTAACAGTTTTTTTTATTGAAAGTCAGTTTTGAGGCTTAAATATAAAACTGATATATAACGGGGTATATATTTTAAGGCCCTTAAAATTTGACGCCTATACGGTAGCACAACTTGCACACCCCAGATATCCTTTGTGCATAGCACAACCCAATCATGTTAACGTTAATGCTGATTTTTATTTTTTTTTAATTTTTTTTTTTAAATTTATACTAAGATAAAAAAGTTATATGTATTAGTGTGTAGCAAAAGTAGCAAGTAATAGCTTATTTAGAGTTGAACATCGGAAGACAAATTTGAAAAGGTATTATGAGAATCCGCATTTAGAATACATTAATACTTTACATTCTTGGTTTAGTTTAGAGGAAAAGTGGGTTTAGAGAAAGGAATGGATTTTAGTTGCAACCCCAAAGCATACAAAACAATGCGGTAGTAATTTGAGATTTTCTTTTCTAAATGCACTAATTAATCTTTAAAACAAATTTACATGTTTACACAAAACTTTGAACATGCAAGTGGTCACTTAACACTTAGGCTGATGCTAATAGGAGGGGTTGCACCGACCCTCCAATCGAGAGTCTTCACTTTTTCACCCCAAAATTTTCAATTTTTCGGTTGGCTATCCAATCATAACTTTCATTTTGTTTGTGTGTGTGTTTTTTTTTTATTTAACTTGTTTGTGTGTGTGGCACTGACTATGAGGGGGTGACCACAATATTTATGGTTGCCATTAGCATTGGCATTACAACATTATAATCAAAGCAAGATCAAATAGTTATACACACGATGTTTTGTGCATGATCATAACAAAATTAATCAACATAGGATCCACCGTATAACTTTCAATTTTAATATGTTCATCATCATTTAAAGTCGATATTCACTAAATAAGTAGTTCAATGCAACCTAGTTTCAATGCTTTTTAAAAAAACCTGATAAAACTAATGTGATTTAATCAAGAACGTACTCAGTCATAAAACTTATAGATGATATCACATATACCTTCTATAACACAAGCGTTTTAAAATTTTCGAGACCACCTATTTCAACAATGATACACGGGTTTTTTGCTTGTGTGTCGTACAATAAAATCAAAAATAATAGATATGGTTTTCAGCATGTGTGTTGTGGTTTTCGCTAAGGCTTACTGTTTATAATTTTCAATGAACTAACAAGACTCCTTGAGTGATCAAAACTTGAAACTAACATATTAACTGTACCGTAAGTATAGGTTAACGCCAAGGGTGTATGAATTTCCTTTCTAAAATGAAACGGTGATATGAATTGGAGAAAGTGCGTACGTAATCTTTGAAAGATATATTCAATTTCTACCATCTAAACTATCCTATACTATAGAAATGAAACCATACTGCTACAAACATGCAATATCCATATCTCATGTAGTTAAGTTTGGTTAACTTAATTAACGCATGAATGACAATATATTCATGACTAGCTAGTTGCCACGTAGCTACATCTATAGTTTTTCTTTGACGAGCAATATTACCTCATATGAGGAGTAAATGAATGTGGTCGGGTTAGATGTGATCGATCTATCAATTAATGTATAAGCTGTGTTCGGTCAACTTCGTCATTATACCTATCTGTACTATGAACCTTTTGATTGTGTTGTTTTATCATATAGGGATATAGGATATAAAGTTTTCTGTTCTTCCAGGTCATGCAAAACCAAGTTTATTAAAGTTGTTTTTGTATCAAGTGCAACATTAGTGGTTTCTCAAGCATGCATGTTCAAGTTCTAGGACATTTTTGTATCAAGCAAGTAGTCATTGTATTGGTAGAGAAAGACATATTTCTCTCGGACAATTGTAATTTTATGGATCCTTTTTTGTTGATGTTTTGTTCAGGATATCAAGCTTATATAATACGCTGTATACACTAATAATTTGTCACTTATAAACAAGACTTGTACATTGTTGTCTTTGTTAATGGCATATTAAGATTTTGAGGAGAGTTATTTTAAATACAGAAGTTTTCTCACATACCAAGAGACTTATCTCTACATTTTATATAAAAAGAAATCAATGGTTGAGAATCAACATTTTATTATTTCACCTATTTTTTATAATTTAAATATTTTTTAAACTGTTGATCGTTAAGCGAAAATAATTACACTATCGCGACGAGCATTTAATTATCTTTCTATAGACGGGCAGTTTGATATACATTCGAAAATAGAAAGAAAAATCGTTTTTTTTTACGTTTTTCGTCTTTTTCTTCATTTTTTTTTGAATCTGATATTTGCATGAAAAAATCATATATGATTAAACACTAATTTGAATATCACATGTGATATTTAGTTTAAATCACATATGATATGTAATATCACATGTGATATTAGTGTTAAGTCACATATGATAATATATCATATGTGACTTAATATATCATATGATAATATATCATATGTGACTTAACACTAATATCACATGTGATATTTAAATTAGTGTTTAATCAAATGTGATTTTTTCATACAAATTTCAGTAACGAAAAAAATGTAAAAAAGAAAAACATGAAAAACACGAAAAAAAAAAATTGTCGAAAGTATATCAAAGTGCCTATCTATAGAAAGATAATTAAATGCTTGTCGTAATGGTATTTTTTTTCCGCTTAACGATTAACGGTTTAAAATATATTAATATTTGAAGAAAAAAAAAGAATGAAAGTGAGTTTTTTAAATTGTTATGATTAATCTCATCCATTATATCAAATAAAAATGGAGGGAAGATGGAGGGTGAAGATTGATCCTATGTAAAAGATATTTTGTCCTCAAATTATCTTATATCTAAGATTCTTTATACCAAGTATTAATCTAACTAGTTATACGTATCTGATCATTTGATGATACTACTTGGGCAATAAGAAAACTTAAGCATGTGGGCAATTATGGATCCTCTTTAGTTCATACAATTGCAGACAATACTTGTGGACAATTCTGGAAAATTATACATTCATAGAATCACATTGCAATGTGATCTAGTCTGTGATCTGGCAAATTCAAGCCTCTATTGTGTGTTTGAGTGTCCATGTTATGGAATGACGAAAATGTGAAAAGTGAGGTGATATTGTGTTTTGCATCTTTAATGAATGCTGAATAACAAAAAACCTTTTCTTTTTTCTTTTTTCTTTTTTTTTGTAAAAGGGGATTACCTTGGTAAATATATTACTCCAAAAAATATTTAAGTATAACGGATGAGAGTGAGTCTCTAATCTCAACCCGTTACATGGGCATTGAACAAGCATCAAATGTGCAACAACCAAAATCACTACATAAGAAAGACATGTCAATCTTATGACCTATCAAACATAAAGTTACATCCTACCATGACCTTAAAGCTTGACATCATACATGTCACAAAAGAGCATCCAATTGCTATGGCAAATCGTAGACCTGAGGATCATAATCATCATCAAAGTAATCTTCAAGCTCATGATAGCCACCAGACGATGCAAGAAACTTTGCCACGTCATTATCCGGCTCAAGTACCTCGTCCACATCACTGTCACTAACAACTACTTCACCCACTTTAGAGTATTGTGTATCGACAAAAGAAGTAAACACATTATAGGATCAACCGCATCACCACCATTATCCGGACTAACACGTTTAGATTCATTAGAGCGTATTACCTAGCGTACCAACTCCGATAAATTACACTTCTTCGACACACTAAATCACAAGCAGATTCACTCACCTTTAATCCCTTGGAAGCACTCTTCTTATTGAAAAATCCTTTTTCCATCTCTCAAAACCCCACAACCACAATCTACTATCCCACGTACATCAAAAAATCCCAAACGCCAAGAGAAAACCAGCATGCAAGCACAAACAATAATAAGAAAGAAAACCCTAACTCAAAAGTTAGGGTTTAAACTAATAGCACCAGATCTTAACCCCCTTGCATGTTACTCGTCACCAAATTCAATAATATTAATATACCATGCACGTTTTTCATTTATACATTTTTTCTAACAATAACTTTACGAATGAATGACAAATTTTAATTAAAATAACTATAAGCAATAGCAATGCAAACTATTTCATATCCAAATAAAAGTTGCAATTCTATTGCTATAATCCGAGAAGCAAAGCTTATTTATTTCTACTCTAGGTAACCGAACACCAATATGAGAGTAGATTTATCTAATTTTGTTTGTGTTTTTTTAATCGGTGCTCGAAAAAAGAAGAGTGTTTCGCATTGGTGTTTGAGTTTTTAGGTTGGCTTATATACCATTGAGGTTTGGGCTGTTACAAGTCGACACTTGATGGACTACATGAATATTTGACTGTATTAACGGGCTCTATAAATATTTGAAGGCTGTTACAAAATGTATGAAGGGATATGACTTTTTATTTATGAAAATTGTCATGGAAGCTATATGGTGAATAACATTAACTAATGGTTTATTAATTTCCTATTAAAGAAATGTTTTTGGTCTTAAAAAATTTAAGACTTCTTTATTTAGAAAGTTCTAAACACTTTATAAAATAGTATAGATAGCATAAACTTTTGTACCTACGAATAAAACCAGTCTATTTTGCTTTGGTGGTTTAGCGAAAAAATCATTCAGGGCTCGTTTGGTTCACAGAATGTTTTTGACGGAATTGGAATCTGTTTAAGGAATTGGAATGTGAAGGAATGGAATGTTAGAAATTGAAATCCTTATGATTTAAAATCTGAACGGTTGAAATCAAAACACAAATAGCGATGTTTGGTTGGAAGAATGAAATGAGAAAAATAATTATATTAAAATATTTAAAATTTAATTTTAGTTTAAGATTAATAAACTAAATATTATTTAATAAATAAATTACTTATCAAATTATAATAATAATTTTTAAATAATATTATATAAACTAATATATTAAATAAATATTTTTTTATATAAAATACAATTGTATTTTTAAAGTATAAATTAAAAAGTAATAGCTATAAATAAATTATATTTAATTTTTAAAAAATAATAAATTTTAAATATTATAATGATAAATTTTTAAATAAATAATAATTTATATTCAATTTTAAATAAATAATAATTTTTAGATCTTAATAACATGGTTGTTTATAAAAAATAATAATAATAACAATAATAATTAAATGATCGTTTATAATAAAAATAATAATAATAAAAATAATAATAAAATAAATAAATAAAAAATAAATAAATAAAAAAAATAAAAAATAATAAATAAAAAATAAATAATAATAATAATAATAATAATAATAATTGCAATGACAATGATAAAGATAATATGAATTCCATGAAATTGTAAACAATCTTTCTCATACTGCCATGGAATGTTGAATTCCATATATGGGATTTTGAAGGAATTTCATTCCATTCCGTCTGCCAACCAAACACATTAAGGAATGGAATTTAGATTCCAAATTCTTTAAAATTTTCAACCAAACACGTTATGAAATGGAATTGAATTCCAATTTCACCAGAATCCTTAGGATTCCAAACAGACCCTGGGGAGAAGTAAAACATGGAAAGTGATTGACGTACATACTACACAACTTAGTTTGCATAATCTTTATTACCCTGAAAATACTAAATGATATGAAAACGCGATAACACACATAATTTTGGTTTATTGAACTTACAAAAAGCTAATGAGCTCATGATGATAGAGTTATAATCAAAACAATTTGAACATAATTGCAAACAAACACACTGTTTGATCATAAAACAAGTTCTTCAAAAACGAGCTTCATTGATGGTCGAGATATGATATGATTGAAGGGAGTTGGCAAAGCCGGGAAAAAATAAAGATTGTACTTTATGTTGCAGAAAAGATTTGAAATATCAAACAGATAACGCAATCAAAGCTCACATGGATTATGAACAAGAAAGAAATACAGATTCAAATTGGTGAACAAAGACCAATGGTCCAAGAATCGAACTATATTAAGTAATGCTACAAAGTATAGACGTGTGAGGGGCATCAGAGTTATGAACTGTACAGTCCTGCATTAGAGCAAAACATACACGTTTTATTCAAATAGGTAGGTACAAAAGTTGTTGCTACATTCAATATCTAAATAAGTTTTGGCACATGACTTATTTGATTACTATTATCCAAGTTAGGAGGGTTGATTAGGAATCAATGACTAATCTCTTTAAGTATGTTTTTAATCCAAGTATAAGGCACTGTTTAGAACTTTGCGGTCCGAATAACATCGACATGAGACACCTTCATTGCATAAAGTTAGCATCTTTGGATAGTAACTAAACATTATTTTTCAGTTTAAGTTTTGGAGGTTACGATGTCTTGAACTATTTCTTCATTGTAGTTAAATTCATGACAATCCATATGACGAAAAGTTACCACCTTTGATCATAAAACAAGTACATAATATGTTTAAATTAAATAAACGAGTAAGCTCCAGAAACTCATGCAAGCACAAAGATGTTTTTTGTTATTTTACATTCATTAGCATTAGAGCAATGGGTACCATACTACCGGAACGGTGCCATCCGACGTGTCGAGGCGTTATGGCGCCCCATGGTACCGTGGTAGATTGACGCCATGGCTTGAGCCAAAATGTGCGGCCTGTGTGAGTGCTGGTTTTGCCCTTTTTTATATATATATTTTTTTTCTTCATGTTTTTGTGTTCTGTTTGTATTTTGTGTGCGTGTTTGGTTTAAAATATGTATGTGTGGGGTGTGTGCACTGTGTGCTCAAGGTTGAAGATGACTAGTACTAGTATTTGGGAGTTGGGACTGTATATTTTTTGTCAATTCTTAATAATTTAGGACTAAGGTAGTAATTAATGACTTTCTTTTTGTCCCAAAACCCGGTAATCCGATCTGTGTAGTACAAGGTATATGACGGTGGAATATGACTAGATAATCTCTCAGGGGTCATCAAGGTCATTAGTATTTCACTCAAATTTACCATCTTTGGATAGTAACAAAAACATCATTTTTGTCGTCAAGTCTTCGTGGTTATGGTGTCTAAAACTGTTTCCTCATTGTCGTGAAGTTCATGACAATCAGTATAACAAATAACATACCATCTTTGATCATTAATCAAACACGTACATAATGTGTTTCAAGAAAATAAAGGAATAACTTCTAATAACTCATGTAAAACAAAGATGGTTTTTTATTCAACATTCAATAAAGATGTAAAACACAATATCATCTCACTTTTCACTTTTTCGTCATTCCATAACATGGACATTCAAACACACAACAGAGGCTTTTATTTGGCAGAATGCAAACTAGATCACATTCATTGTGGCTTCAATTTGTCAGAATGCTGACTAGATCACATTGCAATATGACTAGATATGCTCTACTTTAGTAAAAAAAAATGGCTATCAAGAGGAAAACGTGCCACAAGAAACTATGCATTTACCCTTTGGACAATAACCCTTATCATCCAACCAATTATTACTCATATGGCAGTGATAGGAAATGGCACAAGAAAGGAGTCTCTAGGAATGTGTTTGGAAAACAGCAAGTTATGTATAAATATGTGAGACTCAAATTGAAAAATGTTGGAAACGGCCAAAAGATACATAAAAAGCCTTTTGGTAACATGAAACCAAGTAAACACAAAATTACAAAGTGGCCTAACTTGATCTACCTAACAAGAAAATACTGGATTTTGAACTACTAATCAAACATCTAATTATTGAATTACCAAATGAAAAATCAAAACATATGTTGAATTATCAATGAAAAATGTGAAACCACACCTAACTACTTCTTACGCTGATACAAATCATGTGATTAGTGAAGCCAAACTGTAGCTAAAAAATTGCAATCCCGCCTTTATCAACATTCAGGTATGTATTATAAGGCTGAAGATATTCTGTTTAGAACTCATTAAAACCGGGTGTGATGGTAAACGCGAACACCACCGGCACATTAGCTTTTTAACTTTAGCACCAACATCACAACCACATAGTGTAATAAGTTAGGGATAATTCCATATTTACCCAATCTAAACTTGAAAATGTCATATATATACCCAAAATACAAGTTTTGAATGCATAATGTACAATGCAGTTAAAGCATCAATAAGTTAACTAGCTTCACCACCCAAATTAAACAAAAATATGGGGCAAATGTTTTTAAAAAATATCATACTTGCCACCATTTGTTTTTCTTAAAACAAATTTTTTTGTTTTTCTGGGTATTTATTTTGTTTTTTTTATCTTTTATGAGTAGTGATTACTAATTATTACCATTTACCCTTCCAAATACATAAATGGTTCATGTGGTAAGCGAAAATTGCATTCACCGTCCCTAAAGTAAATTACATAAATTTTCCCTTAAAAAAAATTCGAATTTTTTTTTTCCAATTTTCTCTTTCGAAATTCTTTTTCAAAAAAAAATTTTTGGATTTTTTTTCGAAATTCTTTTATCTGAATTTTTGTTTCAAATTTTTTTTCAGGAATTTTTGACGAAAAACTTTTTTTCAGAATTTTTTTTTCAAGTTTATCTTTTTGCAAATTTTTCTTTTCGAATTTTTCCGGAATTTTTTGTCGAATTTTTTTTTTCTGAATTTTTTTTCTGAAATATTTTTAAGAGCTTTTTTTTTCGTCACTAGTGTAAACGTATAAAATCGGATGAAAACATATAAAAACGGATGAATAGAAGTGGAGGAAAACTTAAGAAATCGGACAAAACATATAAAAGCAGATAAAACGTATAAAAATATACCAAAATGTAGTAAACGGATGAAACCAAAATTATAATAACATACGGGTCAAAACCATAAGAAGTAGATCCCAAAAAAGTTTAGGGGACGGTGGATGCAATTTTCGCCAAACCGGAGGTACCATCTACGTAATTTACCAGGGACGGTGAATTGCGTTTTTAAGCAAATTCAATGGGATAAATGGTAATCACAAGTTTTTACTACCTATAAAAGATCAAAAAAATGAAATAAATACCCAGAAAAGCAAAAACATTTGTTCGCTAACTAGAAAATAAATGATAGTAAGTATGATACTTTTTTAGAACATTTGCCCAAAAATATACCTCACAATATACAACATACAAACAACATACACGTCACCTTTTTGGGGACAACGTGCATGGAGGCGGATTGCGTCCTATAAGGGTGGACAACTCGTTTTGAGAAGCAACATTACATCAAGTGTTCTTGGTGTACGTTTATTATTGTTTGTTTATCATTGGATACCTTTTTAAGCAAAAGAGGTTAAGAGCGTGAGATATCGATTATGGGTAATTAAGGATGGTCGTATATTTGTGTCGCTCTACCTATACGCCTATATAACACTATCTCAATTTGAAGTTTTGATTTAGGATTTCTTGTTTCGTGTCACACGCTTAAGTACATATACACACTACTACAAAAGTCACGCTTATATATTTTTTGGGAATTAAGACCGGTTAGCGGTTAAAGATAAACCAGGTTTCAAAATTAATACCGGTCTAATTTAAGCGTAATAGAGATGTGTTATTTATTTAAAAACTTGTCTCAATTTGTTATGTACATCAAAGTCGAATTTTCTCTTTAAAACGCGACGTAAAACGGAAGCGTGTAAACGAACCTAAACAAGGGTTTAAACAAATCACAAAGGATTTAAAGACTATAAGTCACGAATTTTATTGAATAATGAAAAATTTTAACAATAAACCCAATCCTTATATTTTATAGGAAAGCCACACTTGGGGAAAAAGTTAACCAAATTCGTCTAAAACCGTCTTAAAACTTAAAATAAGGAAATCTATCGCGACACATATACGGCGTAAAGATAATACCCCATATATGGTGTAAACAAACAAAACCAATAACATAAAATTTAACAAGAGCACATACTACTTTAAGGCTAGAGTCTTTATACGGCGTATATGGGCCACGACACAAATTGAAATTAAACGTTAGGCGATCTGGCGTAGGTAATGCTTTAGGCCTACCGTAGGAAACAAAACTTCTACGTTTTCTTCCGTTGAGACATCATGCCATGCTCTATGTGTTCCATGTACTCCTATGTTGGTTCTTCAATCATGTCCTCATCATCCCCTTTAGAAGAACTACTCCTCGAGCTCTCACCTTCTTTCACATCCTCAAGGTGAAACTCATAAATATCCGACACGTTGAAAGTCTTCGAAATACTCATGGTATTTGGAAAGTCCACCACATAAGCATTATCATTAATCTTTCAAAGTACCTTATGGAACATACTTCTTTGGTTGTAATTTACTATACGTACCAACCGGAAATTCCTCTTTTCGAAGAAACACCATCACCTCATCACCTAATTTGAATAGCTTGACACAATGATGCTTATCCGTAGCAGCTTTGTACTTAGCATTGGATTCAACAATCTTGGCTCTAACAAATCCGTGAGTAGCTAAAACCTCTTTCATCATCTTGCTTGCTTGAACATTCTTCTTTCCCGACAAATCCACTAAATCCACCAATTGGCTTGGTGAAGTCTTGTAAACAATCTCAAATGGTGATAACCCCGATTGTTCTATGAACCGCACTATTATAAGCAAACTCGGCTTGAACCAACGACACGTCCCAAAGCTTAGGCGTTTCTCCACACAAACATCATATCATATTTCCCAATGTTCGATTAACTACCTCTGTTTGACCATCTGTTTGAGGATGAGCGGTACTACTAAAATTCAAAGATGTACCCAAACACTCCATAGTGTTAACAAAAAATGAGCAAGAAACTTACTATTCTATGCAAAGTAATTGAGTTTGGAACTCCATACAAATGAACCACCTCTTGAAAGAACAACCTTACAATATGTGTCACATCCGAAGTCTTCTTACAAGGAATGAAATGCACCAACTTGGAAAACCTGTCAACAACAACAAACATGGAATCGAATCCCCGTTGGGTACGAGGAAGTCCAAGCACAAAATCCATAGATATCAACCCAAGGACTCTCAGGCATAAGCAATGGCATATAAATACCCATATTTTGTGCTTTACCCTTACCTTCTTGACACACAACATACTTTCTTACAAAAGACCCAACATCCCTCTTCAATTGAGGCGAATAAAATCGCATCTCCATGCTAGCAATAGTCTCATCACTACCTAAATGAGCACTCAATCCACCCGTATGGACCTCTTTGATCAATTGACTCCTATGTGAAGTCTTAAGAATATGATAACATCAAATTATCCTGACTTTTTAGAGTCAATTTCCCCCGGTTATGCTCTTATTTTACGTCATTTATATGAATTTTATGCTTGTATTCCTTTATATTTCACTTCCATGTAAAATATGAGCATTGGAGCTTAGAGACGCGGATTTGGAGATTTTTCTAACGGTTTTATCCTATTATGCTATTTATGAAGAAGCTACGGTGTAACTCATATTCTCAATTACGCCGTAGCTATGATTTTGTCATAGAAGACCAACTCAACTGCAGTTACGGCTTAACTCTCAACTAAAGTTACGCCGTAATCATCTAAGTGAAGTGTTTCGCGCCTCCATCAACTACGCCGTAACATTCTCTCAAGCATTACAACATAACAACCTTCTGTTAAGAGGACATATTAGTTACTGCGTAACTCTCATCAACGCTATGATAGAGCTGCAACTACGGCATAACTATTCCTTATGTTACGCCGTAGTCTCCTTAACGAGGCTTCTATTTTGAAGATAATTAAGTTATGGCGTAACTCTCAACTTAAGTTACGCCGTAACTGTGATCGGGCCTATAAATACAAGCCCTAAAATCTGCATTTTAGATTATTCACTCACAACTCAAAGGCAGAGAACATGAAGAGGGTTCCAAGGGCAGAACACACGGAGCATACGGAGCCATCTCCAAAGGAGGAATCATACCATATCGATAAGCTTTAGCGATCACTATTATCTTTTACTTTAATTCATGTCTTCAATTATGTTAAACATTGAATTTATTGTATATTTTAATATGATCGGCTAAGCACACTTGGTGCTAGCCTAGTTATGATTCCTTGATTGTATTGTTTATGTTTTCATGCTTCCATAAATTGTTTCTAGTATATGCATGCATGGTTCGATGGTAGTTACCCTAGCTTTGGTAGTTTTGAAGTGCGGTCGTATCTAGTTACTTAAGAGAATTGACCAACTAACCCTAAGTAGGTAGGTAGAGAAGGGGCTGGTAAGAATTGACCAACTGACTACCTTTCCCTCTTGTGCGAATTGACCAAAGGATCACCGTTCGGATGGATGAACTTAAGAAGTTAGGTATGAGTGTCTAAGATGTTAGCGCTCGGGCACTCATTATTTCGAATCTTGCATGTAGGGTACTTAATTACTTAGCTTAGGTTGCTTAAGACCCTCGACTCCCAATAGGGTATGCCTTTGACGTCGAGTAGGAACCTTTGTTGATAGGTTAGGACGAATTGACCAAATGTTGTCCTAGCGACTTAAACCCTCACTTGAATCAATTGGAAGTAATTTAGAAAACATAGACATTACATGATAGGATGATTAATTAGGTTAGCACACTTTCTCACCATTGTTCACAACTTTAATTTAACTTTCGCTATTCATTTCTTGTCTTTAGTTTAATTAATCATTTCAACCCTAAAACCAGTTAAAATAAGTGACACTTAGACTTAATGGGATCCTCATCTACATAGCTCTTGGGAATGACCTCGACTTTACCACCTTCTATACTACGCATGATCGGGTTCACTGCTCGTTAGTGCATTAGGTAAACCTTAGGTAGACGAGACTTATAAATATTAAATCCTGGTTGGAATACCTGCATCAGAATTTTGGAGCCGCTGTCGAGGAGCTATATTAGGATTTTTTGTTAAGTCTTTTATTTTTGTTTTTGTTTATTTAATTTTTGTTTTCTCACGATCTTCTTTAAGTTTCAGGTATCATGGCAGTTGTGGACATTGATAACCTCACTCTCGAGCTTGTCCCTTGCTAACATATTCATGGAGTTTTTTCCAGATTTAAACGACTCAGTAAACGAGTATTAAATGGTTGTTTTAAGGTTTAAGGTTTACATATTAGGTTTAATATTACATCTATATAAGTCGATTCAAAAGAAGCATGCCATGGTCACAATGTTTATATATGTTTAATAACCGGTTTTACAAGCTTCCTGATTAGGTTTAGGTATTTAAGAATTCAGGTTAGTACTCATGACTGGGGTGTCAATTGAAGAAGAACAAAAGAAGGGATGGAGTACCTCCTGTCTAACGAGACAAGGAGAGATGAAACAAGAAAACGAGATTACAACCCCACGAATTTAGTACTCAAACAACAGCCCTTTTAACTCACGAATGAACTCCACAACAACAATCTCTATCACCACGAACGTACCACCACTGTCACGACCAACAACCTGGGTCTGGTGGGCAGAAGTGACCAGGGATTTTTTTCATACTTAGCTTGCGTTTGAATGGGCCAGAAGAAAGTGAGCGTATGTTTTTATTAGGTTCAAAGCGTGTGATATTGGAGGAAGGTTTTCAAAGCGTTTTATTGTATCTTATTTGGTTGTGTCGTGTGAAAGAAGAGAGGGAACACAAAGGATCTTCTAACTTTTTAGAGATATATACATTCACTTTGCTCTTATCTTTTGTTTAGAAGAGGAAACGTGCATCATAACAAAATAAAAGAGAAACTAGGTCGAATTGTATTGTACAATAATTATTATAGGTTGTATAAATAAAGTATGTTTAGTTTGTGTGTCATTAGATGTGTCGGAGCCCAAAAGAAAACGTGTAATGAATGGTAGAGATTCAGGAGCGTAACGATTTATTTTTAGTCGCTTTACTAAATTCCAGTTCATAACGTATTTAATTATCGTATTTCATATAGTATTAGCGTATTTATTAATTATCACATAACTTAAGTAAAAGTTAAATTTGGCGCAAAATTATAAATTCGAAATTTAGGGTTTTACATGATATATTTCTTTTTTTGCATGTTCAGGATACAACTTATGATATGCTATCATAGTACAACTATAATCTTCCTTCCTCGGTAGCCCACTTAGCGGATTTTCGAGGATGTTCCATTTCTTTTTATTATAATTACAACAGTCTTTCTATTATGACTTTTATCTACTAATCAAGTCAAATTACTATTAAAGCATGCCATAGTTTTAATTTCAACTCCCTTCAGTTAGCAGTTTAGCATAACATTGCTTGGGGCTGTTTTTGGTGAATTGACAGTTGACACCCAACGGGTGTACGAAGTTGTGATTCCCTTGACGCTTTAAGCCTTTTGTAAAAACTATTATAATGTTTGTTCAAAATATTTTTTTTCCCTTTTCTTAAAACAAAAAATTTAAATTAACTACTAGTAATAAATATGATGATACAATTATAACTTTGAGAGCATGAACAACCAAACCCTAATATAACATTTGGACTTGTTAGTCTCTTTTGTCGTTCTTTGAAGTATTATTGTTGAGACTTAAAACTGATGTTATTTTTATGATTACGCATTCCGACCTTTTATCTAACTTATTACTATTTGATTGCACCTAATTTGTGAGCTTGGTTGTGTGACCTATTTGATTCTCTCTTCACACTCATCATTATGGACCACTCTTTCAAGAATATTTACATGTGTCCTCTTATTCTACGTTTTTTATACATCCAAGCATTTGAAAACCTTAAAGCCTATGAAGAAAGACACTTTGTAACTCGCAAAGTATCGAGTGATAGGCTCAATTGGTGGGAAATCTTTGTTGGTCGAAAGCTATTGAAAAAGTCATGAAAAGAAGACAACGAAAAGATAAAATGTCATAGGAAAACATACAAAGTTAGAGAGTAAAACATAGAAAGTGATTGTGTACAAAGTACACAATTTAGTTCAATTGGATGTATGCCGAAGATCTGCTGATGATCGATTACCTGAACGTGTAACATGTATTGATGATGATTCGGCGTTTTGGGATGTTGGGCCTGTTGGTGTTACAAGTACCTTGAATATGCAAGATTTCCCATCTCTAAGTGACCTATTTGTAACACCCTCAAATTTACAATGCGGAATGGTATTGAGGAGCGTTACATATGTACCACACCGCACAAGATAATAAAGAACGTACTCTATATGAGACGTTTTGAAAACAGTACATTCAGGTTTTTGAAATAAAGTAGTTCCACTTAATGTACTCGAACATATTAAAGTCTTGAAAAGGAGTTTTGATGCAAGTGATAACCGTGAGTGGTGCTACATATACTTCCATCTTAGTTACCTGAGAATAACAAGCTAAAATTTGTCAACAAATATGTTGGTGAGATCATAGGTTTAGAGTAATTTATTGAACCACAAGATTTGCAAGGTGTGACCAATGTAACCCAATGGCACGAAATAAAGTATTATACGGTCTAAGCTCATGACACCGAAACGTTAACGAAATGAATGCCCGAATACAAGTGTATAACCCGCACACTTGTGACTTAATCAAATATTATGCGTCCGTCCGACTCGTACTAATGGTCAGTAGAGCTTATCCTACTATGGACGAGGGTATCAACCCCAATAGATCTATTCATAGCATTTGCGCTTACTCACAAAAGAGTAACTAACGGTTCATGATAATGGGCATAATAACAGTAATTGGGTTATCGGGACTTAGACCAATATGCAACAGTAATTTTGTACTTGCGTTCAATCGTAAAAATAAGCATGTATTCTCCCCCAAAAGTATTTGAAAACAAGAAAAATAGGGGCTATGAAACTCACCTTAACGAAGTAGTCTGAAATCGAGTAAGGTCAACTAGTAGTAGTGTGAAGTACCGACACGCGACCTATAATGACATGGAAAGTCTTAGCTGGTAATTTAAGTGATTTTATAATGTTTATTTTATCTTTGCTTGTGTGGCAGAATTAAGTTGAAATAGTTTTGGTAAGTATTGGCTAATCATTGGCGTTCGGAAGTGCTTAAGTATAAACGTATAAAAGTATCACAAACGATAAGTCTTTGGTTCACAAGAACCGGAAGACGATGTACGGAAAATATCACATATAAATAGTAAATGTATTTAAATTATAGAATTGTAGTTTAAGGTATATATATTTATATGTAACCAATATTAGTTAATAAGAAAAGTATAAAAGTAATAGTTTTATTATAAAAGTTTAAATAAAAATAAATTACGTTTAAAAGTTATAATAATTTTAGAAAATTGGGTATGACCTGTATATACGTTTTAATTTATATGTAGTGACTAAGTGTTATTAATATCAATCCGTTGATATACAAAATGTGTTCCCACTTGGTTTATTATTTATATAAAATATGGACTAATGGTTTTTAAGAAAATAGAGCTTCGATTATATTTATAGTTTATAGTGTGTTAATGAATATGATTAGAAATTTTTAAGTTTTATAACAAGAAATTTTCGCTCAATTTGTATCGATACCGATTATATTTTATACGACACCATCCTATTAGTGAAACACTAGTTAGTTTTAGGTTTTCCAAAACGTATTTATTTACTTGTAAAATTTGTACCGAGTGCACCCCTTTGGCCTGTTAGACTTGTCACACACCCATGCCCAGTCGTAAAACAGTCCAATTCACCCACTTGGGTCTGATGGGCTTGACATACATACACATAGGCCCAATCTTGCAAATCCAATTTATAGTACTGGTTTTATATGTATAAAATTTTTACTCTAACTGGTTATGTTGTAACAGCCAAAGAAAGTGGGGAAATATAAAGTTTAGTTATCTCAGACACTAAAAACGAAAGGCAATTGAGAGGTACTTTGGCCACTCCGAGGCTCGAACCCGAGATGTCTCGGTATGGTGGAGTTGAAATGAATGAGCAACCAAGAGAAGTAAAAACCAAAACATAACACTCTTAGTTTCTAACTTCATGAGTTCTTTGGCACTCCTATTGGGTTGGGGCTCTCAACAGCAACACACGAAAGAAAAAGAACAATGACAAATTAAATTTTCAACTCATCGAACAATAACAAAACATACCACATGGTCGAACACGGTAAGCAGGAAAAAAAACAATCCAAACATCTTTAATTCATATATATTACCCAAATATAATTTTGCCTAATACTTATTAATATTTACCACACAAGCTTTTATCTTAACGTAATTCAATTATCACAAAAGTATTATAGATCGATCAGGAAAATTATATTACTATCCATTCATGAACAATACTCCAAACCAACATCTTTCTCAAGAATTAATATCAAAATACAAGAAAGAAAGATTCATGAACCTTACAGCTTAGAAGTCGATTGGAATGAAAATAAGAAACCAAAGAAATTAACCAAGCCGAATTTCACAGGCACCACCAACACTCCAAATACCCTTTTTAAATTTTGGTTGAAAGTGTGGTGTTACTTTGTGAATCGGTAGGATTAGAAAGAAATAAAATAGATACTTTGACTCCTACTTTTCTTGAATCGATTTTGATGCCAATCCTTTTGAATAAAAGTTGTTATCTCCTATCTGCTATGGATCGATTATGTAGTCGCTTATGGACAGAAGAGAGAAAAGATGACGGTGACCGATCCCTACCCTTCTTGCTTGACCTTGGATGAAAGGGACATATGAGGCAGAAAGTTGTTTATCATCAAAATGGGGTTGGGAGGTTTTTGAGAGGAAGGAGGTGCGTGTTTGTTTACCAGGAGTAGAAGAAATAGTTTTTGAGAGAGAGAGGAGAAAAGGGGGAGGCGATTAGGTGTAGAAATAGGGTAGGAGTGGATAATATTTGTATTATTATTATTATTATTATTATTATTATTATTATTATTATTAATATTATTAGTGTATTATGTATACCCCGTGTTCCGCTGTAACATAACATAAATACTGTATTTTATCTCGAACAAATGTCCGGATTATATTTTTGGAACCATTTTAATAAACGTTAGTTATAATTAAAATAATTAACTCGCGTTAATAATTATTCGACTTAAATCATATTCACTGCCATGTGTCGACGCGTGTGGACTCGTTTATCGAGATAACCTCTCGTTGTCGTGTTTTGTTCATCAGGAAAATCAGAAAATAGATAACTTGTATTATTTGACAAAAATAAATAATTTAGCTATGAATATTGACCTGGAAATTACGGGTTGCGATAGTCTGCCATCCTTAAAAGAATTTCGTCCTCTGAATTCAATCTGAGTTAGATGTAGGAGTGGTATTGGTGAAAAGATGTGGGTACTTAGAACGGAATTGGTCTTCACGTTCCCAAGTAAAATTTGGTCCTCTCTGAGAGTTCCATTTAACTTTGACGATAGGAACGCGACTTCGTCTCAATTGTTTAACTTCGCGATCCATGATTTCGATTGGTTCCTCGATGAAGTTTAACTTGTCGTCGATTTATATTTCGTCTAGCAGAATGACTTGAGTTTCGTCCGATCGACACTTCTTCAAATTTGAGACGTGGAACGAACTGTGTACGCTACTGAGCTCTGGCGGTAGCTCAAGCTTGTACGCTAGGGGACCAAATCTAGCAAGAATCTTGAATGGTCCAATGTACCTCGGGTTAAGTTTTCCTTGTTTTCCAAAACGAACAACACTTTTCCATGGCGATACTTTCAGCAATA
The DNA here is from genome assembly GCA_910596185.1 of Chrysanthemum makinoi. Classification (NCBI taxonomy): domain Eukaryota; kingdom Viridiplantae; phylum Streptophyta; class Magnoliopsida; order Asterales; family Asteraceae; genus Chrysanthemum; species Chrysanthemum makinoi. Next base: position 327,858,306 of record OU343222.1, on the reverse strand, counting down.
CTTTATCTCCAACTTGAAATTCCATAGGTTTACGCCTTACATCTGCGTAACTCTTCTGACGATATCTTGTGGCTTGTAAACGTTGCTTGATTTGGACGATCTTATCGACTGTCTCCTGGATGATTTCCGGTCCAGTAAGTTGAGCTTCTCCAACATCCGCCCAACAAACGGGTGATCGAAACTTTCGTCCGTAAAGTGCCTCGAACGGTGCAGCCTTAATGCTTGAGTGATAACTATTGTTATATGAGAATTCTACCAAAGGTAGGTGTCTATCCCATGCCTTACCAAAGTCAATCACACATGCTCGCAATGTATGGTTCTCTCACTTTGACCGTCGGTTTGAGGGTGATATTCGGTACTCATGTCTAAACGTGTTCCCAAGGCGTCCTGAAGCGATTGCCAAAATCTAGAAGTGAATCAACCGTCTCGGTCAGAAATAATCGAGACTGGCACTCCGTGTCTCGTAACTATTTCCTTGAGGTAGATTTTGGTCAACTTATCCATCTTGTCGGTCTCTTTGATTGGTAAGAAGTGAGCAGATTTAGTAAGTCGGTCAACGATTACCCAAATCATGTCGTGACCTTTTGACGTCTTGGGTAGCTTAGTGATAAAGTCCATGGTGATTCTTTCCCATTTCCATTGAGGTAGCTCGGGTTGTACCAATAGTCCGGATAGCTTCTGGTTCTCAGCTTTAACCTTCGCACAGGTTAAACACTTGCTGACATAGGTGGCAATATCGGCCTTCATATTCGACTACCAATAAAGTTTCTTGAGATCTTGGTACATCTTGTCAAAGCCTGGATGAATGGAGTACTTCGACTTATGCGACTCGTGCATGATCAAGTCTCGTAATTCTCCACAAAGTGGAATCCAACTTTTGTCCTTGAAGCACAATATCCCATCTGATCTTTTTACAAAACCGTTTTCACTTTCAGGCATACCGTAGAGGTTTTCGCTTGGTCGGTTATCCTCTTTAAGTGCTTCCACCTGAGCTTCAACGATTTTAGATGGGAGGGGTGAATAAGGATCTGACTCTTAGCGGTTTAATTCGCTCTTTTCTGTTGAAAGCATCTGCTACTACGTTTGCTTTTCCTGAGTGATAGCGAATCTCACAATTTTAATCTCTGAGCAACTCAATCCATCGTCGTTGCCTCATGTTCAGCTCCTTCTTATCAAGAATGTGTTGAAGACTCTTGTGATCCGTATATACTGTACATTTCGTACCGCATAGATAGTGTCTCCAAATCTTAAGAGCAAATACTATTGCTCCTAATTCTAGATCATGGGTCGTATAATTCTTCTCATGAAGCTTCAGTTGTCAAGAAGCGTAGGCGATGAATTTCTCTTGTTGCATCAACACGGCACCTAAACCCTTGTGGGATGCATCACAGTAGACTACAAAGTCATTGCTCCCATCTGGCAAAGCCAAAATTGGAGCGTCGCAGAGTTTTTGTTTTAAGACTTGAAATGCGTCTTCTTGATCTTCTCCCCATACGAACTTCTTGTTCTTCTGGGTTAACTCAGTTAAAGATTTAGCAATCTTTGAGAAACCTTCAATGAATCGGCGATAATACCCGGCAAGACCTAAGAATTGCCGAATCTCGGTAGCTGAAGTAGGAGTGGCCCAATCCTTGATGGCCTCGATTTTGCGGTGGTCAACGTGAATGCCTTGACTATCAATCACGTGCCCGAGAAATTGCATAGTCTGAATCCAGAAATCACATTTGGAGAATTTTGCATACAATTCCTCCTTCTTAAGTAACTCCAGGATATTCCTTAAATGCTTCTCGTTTTCTTCTTTGTTGCGGGAGTAGATGAGAATATCATCTATGAACACAATCACGAATTTGTCCAAGTATGGCTAACATACGCAGTTCATGAGATCCATAAACACAGCTGGTGCATTGGTCAAACCGAAAGGCATCACTTGAAACTCATAGTGGCCGTAACAGGTTCTAAAAGCTGTCTTGGGGATATCTTCTTCCCTAACTCTTAGTTGATGATAGCCCGATCTCAAGTCAATCTTCGAGTACACACTCGATCCTTGCAACTGATCAAACAAGTCATCGATTCTAGGTAGTGGGTATCGATTCTTCACCGTAAGTTTGTTCAACTCATGATAATCGATACACATTCGAAGGACCCATCTTTCTTCTTTACAAACAAGACCGAGCTCCCAAGGTGAGGAACTTGGTCTAACAAATCCTTTGTCTAGGAGTTCCTTTAGTTGGTCAGATAATTCTTTCATCTCCGCCGGTGCTAACCTATAAGGTGCTCGTGCGACTGGTGTAGCTCCAGGCACCAATTCAATTTGGAATTCTACTTGACGAGGTGGTGGCAGTCCTGGCAAGTCTTCGGGAAAGACTTCCGGGAATTCTCTCACGACAGGTACATCTTCGAGTAGCTTCTCTTCTGACTTCTTCTCCGTTACTTGGATTAAGAATACATGACATCCCTTATGTATGTACTTCTGGGTTTTGATACACGAGATTAGATCCAATTTTGACGTAACTCTGTCTCCTTGGATCATTAAGGTTTCGTTTCCATACGGAATTCGGACGAGTTTTTGATGACATACGATCTCCGCTCGATGCTTTGACAACCAATCCATTCCAATTATGACGTCGAAGCTTCCGAGTTCGATAGGCATTAGGTCGATGTTAAAAGGATGGTTTTGTAGGTTAAGAGTACAACCTCGTAAAATGGTATTGGTGATTTCGGTTTTTCCGTTGGCTAACTCAACACTGTATTTGGTATCGAGGGTAATAGGTGTGATATTAAGAAGAGCACTAAAGAATACATGCGAAGCAAAACTCCTATCGGCACCCGAATCAAACAAAACTGAAGCATAATGGTTATTGAAGAGGAACGTACCCGTGACAACGTTGTGATCCTGCATAGCCTCCTCATCATTCAGGGCATACACTCTTGCCCGTGCTCCGTTCCAATTCTGGTTATTTCCTCCATTGTTGTTTCCTCCGCCTTGGGTTACCTGGTTCTGGTTTCCCCGATTTTGATTTCCTCGGATCTGGTTACCACGACCTTGATTTCCCTGGTGCGGTTGGGCGAGCAGCTGCAGCTCGACGGTTGGATGCGGCTCTTCGTAGAGGCATGTTCTAAAATGCAAACAGAAATAAACCCGTAAGATTTTTGTAACAATACTTCCCAACATACTCAACCACAAACGCGTACGGGTAGAATGGATCAGGACAGAATCAACCAAGATAAGATATGAATAGGGACGTTGAGAAAGATGATACTAGAGGTGCTAATGGCGAGATAGTCTGGTGATAAGTGGATGAAGGTGATGGTAGGACAGTAGCAGAGGATAAAGCATTCTTGATCTCAGAATCAGAGGTAATGATGATAAGGTATAAGAATGAAGACGTATCTTTGTAATAACGCGATATAAAATAAAGGTCAATAACTCATATAAGCTAAGTAAGTGAAAGTGCGCCTAATAATTGTGTCATGGTATAGTGGTTACAGTCTAGGCCTAAAATGCAACCTAGTTCTCTATCACCTTGGCTCTGATGCCAATCTGTAACACCCTCAAATTTACGCAGTGGAATGGTATTGAGGAGCGTTACATATGTAGCACACAACACAAGATAATAAAGAACGTACTCTATATGAGACGTTTTGAAAACAGTACATTCAGGTTTTGAAATAAAATAGTTCAACATCGTCAAGATTACACTTCATAAACTAGAGCAATAATTAAGTAGTTCCACTGAATGTACTCGAACATATTAAAGTCTTGAAAAGGAGTTGTCATGCAAGTGATCACCGTGAGTGGTGCTACATATACTTCCATCTTAGTTACCTGAGAATAACATGCTAAAATTTGTCAACAAATAAGTTGGTGAGATCATAGGTTTAAAGTAATTTATTGAACCACAAGATTTGCAAGGTGTGACCAATGTAACCCAATGGCACGAAATAAAGTATTATACGGTCTAATCTCATGACACCGAAACGTTAACGAAATGAATGCCCGAATACAAGTGTATAACCCGCACACTTGTGACTTAATCAAATATTATGCGTCCGTCTGACTCGTACTAATGGTCAGTAGAGCTTATCCTACTATGGACGGGGGTGTCAACCCCAATAGATCTATTCATAGAATTTGCGCTTACTCACAAAAGAGTAACTAACGGTTCATGATAATGGGCATAGTAACAAGATTGGGTTATCGGGACTTAGACCAGTACGCAACAGTAATTTTGTACTTGCTTTCAATCGTAAAAATAAGCATGTATTCTCCCCCAAAAGTATTTGAAAACAAGTAAAATAGAGGCCATGAAACTAACCTTAGCGAAGTAGTCTGAAATCCAGTAAGGTCAACTAGTAGTAGTGTGAAGTACCGACACGCGACCTATAATGACATGGCAAGTCTTAGCTCGTAATTTAATTGAGTTTATAATGTTTATTTTATCTTTGCGTGTGTGGCAGAATTTAAGTTGAAATAGTTTTGGTAAGTATTGGCTAATCATTGGCGTTCGGAAGTGCTTAAGTATAAACGTATAAAAGTATCACAAACGATAAGTCTTTGGTTCGTCAGTAACCGGAAGACGATGTACGGAAAATATCACATATAAATAGTAAATGTATTTAAATTATAGAATTGTGGTTTAAGGTATATATATTTATATGTAACCAATATTAGTTAATAAGAAAAGTATAAAAGTAATAGTTTTATTATAAAAGTTTAAATAAAAATAAATTACGTTTAAAGTTATAATAATTTTATAAAATTGGGTATGACCCGTATATACGCTTTAATTTATATGTAGTGACTAAGTGTTATTAATATCAATCCGTTGATATACAAAATGAGTTCCCACTTGGTTTATTATTTATATAAAATATGGACTAATGGTTTTTAAGAAAATAGAGCTTCGATTATATTTATAGTTTATAGTGTGTTAATGAATATGATTAGAATTTTTAAGTTTTATAACAAGAAATTTTCGCTCAATTTGTATCGAAACCGATTATATTTTATACGACACAATCCTATTAGTGAAACACTAGTGAATTTTAGGTTTTCCAAGACGTATTTATTTACTTGTAAAATTTATACCGAGTGCACCCCTTTGGCCTGTTGGACTCGTCACACACCCAGCCCAGTCGTAAAACAGTCCAATTCACCCACTTGGGTCTGCTGGGATTGACATACATACACATAGGCCCAATCTTTCAAATCCAATTTATAGTACTGGTTTTATATGTATAAAATTTTTACTCTAACTGTTTATGTTGTAACAGCCAAAGAAAGTGGGGAAATATAAAGTTTAGTTATCTCAGACACCAAAAACGAAAGGCAATTGAGAGGTACTTTGGCCACTCCGAGGCTTGAACCCGAGATGTCTCGGTATGGTGGAGTCGAAAGGAATGAGCAACCAAGAGAAGTAAAAACCAAAACATAACACTCTTAGTTTCAAACTTCATGAGTTATTTGGCACTCCTGTTGGGTTAGGGCTCTCAACAGCAGCACGAAAAAGAAGAAGAACAATAACAAATTAAATTTTCAACTCATCGAACAATAACAAAACATACCACATGGTCGAACATGGTAAGCAGGAAAAAAAACAATCCAAACATCTTTAATTCATATATATTACCCAAATATAATTATTGTCTAATACTTATTAATATTTACCACACAAGGTTTAATCTTAACGTAATTCAATTCTCACAAAAGTATTATAGATCGATCAGGAAAATTATATTACTACCCATTCATGAACAATACTCCAAACCAACATCTTTATCAAGAATTAATATCAAAATACAAGAAAGAAAGATTCATGAACCTTACGGCTTAGAAGTCGATTGGAATGAAAACAAGAAACCAAAGAAATTAACCAAGCCAAATTCCACAGGCACCACCAACACTCCAAATACCCATTTTAATTTTTGGTTGAAAGTGTGGTGTTACTTTGTGAATCGGTAGGATTAGAAATAAATAAAATAGATACTTTGACTCCTACTTTTCTTGAATCGATTTCGATGCCACTCCTTTTGAAGAAAAGTTTATATCTCCTATCTGCTATGGATCGATTATGTCGTCGCTTATGGACAGAAGAGAGAAAAGATGATGGTGACCGATCCCTACCCTTCTTGCCTGACCTTGGATGAAAGGGACATATGAGGCAGAAAGTTGTTTATCATCAAAATGGGTTGGGAGGTTTTCGAGAGGAAGGAGGCGTGTGTTTGTTTTCCAGGAGTAGAAGAAACAGTTTCTGAGAGAGAGAGAGAGAGAAGAAAAGGGGGCGGCGATTAGGTGTAGAAATAGGGTAGGAGTGGATAATATTTGTATTATTATTATTATTATTATTATTATTATTATTATTATTATTATTATTATTATTAGTGTATTATGTGTACCCCGTGTTCCGCTGTAACATAACATAAATACTGTATTTTATCTCAAACAAATGTCCGGATTATATTTTTGGAACGGTTTTAATAAACGTTAGTTAGAATTAAAATAATTACCGCGCGTTAATAATTATTCGACTTAAATCATATATACTGCCATGTCTGTACGCGTGTGGACTCGTTTATCGAGATAACCTGTCGTTGTCGTGTTTTGTTCATCAGTAAATATCAGTAAATAGATAACTTGTATTATTTGACAAAAATAAATAATTTAGCTATGAATATTGACATGGAAATTACGGGTTGCGATACTATTGATACTACAAGTAATGTTATGTTTACGTCTGGTCCATCTACAGTGTACGTTTTTGAGGACACCACTAGGGGTGCTAATCTGCCTAGTGGTGATGGTATAGTGTAGCTTCTAGAGCTGGAAGGGTACATGTCTCTCCTTTGCATATAAGTGATGCTTCTTCGCCTCCGGAGAAATTAACCGGTGCTACGCCAATTGTCAAATCTGTTGGTGTTAATACATTACCTAAGTCGTATGTTGGTGCTGCAAGTGGTACGAATTCTGCAAATGTCTATGGTGCTACGTCAATTGATTCGACGAAGCGCAAATCAAATTTTCGTAGGTTGGAGTGTAGTAAAAAATCTAATGGCGTGGATCTCTCCATTCATATGAAAGTCGTTGAGGAGGTAAACTCTAAATTTGAGAATACCCTCTATGGTTATTTATTGGTAAACGTATTGCTTTTCCGGTTGTTGATTATTACGTTCGTAATACATGGGCCAAGTATGGTATTCAAAAGGTTATGTTGAATGCGAAGGGGTTCTTTTTCTTTAAGTTTTCCACTAGTAAAGGTGTTGATGATGTGCTTGAAAATGGACCGTGGATGATTAGGAATATGCAAATTATTCTTAAAACATGGACTTTGAATACTAATCTGCTTAAAGAGGATTTGACTAATATTCCGATATGGGTTAAATTCCATGATGTGCCCCTTGCTATGTTTTCTGATGATGGTCTCAGCCTCCTAGCTACATTGATTGGTACTCCAAAAATGTTAGATTCTTACACTAGTCAAATGTGCTTGGAATCAGGGGGTCGAAGTAGTTTTGCTAGGTGCTTGATTGAAGTTAAGGCAGATCAGGTTCTTAGGGAGAGCATCAATGTTGAGATTCCAATTCTTGATGGGACAGGATCTACCATTGAAAAGATTCAGGTTGAATACGAATGGAAACCGGTGTGATACGTGTAAATTGTTTGGCCATACGTTGATTGATTGTCCTAAATATGTTCCACTTCCCACTCAGCCTAAACAGACTGTTAATGATGGTTATCAAACTGTCATTAACAAGAATAAGGGTAGGAATGTTGGTCCAAGTGTTCCAGGTAAGCGAGGTTTTACTAAAGTGGGTCCTAATTTTAGGTATCAACCTAAAGCGCCTCCTCCTGAATGCGAAGAAGAAAGCTACTGATGTGGCTAGTACGAGTGAGACAAAGATTGCTACATCTAATCCTTTTGCTGCACTAAATACGATCGATTCTGATGAATGTGGCAATCCTACTGATGTAGAGGATTCTGGTAATACAATGGAAGCAAAGGAGGTTGGGTCTCTTGAGACAGGTAATGTATCACAAGATCCGCTTGTGAGTGATTCAATGGAAGCTAATGCGGTTGGTCCTACCCCTATTGCTGAGAAAATTGGGGAGTTTGAAAGGCTTCTTATTGATGGGAAAGCTACTCTTGTTGATGGTAATGGTAATCCTATTAGAAAGGTTGATTATCAGGGTAATAATAAGGATCTCACGTCTACTTCTTTTACTAAGAGGGTTAACCCATTCACTAAGGTGGGAGAGATTGTGGATTCTGATAGTGATGATGAAGAGGTTGTGAACACTTTTGATGAGTCGAGTAATCTAATTGGTGGTGGTCATGATTGCGAAGATGATTATGATGACTATGATTATGATAACTTTGCGGATCAGGTTTACGATCTTCCAGGGAATTTGGATGCCTATTATGACACGTATGGTATCAAGCTCCAAGGCCTTGGTAGGAAGTAATTTTATCTTCATAGGAGTCTAATGTTATATTTTGAGTAGTGGTTTATTTTCTTATATAGAGAATAGGAAGTATCTTGTTATGTAAGCTTTTTGCCTATGTAAAAGGCTGAGATTTGAGATTCACCCATATCCTTTGTACTTAAACGTTTCTTGGAGTAATATATTTACCAGGTCTTTGACCTTTTACCCAAAAAAAATGTATGCCGAAGATTATTTGACCCGGCTTATTGGTTTATTAAACTTACAAAAAGCTAATGAGCTCATGCTGATATAAAGTTATAATCAAAGCAATTTGAACATAATTGCAAACAAACACACTGTTTGATCATAAAACAAGTTCTTAAAAAAACGAGCTTCATTGATGATCGAGAAATGATATGATTGAAGGGAGTTGGAAAAACCGGGAAAAATTAAAGATTGTACTTTATGTTGCAGAAAAGATTCGAAATAACAAACGGATAACGCATTCAAACAAAGCTCACATGGATTATGAACAAGAAAGAAATAAAGATTCAAACCGGTGAACAAAGACCAATGGTACAAGAAGTAATGCTACAAAGTATAGACGTGTGAGGGGCATCATAGTTGTGTATTGTACAGTTCTGCAAAGATGATGTTACTATGCTGAACCACCAAAGCAAAATATAAAAGTTTTATTCAAAAAGGTAGGGACAAAAGTTGTTATATTTAATGTGTAAATAAGTTTTGGCACATGACTAATTTGAGTAAAATGATTTTAGTTTGGAGGGTTGATTAGGGACCAATGACTAATCTCTTTAAGTGAGTTTAATCCAAGTGTTAGGCACTCGTTAAACTTTGTGGTCCTAATAACGATCGATAGGAGACACCTTCTTTGCATAAAGTTAGCATCTTCCGATAGTAACTAAACATCATTTTTCTGATAAACTTTTGGAGGTTACGATATCTTGAACTAAATCTTCATTGTCATTAAATTCATGACAATCCGTATGACAAAAAGTTAACACTTTGATCATAAAACAAATACATAATATGTTTAAGTAAAATAAATGAATAAGCTCTAACAATTCATCCAAACACAAAGATTTTTTTGTTATTTTACATTTATTAGCATTAGAGCAATAGGTACCTGTTAAATTTTAGGGTATCAATCTGTGGCAAACATATCATTCTATCAATTGCTAATGGCTTTCAAGTTATGTTCATTGCAGAGATTCTACAGGGGTTAATCATGGACAAAGAATAAAAGGTTTAAAGTTCCAAGATGCTCGTTTCTGCTGAAGCTATACCCATTTCTGCTGATGAGTCATTTATAGCCGTTAGAGGGGTCTTTGTGTAAACTAATCTCCTATTTAATAAGTCCCTTAATCTAGGGTTACATACACTTGGGTGTGCAGTCATTGTTACACACTCTTCTCCTCTTTCTGCTCATTTCATTGATCTTGTCTTGTCTTTGTACTTACATGATTATTGTCTCATTGACATTAATCTAACCTTGTAACATTTTGGATACTATTGTAAACTTAATCTAAGTGACTATTGTGGCTTAGGTTTGAATAAAGGTTTTATTGTTCACCTTGTGTTGCTTATACTTTCGTACATGGTATCAGAGCTTCAGGCTCATTGATTCTCTTCGACAACAAATTGGTGGTTTGGGGTTATTGCTATTGGCGTAATCACTGGTTATCTTCTACTTACAATTAGCCCTAGACTAAGTGAATCTAGGGTAATTGTGATTTGTTCTTCCGCTGCATATTTCTCTGTAAGTCTAAGTCTTATCTCTTCTTCAAACATACAGTACTTAAGTCTTTGTGGGTGCAAACGGGTAGACTAACATCTTGATCTGCCACCTTTGAGTGGTACGAATACCTTCTCTGGTTTACCCTAGTCCACAGGCTTGGTGCTTGTTGTTTCTTATATACAAAGTCTTATTTGTCTCTTTATCTATTTTTTTGCTCTTGTCTTTTATTTATGTCTGTGTTTTTGTCTATATTATCATATCTGTCTATCTTATTGTTTGTTCTATGGCTATTGGTGATGATAATATTGGGGGTGGTGGTTCTTCCACTGAGAAAAGCTTATCCTTTGGTGATGCTTTGTATTTACACCCCAATAACACAAATGGTACACCCACTGGAACTGAAAATTACAAAATATGGAATATCGCCATGACTTTTGCCTTAAGGAACCATAATAAGTTAGGGTTTATTGATGGTACTTGCATAAGAGATGATTCGAACCCTAGTCTTGCTAATCAATGGGATACTTGCAACTCTGTTGTAGTTACTTGAATCCTTAACTCTCTCAGCCCTGAACTATTTGCTGGTGCTATATATGCTAAAACTGCCTATGAAATGTGGAATGATCTTAAAGATACCTATGATAAGGTTGATGGTTCAGCTATCTTTAATTTACATAAAAATATAAACTCTCTTAGTCAAAGTGGGTCCTCTCTTGCTGATTACTATAACAACCTTAACTCTTTATGGAAACAATTTGATTGTATGATTAGCTTGCCTCCTTGCACTTGTGAGGCTGCAAAACATTTTGAAAAACACCATCAGTTAATCAAATTAATGCAATTTCTTATGGGTCTTGATGACTCCTATGTTCCCATCAGAAGCAATATTTTAACCAGAGATCCTTTACCTAATGTCAAAACTGCTTTCTCTGTTGTCACTGGAGAAGAATCTCACAGAAATGTTTCATCTGGGAATAGCTCTGCTAAACTCAATGCTACAGTCTTTGCTGCAAAAACTTCTGATGGTAGAAAATTTTTGATAACAAAAAGGAATTAACAACAATTTTAAAAATTCGGTTTTAATGCGGTAACAGCTCAAACAACAGAGGACCAAACATGAATCTCAAATGTACTAACTGCAAAAACCTGGTCACACTGTTGATAGATGTTATGATTTGGTTGGTTATCCTGCTGGATATGTTAAAAGGAATTTTAATTCTAAACCCTTCAGCAGTAACAATGTTTCTGCTGACACTAATCTTTCCACTAATAATGGAGCTAGCAACTCTCCCGTCTCTTTGTCTAATGAATGCTCTCCGGACTTATGAGTCTGCTTAATGACAATAATGTGTCTTCTGCTAATGCCAACGTAGCAGGTAAAATTTTTCAGGAACCTTCTTTAATGGCAGTGTCAAGTTTAACATAAACTTTGATAAATTTTTTAACAACAACACTAAAACCTTATCTAGAAACATATGTCTTGGTTGGATTGTTGATTCGGTGCAAATCAGATATGACTGTTTGCAAAAAATTTAATTAATGTTGTTGACATTTCAAATCTTGGTCTAACCGTTGGTCATCCCAATGGTACTCAGGCCTTAATTACTAAAATTGGTGACTTAAAGGTCAGTAATGACCTAACTCTTTTGATGTTCGTTGTTCCCGAGTACAATGTCAGTTTGTTGTCTGTTCATAAGATTGCTAGAGACAATAAAATGTTTGTTGGCTTTAATGAATCTAATTGCTATATACAGGATTTACATCAAAAAGGATTGTGGGGATTGGTAAACAATGTAATGGGTTATATATGTTTGATATTGATTCCACATGTAAGATTGCTTCTAATAACTGCATTTCTGTTTGTCATGTTTCTAGAAATATCTGGCATCAAAGACTTGGTCATCCCTCTGACCAAGTCCTACATATACTTAAGACCACACTTAATCTTGATGGAACCTCTGAATCTGACCATCTCTGTGATACTTGTAATAAAGCTAAACAAACCAGGGAACCATTTCCTTTAAGTGAACATAAATCAACTAAAATTGGTCAACTTGTTCATCTAGATGTATGGGGACCATATAAAGTCACTAGCAGAGATGGTTACAAATATTTTTGACCATTGTTGATGACTATTCTAGGCAGGTTTACATGCTTAAGGAAAGGATGATGTTTATGTTTCCATTGTTAACTTTACTCACATGCTAGCAAACCAATTTGAACACAATGTTAAGATATTCAGAAGTTATAACGGGACAGAATTTGTCAATAACAAACTTCAACACTTCTTTCATGAAAAGGGAATTTTACATCAAACCTCTTGTGTTTACACACCTCAACAAAATGGTATTGCAGAAAGGAAACATAGGCATCTCCTTAATGTGGCTAGATCCCTTATGTTTCAGGGGAATTACCTCTATATCTTTGGCTGGATGTGTTCTAACCTGCTTATGTCATAAACAGGTTACCCTCTTCTGTGTTGTCTGCAAGTCTCCCTTCTTCCTTGTGTATGGGCATTTCCCTTCACTCTCTCCTTAGAGTCTTTGGCTGCTTATGCTATGCCACCATTCTCAACATCTCCGATAAATTTGGTAGTAGGTCTGAAAAAAGTGTCTTTATTGGCTATTCAAATGAGAAAAAAGGTTACAAACTCTTGAGCTTAGAAACAAAAAATATCTTTTACTCCAGAGATGTCAAATTTTATGAAATTGTCTTTCCTTTCAAAATGAAAAATACTTTGTCAAAACCTTTTGTTGAAACTTATGTGCCTAAAGATTTAAATCACAAAAATTTCTTTGACTCACAAATAAGTCCCAATGATGAAGGGAGAGTGACATCCTATGATGATGGCACAGTGGTAAGTCATCCTACTAGGATTGATGAACCGGTTGCAACATCTATTGATGATAATACACACCCTGAGGGCACCATATCTCATGAATCACATCCTGATGATGCATCTTCTGATTCTGCTGATACATCACCTGATTCTGCTGAACAAGAAAGAGGCTTGCCACCACTATGTTAGAAGGTCAACCGAGCTTCTAAGTTGCCCAAGAATCTTAATGACTTTATTATAAAAGGGAAAGTCAAATATGGTGTTGAAAAGGTTGTTAATTATTCTAATTTAAACAAAGATAATTACTGCTTTGCTTCTAGTCTTAATAAAAGTATTGAACCTACCTGCTATGAAGAAGCTATCCTTGATAGTAATTGGGTTGATGCTATGAACTCTTAAATTGAGGCCTTAAATGAAAATCATGCTTGGGATATAACTGATCTCCCACCTAATAGAACTCCCATTGGTTACAAATGGATCTTTAAAATCAAATATAAAGCCAATGGTGAAGTTGATAGATACAAGGCTAGATTAGTTGTTAAAGGTTATAATCAAAAGGAAGGAATAGACTATGATGAAACCTTTTCTCCTGTTGTGAAAATGTCTACTGTTAGATGTCTTATTGCTTTAGCTGTGAAAAACAAATGGCCTCTTTTCCAACTTGATGTTAACAATGCTTTCTTGTATGGAGATCTTGATGAAGATATCTATATGACCATCCCTAAGGGGTTCTGTAATGAGAACAATAAAAATAAAGTTTGCAAACTTGTCAAGTCCCTGTATGGCCTAAAACAAGCTCCCAGGAAATGGAATGAAAAACTTGTCAGTGTTTTAAAAGAAAATAATTTTGTTCAATCTGTCAATGATCATTCTTTGTTCACCAAAATAGAGAATAACAAGTTTATTGCTCTGCTTGTTTATGTGGATGATATTGTTCTTACTGGAAACTGCATTGATGAGATAAACCTATTCAAAGAGTTTCTAAAATCAAAATTTCATATTAAAGACTTGGGAAATCTAAAATATTTTCTTGGCATTGAGGTTTTAAAAACTGGGAATGAAATTTGTCTCTCCCAAAGAAAATACTGTCTTGAACTCCTCAAAGAATTTGGCCTTCTTGGGTGCAAACCTGTGTCCACTCCTATGGAACCCAACTCTGTCCTTCCATACATTCCCACTGCAGATGATCCCTTACTTGTCAACATCACGGTTATCGAAGTTACTTGGGAAACTTATCTATCTCACCCATACAAGACTTGACATCTCATACTCAGTTCATTGTCTGGCACAATATATGCATTCTCCCTTGAAATCTCATCGGAATGTGCCCTCAATGTACTGAGATATCTAAAAGGAGCTCCAGGAAAAGGTCTAAGATACAATTTCAGCAACTTTGAAAATCATCTTGAAGGATATAGTGATGCTGATTGGGCCAAATGCAAGAAAACCCGAAAATCTGTCACAGGGTATTGTGTTTTCTTTAATGATTGTCTAATCTCATGGAAAAGTAAAAAACAAAACACTCTTTCAAAATCTTTCACAGAAGCAGAGTATAGATCTATGTCTACTGCTGCCTGTGAAATCATTTGGATTCAAAAATCTTAAAGGATCTAAAAGTTGATATTAATCTCCTGTTAATCTTTTTGTGATAACAAATCGCTTTACAACTTGCTGTCAACCCTGTTTTCCATGAAAGATCAAAACACTTTGAAATTGATGTTCACTTCATCAGGGGAAAAAATTGCTAGAGGTGTTATAAGTGCTAAAAAGATTGGCTCTTCAAACCAAACTGTTGACATACTCACTAAAACCTCCCTATCTATCAGCATAAATTTTGTGTGAAAAATTGATATTGTTTGATATGTTTGCCCATCAGATTAAGGGGGAATGTTAAATTTTGGGGTATCAATCTGTGGCAAACATATCATTCTATCAATTGCTAATGGCTTTCAAGTTATGTTCATTGCAGAGATTCTACAGGGGTTAATCATGAACAAAGAATAAAAGGTTTAAAGTTCCAAGATGCTCGTTTTCACGAAGCTATAACCATTTCTGCTGATGAGTCATTTATAGCCGTTAGAGGGGTCTTTGTGTAAACTAATCTCCTATTTAATAAGTCCCTTAATCTAGGGTTACATACACTTGTGTGTGCAGTCATTGTTACACACTCTTCTCCTCTTTCTGATCATTTCATTGATCTTGTCTTGTCTTTGTACTTACATGATTATTGTCTCATTGACATTAATCTAACCTTGTAACATTTTGGATACTATTGTAAACTTAATCTAAGCTGACTATTGTGGCTTAGGTTTGAATAAAGGTTCTATTGTTCACCTTGTGTTGCTTATACTTTCGTACAGTACCATAGCGCTTGACCGGCGGCATCTGAAGTGTCGAGGCGCTATGGTGCCGCCATGGTACCGTAGTGGATTGACGCCATGCCTTGAGCCAAATGTGTGGTGTGTGTGAGTGTCGGTGTTGCCTATTTTTTTTATGGGGGGTTTCTGTTTTATTTGTGTTGTGTTGTTTTTGAGTTTTGTGTGTGTTTTGTTTAAAATTTTTATGTGTGTGGAGTGTGTGCACTGTCTGCCCAAGGTTGAAGATGACTAGTATTTTTGGTCTGTATATTTTTTGTCTATTCACAATAATTTTAGGTCGGAGGTGGTAATGATTTCATTTTTGTCCCAAAAGCTCACGGTAATCCGGTAACCCGATATGTTCAGTACAAGATTAAATTATGAAAGTTTCGTTATTGTACACTTGGAGTCTAATCAACACCATGTGTTTGGATATTATGATAGTTCACGGGTTCATATTGCATTCATATTTTTAGTGTTCACTGGTGTACGTGTTTTCATAGTTTAAATATAAGGTTTCAAACGTAATTTATATTTGTAACAAATGGGTAGTTTAATTTTATGTAGAAAGAAAGGAAATAAAGGATCATAATATAGGAGAGATCATGTCGGACATTTATGCGGGAATTATGGAGACTTTTGTTTGATAAAAGTTTGCCTAGACAAGGTTTCGATAGCCAAGAAGAATCACGGGTACGAAGAATCATGTTCATTGTGGCTTTAATTTGTCAGACTAGATCACATTAATTGTGGCTTTAATTTGTCTGACTAGATCACATTGCAATGTGATTCTATGACCCACAAGTAAGGCTATGCACAATGGTAGGTTGTGTTGTTTGGTCGGCCCATCGGTTGGGTTCGGTCAACCCACTGTGGAATCGGTTGGCGATCGGTCGAGCATAAAAAATAAGGCAAACTAATTCAGTGTGTCTACCGAATTTTTAAAAAACTTTACCACTTTTACAACATTATAAATCCAACCTCAAACACATTTCTAAACACACAATTCAAACAACTTCTCATTCCGACTTCCCCAAAATTCCTCGAATTTGAATTTCTCACCGGATCTACCGTTTGAATTAACCAGTGTAACACCACCACAAAATCGGGGTATTCTTTTTCGTGCACCTAGTTTTGAATATCAAACACGACTACCACAACCGAATCAAAATCAAAACGCATTTTATGTCAATCGTCCATATGTCCCACCGGGCCGTCCTAATATCAATTGTAACCAATCACCAAGCAGATCGTCATATCATTCTAACATGGATTTCTCGTAATTTTCCTAACCAAATCAATCGTTTTCACACTTTTTGGAGCACGGTTCGTACCACGGTTCTATTCGTCTTGAAGACGATGTTGAAGAGACGTCACCCGTCAAACCAAAGAAGGGTTCAAAACGGGCTATAAAGGAGAAGGGAAAGAATGTTGCAAACAAAAAGACCAAACTATGGACAAAGGAGGAAGAGGTCTCGCTTTGTAAAGCTTGGATACATGTGTCAAAAATTTTCGAGAGAGGGAACGCTATCAACCGGAATGGGATTTTGGAGGAGGTGATAGCGTACTTTGAACATGAAACTGGTTCACAAAGAACGTATGACTCGATCACGACCAAATGGAAGGGTAGGATTCGTTCTAGGGTTGGTTTCTTTTGTGCAATTATGGATAATATCAAGAAGAATCACGGAAGTGGTGAGAATGAGGAAGATGACTATGAAAAAGGTTTTAAAGAATACCGTGTGATTCACAAGCATGAGTTTATATTGAAAGGGTGTTGGAAAGTTTTGAGGAATCATTTTGCTTGGAAAACTGTTGAGATGCCTTCTTTCACCCCGAATAGTCACAATAAATCCAAGACTTCGGAAACCACCTCGGGGTCAACAAGAGGTCCTTTTAATCCCCAAGACGTGGATGATTCTGACGAGGACGAGACTCGAGAATCACGACCAAAAGGTCGTGACGCATCCAAAAAGAAAGCATCTGCCTCCTCTCGTGAGCCACCTAAATCATTTGTTAGTTCGATGGCCAAGAACTTTTTCAAGTTCAGGTCGTCATGTAAGGAACAAAATAACAATATGAAAGAGGAATACTTAAAATTGAAGCAAAAAGAGTTGGATCTGCAAGAGGCTACGGCAAGGCAAGCCGAGGAGTTCAAAAGGGAGAAACTTGAGATCCAACGTCAACAACTTGCATTGGCAGAACAATCAAACCGGACACAAGACTTAATTTTTTATAATACACCCCTTGACCGAAATATGCCCGCACGACAACTACAAGAACTTAAACAACTTAAGGCAACAATCAAGGCACGCCACAACTTAGATTATAAGTTTCAGTTTTTAATAAGTATTCTAATGTTTACGTTTTATTAGTTTAAGTTTTTAGTTATTGTTGTAATATTTAAATATTTTTATTAATGAAGTTTAATTTTGTCGTTAAAAATATTTGAATTTAAAAAAAAATAACTAGGTCACCAGTGTGGCAACTAGGTCGTCGTCAGGTATTCGGTGAGAGAAAGTTGACGTGCCACAAGTGACCCAGGTCACTACTATGCATAGCTTAATTCTACAATTGTATGAACTAAAGAGGATCTAGAATTCCCCACATGCTTAAGTTTTTTTTTGTTGCAATGGTTAATTTATATTAATCTCCAAATGTTTTACAACATAAAGATAGAAGAAACTCATTTGGACAACTTCTAAATCAAATTCAATACAACAAAATTACATTCCATCCAATATCTGATACTACTACATACATATCAGGCACCTCTATTCTTAGACAAACAAACGAGACAAATACATAGTAGCTTCACCATAGCTGCTTCCATTCATCAGAAACTGAATTCGACCATTAAAATGCACCATACCATATAGCTACATTTCCATTACTCATTTCCACCAAGATCACTCCTTCCCGCATGCTTAAGTTTTCTTATTGTCCAAGTAGTTTCATCAAATGGTCAGATACGTATAACTAGTTAGATTAATTCTGGGTATAAAAAATCATGATATGCTATTAAAAAGACAGCAATTGATATCCTGAACAAAAGAAACATGTCTTGTTTATAACTGACAATTTATTGTCGTACACGATGTATTATATGAGCTTGATATCCTGAACAAAACATCAACAAAAAGGGATCTATAAGGCTCATCACAGTGGCCTGGGAATTATCGGTTGGTCGACCAAGGTGACCGACTTTAAAGTCGGTCGAGGCCTTTGTGGAACATCAGTTGAACATCGGTCGAAGGAAACCAAAATACACAATCGGTCGAATTTATGATCGATATTCGCACACAAAACTATGTCCATTTGATTTTAAAGAAAAAAGAAAACATCGGTCATCGATTGTGGCAATTTGATAGTGTCTGGTCATCGGAGAGAGAAAACTGATGTGGCAGGCGATGACCCAAGTCACGACTGTGCATAGCCTAAACTTGGTTTTGAATGACTTGGACATTTTTGATACAAAAATGTCCTTGAACTTGAACATGCATGCTAGAGAAACCACTAACGTAGCACTTGATACACAAACAACTTTAATAAACTTGGTTTTGAATGACTTGGACATGTTTGATAATGAAAACCAATAAACACCAACAAACCCATTGTAAGAACTGAAAACTTTATTATATCCATATATGATAAAACAACACAATCAAAAGGTTCATAGTATAGGTGTAATGACGATGTTGACCGAACACACAAATCTTATACATTGAAAGATCACATCATATGGAAACCATCAACCACATTCATTTACTTCTCACATGAGGCTAGAGTGCACGTCAAAGAAAAATTATAGGTAGCTACTTGGCAACTAGCTTGTCATGAATTGTCATTCATGAGTTGATTAAGTTCTCCAAACTTAACTACATGATATATGGACATTGCATGTTTGTATAAGTATGTTTCATCTGTATAGTATAGGATAGTTTAGAAGATAGAAGTATATCTCTCAAAGTTTACATGCACCCTTTCTCTGATTCTTATCACCGTCAACCTGTACTTACGGTTCATATGTTATTTTCAAGTTTTGATCACTCAAGCAGTTCTGTTAGTTCATGAAAAAAATTAAATAGTAAGCCTTAGCGAAAACCACACCACACATGCTGAAAACCATATCTATTATTTTTTATTTTATTGTACGAGACACAAGCAAAAAACCCGTGTATCATTGTTGAAATAGGTGCTATCACTGGTTTGTTTTCTTGTTTAAAGGATAGGAAGTGTCTTGTTATATGTAAGCTTTACAGCCTATGTAACCGGCTGAGATATAGGATATCCTTTGTACTTAAACATTTTTTGGAGTAATACATTTGCCAGAGAAACCCTTTACCCAGAAAAAATAGGTGGTATCGGAATTTTTAACACGCTTGTGTTAAAAAAGGTATATATATGTGAAATCATCTATAAGTTTTATGATTGAGTACGTTCTTGATTAAAAATTTAGTGAATGTTGAATTTAAATGATGATGAACATATTAACTGTTGGATATTTTAGTGTAATTGGATTAACTTGTTTTGACCAATTTCATCATAATAATACATCATTTAGGTTTGGAGGTGCGGAGTGCACACCTACTTGAATTTATTATGATCTTATGGACGAAGCCCCTAAGGGACGGGGTCCGGGCAGCCCGGTAGCAGGGTCCAAGGCGGCGTACCTGTGGAATCTGATGTTATGAATCTGCCGAAGTTATGATTCTGCTGAAGTTATGATTCTGGCTGAAGTTATGTTCCTCGAAATTAATTTTTCGGAAATTGAGGGACAAAATTTGACAACTTTGAAACCCTAAAACTGCCTTTGGCAGTTATCTCGTATCATAGTTATATATGATTTATTTGGTCAGATTAAGCAATACGGTTCATAAAATCTCGATAAACACATACGAAAATTCTCATTCTCTGAATTGTATCCGATTGAATAATTTGGTAGAACCACCGAATTGATTCGATCTGAAAGTGTTCACACGCCTTTCAGAGATTTAAGTATATCCGATTGTGTTCGTTATTACTACATATCCCCTACAAAGATCGAATCAATTCGGTGACGAACCCTGATTCTGTGAAAGACATGAATAAGACGTTTGCAAAGTTGGAGAAGTTTTCTGGGCAGGATTTTCGTAGATGGCAAAAGAAGATGCATTTTTATCTCACGAATTTGAAAGTGGTGTATGTTCTGAGTACCCCATGCCCTGAGGCTGTTAAGAATGAAACCCTGGAACAGACTCGTAATCGCTCAAAGTGGGAGAACGCATACTACATATGTCGTGGTCATATTCTTAACGGTATGTCTGATTCCTTGTTTGATATTTATCAAAACGTAGAGTCTGCAAAAGAATTATGGGAAACCCTAGAAGCCAAATATATGGCAGAAGATGCGTCTAGTAAGAAATTCCTTGTTGGTAATTTTAATAACTATAAAATGGTAGACACTAGGCCTGTCATGGAACAGTACCACGAATTGCAAAGGATATTAGGACAGTTTGCACAATATGATATGAAAATGGATGAATCAATTTCTGTCTCTAGTATCATAGATAAACTGCCTCCCTCTTGGAAAGATTTTAAAAACAATCTGAAACATAAGAAAGAGGAATTGAATCTGGTTGAACTTGGAAGTCATTTCCAAATTGAACAATCCATACGTGATATGGAAAAGGGTTCTGTTGGTGGTACTAAAACCATGGCTGGTTCTTCTGTGAACATGGTGGAGGAGGGTGAATCCTCTAAGGCTGGTAAAGGGAAACGAAAGTGGCAAAGCAATAACAACAAAGGTTTTGATAAGAAACCAAAAGTAACCTGTTGGAAGTGTGGGAAACCTGGACACTTTAAGAAAGATTGCAGGTCTAAAAAGGGTGGAGGTAATGGGAAAAACGAGGCTGGTTCTAGTGGATCCAAGGATCCCGGAAAGCAATCACGTTCGTTTTTGGTACCTACTGATCATTCTGTTGAAAATTGTTATGTATCAATAATTTCTGAAACATTCTATATGCAGGATGATGACTTATCATGGTGGGTGGATTCAAGAGCAACATGTCATGTGTGCAAAAATCTTCAATGGTTCAAGGACTTTAAGCCAATTGAAGATGGATCTTTATTAAAAATGGGCAATGTTGCAATCGAACCGATTAAAGGACTAGGGTCTGTTAATCTAGTCTTTACTCGGAAACTCTTTACTTTTTAATAATGTTGTGTATGTACCTGGAATTCGTAAGAATTTAGTATCTGGTATTGTATTAAATAATTGTGGCTACAAGCAAGTCTTGGAAAGTGACAAGTATATCTTGTCAAGACATGGAACCTTTATTGGCTTTGGATATTTGAATGGCATGTTTAAATTAAATTTGGATGTTTCGTTTATTAATAATTCTGTTTGCATGGCTTCTACTAGCTCTAGCAATAATTGTGGTAAATCTGAATTATGGCATGCTAGACTAGGACACGTACATTACAAGAGAATGATAGACATGTCAAAAATGAGTCTAATACCTACTTTTGAATTGAATGGTGAAAAGTGTAAAAATTGTATGTTGACTAAGATAAATAGACAACCTTTCGCCAAAAATGTCATTGGAGATACTAAGGTATTAGAACTTGTACACAGTGACTTGTGTGATTTTCATTCAACTCCATCACTTGGTAATAAAAAGTATGTAGTTACTTTTATTGATGATGCTACTAGATACTGCTATGTTTACTTGTGTCATACAAAAGATGAAGCTCTTGATAAGTTTAAAATTTATAAAGAGGAAGTAGAGTTTTATCATGGTGTGAAGATTAAAACACTTCGCACTGATAGGGGAGGTGAGTATTATGATCCAGTATATTTTCAATCTTCTGGTATAATACATCGCACCAATCCATATACACCTCAACAAAATGGTATATCTGAAAGAAAGAATAGGACATTAAAAGAAATGGTTAATTCCATGTTATGCTATTTCGCCTAAGTGATGGATTTTGGGGTGAGGCTATGTTGATGACCTGTTATTTATTAAATAGAGTTCCTAATAAAAGGAACAAGATAACCCTTTATGAACTTTGGTATAAAAAGGCACCAAAACGAGTTATCTCGAGTTTGGGGATGTAGAGCTGTGGTAAGATTGATTGATCCTAAAATAAATAATATAGGTCAAAGAGGTATAGATTGTGTATTCACTGGCTATCTTGAGAATTCTAAGTGCTATAGGTTCTATGTCATAGAACCTAATGATTATGTATCCGTGCACTCTGTTATTGAGTCACGAGATGCTGATTTTGGCAATGAGGATAGGTTTACATCTTTACCTAAACCTGCAGACATGATTGCAAGTACTAGTAACTTTGGTGCATCGACCAAGATGTTTCTCCTCCTGAGCCTTCTGAGCCTAGGAGGAGTGTAAGAGCAAGGAAAACTAAATCTTTTGGTGGCGATTTCCAACTATATTTGGTCGAAGGATCAAGGAATGAAATTCAATTTCAATATCAATATTGTTTCAATGTTGATGAAGATCCTAGGACCTAGAGTGAAGCTATGGCTTCAAGAGATGCTGCATTTTGGAAAGAGGCAATCCAAGATGAGATTGATTCTATAATGCATAATAATACTTGGAAACCTTCTAATTTACCACCTGGTTGTAAACCATTGAATAGTAAATGGATCTTCAAAAGGAAGATGAAGGTGGATGGAAGCATAGACAAGTATAAAGCCAGATTGGTTATCCAAGGCTTTAGACAAAAAGAAGGTATTGATTTCTTCGATACTTATGCTCCTGTTGCTAGGATTACCACCATTAGATTATTGTTAGCACTTGCGGCTATACATAATCTTGTAATTCAACAAATGGATGTTAAAGCAGCCTTTCTGAATGGTGAATTGGATGAAGAGATTTACATAAAACAACCAGAAGGTTTTGTCATGCCTGGTAATGAAAATAAGGTTTGTAAATTGGTTAAATCTCTTTATGGTTTGAAACAAGCTCCTAAGCAGTGGCATCAGAAATTTGATGATGTTATCTTGTCTAATGGTTTTGCATTAAACCAAGCCGACAAGTGTGTATACAGAAGTTTAATGCTTCGGTAAAGGAGTAATCATTTGCTTGTATGTTGATGACATGTTGATCTTTGGTACTGACCAAGATCAAGTTGATGCAACTAAGGAATTCTTGTCCTCTAAATTTGAGATGAAGGACATGGGGAGGCTGATGTGATTCTTGGCATTAAGATCATACGTGGAGAACATGGCATTACTATCTCTCAATCACATTATATTGAGAAGATGTTGGATAAATTTAATCTAAAAGATTGTTCTCCAATAGGTACTCCTATGGATCCCACAACAAAACTTGTGCCTAATAAAGGTGTTGCTGTGAATCAACTTGAATATTCAAGGGCTATTGGATCTCTCATGTATGCCATGATTAGTACTAGACCTGATATAGCCTTTGTTGTTGGAAAGTTGAGTAGATATACTCACAATCCAGGTTTAATCCATTGGCGAGCAATTAATCGAGTATTTATGTACTTGAAAGGAACAATGGATTATGGTTTATCTTATACTGGATTTCCTTCTGTTCTTGAAGGTTATTCAGATGCAAGTTGGATTTCCAATACTGAAGATCATTCTTCCACAACTGGTTGGGTATACCTACTTGGAGGTGGTGCCATTTTTTGGGCATCTAAGAAGCAAACTTGCATAACTGATTCAACAATGGAATCTGAGTTTGTGGCATTAGCCGCACTGTAAAGAAGCTGAATGGCTAAGGAACTTAATTTATGAAATTCCATTGTGGCCTAAACCGATATCATCCATTTCTATCAGATGTGATAGTCAAGCTACTTTGGCTAAGGCATACAGTCAAGTATATAATGGTAAGTCTAGACACTTAGGTGTTAGACATAGCATGATACGTGATCTTATCACGAATGGTGTGATATCTGTGGTGTTTGTGAAAACACAACACAATTTAGCCGATCATTTAACCAAAGGGTTGAATAGAGATCTCGTGAAAAATCCGGCTATAGGGATGGGATTAAAGTCCACCGAAATCTCGATATCAAGATACCCAATTCCCACCTAGTATGACGCTAGGTGCTGAATTCAATGTGGAAGGCTTAATATTTAGAGATTGGAACACATTAGAAGATTCATCCCAAGGTATGTGTTCAGACCTACAAGTTAGAGAGGTTGAATGAATATATTCTTAATAGCTCTTTTGACAAATTGCGTTGTAGGTGCAAGACTAAAAGAGTTACCTATATGAGCATGAAGTTTAGCCGCTTCAAGAAGCTGGGACTTGGCTTTGACATGCTTATGAAGGATAAGGACATAGGCTAGTAAAACATGTGTCAAGATAGAACTACTATGTATGTAAACTTTTGTGTACATTATCTTCGGGTATTCATATTGAATTCCCGGGTTCAATCCTAAGCGACACCCGGTATTGAATATTTGGAATGTAATGTACTAATGTGAAATTCAATCGTCACAACATTTCATTTATGCAAAAGTTTGATTGTTTGAGATTACTTGTTTTAGTTAATCAAGGATTGCACTAAAATAGGGGAGGAATGTTGGATATTTTAGTGTAATTGGATTAACTTGTTTTGACCAATTTCATCATAATAATACATCATTTAGGTTTGGAGGTGCGGAGTGCACACCTACTTGAATTTATTATTATGATGAAATTGGTCAAAACAAGTTAATCCAATTACACTAAAATATCCAACATTCCTCCCCTATTTTAGTGCAATCCTTGATTAACTAAAAACAAGTAATCTCAAACAATCAAACTTTTGCATAAATGAAATGTCGTGACGATTGAATTTCACATTAGTACAAAGATCGAATCAATTAAGATGACGAACCCTGATTCTGTGAAAGACATGAATAAGACGTTTGCAAAGTTGGAGAAGTTTTCTGGGCAGGATTTTCGTAGATGGCAAAAGAAGATGCATTTTTATCTCACGAATTTGAAAGTGGTGTATGTTCTGAGTACCCCATGCCTCGAGGGCATTGAGAATGAAACCCGAAATGACTCGTAATCGCTCAAAGTGGGAGAACGCAGACTACATATGTCGTGGTCATATTCTTAACGGTATGTCTGATTCCTTGTTTGATATTTATCAAAACGTAGAGTCTGCAAAAGAATTATGGGATACCCTTGAAGCCAAATATATGGCGAAGATCGTCTAGTAAGAAATTCCTTGTTGGTAATTTTAATAACTATAAAATGGTAGACACTAGGCCTGTCATGGAACAAGCACCACGAATTGCAAAGGATATTAGGACAGTTTGCACAATATGATATGAAAATGGATGAATCAATTTATGTCTCTAGTATCATAGATAAACTGCCTCCCTCTTGGAAAGATTTTAAAACAATCGAAACATAAGAAAGAGGAATTGAACCTGGTTGAACTTGGAAGTCATTTCCAAATTGAACAATCCATAATGTGATATGAAAAGGGTTACGTTGGTGGTACTAAAACCATGGTGGTTCTTCCGTGAACATGGTGGAGGAGGGTGAATCCTCTAAGGTCGGTAAAGGGAAACGAAAGTGGCAAAGCAATAACAACAAAGGTTTTGATAAGAAACCAAAAGTAACCTGTTGGAAGTGTGGGAAACCTGGACACTTTAAGAAAGATTGCGTGTCTAAAAGGGTGGAGGTAATGGGAAAAACGAGGCTGGTTCAAGTGGATCCAAGGATCCCGGAAAGCAATCAGTTCGTTTTGGTACCCTCTGATCATTCTCTGTTGAAAATTGTTATGTATCAATAATTTCAAACATTCTATATGCGGATGATGACTTATCATGGTGGGTGGATTCAGGAGCAACATGTCATGTGTGCAAAAATCTTCAATGGTTCAAGGACTTTAAGCCAATTGAAGATGGATCTTTATTAAAGATGGGCAATGTTGCAACTGAACCGATTAAAGGACTAGGGTCTGTTAATCTAGTCTTTACTTCCGGAAACTCTTTACTTTTAAATAATGTTGTGTATGTACCTGGAATTCGTAAGAATTTAGTATCTGGTATTGTATTAAATAATTGTGGCTACAAGCAAGTCTTGGAAAGTGACAAGTATATCTTGTCAAGACATGGAACCTTTATTGGCTTTGGATATTTGAATGACATGTTTAAATTAAATTTGGATGTTTCGCTTTATTAATAATTGTTTGCATGGCTTCTACTAGCTCTAGCAATAATTGTGGTAAATTCAATTATGGCATGCTAGACTAGGACACGTACATTACAAGAGAATGATAGACATGTCAAAAATGAGTCTAATACATGCTTTTGAATTGAATGGTGAAAAGTGTAAAACTTGTATGTTGACTAAGATAACTAGACAACCTTTCGCCAAAAATGTCATTAGAGATACTAAGGTATTATGATGAAGTAGAGCTTTATAAGTTTAAAATCTCAGATAAACACATACAGAAAATTCTCATTCTCTGAATTGTATCCGATTGAATAATTTGGTAGAACCACCGAATTGATTCGATCTGAAAGTGTTCACACGCCTTTCAGAGATTTAAGTATATCCGATTGTGTTCGTTATTACTACATATCCCCTACATTAACATTGAAAGTTCTACGGTGGATCCTAAGTTGATTGAATTTGTTATTATCATGCACAAAACATACGTGTGTATAACTATTCTAGCATTGAGTACAATGTTGTAAGTGTTAAGTGAACACTGGCCTGTTAAAAGTTTTGTGCAAAAATGTAAATTTGTTTTCTAGATTAATTAGGGGCATTTAGAAAATAAAATCTCAAATTACTACTACGTTGTTTTATATACTTTGGGGTTGCAACTAAAATGCCTTCCTTTCTCTACACTTTCCTCTAAACTAAGTAATGTTTAATGTGTTCTAAATGCGCATTCTCATAATACCGTTTCAAATTGTCTTCCGAATGAATACTCTACACTAAAAAAATAAGCTATTACTAGATATTCATACGTTAGCGCTACTTTTGCTACACATTAATACATATAACTTTTATCTCAGTATAAATTAACAAAAAAATCAGCATTAATATTAACGTGATTGGGCTATGCTATGTACTACTCTATGATTTTCCTGGTAAACAAATACAGTATATTAACATAAGTTTTACCCACCAACCAAATTTATATCTCATTAGTTCTTTGTCCTAACTTTGTGTAGTTTTAAAACAAGATACAACCATATCAAAGGAAACGAGTTACATCAAACACTTTTCACTTGTGTCACACACACATACAAAACTAAACTTTCTAGTTGCTATAAAATCTCCCACACATTAACATCAACACCAACCTCAGCCCTTGTTGCTACAAAACACGCACGAGTCACAACCAAAGAAAAACGCTCACTCTCTCCTTTTCTTCACACCCTCAGACTTCTTCTTCATTAACATCAACACACTTTTTAATTTTATAAATGGATACCGTTTTTAGTTTATAAATGTTTGCGTTTTAATTTTCAAACGATATTTCGGTCATTTCAAACGATTTTTTTATTTTGTAGAATTGTACGTCTTTGGCCCTTGTGGTTTAAGAGTGTTTTAAAAGTTTTTTAAATGTATCGAACTTCAACATTTTTTATAAAATCGTACGTACGTTAAAAGCATATCGATATTTGACTCGTTTTGTTCGTAATCCAGAGCTCTTCGCCACGGTATACTTTTTATTAGCGAATTCGCTAGATATTTGATGATTAAAGTTTGTTATATTAAAAAGTTGTAAATATTAAAAGGTTCAAGGGTGAGTTTTGCACATTTTTATATTTTTTTTAATAAATGCTTGTCTTAATATTAACTAGTGAAGATGTCACTGCTAAGAGGCAGCGAAATTGATGATGTGGCAATTTTTTTTTTTTTTTTTTTGAGTTTGCGTTAATTATGTGCCCCATGTTGAATGAATTCGCTGTGAGTAGGATGTTACTTTAGATTACTTTTAATGTGGACCAAACACGTGTTAATTTTTTACTTCTCTGCTAATAAGCAGCGATCAACTTAGACAAATTAGTAATGTCAAAAAAAGTGGTCCTCTGCAAGAAAACCACTTCTCTGCAGGGTCATTCAGGAAATTTTCGCATAAGTTATTACTCATATGGCAATGACAGGAAATATCACAAGAAAGGAGTCTCTAGGAAAGTGTTTGGTAAACAGCAAGATATGTATAAATATGTGACGCTCAAATTGAAAAAATGTTAAGAAAGGGCCAAAAGATACACAAATAGCCTTTTGGTAACATGAAACCAAGTAAACACAAAATTACAATTGGCGTAACTTGTCTACCTAACAATAAAATAATGAAATATTTGTGCAATTTTTATCTACTAATCAAACAACTAGACATTAAGGGCCCGTTTGGTTTGTAGACGGTTTTAGGATTTAGATTTGGATTAGGATTTGAATTTGGATTGGGATTTGGATTTGGATTTGTTGTTGGAGAGAGAAAATATGTAATTTTATTTATATAATATTGTGTTTAAATATTAGGATATTTATTTTATTTATATAAAACTTTAATTAAATATTAAAATAATAAGAGGGCCTATTAATATATATTTGTGTGGACACAAATGAATATACAAGACAAATATATGAGAAAAAAAATAAAAAATGACAAAAGAAAACAATGTCAGACGAAAGTAGGCATGGGAGCCTGGAATTCACTATGCCCTTAAATGTGGTATTGAGTCCAATTTTTAAACCCCAACTATCCAACCAAACAAATTATAAACGTCAAATCTAATATAAACCCACTCCAAAGTAGGCAACCAAACGTACCCTAAATTTACCCAATAAAAAATCCAAACATATGTTGGATTCTCGAAGAAAAATGTGAAACCACACATAACTACTTCTTACACTGCTACAAATCATGTGATTAATAAAGCCAAACTGTCGCTAAACAAGTTGCAATCCTGCCTTTATCAACATTTAGGTATGTATTATAAGGTTGATGATATTTTGTCTTGAATTCATTAACCGCAAACATCACTGGCACATCAGCTTTTTGACTTTAGCACCAACATCAACATATTGTAACAAGTTAATTTGCTTAACCACCCACACTAAACAAAAATATACCCCACAATATACTACACACAAACAACATCCACGTTGATCACCAAAGAAGAACGTTCTCACTTTTTGGGGATAACGCGTGGAGAGGGGCTTTTTGACAAGCACCATTACGTCAAGCATTGTTAGTGTAGATTTATTATTGTTTGTTTATTATTGGATACCTTTTTAAGCAAAAGAGGTTAAGAGTTTGAGGTACAGACTGATGGATAATTAAGTATAACAACCCGTGTTTTTCTAGGTCAATATTATTTAGTAAACTCAAATTATTTATTTTAAATTTTACATGAGAACATTTTACGTATGAATTTTAGTTAATTAAACGTAAACCAAGAAACACCCTCTTGTGCACTATGACTTTAGACTAAATTATAGTCTACTTATTTCTAGTACATGGCCACTATCACAGTTCACATTTATTTCTATTACGTTTGCATTTTTACTTACATACATTAATTAATTGGGTTTATGCCGTACAATAGATGTGTACTTTACGAAATGTACCGTTTTGGTACGTGAACTAAAACCCGTTCCATTTTATGTTTTGTACCATTTTGCACGGTTAAACTTGTCTTACCGAAACCATAATCACTATTGCCACGCAGCACGCCACCGTCATTTCCGGTGAACAAAATAAGTTAAATAATAGGGTTTTCGCTAAATAGCTACGATTTTTCAAATGTACCGTTTTGGTACGTGTATAAGTTTTGTCCGTTTTATACGTTTTGGATCCGTTTTCTTTCATTTTCTTACGTTTACCCGTTTATACGTTTTGTTCGTTTTATCGCTTTTGTCCCTTCTTATACATTTTTCTTACGATTTCAAACGTTTTACCCCATTTTATACGTTTTCTTATGTTATTACCCGTTTTCATCCGTTTTACGTTGTTTTTTTCGTTTTCGGCGTTTATTTACGTTTTATGTTGTTCATTTTTACATTTTCGTCCATTTTTACGATTCGAGTTTTTTCGTTCTTGTGTCTTGTTTATGTTTTCATCCGCTTTTACGTTAAAAAATGCAAAACTCAAAAAAGGGACAAAACGTAAAGATCGGACGAAAACCTAAAATAACACACAAAAAAACAAAAAAAATGAAGAAACCATGAAAACTTTAAAACAAAGTAAAACAAAACGGGA
Source organism: Chrysanthemum makinoi (assembly GCA_910596185.1). Classification (NCBI taxonomy): domain Eukaryota; kingdom Viridiplantae; phylum Streptophyta; class Magnoliopsida; order Asterales; family Asteraceae; genus Chrysanthemum; species Chrysanthemum makinoi. The sequence goes on along the minus strand of OU343222.1, from coordinate 327,827,719 downwards.
TGAAACGTAAAAACACGAAAATGGAAAAAAACTAATAAATTGTAAAAAAAGTAAACCAAAAAATGATGAAAACGTGAATCTAAACGGACAAAAACGAAAAAATGGAAAACCAAAAAAGGACAAAATAAAGAAAGCACGAAAACATAAAATGACAAAATTTTTAAAAAATGGATGAAACGAAAAAAAAACGTAAAGAAATAGATGAAAACGAAAAAATGGAAAACGTAAAAAAAAACAGACAAAACGACCAGGACGGAGATGCAATTTGGGACAAACAAGAAGGACGATCTATGTAATTTACTCAAAAAATATGCCACATAGTCATTTTTGCCGATTTTATACATTCCCAACCTTGTAAACATGCAAGCAAAATGGTACAAAACATAAAAGTACGCAACATAAAATGGAACGGATTTTAGTTCACGTACCAAAACGGTACATTTCGTAAAGTACACGTCTATTGTACTGCCTAAACCCTAATTAATTCAATAAATGCTTTTAAGGATTTGTATGCATGCACAAGATACTTGATGTTCCTAATAATTATTTTTAACATATTCTAACACTTAATGTATTTCTTTAATTTTCCCTCCACTTTTTGTATTTCTTTTATTTTATAAACTTAATTATATATAATTAACTTTAACTATATATTACTACACAATACCTAATTTAAACACCCAATACACACACAAAATACATTTTATAATTTTTTTACACATTCTCTTCTTATTTATTTAATATAAGCCACCCCAATGTCCATCCTAGTGCTTATTACAATTTCTTAACCATACTTCTTTTTCCAACTTTTGACCATGACTAAATAAGACACCAAATAAGACCTTAACCACTTGGTTAATAATCAATTCAAGGGGACATCACCCCCTTCCCTTTCCTTGCTTTTTCGTCCAAAAGCCCCAAACCAAAGGATACACCCTTTGATTTTTTTTATTAGGTAGCTTATTAAAATAATGAGAATGCCATGCTTGGTCTTTGATGAAATGAGTGTGCCAATTCATAATTTTTACACAAAGAAAAACTCACTCACTTGTTTTCTCTCTTCACCTAATCGGCCAAGACAAGGAACCAAGAAGAAATTTGGGTTTTTGATTAATCAAGTGCTTATTAGTGCTTATTTGGGTGTATTAATTAGTAAACAAGGGTTTTGGAGTATGGATTTGTGCACATTTGTATTCTCGTCCATCATATACTCTTACTAATCTCAAGTAAGTCACAAAAATACTTTCAAGATTTCTACACAACTTATTTATACATTATTAAGTTTACAAGTGCTTATATCCAATTATTACATACACATATATCACCCTTTGTACATGTTTGTAGTTTTCATAATCACAACAAGTTAGTAACTATTTAACAAGGATATAATCTTGATTTTATCATATACATATAAATTACAAACTACACTTGATTAATTAGTAGAAACTAAGTTTACACAATAAAACTAGTAAGTAGTTGATAAATAATTTAACTTGTTATTTATTAATGTTTAGATGTCTTGGGCTTTTTACTATGTTGGATATATTGTTATATCACTATTTTAATTGTTGAAGAATTGGTGGAAGAGTTTGGAATTGATTTGGTGTTGTTGTTAAGCGGATTTTCGGTTTTAGAAACTAGAAATAACTCGGTTTTGACACTTTTACATAAGGGTTGTTTCGTTTGGTTTATATAGAAAAATCCGGTGGTTTTTAGCAAGGTTTCAAAAATCGTGAATCGGTAGTCGGGCGGTCGACCCTCCTATAGCTTGTAATCGGTCTAGGCGGGATTAATTGGTGAATAATCGAATTGGCATTTCCGGCAAGTTTTGGGTATTTATGGCGAGATTTTGGTATTCCCGACAAGACTTTCCTTGAAAAACATCTTGTAATAGATATAAACAACAAATATAAGTGATAAAAACTTGTTCACAACAACTTTTGGGTATTTCACGTGAGATTTGCAAGTTTCCAGCAAGTTTGACCACCGTTGACAATCATTGACCGTTGTTGACCACCATTGACCGTTGTTGACCGATTTGTTTGACCCAGTTACATAAATCAGCAAGGTTGGTGGCCCAGTAGCGCCTAAACGGTGATTAATCGGCCTTGTAGGCCTTGTTTTGCAACACTGGTTTTTAGTAAGGTTAGACAAAAGAAATAGAAAATAGACTTTATAACGAAAACGTGGTCGCTTAAACGGATGAAAATGGACTTAAAATGAGTAAGTTACGTTAGATTGAAGTTAGACAACAAAAACTTATAAAAAAAAAAAAAAAAAACTTACTGTTAGGAATTTTCACAAAGTAAAACCGGACCCTAAATGGTAAATCCATTAGCCGAGACACTAAAAATGAACTAGTATATCTAAATACGTTCGCGAGAATATATATAACTTAGTAAACGGAGTTAAAACGAGAGAGTTATGACTTGTTGAAGTTTTTGTCGGGAAATATTATTTTGACGGCTTTTACTTCCTTATAGAAATCTGGTAGAAATATTAAAAATGGTTTTTGGACACTTTAGAGTAAGAATTAGCCAAAATGACCTAAATGAAAGTTGTATCATTTTATATATACTTATTACTCGAGTCCGAAACTTTTTTCAAAATACTTAATAACGTAATCACTATGACTTATGAACGAGTTACCTAAAGTACATAACATGGTAAATAGTAGGAAACATTGACGAAATTAAATTTCATACACCAAACCTTATTGCAAACATGTACAGTGATATAATAATTTATAAAATTGCATACACGACATTATTGTCGAACCTTAGACATATTTACTATTTAGGTTGCAGTTAAAGCTTTTCGTACCTCGATTTCTGTGCACATTATTCCGTGTTGTATTACTTAGCTTGAGGTGAGTTTCATATCCCTGTTTTCACTTATTTACATTATTTTTAAATTCTCATGGTGAGAATACATTCCTTGTTTTAACATATGGACACAAGTACTTTAACGATTATAAACCTATTACCAAATGAATCGGCTAAACCAATAATTGAACTGGCCGAATGAACCGGCTAAACCAAATGTATCAGTAAACCAGTATCCGTTCATGACCGAATGCACGGTCAAATAAATATTAAATCTTGTGATCTACACTGTTCTTACATACATTTACCTATAAACTCACCAACATATTTGTTGACGTTTTTAGCCTGTATATTCTCAGGTGCTTTGTTTTGGCATGGATCATTATTCTTGGAGTCTCATATCGTAGTCTTTCTCTTACATCTTGTGTTCTTATACTATGATGTAACGCCTTCAGATTACATTTTCGTGAATTTGAGGGTGTTATAAATTGGTACCAAACCTAGGGTTATAGAGGACTAGGTTGCATTTAGTACCTAGACTATAACTATTATATACATTGGGACTTTCCTTATTACCTTACACACTTTCGCAGCATTTCACGCACTAAGTCACAAAACTGTCATATATACTCGTACATTTTAATTGCCCTTAAAAATTTTCCAATACATTTGGATTGATACATATGGTCTCTAAAACATTTCAAAACATACATAACATCGTTTTACATGACATTAAAACCCATTACAGTCTACCGATTCCCCCGATTACCTTATAAACACTCGTCTCATACTTTAAAACATTTATGTTGCTTTGTAACCCGTCACATATATGCCGATTAATTTAAACATTATCTTAAAGCATCACCTTATAACATGCTGCCTTAGAGAACCTACTCTTAGGACACGTCGTTACTACGTCTCACTCTTCTTTTCTTATTTTGAAGAAAATGCCACCAAGGAGACGGGCAATGAGTGCAGCTGCTATCGAACAACTCATTTGTGGCTGAGGCACTTGTTGCTGCTATGGAAGCAAACAGACCAAGCTGTTAGTTTTATGGATATAAATTAGTAGACGTGAGTTATGATCGAACTCGAGACTACAGGATTGCACACTTTACGTATGAGAATTTAAAGTTAATAATTAAATATAAAACGTTATATTTATTTATTGATTAAACGAAATAACTAACGGACGTTAAGTAATTAATGTAATAGATTAACGGGCGTTAATGTTTATTGGAAAAGGACTAGATTGCAAAGTTTGGAAGTTTCCGGAATCCCTTGGGGATACCCTTAACCGATCGGCCAAAGGAAAAAGGAAACAAAGACCAACTTGTTCACCAAGTTTGCTTGGGTATATATACAAGGCTAGGGGTCTTATTTTTGCATCTCTTGTATTCATTAGCTAAACCCTAAAATTGTTTTTGTGTGTGTTTTCAAGCTACAAACCGATCGGCAACCCTATAGGGGATCGATCATCACTTTTCCATTAAACAAAGTTATTTGTTTTATCAAAACTAGCATTACTTTAATTGGTTTAATGCGTGTGTACAAGAACGTAGTAATAACACACTATTGTTATTATTCTTGGATTGAATTACAAAACGGTAAGGGGTAATTCACATAATCCTAATTAAATCAAATTAGGGTTCATCCGTTGCTAGTTTGTGGATTTGATTCTTGTTCGGCTAGAATAAAGAAAAGATGCACGATATTCTTTTATGTTAATTAATTGTTCATTAATAAATCCTATACGCCTTCCATGATTACTTTGATGTTTTGTGGTTATTTATTTGAATGTCATGTTATCTAATTCCAACAGTGGCATCACGAGTCATTGGTTTTTAATGAGTAATTAATTACATAAACGCGTAATAAAACAAATACTTGTATGTTGTTTGATATGTTATCTAGGGTTTATGTTTATTTTTTTTGTGGGTCGATTTTTTTTTAATTGGGGCGTTCCCCATATTTTTTTAATGTCGACACATATAAAATTTTTAGGGTTTTGAAAATTGTTTGCTAACCTTATTAAAACCTAGAATTAATATGTTAGTTACGTAATTAATTCGTGAATAATTTGTTATGTGTCATGGAATTTTTATATGCGATCTTGTGACTTATTTGTATAATTGTTATGATATCCATGATTATACATGCATGTTAGTCATGGATAAGTTGCTTTGATAATTGTTTAATTGTTGAGACATATTTAATTACGATAAATCTTGAATTGGGGAAGACTCCAATTATGTAGATTAATGAATCAATTATGTGCAATTTGGTATATTATTAATTATGGGTTTACGCAATCGATTCGTCGATGTATGTGGCTCACTCTCAATTGAGAGAGTGATAACGCTCAGATTGTGCATGTTTCTAGTAGCGTTATATGTGCTTTTATATATGTTATTTGGTTATATTTACGTGATTATAGTGCTTAAACGCATCAAAAGATGTGTGTCTAGTGTTTATAACCAAGTGCACTGAAACGGAAGGAAAGTAAAGAAATGTTCAGCAAATAGTAGATTCCCGTTTCAATGAAGCCTAAATCAGTATCTCAAGGACCTTTGAAGACCATAGTGATTGAAGAACCAAGTTCTACAAGATAAAGAAAGAGAAGATCAAGTTTCCGTAGTGGAAATCCCGGATCGGTTGCAAGTGCAATCGGATCGGTTGGAATATGACCAGAAACGCCAAATGCCATCACCAACCGTTCGGTCGCCACCAAGAACCGAAGCGGTTGGCCCTTAGAAGACCAACCGGATCGGTTGGTCATATAACCGATCCGGTTGGAGAAGCTGCATCTGCCAAATCTTCATCACTAAGTTTCCCTTTGCATCCAAATGATTCTAGGTCCTTCTCTTGGTGTATTCTAATCCCTTCCTTACTCCTTGGAGGCCAAGTTCAGCAATTAATACCCTAGGCTTTGGAATTAGTATAAATAGAGGCCATTTGTGAGCATATGAGACATACACTTCAAATACAAATCTCTCTACTCATCAAACAAAGATTTAAGCTCTCAAAATCGTCCTTAGAAGTCCTAGAAAGTTTGGAGTTCCAGAAGTTCCACATTTGGAGGCCAAATCACAAAGAAGTCTACCCCAATACTTTGGGAATCATTACTTCACCATTTGTAATCTTATTCCAAGCATTGTAAGACTTTTAATCATGTTTTCTAATGTTCAAAGTTCTGAGTTTATGTTCATGTTTGCTATGAGTGGCTAGTTTCTTTATACACTTGCTTAATTGATGTTGATTATCATATGATTAGTTAGTGATTGTGTTAACATGTTTTAATTCAATTTCAAGTTGATTCTAAGATCCAATTGTGCTAAAGTTTCAGAGTGACATTTGTTAATCAAGTTTGACTAGTTGATAGTAATCGTTAAGGTCGAAAGAACTTATTGTTATTCAACTAGTCATAATCATTTTGTCTATGGATGATTGTTTTTACCCATTATTCTTGATTATACAAAGGAACTAAGGTGTGGTTGTAATAGAAACGCTTTTTGATTATCAAATTGGATTGGTTGGAAACATCTAAAAGGTCGTAAGATTAGTTGTTGAGAATCAATTATAGCCTTTTGTCTATGATCGGTTACCTTTTGTATTGACCATTTCTTAAGCAATTTGATGAAACAAGTGGATGTTTTTGTGTTTAAGTTTATGTATGTAGACTTATGAAACTTGAATTGATCTTGAATTGATTGGTTAAATGTAATGCTTGTTTTTATGAATTAAAATCTTGATGAAGGCTTAACTTGTAAGAACAATAGATTAGTCTTCCAACTAATTATCATAACCAACATGTTAAGAGGTTAACACAATCACATTAATCTATGATATGAAATGAGTTTAAGCAAGTGTAGTTTTTAATCATCTGAATTTCATTATATCTATTTGCTTCGTTATATGTTTTGGATAGACTCTGTTGATTCAAACTTGTGTTTAGATTCACTCAAATCCATGCGAACGATCCCGACTTGCCTTCATAATCATGCTATAACGGACGAGTATACTTGCTCTCGTATGTGTTATTGGTAATATTGGTAATTCACCTTTTATAAATTTAAAACTTGTACACACGTATCACATCAAGTTTTTGGCTACTTAGGATTTGATTGTGTTTCGAAGTTTTTAATTTCCCTCCGATTCAACCAAAATTTTTCTCTCGAAACCTTAATCGGATCCGGTTGTCCTTCAACCAATTGGTTACTATTTTACCCATAACCAATCATTGGTCTAACCGATCGTCGCGATCCAAACCGATCCGTTACCCTAATATGTCCCGAAAACTGTTTGTTGTTTGTCCGTGTGTTTAGATATTTCCGGATTCTCTAGGACATTGTATGAACACTCGAAGCGTGAGGAATAGAACCAATTACACTTACCAACCCGAACGTTTGATTCGAAGAAGAAGAAGAAGAACACTGTTGGAAACACTCCTAAACTATAATCAAATGTTAGTAATTAATATGTAATAGTTAGCTTAATTATGGCCTTTATGTTTGTTATTAGCCTCAAGCTTGTGTAGAAGGCCCATGTCCATTAAGGAAAGGATGGGAACTAGGAGTGTTGCCCTAGCTTCCCTCCTATAAATACATTGTAATAACCCTCACTTGAGGGTTGGTTGTTCATTTTATTCACTCTCTTTACACTTGATTTGCTCCAAACCGTCAAGTTTATCACACAAGCTAACCACTTGTGAATGGTCAACCGTAATAAACTTCAAACAGCTTAGAAACAATGCAATTAAGATCCGGAGAGTATAGTGTTTCCGCAGTTCGTTAAGTCCCACTGAGGATTAATGGTGTTTAACACTTCGGATGTCGAATAATCACTAAGGATAGTGATCGTAAGGATTGTGAATGATAATTACACTCTTGATTGATTGGAATGGTATTTGGATACGAAATTGATAAACACAACAATCAGATTAAAGAAACGTAAATACGTACGTTTATTAAACTACGTAAACGTATAAAACAAAACGTGAGTTTAAAGAAATAAAAGACCTACAAATATGAAAATGATATTTTTACAACCCTAATAATAAAAGAAAATTATTAGAAAATTAAAAATTATTAACTATTTATGTAATTATTATTAATTAAAAACTATTTTAAACTATTTAATAATACTCTAAAATATAATAAAATATGAAATAAAACTAGAAAAATGAAATTATGATTTAGAAAAATCTAAAATATTATAAAACTTATTTTAAAACTGAAAATATATTTATGACACATTTTATATATTTATTATTAATTAATTGCTATTTATTAATTATTAAAAATACACTTAAATACAAGAAAATATAAAAATAACCTGGAAAATTGAAATTTTAACTTAGAAAAATCTAAAATATTATAAAACTAATTTTAAAACTGAAAAGATATTTTTTATGTTTTTTATTTATTTATTATTAATTATTTAATACTTTTAACTATTTTTAATTCTAATAAATACTAAACAAGATGAGAAAATTCAGAAACTTTTTCTAAAAATATCCTATGGTGACAGAAAACTAAGAAAATTATAAAAACAGAATTTGCTTAAAAATAAGCTCAAAAGAAAAATTAAAAAGCTAATTTCTATTAAATAAACGCTATCACTATTTTAAAAATGATTTTTTGTGGTTTTATTTTGAAAACTATTTAACTACTGATATTAAGTAACTTTAATGAAAACAAAATTTTACAACTTAAAAATAAGCTATTTAGAAGCTAAAATCTCAACGGTGAACTTATAAGCTTATTGAGAGGATTTTAAGCTTAAATAAGGTACCGGTTGAAAACAAAAGTATAATAAGCTACAAACAAGCTAAATGAACTCAAATGAAGCTAAAAGATACAAATAAGCACACTAATAAGCTATATTAAGCAAATAAGCACTATGACTAAGCTAGAAAACCAAACAGATTCTGTGGAGATTTTCTAAGCAAGATTAAGCTAATGAAATAAGCTAAAAAGCTCAAAACAAAGACTGAGTCAACAAGCTGGGTTGGTGAGCTATCCAAAAAGTCAAAGTTCAATGCCTGGGGCCCACTATTAAGCTCTAAACAAGCTTGTGAAAGTAGCTTGTGAGCACTGAGTACTTTAGTTCAAACAGAAATGGGACAAACTATAAGCTATAAGCGACCTATCAAACAAGCTACAAAATAGAAAATAAGTTTGGAATAGCTAGACGAGCTAGGTTAGCTACACAAAAAGCCAAAATTCACAAGTTGGGGTTCAATGATTAGCTTTTTATGAGCTTGTGAAAATGGATATAAAAGGCAGTACAGAGGCACATTTTTAAAATAGTACTCAAAAGAAGCTAAAAATTAAGCAGTGTAATAAGCTATCTAGAAAATATGAAAAATACTAGGATAAAGCTGAACAACTATATTTTAATATTCCAAAAGCTTAAAACTTGAAAGCTAATGTTAAGTCCTACAAAAATTAATCTATTTTATTCAAAACCGACCAAATAGAAATTTTGACTTTTTATCTTGAACTAAAAGTTGACTAATATGAACTTTAAATCAATACTACTCACTGATTATGTTATATTAAGCTATAATAAGATCAAGTTAAGCTAGGTTAACAAGTTTTAAACTACTATGATGAGTTTTACCTTTTAAATCTTAATAGTTATGAAATTAAGTGAGATTAAGAGTGATTTTGACTATTTAACAATTAAGGACTGGATTTTATGCTTGTACTGAGTTATTAAGAACTAGTGTGACACAGAACAACCAAGAACAAAGGCTCTAACAAACTCTAACACAGTTAACCAAGTGAAACCAAACACCCCTTAACAAGACTATTTTGAAACTTTTCAAGACAATACACAGATTAAGACCATGAAATTGATTTCAGACTTTATAATATCATATAATGGGACTAAATGAGCATTAAACAACAACAATAACAACATAAAACTTAGGATTAACAATTATGCTAATATGACTGTTAAAATAAAGTTTTTAGCAACTACAATTAAAAGAACAAGCAAACTTTTTTATTGTTTAATTCTACTTAAATACAACTCATAAACATAGAAGCATAATAATTTAAGCTAATAGGTAGCTTTAATAGTGAAAAGCTAAAATTGAGCAAAAGGCTTACAAGATGATTCCAAGTGAAAAATGAGAACTGAGGCACACAAACACAACCTAAAGCTTCCCAATAAGCACTAAACCCAAAGGCAATCCTTTATTAACCCTGCTCCAGCTTTGATCACCATCTTCATGGATTTTTTTATTTTTTCACTAATTTATTTGTATTTTTGGTATTTTTTACTTTCCTATCTTGAACGAGTTTTAAAGTATCTAATAGCTTTTAAAAGCTATCTAGGAGCTTATGTGGGCTTATCAGTCCAAGACAACAACTAATAACAACATTTAGCTAATATTAGATTTTTGACATGAAAATTGCATAAGCTGAGAATGAATCTTGAAACTTGAAATTGATTGCTTAAAAAGTTGTACAATACACTGCTAATACTTAAACAAAGACTTGAAAGATTAAAATTACACCGAAATTGATATTTTACTAAAACGACATACATTAAGAAAAATTATTCTAGATAGTTCACTCCTCTGCTTCTCCTCTATCTTTATAGCATTTTGAGACTCCCCATATGCCTCTGAATATTTCCCATCAACAATCTTGACCATTGGATGAGTCAAAGCAATCTAAACCTTCAAATTCACTTTTGGCCAAAAAGTAGTACTAGTGGATTAGAAGCGGTTTTCTTCAATTAAGAATTCTTGGAAGATTGTAGAGGTGGAGGGGACAAAATGAGAAGTAGATATAGAGCTAGGAGTGATTTTCTTACAAGAAAAAACGGGGATGTAAGGTGAGGTGAAGTGTTTGATGGTGGGGAAGCATTAAATGCTTGGTGGCTGGTATAGGAGGAGGGGGATGAGCTGGAGAGTAGTATGGGTGAGGTGGAAAGATGGTGAGGTGGTGGTGAAACCAATGGTTTTGGTTTTACGTTGAGGTGAGGAGATGTAAAGTGCTCCACGGTATTTGGTGGGTTTGACTTTATTTGACCGAATGATATTAATAAGTGGGGGTTCACAATTGGGGGCTCACTGGTTTGTAATGAGGGTTCTTTTGGGTTTTGGCTGGGTTAATAATACAAAAAGAGGTCCATTTGGTTTTGATTATAACAAGGACCATTCATGTAATTTCTCGATTTTTGAGGGGCCAAAACTGCCAATATTCCAAAGTTATTCCAAGGACCAATTATGCCATTTATGAATATTACAAGGACCATATTTGATTATTTTCCATTTTTAAATATCCAAGGACTATTTTTTGACAATTTTCAAACTTGAGGGACCAAAGCTGCCAATTATGCAAACTTGATATGTTTTTCATCTGATTTTGATATTTTTGCATTTAAAACACATAAAACACTTATTTGTGATATTTTTATCATTTTGATATATTTCTGAGTGTTTTCAGATGTTTTTGCAGTTTAAATGGAACAAAAATGATGAGTATATAGACACTCATCAACACTCTACGCCTAAACCGTATTATTAAGTTCATGTGTGTGTGTGTTTAACGTGTTCAACCGCCTCTATCTCTTTCTATTAAGCTTGTGTTGTAAAACTAGTGACCTAACAGTGGTATCAATCGCCTAACTAGTTGGGTGAATCGTTGTTTCTTGAAGTGGGTTTTTGGTCCTACGCGTAGAACAACGTTTGATACTTTGGTTCGCTTAAAAACTCGTTTTTTACACTTTTTAATCCAAGATTCTTGTACTTTCAACGTTTTAAGGTGTTAAAATACTTGTTTCTGGCAAAAAGTTTCAAACTTTATGCGTGGATATGTGTTTTTAAGCTAGTTTTTGTTCGAAGGGTTCGTTCTACGCATAACTGTTTTAGGAGTTTTGGTTCATCAAGTTTCACACTTTTGTGTTATTTTGGTGATATTGAAGTTATCTCATCACAAAAATCTGGTTTAGAAACATCTTTGGGCATAATCATTTTTACGAGTAAGATTACGCGTATCAAAACCCTAATCTTACGCGTAACTTTATCCGTGGTTTGATCTTCATTTTCGTGGTTTACTCCGTGTTTTCTTGCTTGGAGAAGCCTGAAAATACGTCGACTTTGGATATCTTTTGCACTGTGATAGTGTAAAAGATCACTTGGGATAAAACCCTAAAATTACGCATAATCATAAAGCTTACGCGTAGAAAATCCTACGCATAAGATTTATCTTACGCATAAGCCTAGTATTACGCATAAGGTAATCCTAAGCCTAAGTTTCTCGCCTAACTTTGTGTCTACGCATAACTTTAGTGTCTTTTCCCTACTTACGCCGTAAGCTAAATCCGCGTAACTCTTGATTGTTACGCGTAACTTTGGTGTTTTTACGCATAAGTGCTACTTGGATTATTGTGATTTCTACGCCTAAGGACACTTCATCAACTAAGGTTCATTCGACTACAAAGATCCATTTTTATAACACAAGTTTATCAACATGTCTCAACCACCATACTCTAGCTATTTCCCTTACACTTATACTCAACGTCAACAACAATTAAGTCCACAACACCAACAATGGAATCAACAACAAGCAGTTTATCAACAACAATTTAATCAATAACATACTCCACAACTTGGTGCAATTCCACCACCTCAAATGGTTCAAACACCACCAAGTCTTCAAGTTCAACCCTACACAAATAAATTCAATCAACATCCATCAAGGAACACTATGAAGGAACCCACTTGGTTTGCAAAGATGTGTGAAGCTTTAAGCAGCCAACAATCAATTCATGAGGCTGGATCACTTGATAGACCTCCAATGCTCACTCCAGGAAACTATGATCAATGGGTGCTTAGGTTCTTTAGGTTTTGTGATCTGAAGAAGCCACATGGAAAGTTCTTAAAGAAGGTTATCTTGGAAGGTCCATTTCAGATGCCTAATGTCATTGTACCCGGAGATCCAAATGCTAATCCACCAAGAGATGAACAAGCGAACATTGCTACATTTGAGACTTGAATCCTCAAGAACTTCTACACTATGAAGGCGATGAGCTTGCAATGCAATATATCCTCTTAGGATTACTTAACCCAATTCTTCGAAGTGTTGATGCTCGGACAAAGAAAATGTGGGAACATATTCATCTACTTATGGAAGGATCTGCACTCAATCAAGAAGATATGGAATCCAAAATTTACTTGGCTTATGAACACTTCATGATTGAACTTGGAGAGACACTAGAGTCTTATCATCATCGTTTTTTAGACATCATCAATGATTTGGATAAACACAACATCATCATGCCAAGAATCGCAGTGAATACTAAGTTCACGAGTAGTCTTGGTCTGAATGGGAGAAGTATGTCATTTTTCTCCGTCCAGCGAAGAACATGCATCATTCTACCTACGGATTGTTGTACGATTACTTGAAGCCTCATGAAAAGGAAGTTGATAGGGAAAGGATTCTCCGTGCTCAAATTGCTTCAACGACAAATCCGAAAAATCAACAACTTGCCTTGTATGCTCAACAGAATTCTCCTTCTCAACCAGCAACTCAACCAACTGCTACAATCACACCATATGATCCTTCACTGCAACAACCTCAACAAAATCAATTGGTTCCATACAACAACAACAATGCTCAAGCACATGTTAGTGAAGCTAGTGAGGATTCTGATCCGTTCGAAGCATTGCAACAAGGATTTGTTATGATTGCTAATGCTTTTAGCCGTTATACCAACAAATCCAACAATCGTATTCGTTCCTCATCTAACACAACGAATCAAGCTGTTGTGAACAATGGACGAGTTGAAGTTTAGAATCGTGGTTATGTGGAGTCAGGATGGCGGTGGTCAAGGGTTTAATGCTGCGGGTAGGAATACCAACAGAGCTCAAGTGGTGGAACAGGAAATGCTCAAAATGGGTTGAATGGTCTTCGATGCTACAACTGCAATGAGAAGGGACACTGGCTAATGCATGCCCAAAGCCGAGGACTAGGGGCAGTGCTTATCACAAAGAGGCTCTTCTTTTAGCTCTTAAGGATGAAGGCGGTGGAACTCTCACGACAAAGAACGAGCTTTATGGCAAATCGACTGGATGATGATATGGAGGACTTGCGTGCCAATGCAATTTGTTATGTTGATGGCTAATATGCAAGAGTTACACATGAGTGACCACGGGCCAGTGTATGACACCGATGGCTTGTCTTAGGTACCCGAACAAACCATATTTATCTCGATCTAATATCTCCGCCAACATCGAATCCGCAAGGCTCAGAATGTTCAAAATGAGTCATCCACATCTCATTCCGACGATTTTCAATTAGACCCCGTAGTTACATTTGACGATCAAGATGACCTTATGGTTTCCATTGATAATCAAATTGACTCCGTGGTTATACTTGAGGATCTAAATAATGATCATGTTGTGACTCACGTTGAACACGCCGAACTTTTGCCTAATCCAGATCTTGCTTTGTTACTTAAAGACCAGCAATCCAAAATTGAAGTATGTTGTGCATTAAATCAGGACTTGAAAAGTAAAAATGCACTGTTAACCAAGCATTTTGAATGTTTAAAAATGCAACTCAACTTTTTCAAAACTCAAAACAACCGTGAAAAAGGTTTTGAAGCAGCCTTTGCTAAATCTCATCAAAATGAAAAATATTTAGAGAGACAGATGCGTGATCTAGCCGCTTCGAAGAATGCTTTGTTGTCTGAAATAGAACAACTCAAACATGAACATAAAAAGCAAATTAACGCTCTCACCTTGGAAAATCAAAAAGCTAAGGCCGAGTTGTTAACTTGTCAAAAACAGTTCTCTGCATACAAAAAGCATTCAACGAAACGAATAGAAGATCATCTTGAAGAAATTCATCGACTTGCAAAACAAACTTAAAGAGTTTAAAAGCATTGTTTACAAACATGGTGAATCAGTAACATTTATTGAAAAGTTTACTTTAAAACCCAATCCAAATGGATATGGACTAAATCTTCTTGATTACAAACCTAAGCTTTCACCTAAAAAGCATTCAAACCAAATCACAAGTTTCCTAGTGCGAGAATATAAAATTGATAATCTTGTTATGAGTGTTGTTGAATATCATCGTCAAGAGGAATTAGATGCAGAAGGCGAGAGTCGATCAAAATTAGAAAATGTTGTTTACAACAAACCTTTTAATTATTAAAAGCGGTCACTTTCGTCACACCAACGGATTCTTCTAACACACCAAGGATTATCATAAAAGCGTCTGAGTATTCTAATGTTAATCCCCAACCGAGTTATGCACAAACTTATGGTCCTTTACCTTCCATCGGTGAAGTAAATTCAAAACACGAAAATCGCAAAATTCTTAGATATTTTGACCTTTTCATAGGTGACCTCAAAACTTTACAACATGAGATAGAATATCATTCTGAAATCAAAGTTCAACATTTTCAATCGCCTCGGGCGCGAGAACAAAGAGACATTTTTCAGAAAAATCTTTTACCAAATGTTAAAAATTTGAAAAGTTGTGCATTAGCTTGGGAAAGGGATTTTCATAAGGAACTTGGATTGATGAAGGTCGTTTTGAGAAAAGCGAAACATCTATTTCTAATACTAAACGTAAAAAGAAAATGTTGAGAAAAGATGTTGATCGAATCTTGGAAGATCTTATATGTCTTTGATGTCCATAATGTTGTGTTATTGAATTCTTTGTCATATGCATTTGATTATACCTCTGCCGATATTGTTGATAATGGTGTAATGTTGAGAATTCGATAATGTGCATCAAATCGAGTCCTTTAAAGTTGAAAATGAGCGATTGATTAACGAACTTTCAAATGCAAAGCGCCGTCTTAATGGTGTCAAAAAGATTGTCACAAAATCAACTTGCTTTGATCAACCGTTGCAATCAAATCGTTTAATCCAAAATTTGAGCAACGGATGATCAAAAGCGTGTCTTTGAAATGTCAAATCTCAAAATATGAACAAGAACTTGTAAAAGTTAAACAGGAATATGGTGTCATATTTGATTTACTTAAAAGACTCGTGATGAAGCATCAAATGAACTTGATCATTATCTTGCACACACTAAAGAAGTTATGCATTTTTCGGAAATCTTCGTTACGAAAATCAAGATTTGATTCACACTATCTTTAAGTTAAGAGAAATGTTAGGAAAGTATGAACAACTTCCGCCTACCGTGATTAAGAGAATAGCATCAGTAACACTTAGTAATCGTGAACCTAGAATCCCTACTACCAAATCACAAGTTGCTAGCGTGCTTCCTTCTCAAAGCAGGAATAGTTCGTCTTTTCCAAAGCGTCCGCACTTCACGACCTAGGAGCACTCAATCGAAGAATAGGAAGTTGCGACCAAAGATTAATAAGGAATGCTAAAGTAGAAGAACACCCTAGGACTATGAATAAGACTCACGTTGTTTCCACTATAGATATTAAGGCGTCGGCAAATGTAATAGAAATAGTGATGAAGCGAATGCTAAACCTTTAAGTACTTTTGATATTGATCGATGCACCTTGTGTTATTTGTCGTAAAAGTATGAATTCTGATTGTCATGATAAATGTGTTGCTAAAGCTATCATCTCTAGTTTAAGGAATCCTAAGAATCGGAATACCTCTAGGCCCACTAATCTTTCTAAGTCAGTGCTTGGTAGACCGCCATCTTTAGATTCTAAGCAAACATGCTTGTCCTGTAGCTCCGGTTTACCTCCTAGAATGTAGTACCACCTAGTGCATTCACTAAGACTAAAGCAAAGAGTAGTTATAGATGGCCGAAATGGATATATAACACACTAGGATTTAAATGGATACCTAAAGCTATTGTTGTTTGTATGTCTACTATAAGCTGCTTCGAACCCTCTAACATTTCGGGTTCCACATCTACTTCTATTCCATCGTATTAGTGTAATGTCACGGTGATCTGATCATTCTCTGATTGTTGATAGCGGATGTTCCGACACATGACGGCGCCTTAAAGCTGTTATCAAACTTTATTGCAAAGTTCATTGGCACCGCCGTTCGAATGATCACTTCAGCAGCTATCATGGGCTACGGAGACTATATCAATGGGAACATCGAAATTAGCATAGTTTACTATGTGGAAGGCCTCGGTCACAATCTGCTTTCGATGAGGTCAGTTTTTGATGGAGATTTGGAGGTTGCTTTCGGGAGAAAACTTGTTTCATTAAGTGATCTACAAGGAAAGCGACCTTATGCGCTCAGCGTAATTCTAGTCTCTACACTATCTCTATGCAAGACATGGTTGCTTCATCTCCCATCTGCTTACTTTCAAAGGCAACATCAACAAAATCACGGCTATGGCACCGTCGTCTCTCACATCTAAACTTTCAAACCATCACCAACCTTGCTCGACACAAACTAGTTGAAGGACTCCCACGATTCCGGTATTCAAAAGATCACCTTTGCTCGGCTTGTGAACAAGGGAAAAGCACTCGTGCTCATTTTCCTTCAAAGGTGGAACACGACTCTCAGCATGTGCTTCATCTTCTTCACATGGATTTGTGTGGCCCGTTCGCGTGCAAGCGATCAATGGCAAGCGCTACATCTTAGTAATTGTTGATGACTATTCACGCTGGACTTGGGTCTACTTTCTTGAAGCAAAGACAAGCTCCACGGATGATCATCACCTTTCTCACGAAAATACAAGTTCGACTCGAAACACCGTCGGACAAATCGAAGCGGATAAAGGCTGAATTTGTTAACAAAACTCTTCGTGAATTTTATGAGAAAGTGGGAATTGATCGGACATCTATTGCACGTACACGAACAAAAGCGGAGTTGTTGAAAGACGAAACCGATCGTTAGTGGAAGCTGCAAGAACAATGTTAATCAATGCTAAACTTCAGATTACTTTTAGGCTGTATCTCGCATGCTATACTCAAAACCGCTCTATGATTACAAAACGCCACAACAAAACACCTTTCGAGCTTGTCCACAACCAAAAACCGAATCTCAAACACTTTCATGTATTTGGATCTCTTTGCTATCCGAATAATGATCGTGATGACTTTGGAAAGCTCAAAGCCAAAGTTGACATTGGAGTCTTTATTGGATATTGTGATATTCTAAAGGTTTCGAATCCGGAATCGTCGAACAAAGGAGGTTATGGAAACGATTCATGCTCATTTTGATGAACTCACGAAATGGCTTACGAGTATAACAACTTAGAACCGGTCACAACCGCTTAAAATTTCCTCAACCCCATCATCACCGAACAAAGCCCCGACTCACTTTCGTCAACAAATGGAAAGGTTATTTGCTCCTCTTGGTGGCGATATTGATGAGCGTGCTCGGGTGTATCCATTGTTTCCATTTGCTCAACCCGATAATATTCCTATACGATACACACGCTACAACAACTACGGTTGAAGAAGCACCACCAGTTGACTCCAACACAACAGTTGAACAAACCGCTTTTAACAATGATGAACCGGTGATGATATTACGAATGAAGTACCCCCACCTGCAAATTTTGATTCAAATGCGTTCTTTAACCCGTTTGCTAATGAGATCGCCGCACTGATGTCGGAATCTTCAAAAGCCATTTGAATCCTCAGAATCTGCACAATGTATACCAACATCAACCTTCTACACATAGATGGACAAAAGACCATCCTCTGGAAAATATTATTGGCAACCCGAATCAACCCGTCGTTACGAGACAACGTCTTCACATAGATGGTGAACATTGCATTTATGCACTCACCGTCTGCCAATCGAACCTAAAACATCAAAGGCGCAATGACAAAAGACACCCGGATTGAATCCATGCAAGAAGAACTCAACCAATTCAAACGTCTTGAAGTATGGGAGCTGGTTGAAAGACCAACAGGGGTCTACGTCATTGGTCTAAAATGGATTTGGAAAACAAATTGGATCTTTGAAGGCGTAATCGAAACAAGTCACGTCTAGTTGCTAAGGGTTATCGTCGGGAAGAGGTATAGACTTTGAAGAATCTTTTGCTCCGGTTGCTCGTCTTGATTGGGATATTTCTCGCGTTCGCGGCTCATATGAATATGACGGTCTATCAGATGGATGTCAAAGCTGCGTTTCTCAATGGACAACTCAAAGAAACGGTTTATGTCACCAACGGATGGATTTGTTGATCCGAGTTTCGAACCACGTCTACAAAGCGAACAAAGCTCAGTATGGTCTCAAACAAGCTCCTCGGGCATGGTGCGATAAGCTATCATCTTTCCTCATTGCCAATAATTTCACCAAAGGTTCGGTTGACCCAACTCTTTTTATACAATATCACGGGGCACATATCTTAATTGTTCAAATTTACGTGGATGACATCATTTTTGGGTCTACACATAAAAAGTACTCAATCGCTTTTGCAAAACTAATGAAGAAAAATTTTGAAATGTCCATGATGGGTGAACTTACGTTCTTTCTAGGATTGCAAGTTCATCAATCACCCCGTGGTATTTTCTTGAGTCAGTCCAAATATGCCCTTGAATTGTTAAACAAGTTTGGAATGAATACCTGTGACACTTATGCCACACCAATGGCTCATACCAAGAAGCTAGACGCTGATTTACATGGGAAATTAGTGGACCCTACAAAATACCGTAGTATTATTGGGTCTCTCATGTATCTAACAGCTAGCAGGGCACGATATTGTCTTTGTCGTTTATCTATGCTCCGTTATCGGTCAAGACCAAGCTGAAACCCACCTCTCACGAGGCTAAAAGAATCCTCCGATACATCAAGGGAACCATTAACTTGGGGATCTTGGTATCCGAAGGATTACGGTTTTGAACTAATCGCTTTTGGATCCGATCCGCGCGGGATGTTTAGATTCACGAAAAGTACTTGGAGCACTACAATTTCTTGGTGATAAGCGGTGTCTTGGCAATCGAAGCGGGGATTGTACATCCTTGTCATCAACGGCAGAATATGTAGCCATGTCAGCGTGTTGTGCTCAAGTCATTCGGATGAGAACACAACTCAAAGACTATGGTTACGTATTTGACAGAATCCCGATTGCGACAATCGGAGTGCCATTGCGATCTGCAACTTCGGTTCGGCAAAGATTGAAATCAAAGCACATCGATCTTAGCTATCATTTCATCAAGGACCACGTGGAGCAGTGCAGTTGAATTATATTAGTGGAGTGAATACCAATTGGCGATCTTCTCACCAAAGCCTTGCCTCCCGCTAGGTTTAATGAGTTGGTCCAACGGATTGGTATGAGGTGTTTGACTCAAGAGGAATTGGATGACCTCCTAAAACAGTCTTAAAAACCTGTCAAACACCAAAATCTCTTTTGTAAATAATTTTTCAAAAACAAAATACAAAAATATAAAATCTTATAAAACAACAAAAATATTCTTCTATCTATTTTTCTTTAAACATGTCAAGTAGATCTCTTCCGTCAACACTCAAATCTTTAAAAATTCAGTATTTTTACGATCAAGTGTTGAGGGGGAGAAAATAAATACTTAACTGTTTCAAAATATCTGTGTACTTGCATGTTATCCTATCCCGGTTGTTTCTTTTATCAATGGTGGTAAAATTTCTGGTTTTATAACACTCCTCGGACTAAAATTTATAACCTTTCATTATTTCTTAAGTCGAGAGGGAGTGTCGTCAAGTTTCTTTCTTAAAAATCTTTGTTTGGTAACCAAAATGGAAGTTAAATGGCTTTGTATGTAAAAGGAAAAGGTGGAGGGACCAAAACTGCCAAAAGCTTAAAGTTACTTTTAATAAAAACACCCCACCTAATTTCTTCACTTCACATTTATTACTCTCAACTAAAAAATCCTACGCTTAAAATTCGTTCAAGAAATCCGTGTTTCAGATCTTCAATTTGTAAGTGTCTTTGTGTTCGTAACAAGATTACAAACAATGGTTTTAAATCGTTTTGAAAATTAACGGTTGGATCTTAAACTATGGATGATTTTGTGTTCTACGCGTATGCGTATGAACACATAATCATGTTTGGGTGTTTGTGGTTAGAAAGATAGTGTTATAATCTGTTTCTTACATCAATACACTCATTTTCATCACTTAAACGAACCCAGATACACGAATTGAGTGAATTTCAAAATTAGGGTTTATGCGTAATTTTGGGCGTTTTCAAATGTGAAGGTTTTTGGTCAAAAAGATTGTTGGGTGATGTTTTTATCATCTTGAATTAAAGATTTCCAGGCCCTATAACCACCCAGAAACACTAATTGGATAAACAATTGGAATTTAGGGTTTAATGTTCTTAGGTTTGGGTATTCTTTATTCACTGCGTTTTGGATGTTAAAACTTGGTTATTAGACTTTCACAACACCTAACACATACCAGAAAACGTTTGGTGCAATTCCTATGGCTAGAAATCATATGCGTAATTCTTAAAACTCTAGGGTTTTGACTTACGCGTATGACTTTCTACGCATAAACTATTTAACAAGCTTCCATGCCATAATCTGTTTTGAAATGAATATATGTGTTAAGATTGATGATATGATGATTTTATTTCAGGCTTGTTACGCTTAAAAAATAGAATCAAGGTCTTTGTTACTCTACGCATAAGGATCACCTTACGCGTAGAAAGTTATGCGTAAAGAAAATTTTACGCGTAATCGCGCGTAAGGTTCTACAATGGGACTACGCGTATCACGTGAAGGATATGCGTGCGAAGATGACTCTACGCATAAGGTTTACTCTACGAGTAAGCCTTACGCGTAAGGTTTTTATCGCACGCGTAAGCTTTCACGCATAAGGTCCCCTTTTTCCTGGCGTAAGTAAGGATCTACGCGCAAAGCTTTGCGTCTACACATACTTCTCTGTTTACGCGCAAGCCTTGATCAAACCTTCGTTTTGAATTGTTACGCGTGCAAACTTGTAAATAAATGAATCATAACGTCACGAATCCAATAATGTCACTAATAAACTTAAGCGTTTGATATGTTGTGAACTATAAGTGATAACATAAACTTTAAAACTTAAATTTAACTAACTCACAAACTTCACACGTCATTGGATTAATGGACTATTGGACAAACAAGTGACTTAGGACTCGTAACAATCATTAACACTATACATTCAATAACTAGACAATAAAACCTTCGTTGACTAACATTATGTCTTTCGATATGTTGGTTCTTTTGGCTAATGTTTTTTTAGATCACGACATGGTTTTCAAATGAATGTGGATGCACCTGAAGTTCTCACAATTGCCGATATCTTCCCTAATGGCTATCCGAGAAAGATTGGAAAGAACAACCTTAGGGTTGACTTTGAAACCCTCACATGCTCAGAATCTTCCTGTTTGATTGCTGTGGATGTTGTCAAGAATCATCCCTACCAAAACATGCTCTCACACTCGCTACAGGAGATTTACATTCAACAATTCTGGAATTCAATGCAAAGAATCAAAGGTCAAAGTGCAGTGACAGTGACGATCAATCACAAACAAGTCACCATCACTCATGCAGACTTACGAGCTGTTCTTCTCATTCCTGAAATTGAGTCAACCGACTTCTTTGCCACACCCTTGGAGGCGGTTATGCAATTCCTTGATATTGGCTATGATGAAGCCGGGAATTATTACTAAGCATTCTCATGTGGAGCTTAAGAACATTCCTCAACCGTGGAGAACCCTCTACATCATCATCACCAAATCGGTCTGCAGTGGTGGCGGTGGCTATGAGCATCCCAAGCTCATGGAGCTGCAAATATTTTGGTCATTAATCAACAAGAAGGACATCGAAATTGAAGCTCTGATATGGGATGACATGATGACATTTCACAAAAAGCTTGGCTTAAAGATTCCCTATGTCGATACACTAAAGCTGTTGATCAGAGCACTTGGACTTCATCCCGATATCCCCAAGAGGCTCAATGACCCGACAATCACGACATGTTGGTGAGCCTATCCTATCTGCCAGAATCAAGGAATCGTCAACAAAGAAACAGAGTGCGGTGTTACGATCACCTTACCTTGATGAAATCAAAAAGCTTGAAAGCATTAAAAGGTATCGGTGCAGCGTAAGAGAAGGCAAAGTTGGTCATCTAGATGAGAAGTCTTACGGAACACCCACACGGAGAACCATAAGAGGAAGTCAGAAGTCTTTGCAAGTAGAAAGTCAAAGGAAGTTTCCCAAAGGAATCCTCCTCGTAAAGGAGTGTTCCCGTTAAGGAAGTTGAACCTATTCCCAAATCGAACCACAAAGAAAGGCGGTGGGACGAAAGCTCTGAAGATACACAATCAGACGAGGAGGTCTTTTACTCTGAAACTGCAACCAACACTAATCCTTCAGTAGCAAAACCTCCCAGTCCCAGTCCTCCAACTGACCTAGGAAAAGGGAAGACTCCAGTTCTTGTACCTTATGAAGGAAGCTCAAGCTCAGATGAAGAGCAACTGGAAAAATCCTACAGGAAGAAGTTTAAAATCGTTAGACACCTTCAAAAAGCTAAAGAATTTGAACAAGATCAAATGTGTGGCCCCGGAGGGTCGAGTGGTGGTGTCCACTCTTCACCAATTCCTGATGCGGTTAATCAACCCGATAAGGGAACTGGTGCCACCACTCTTGAACAACAGCAAAAGCTTGCGGAGGATACTATTTTATATGAGTTTGAGGAACGGCGAAAAGTCCGAGAAAGATAAAGATGTTGATTATGATAAGTTATACGGATAGTCCTACGCGCCAAAGAAGGAAACTTACGAACCCCAAAGGACCCGGAATCTCCTCACATCTCATCATCATCGGATTCATCATCTCACTCTTCACCACCACCATCTAAAAGATCAACCAAATCAACATCGGTCGATGAAGAAGCCAACCCGATCTTGGATCTCTCAACTCATAAAAGAATTGTGAATCTTTGTCAAACAAGTCGAAAAGAAAGACATGCTCTACAAAAGTGAACTTTCTCAATGAACAAATCAAGATATCTACATGGCGAGAATGACAAGATGCAAGTTGAAAGGAAATCATCGTGAGGTACATGAAAAGGAACCTTCAAGGGGAAATGAACGAAATGATCGAAGGTTACACTAACAAGTACCTTCTTGACATTGTTCCTAAAGCTACACAGGAGATGTTTACCAAACAACTTTATCCGAATCTATTGCACTTGGCCAAGCAAACCATGAGATCAACACCAATGTATGTTAGCATCAACCCTGTTGATCCCAAAATCTTCTCGGATGCGAATTGGTTGACCGGCTAGTAGCTCAAATGTCAAAAGCGATCTGAACACTTGCTTCTCATAAAGCAAATTGTTGGAAGCATTCTTTGGAATACCAACTCAAATCGCATGCGAGAAAAGCCGAAGGCCTAAAGCGTCCTAGAGCGATGAAGATAGAGACAAGGATAAGGAGAAAGATTCTAAACGCCCAAAGAAGTCTGGTAAATCATCTTCTATGCAACCTCCTCCCCAACGGACTCCTGCTCAACAAAGGTCTCCTCCTCGTTCTTCTACAGATAAACCTCAGGATTCTTACAATTGCCACCCCAGACTCAGAAAACCGGTGATCACTTTGAGTATACGGGTGGTGACAATGAGGAAGTCCTTGAGCCCCTACAACAACCCACCTCTCCCAAACAAGTTCAGAAACCAGAATCCTCATCTAGGTCTAAAAAAAAGAAGAAGAAGGCGTCCATGGTTGACGTCGTATCATGGCTAGATGAAGATAAAACAGAGGAATTTGAATGGTTCTCTACTCTTGTTAATAACACTCCCTACCCAGCTGAAGGTCAAGATCTGGTAGACGGTAATACATTGGAGCATGCTAAGATTCTGCAAGAAAAGTTCCATGTGAAGAAGATGACGAAATTCGAGTTGAAGCGAATCAAGAATGAAGCATTTCAACTTCTAAAAGACACCTCGGAAAGTTCCATCGAGGATGAATATCACCTTGAGAACATTGCTCGAGCTATGTCTAACAACATGGATTGGCTCAACCCAGAAGCAAACATCGACTTCACCAAACGGGACAATCCTCCATATTACACCGACTGGTCAAAACCTCTACCAACTATTGGCCAACCGGATGACCAAGGATTCCATTCGATATTTCTTCAACAGAGACTTGGATTTTATTCTACATGGTGGCGATGGTTCAAGGAAATATGCTACATCCTTGACACTTCCATTCCCGGCAGACAATATACTCTAGCGCATAGCCATCGAGGAAAGAGCTAACCACTTGTTTTCCAACAATGTGGTAGAGTATGACCGTGATGCAATGTATGGGATTCACCATTGGCCGAACGCGAAGAATCTACTACGAAGGCGCCGGGTTGAAGTCTCAACATGCAGTGTTCAGTACTAAGAGTATTGTTGCCATCAAACACGTTGATCTTTCGTCCAAATGGGACTACACTTTTCTCAAGAATATTGTGGTCAAAAGGCAAGACGAAAGGGATTATGCATTCTCTAAAGCTAACTTTGAGAATTTGTCAATCAACGACATTGAAGACATGTACCTTGCCAAAGTACAGGGTCGCATGAGGCAATTTTCAACTGAAGTACAACGTGAATTCATCAAGTCACTACTCATCTTCATCAGACGCATAGTCATCAAAGAACGTGTAGAAGATCTCCGACTTGCAGTTGAATCATATCGGACCGTGTCAACTTCACTCCACCTCTTCGATCTTCCCGACATCAACCGGCTCTCACAATACACACTCATCGACAAACCTTTCGGCGTCGTTTACCGCAGTGAACTTCAAAGAAATTGCTTAATGGCGTGTAATGATCTTCACAAGTTTGGGGATCACACTTTGAAGATGGTTCGGGACGGATTGGCTTATAGGTTGAAGGATATACATCAAAATATTGGGTCTCCTAAAGATGGAATTCTGGATCGAAGGGATGTGAGGAGGATCATCGAATGATTGATGAAAGGTTGTTTCGGCGGGATCAGTTGGAAACGCATGGAAAGCTTTGTTGGTGGTCGACCCGGGATGAATATCACCGGCTATCAAGCCCGGTTCGCACTCTGGAAACATCACCGACTTCCGGTACCCCTTGAATTGCTTCTTTCAATATAAATTTGGATGTGTGATTTATTATGTCTATGGCTTGTGCACGCATTCAAGTGTACAACCCGTACTTGTAAAGAAAGGACCCGTGGTGCGCCGATTGCCACAATCCTTATTAAAGGAGCGAAAGCTTCTTACTTTTGAGTAAAACCTATCAAACCTTTCATTATTCAAGGTTTTGCTCAAAAGAACAAGTACTTCCCCTTATGATTTTCAAAACCTCAACCGTTTATATCACTTGTTGAGGGGGAGTATTTGAAACTTTGTTCACCAATATGTTCTTTGTGTCACTCTTCCCGCAACACTCGAAATGGTCATATTTATTCTCAAACTGTTCAAAAATAACATTTTTTATATGCCATTTTTGAGGGGGAGAAAATATGTGATAAGAAATATGTTAGTTAATTTCTCGTGTGAAAAGACTTAACCAACGAATTGACGATACTTAACCGTTAGTAACTCGAAAAGACTTGTCCGAGACGGGTAATAATTTCAAGCTAGTTCGCTAGTGATGTAAACGTGTCTCGCAAAGGACTTGTCCGAGTAGAATGTACCATTCAAGAAACTCTTGGTAGACATGAACTCTGGCGGGTTTGACAACCTTTCGAGGATTGTCTACACCTTCAAGGTAGTTATTAGAGCTAGTTGTCACCTAAAAGCTGACAATGTAACTCTTTAACTATGCAACGTAACCGTGTCTCGCGGGGATTGTCTATCATGAGTTGATCAATTCAAAATGTGCGCTTTTTCCTCATTGTGCATTTAACCGTTAAAACTCAAGCACATGTGGAGGGGAGTATTTATGCAAAATCTCATCTCAACAAATGGTTCAAAAATGTTTTCATTCATAAACACGTGCGAGAGATTTTTCAAGTAAATGGTTTTATGGCAACATAGGTTAGTCATGGAGTTATAAGGTGACTAAGGTTAGGAATAACCAACCTATGATCCGCCTTGAGCGGAGGGATCTACCCAAGGACACCACAAATAGTTAGAATTTAGAAGTCCTTAGGTATGATTGTAAAAAGGAGAAAATGAGAATCGGAGAAAGAAGGAGTTGAAGAATCAAAAAGAAATGCAAAGAAAAGGGTGAAAATAAATAGCCCTCCAGATTATTCAACTTAGAGGCGGAACAGGGTTCAATTCATATACTCTTGGTTGTCACTTGATGGCCTTGGTATTGAAGATTAAAAGTCGTCATGGACCCGGTGGCGCATGCACTAAACCTTCTTAGCCACTCAAGTTTCTCTCACTAGAAGCTTGTTTCATTCTCACTGGGAACCCTACATAATCTATCGGCTTTCTCTTAGAGATTGTTGGTATTGAAGAAGGAGACCCTCTCCCTAGTCTCTCCTCAGGAAAACCAAAACGCACTATTGAGTCTAGAGCCACGAGATTCATCAAAAGATCTCTTAGGAACACTTGACATTTCATCAATTGTTGATCACCAAATAAGATCATCAGTGGTTCATATTGAGTCCTTCCAGATCTTAGCAACGTCGAGAACATTTATGAGAGGTTCACAATTGTGATCCTCGGTGATTGAATGGAAACTCTGCCGGGTCAACATCAAACGACCGGCGGGTCACTTCGGTAACTCCCGTAGATTATGCGAGTGTGTCTCAAACGGTCTACGCGTGAGGTGATGCCGGTGTACCTGGCGACTCATCGAACTGTAGATGTACTTGGTACATCGCGTTATCTCACTTGTGGGACTCCGGTTCAGGAACGGCCTTTGTGAGAATTAGAGTTGTGTTTTCACACTATCTTGTTAACACTCTCGAAGTTCAAACTTGTAAGTGTCGGAATCCGCTTATTACTAACCGTTTTAATGTTTACTTCTTATGGAAGCTCGGGCGAAATGATCGTCAGATTCTTCTCATGCTCACACCAACATCATTACTAATAGAAGTTCTATCCAAAAGCAACACAACAAATCGAATGATTCTTCATCAAATCAAAGAATCTACAAAGTTAAAGACTTAAAGAACTTCATCAAGAGTCTTGAATTCCAAGCGTCAAAGAGCGTGTGAGCATGTTGAAGAATGACGTGGAGACACGGAGCGGCAAGAGAAGCAAACACGAGTGCACTTGATGCGCACTACAACATACTATCACTTTCATCACAAAGAACAATGATCAAAGAACAAAGTTAAAGATGACGTCAAAGCATAACCGTTTAAAGAAAACAATTTCTCTACTTGGAGATTGTTCGAATCGAGGCAATTCTTCTCACAAGAAAGAAGAATGTCAGAAGACGTCAAAGCTACTATTACATCAACGCCTTCACCGTTTTCATCACTAACACTTAGGGGGAGATTTTTGGAAACACTCCTAAACTATAATCAAGTGTTAGTAATTAATATGTAATAGTTAGCTTAATTATGGCCTTTATGTTTGTTATTAACCTCAAGCTTGTGTAGAAGGCCCATGAGCTTAGGCCCATGTCCATTAAGGAAAGGATGGGAACTAGGAGTGTTGCCCTAGCTTCCCTCCTATAAATACATTGTAATAACCCTCACTTGAGGGTTGGTTGTTCATTTTATTCACTCTCTTTACACTCTATGCCTAAACCGTATTATTATGTTCGTGTGTGTGTGTGTTTAACGTGTTCAACCGCCTCTATCTCTTTCTATTAAGCTTGTGTTGTAAAACTAGTGACCTAACAAACACTTTTCATACCATTGGAAAATCGTGTACGAAGAGTACTAAATCCACCATTTAATAACCTCGTAGAAGCCAAAGTTGTTTACAACCCTTTCACCAATTTACCTTTTCCCATGGCGGACGATCAACCCATGTGGGGAACCAACCGAGCCATAGCACCAACCCCC
Organism: Chrysanthemum makinoi; assembly: GCA_910596185.1. Lineage (NCBI taxonomy): Eukaryota > Viridiplantae > Streptophyta > Magnoliopsida > Asterales > Asteraceae > Chrysanthemum > Chrysanthemum makinoi. Next base: position 327,799,050 of record OU343222.1, on the reverse strand, counting down.
GGAAGTCCTATTGTTGCTGTCAAT
>OU343222.1:327738277-327798926 GCA_910596185.1 Chrysanthemum makinoi | reverse complement strand
TTGAATTTTGAAAGATTAGAGTGTTGCCGGTTGAAATAATACTTGCCATGTTGAAGAAAAATTAGATAGAAGAATATTTTTGTTGTTTTGACATGTTTTATATTTTTGTATTTTGTTTTTGAAAAATATTTACAAAAGAGAGGTTTTGGTGTTTGGCGAGGTTTTAAGACTGTTTTTAGGAGGTCATCCAATTCCTCTTGAGTCAAACACCTCATACCAATCCGGTGGACCAACTCATTAAACCTAGCGAGGGGCAAGGCTTTGGTGAGAAGATCATTGGTATTACGTACCCACAAAATATAATTCAACAGTACCTTGTTCCACGTGGTCCTTGATGAAATGATATCGAAGATCGATGTGCTTTGATTTCAGTCTTGGTGAGTTGCGGAGATGGCAATGGCACTCCGATTGTCGCAGATACATCGGGATTACGTCAAATACGTAACCATAGTCTTTGAGTTGTGTTCTCATCCAAATGACTTGAGCACAACACATTGACATGGCTACATATTACGCCGGTTGAGGACGGTGATGTACAATCCTGCTTCTTCGATTGCCATGACACCAGTTTTTCACCAAGAAATTGTAAAGCTCACGAAGTACTTTTCCGTGAGTCTAAGCATCTGCGTGGTCGGCGTCTGAAAAGCGATTAGTTCAAAACCATAATCCCGGATACGGATCCCCAAGTTAATGGTTCCCTTTATGTATCGGAGGATTCTTTTAGCCTCAGAGATGTGGGTTTCAGTTGGTCGCGGCCGATGCGAGAGCAAAGATATACGGCAAAGACAATATCGGTGCGCTGGTCGTTAGATACATGAGAGACCCAATAATACTACGGTATTTTGTAGGGTCCACCAATTTCCCATGTAAATCAGCGTCTAGCTTCTTGGTATGAGCCATTGGTGTGGCATAGGTGTCACTGGTTTTCATTCCAAATTTGTTTAACAATTCAAGGGCATATTTGGAGTGACTCAAGAAAATACCAGGGGTGATTGATGAACTTGTAGTCCTAGAAAGAACGTAAGTTCACCCATCATGGACATTTCAAAATTTTTCTTCATTAGTTTTGCAAAAGCGATTGAAAACTTTTATGTGTAGACCCAAAAATGATGTCATCCACGTAAATTTGAACAATTAAGATATGTGCCCGTGATATTGTATAAAAAGAGTTGGGTCAACCGAACCTTTGGTAAAGTTATTGGCAATGAGGAAAGATGATAGCTTATCGTACCATGCCTGAGGGGCTTGTTTGAGACCATCTGAGCTTTGTTGGTTTGTAGACATGATTAGGGAACTCCGGATCAACGAATCCATACGGTTGACATAAACCGTTTCTTTAAGTTGTCCATTGAGAAGCGGTTTTGACATCCATCCGAAAGACCGTCATATTCATATGAGCGCGAAATGCGGAAATCGAGCGACCTCAAGACGAGCAACCGGAGCAAAAGATTCTTCAAAGTCAATACCCTCTTCACGTGATAACCCTTAGCCACGGGCGTGACTTATTTCGATAACATTTCCTTCGGCATCCATTTGTTTTCCAAATCCATTTTAGACCAATGACGTAGACTCCTGTTGGTCTTTCAACCAGTTCCCATACTTCAAGGCGTTTGAATTGGTTGAGTTCTTCTTGCATGGATTCAATCCATTTGTCTTTTGTCATTGCGTCTTTGATGTTTTAGGTTCGGATTGTGACGGTGAGTGCATAAATGCAATGTTCACCATCGGTGAAGACGTTGTCTTGTAACGGCCGTTGATTCGGGTTGCCAATAATATTTTCCAGAGGATGGTCTTTTGTCCATCTATGTGTGGAGGTTGATGTTGGTATACATTGTGCAGATTTTGAGGATTCAAATGGCTTGTTGAAGATTCAGCGACATCAGTGCGGCGATCTCATTAGCAAGCGGGTTAAAAAGCATTTGGATCAAAATCTGCGGTGGGGGTTTCATTGAACATCATCGGCCGGTTCATCATTGTTGGAAGCGGTTTGTTCAACTGTTGTGTTGGAGTCAAATGGTGGTGCTTCTTCAACGTAGTTGTTGTAGCAGTGTATCGGGTATAAGAGTATTATCGGGTTGGCGGCCGGCGGATACACACGAGCACGTTCATCAATATCGTCAGCGAGCAGTAGAGCAAATAACCTTTCCATTTGTTGGACGAGTAAGTCGGGGGCTTTGTTCGGTGATGATGGGGTTTGGGGAAGTTTAGCGGTTGTGTCCGGGTTCCAAGTCATTATACTCGAAGCCATTTCGTAAGTTCATCAAAATGAGCATGAATCGTTTCCATAACCTCCTTTGTTCGGCGATTCAGTTCGGAAACCTTTAGAATTATCACAATATCCTATAAAGACTCAATGTCGGCTTTGGCTTTGAGCTTTCCAAAGTCATCACGATCATTATTCGGATAGCAAAGAGATCCAAATACATGAAAGTTTTTGAGATTCGGTTTTTAGGTGGGACAAGCTCAAAGGTGTTTTGTTGTGGCGTTTTGTAATCATAGAACGGTTTTGAGTATAGCATGCATTAGATACAGCTTACGCCCATAAGTAATCTGGAAGTTTAGCATTGATTAACATTGTTCTTGCGGCTTCCACTAGCGTTGGTTTAGTCTTTCAACACTCGTTTTGTTCGGGTATGCGTGCAATAGATGTCGATCTTTGAATTCCCACTTTCTCATATTCACGAAGAGTTTGGTTAACAAATTCATTCCTTTCTGTCTGATACGATTTGTCGAGCGGTGTTTTAAATGGCTGAGTATTTTAGTGAGAAAGGTGATGATCATCTGTGGAGCTTGATCTTTGCTCCGAAGAAAGTAGACCCAAGTCCAGCGTGAATAGTCATCAACAATTACTAAGATGTAGCGTTTGCCATTGATCGTTTGCACGCGCATCGGGCCACACAAATCCATGTGAAGATGAAGCACATCTTTGAGTGTGTTCCACCTTTGAAGGAAAATGAGCACGAGTGCTTTTCCTTGTTCACAAGGCGAGCAAAGGTGATCTTTAGAATAACGAAATCGTGGGAGTCCTTCAACTAGTTTGTGTCGAGCAAGGTTGGTGATGGTTTGAAAGTTTAGATGTGAGAGGCGACGGTGCCATAGCCAGGATTTTGTTGATGTTGCCTTTGAAAGTAAAGATATGGGAGATGAAGCAACCATGTCTTTCATAGAGATAGTGTAAAGACTGAATTACGAGCGGACATAAGGTCATTTCCTTGTAGATCACGAATGAAACAAGTTTTCTCCCGAAAAGCAACTTCAAAATCTCCATCACAAAATGACCTCGAAAACAGATTGTGACCGAGGCCTTCCACATAATAAACCCTGCTAATTTCGATGTTCCCATTGACATAGTCTCCGTAGCCCATGATAGTTGTGAAGTGATCATTCCCGAATCGGCGGTGCCAATGAACTTTGCAATAAAGTTTGATAACAGATTTAAGGTTGCTGTCATGTGTGGGGAACATCCGCTATCAACAATCGAGAGAATGATCGTATCACTGCATTACACCTGAGGCGACACGGATGGAATAGAAGTAGATGTGGAACCCGAAATGTTAGAGGGTTCCAGAGCGATTATAGTAGATATACACACATCAATAGCTTTAGGTATCCATTTAAATCCTAGTGTGTTATATATCCATTTCTGCCATCTCCAACTAGTATTTGCTTTAGTCTTAGTGAATGCACTAGGTGGTACTAGATTCCTAGGAGGTGATGGCGGAGCTACGAGGGCGACAAAGCGTTTCTTAGAATCTAAAGAGGCGGTCTACCAAGCAGAACTTAGAAAGATTAGTGGGCCTAGAGGTATTCCGGTTCTTAGGATTCCTTAAACGAGATGATAGCTTTAGCAACACATTTATCATGACAATCGGAATTCATACTTTTACGCCAAATAACACAAGGTGCATCGGTGAATATCAAAAGTACTTAAGGTTTAGCATTCGTTACATCACTATTTCTATTACATTTGCGGGCCTTAATATCTATAGTGGAAGCAACGTGAGTCTTATTCATAGTCCTAGGGTGTTCTTCTACTTTAGCATTCTTTATTGATCTTTTCTTACAACTTCCTATTCTTCGATGTAGTGCTCTTAGGAACGTGAAGTGCGGGCGTTTGGAAAAGACTCAACTATTCTGTTTCATAGAAGGAAGCGTTAGCAACTTGTGATTTGGCAGTAGTGATTCTAGGTTCATGATTACTAAGTGTTATTGGGGCTATTCTCTTAATCACGGTTGGCGGAAGTTGTTCATACTTTCCTAACATTTCTCTTAACTTGATGATAGAGTGAATCGGATCTTGATTTTGGACCGAATATTTCCGACAAAATGCATAACTTCTTTAGTGTGTGCAAGATAATGATCAAGTTCATTTGATGCTTCATCACGAGTCTGTTTGAGTAAATCAAATATGACACCATATTCCTTTTTAACTTTTATAAGTTCTTGTTCATATTTTGAGATTTGACACTTAAAAGACACGTTTTGATCATCCAGTTACTCAATTTTAGGATCGGAAGATTTGTCACGGCTGGGCGATTTTGTGTTGAAAAGCAAGTTGTTGATCGTGAATATCTTTTTGACACCAATTAAGACGACGTATTGCATTTGAAAGTTCGTTTGACAATCGTTTATTTTTAACTTTTAAGGACTCGTCGAAGCACATTATCGGTGTTCTCAACATTTACCACAGAATCAACGATGTCGAGCGAGGATATAATCAAATGCATATGACAAAGAATTCAATAGCACAACATTATGGACATCAGTACGGATGACATCTTCCAAGAGTCGATCAACATCTTTTCTCAACATTTTCTTTTTACGTTTAGTATTAGAGATAGATGTTTCTATTTTTCAAAGCGACCTTCATCAATCCAAGTTCCTTATGAAAGTCCTTTCCCAAGACAATGCACAACTTTTCAAATTTTTAACATTTGGTAAAAGATTTTTTTGAAAAATGTCTCTTTGTTCTCGCGCCAGAGGCGATTGAAAATGTTGAACTTTGATTTCAGAATGATATTCTATCTCATGTTGTAAAGTTTTGAGGTCAACCATGAAAAGGTCAAAATATCTAAGAATTTTGCGATTTTCAGGTTTTGAGTTTACTTCACCGATGGAAGGTAAAGGACCATAAGTTTGTGCATAATCTGGTTTGGGATTAACATTAGAAGACTCAGACGTTTTATGATAATCCTTGGTGTGTTAGAAGAATCCGTTGGTGTGACGAAAGTGACAGCTTTTGAATAGTTAAAAGGTTTGTTGTAAACAACTTTTCTAATTTTGATCGACTCTCGTCTTCTGCATCTAATTCCTCTTGACGATGATATTCAACAACACTCATACAAGAATTATCAATTTTATATTACGCCTTTGGAAACTTCAGGATTTGGTTTGAATGCTTTGGTTGAAAGCTTAGGTTTGTAATCGGCAAGATTTGGTCCATATCCATTTGGATTGGGTTTTAAAGTAAACTTTTCAATGGCTGTGACTCAGCCATGTTTGTAAACACAGCTTTTAAACTCTTTAAGTTTGTTTTGCAAGCCGATGATTTCTTCAAGATGATCATCTATTCGTTTCGTTGAATTCTTTTTGTATGCAGAGGCATTTTTGACAAGTTAACAGCTCAGCCTTAGCTTTTTGATTTTCCAAGGTGAGGCGTTAATTTGCTTTTTATGTTCATGTTTCAGTTGTTCTATTTGAGACAACAAAGCATTCTTCGAAGCGGCTAGATCACGCATCCGTCTCTCTAAATATTGTTCGTTTTGATGAGATTTGGCAAAGGTCGCTTCAAAACCGTTTTCACGTTTTTCTTGAGTTTTGAAAAAGTTGAGTTGCTTTTGTAAACATTCAAAATCCTTGGTTAACAGTGCATTTTGCTTTTCAAGTCCTGATTAATGGCATGACATTTTCCACTATGGTGCGATGGTCTTGTATTAAGCGAGCAAAATGCGGATGAGGCAAAGTTAGTGTTCAACGTGAGTCACAACATGATCATTACTGAGATCCTCAAGTATAACCACGGAGTCAATTTGATTATCAAGGAAACCGTTTGGTCATCTTGATCGTCAAATATAACTACGAGGTCTAGTTGAAAATCGCCGGAATGAGATGTGGGCGACTCATTTGAACATTCGAGCCTTGCGGATTGGATGTTGGCGGAGATATGAGAGAGATAAATATGGTTTGTTCGGGTTTGAGACAAGCCATCGTGTCACTACTTGGGCTGTGTCACTCATGTGTAACTCATGCATATTAGCCATCAACATACTTGGTGCATTGGCACGCAAGTCCTCCATATCATCATCACAGTGCATTTGCCATAAAGCTCGTTCTTTTCGTGAGTTCCACCAGCTTCATCCTTAAGAGCCAAAAAGAGCCTCTTTGTGATAAGCGCGAGTCCTAGGCTTTGGGCATGCATTAGCCAGTGTCCCTTCTCATTGCAGTTGTAGCATCGAAGACCATTCAACCCATTTTGAGCATTTCCACTGTTCCACCACGAGCTCATTGTTATTCCTACCCACGGCATTAAACCCTTGACCACCGCCCATCGGCGACCATAACCCGCGATTCTGAACTTCAACTCGTCCATTGTTTACAATAGCTTGATTCCTTGTATTAGATGAGGAGCGAATACGGTTGTTGGATTTGTTGGTATAACGGCTAAAAGCATTAGCAATCATAGCAACTCCTTGTTGCAATGCTTGAGCGGATCATTCCTCATTAGCTTCACTGACAAGTGCTTGAGCATTGTTGTTGTTGTATGGAACCAAAGTTTGTTGAGATTGGTCTTGAAGGATCATATGGTGTGATTGTGCAGATTGGTTGAGTTCTTTGGTTGAGGAGAATAACTGTTTTGAGCATATAAGGCAAGTTGTTGATTTTCGGATGTGTCGGTGGAGCAATTTGAGACGGAGAATCCTTTCCCTATCAACTTCCTTTTCATGAGGCTTCAAGTAATCGTACAACAATCCATATGTTGAATGATGCATGTTCTTAAGCTGCGGAGAAAAATGACATACTTCTCCCATTAGGGACCAAGACTACTTAGGAACTTAGTATTCACGCAATTCTTGGCATGATGATGTTGTGTTTATCCAAATCATTGATGATGTCTGAAATACGATGATGATAAGACTCTAGTGTCTCTCCCGGTTCAATCATGAAGTGTTCATAAGCCAAGTAAATTTTGGATTCCAAATCCTCTGATTGAGTCAGGATCCTTCCATAAGAAGATGAATATGATCCCACATTTCCTTTGCAGTCTTTTGAGCATCAACACTTTGAAGAATTAGGTTAGGTAATCCTAAGAGGATATATTGCATTGCAAGTTCATCAGCATCATAGTGTAGAAGTTCCTCTAGATTCAATTGCAACCTTGATAGCAATGTTGGTTGTTCATCTCTTGGTGGATTAGCATTTGGATCTCGGGTACGATAACAGTAGGCATCTCAAATGGACCTTCCAAGATAACCTTCTTTAAGAACTTTCCATGTGGCTTCTTCTGATCACAAAACCTAAAGAACCTTATGACCCATTGATCGTAGTTTCTGGAGTGAGCATTGGAGGTCTATCAAGTGATCCAGCCTCATGAATTGATTGTTGGTCGCTCAAAGCTTCACACATCTTTGCAAACCAAGTGGGTTCCTTCATAGTGTTCCTTGATGGATGTTGATTGAATTCATTTTTGTAGGGTTGAACTTGAAGACTTGGTGGTGGTTGAACCATTTGAGGTTGTGGAATTGCAGCAAGTTGTGGAGTATGTTGTTGATTAAATTGTTGTTGATAAATTGCTTGTTGTTGATTCCATTGTTGATGTTGTGGAGTTAGTTGTTGTTGACGTTGAGAATAAGTGTAAAGGAAATAATTAGAGTATGGTGGTTGTGACATGTTGAAAACTTGTGTTGGTAAAATGGATCTTTGTAGTCGAATGAACCTTTGTTGATGAAGTGTCCTTTAGAAATCACAAGAAACCAAGTAGAACTTACGTAAAACACCAAAGTTACGGCGTAACAATCGAGTTACGCGTAGATTTAGCTTACGTAAGTAGGGTAAAAAGGCACTAAAGTTATGCGTAGACACAAAGTTAGGCGTAGAAACTTATGTGTAGGATTACCTTATGCGTAAGACTAGGCTTAGGCGTAAGATGATTCTTATGCGTAGGATTTCTACGCGTAAGCTTTATGCTTATGCGTAATTTAGGGTTTTATCCCAAGTGATCTTTACACTATCACAATGCAAAAGATATCCAAAGTCGACGTATTTTCAGGCTTATCCAAGCAAGAAAACCGGAGTAAACCCACGAAATGAAGATCAAACCACGGATAAAGTTACGCGTAAGATTAGGGTTTCACTTACGCGTAGCTTACTCGTAAAAATGATTTTGCCCAAATTTGTTTCTAAACCAGATTTTGTTATGGAATAGCTTCAATATCACCAAAATAACACAAAAGTGTGAAACTTGATTAATCAAAATGGCTAAAAGCAGTTCGCAGCGTAGAAGCGTCACCCTGAACAAAAACAAGCTTAAAACGTAAATCCACGCGTAAAGTTTGAAACTTTTGCCAAAAACAGTTATTTTAACACCTTAAAACATTGAAAGTACAAGAATCTTGGATTGAAAAGTGAAAAAATCAAGTTTTTAAGCGAGCCAAAGCTCTCGTTACCTTTACGCGTAAGACCAAAAACTTACTTCAAAAGCAATAACAATTCACCCAACTATTTGGCGATTGATACCACTGTTAGGTCACTAGATTTACAACACAAGCTTAGTAGAAAGATAGATAGGCAATTGAACAATTATACAAACACACAGCGTATAAATGTAGCGGTTATGCGCGTAAGGTATGAGTGAAAGAAATGAATTGAACAACCAACCTTCAAATGAAGGTTTACAAGAGTATTTATAGGAGGGAATCTAGGGCAACACTCCTAGTCCCTTCCTTTCTCCTATGGGCTTGGGCCTAAGCTCATGGGCCTTCTACATAAGCTTAAGGCTAATAACAAACATAAAGGACATAATTAAGCTACCAATTACATATGAGTAACTAACACTTGAATAAAGGTTTAGGAGTGATTCCAACACTTACACACCTTGGGTTCATGAGATCCATAAACACAGCCGCTGCATTGGTCAAACTGAAAGGCATCACTTGAAACTCATAGTGGCCGTAAAGGGTTCTAAAAGCTGTCTTGGGGATATCTTCTTCCCTAACTCTTAGTTGATGATAACCTGATCTCAAGTCAATCTTAAAAGTACACACTCGATCCTGCAATAGTCAAACAAGTCGTCGATTCTAGGTAGTGGTTATCATTCTTCCTTTGTAGTTTGTTCAACTCGCGAATGTCGATACACATTCGAAGGACCCATCTTCTTCTTGACAAACAAGACCGGAGCTCCCAGTGAGGAACTTGGTCTAACAAATCCTTTGTCTAGGAGTTCCTTGATTGGTGGGATAATTCTTTCATCTCATGCCGGCTAGCCTAACCCTAAGGTGCTCGTGCACTAGTGCGACTCCGAGGCACCAATTCAATTTGAATTCTACTTGACGAGGTGGTGGCGGGAAAGACTTAGGGAATTCTCTCACTACTGGTACATCTTGAGTAGCTTCTCTTCGACTTCTTCTCCGTTACTTGGATTAAGAATACAGGACATCCTTATCTATGTACTTACGGGTTTTGATACGAAATTAGATCAATTTTGGCGTAACTCATGTAGTGGATCATTAAGGTTTCGTTCCATACGAATTGGACGAGTTTTTGATGACATCGATCTCCGCTTCGATGCTTTGACAACCAATCCATTCAATTATGACATCGAAGCGAGGTTCGATAGGCATGGAATTCGATGTTAAAAGGATGGTTTTGTAGGTTAAGACTACAACCTCGTAAAATGGTATTGGTGATTTTGGTTTTTTCGTTGGCTAACTCAACACTGTATTTGGTATCGAGGGTAATAGGTATGATATTAAGAAGAGCACTAAAGGCATGTGAAGCAAAACTCCTATCGGCACCCGAATCAAACAAAACTGAAGCATAATGGTTATTGACGAGGCATTGCGTGACAACATTGTGATCCTGCATAGCCTCCTCAGTATTCAGGGCATACACTCTTGCCCGTGCTCCGTTCCTATTCTGGTTATTTCCCTCATTGTTGTTTCCTCCGCCTTGGTTACCCTGGTTCTGATTTCCCCAATTTTGATTTCCTCGGATCTGGTTACCACGACCTTGATTTCCCTGGTGCGGTTGGGCGAGCAGCTGCAGCTCGACGGTTGGATGCGGCTCTTCGTGGAGGCATGTTCTAAAATGCAAACAAAAATAAACCCGTAATATTTTTGTAACAATACTTCCCAACATACTCAACCACAAACTCGTACGGGTAGAATGGATCAGGACAGAATCAACCAAGATAAGATATGAATAGGGATGTCGGGAAAGATGATACTAGAGGTGCTAATGGCGAGATAGTCTGGTGATAAGTGGATGAAGGTGATAGTAGGACAGTAGCAAAGGATAAAGCATTCTCGATCTCGGAATCAGAGGTAATGATGATAAGGTATAAGGATGAAGACGTATCTTTGTAATAACCCGATATAAAATAAAGGTCAATAACTCATATAATCTAAGTAAGTGAAAGTGCGCCTAATAATTGTGTCATGGTATAGTGGTTATAGTCTAGGCCTAAATGCAACCTAGTTCTCTATAACCTTGGCTCGATACCAATCTTAACACCCTCAAATTTAAGCAGTAGGAATGGTATTGAGGCGTTACATATGTAGCACACAACACAAGATAATAAAGCCGATTACTCTATATGAGACGTTTTGAAAACCGGTACATTTAGGTTTTGAAATAAAATAGTTCAACATCGTCAAGATTACACTTCATAAACTAGAGCAATAATTAAGTAGTTCCAGAATGTACTTTCGAACATATTAAAGTCTTGAAAAGGGAGTTGTCATGCAAGTGATCACCGTAGTGGTGCTACATATACTTCCATCTTAGTTACACGAGAATAACATGCTAAAATTTGTCAACAAATAAGTTGGTGAGATCATAGGTTTAAAGTAATTTATTGAACCACAAGATTTGCAAGGTGTGACCAATGTAATGGCACGAAATAAAGTATTATACGGTCTAATCTCATGACGAAAGCGTTAACGAAATGATGCCGAATACAGTATAACCCGCACACTTGTGACTTAACCAAATATTATCGCGTCCGATGCGACTCGTAATAATGGTGTTAAGAGCTTATCCTACTATGGACTGGGTGTCAACCCCAATAGATCTATTCATAGTATTTGGCACTACTCAAAATAGTAACTAACGGTTCATGATAATGGGCATAGTAACAGTAATTGGGTTATCAGGACTTAGACCAGTATGCAACAGTAATTTTGTACTTGCGTTCAATCGTAAAAATAAGCATGTATTCTACCCAAAAAGTATTTGAAAACAAGTAAAATAGGGGATATGAAACTCACCTTAGCGAAGTAGTCTGAAATCGAGTAAGGTCAACTAGTAGTAGTGTGAAGTACCGACATGCGACCTATAATGACATGGAAAGTCTTAGCTCGTAATTTAAGTGATTTTATAATGTTTATTTTATCTTTGCTTGTGTGGCAGAATTAAGTTGAAATAGTTTTGGTAAGTATTTGCTAATCATTGGCGTTCGGAAGTGCTTATGTATAAACGTATAAAAGTATCACAAACGATAAGTCTTTGGTTCGTCAGTAACCGAAAGACGATGTACGAAAAATATCACATATAAATAGTAAATGTATTTAAATTATAGAATTGTAGTTTAACGTATATATATTTATATGTAACCAATATTAGTTAATAAGAAAAGTATAAAAGTAATAGTTTTATTATAAAAGTTTAAATAAAAATAAATTACGTTTAAAAGTTATAATAATTTTAAAAAATTGGGTATGACCCGTATATACGTTTTAATTTATATGTAGTGACTAACTGTTATTAATATCAATCCGTTGATATACAACATGAGTTCCCACTTGGTTTATTATTTATATAAAATATGGACTAATGGTTTTTAAGAAACTAGAGCTTCGATTATATTTATAGTTTATAGTGTGTTAATGAATATGATTAGAATTTTTAAGTTTTATAACAAGAAATTTTACATCAATTTGTATCGAAACCGATTATATTTTATACGACACCATCCTATTAGTGAAACACTAGTTAGTTTAGGTTTTCCAACGTATTTATTTACTAGTAAAATTTATACAGTGCACCTTTGGCTGTTAGACTTCGTCACACACCGGCCAGTCATTAAAATAGTCAATTCACCCACTTGGGTGCAGCGGCTTGACATACATACATAGGCCCAATCTTGCAAACCCAATTTATAGTACTAGTTTTATATGTATAAAGTTTTACTCAAACTGTTTATGTTGTAAAAATCAAAGAAAGTGGGAAAATATAAAGTTTAGTTATCTCCGGACCCAAAAAGCGAAGCAATTGAGGTACTTTGGCCACTCCGGTACCGAACCGAGATGTCTCGGTATGGTGGAGTCGAAAGGAATGAGCAACCAAGAGAAGTTAAAACCAAAACATAACACTCTTAGTTTTAAACTTCATGAGTTATTGGCATCATTTGGGTTGGGGCTCTCAACAACAACCAGAAAAGAAGAAGAACAATGACAAATTAAATTTTCAACTCATTCAACAATAACAAAACATACCACTTTGTCGAACACGGTAAGCATGAAAAAAAAACAATCCAAACATCTTTAATTCATATATATTACCCAAATTTAATTTTTGCCTAATACTTATTAATATTTACCACACAAGCTTTAATCTTAACGTAATTCAATTCTCACAAAAGTATTATAGATCGATCAGTAAAATTATATTACTACCGATTCATGAACAATACTCCAAACCAACATCTTTATCAAGAATCAATATCAAAATACAAGAAAGAAAGATTCATGAACCTTTACGACTTAGAAGTCGATTGGAATGAAAACAAGAAACCAAATAAATTAACCAAGCCGAATTCCACAGGCACCATCAACACTCCAAATACCCTTTTTAATTTTTGGTTGAAAGTGTGGTGTTACTTTGTGAATCGGTAGGATTAGAAAGATATAAAATAGATACTTTGACTCCTACTTTTCTTGAATCGATTTTGAGGCCACTCCTTTTGAAGAAAAGTTTATATCTCCTATCTGCTATGGATCGATTATGTCGTAAACATGGACAGAAGAGAGAAAAGATGATGGTGACTTATCCCTACCCTTCTTGCTTGACCTTGGATGAAAGGGACATATGAGGCAGAAAGTTGTTTATCATCAAAATGGGGTTGGGAGGTTTTGGGAGGAAGAGGCGTGTGTTTTTACGGTAGAAGAAACAGTTTAGAGAGAGAGAGAAAGAAAGAGGCGTGATTAGGTGTAGAAATAGGGTAGGAGTGGATAATATTTGTATTATTATTATTATTATTATTATTATTATTATGTATGTGTATTGTGCCCGTGTTCATTTTGTAACATAACATAAATATTGTATTTTATCTCGAACAAATGTCCAGATTATATTTTTAGAACCGTTTTAATAAACGTTAGTTAGAATTAAAATAATTAACTTGCGTTAATAATTATTTGACTTAAATCATATATACTGCCATGTCGGTACGCGTGTGGACTCGTTTATCGAGATAACCTCTCGTTGTAGATGTTTTGTTCATCGAAATATCGATTAAATAGATAACTTGTATTATTTGACAAAAATAAATAATTTAGCTACGAATATTGACCTGGAAATTACGGGTTGCGATACTATTGGTACTACAAGTAATGTTATGTTTACGTTTGGTCCATCTACAGTGTACGTTTTCAAGGACACCACTAGGGGTGCTAATCTGCCTAGTGGTGATGGTATTAGTGTAGCTTCTAAAGCTGGAAGGGTACATGTCTCTCCTTTGCATATGAGTGATGCTTCTTCACCTCCGGAGAAATTAACCGGTGCTACGCCAATTATCAAATCATTTGGTGTTAATACACTACCTAAGTCGTATGTTGGTGCTGCAAGTGGTACGAATTCTGCAAATGTTTATGGTGCTACGTCAATTGATTCGACGAAGCGCAAATCAAATTTTCGTAGGTTGGAGTGTAGTAAAAAATCTAATGGCGTGGATCTCTCCATTCATATGAAAGTAATTGAGGAGGTAAACTCTAAATTTGAGAATACCCTCTATGGTTATTTTCTTGGTAAACGTATTGCTTTAGGTTGTTGATTATTACGTTAAATACATGGGCCAAGTATGGTATTCAAGGTTATGATGAATCTGAAGGGGTTCTTTTCTTTAAGTTTTCCACTAGTAAAGGTGTTGATGATGTGCTTGAAAGACCGTGGATGATGATTAGGAATGTGCAAATTATTCTTAGAACGTGGACTTTGAATACTAATATGCTTAAAGAGGATTTGACTAATATTACATATGGGTTAAATTCCATGATGTGCCCCTTGCTATGTTTTCTGATGATGGTCTCAGCCTCCTAGGTACATTGATTGATGCATAAAAATGTTAGATTCTTACACTAGTCAAATGTGCTTGGAATCATGGGGTCAAAGTAGTTTTGCTAGGTGCTTGATTGAAGTTAAGGCATATCAGGTTCTTAGGGAGAGCAACACTGTTGAGATTCCATTTCTTGATGGGACAGGATCTACCATTGAAAGATTGGGTTGAATCTGAATGGAAACCGCCTGGGTGTGATACGTGTAAATTGTTTGGCCATCACGATTGATTGTCCTAAATATGTTCCTTCCTCTTCCGACCTAAGCAGGACTCGCATTAACAAGAAATAAGGGTAGAATGTTGGTCCAAGTGTTCCGTTAAGGGAGGTTTACTAAAGTGGGTCCTAAATTTAGGTATCAACCTAAAGCGCCTCCTCCTGAACCCAAGAAGGTTGATAATGCGAAGAAGAAAGCTACTGATGTGGCTAGTACGAGTGGGACAAAGATTGCTACATCTAATCCTTTTGCTGCACTAAATAGATCGAATTCGATGAATGTAGCAATCCCTCTTGATGTAGAGGATTCGGTAATACAATGGAAGCAAGGAGGTTGGGTCTCTTGAGACGGTAATGTATCACAAGATCGCTGTGAGTGATTCAATGGAAACTAAGCGTTGGTCCTACCCTATTCTTTGAAAATTAGGGAGTTTGAAAGGCTTCTTATTGATTGGAAAGCTACTATTGTTGATGATAATGGTAATCCTATTAGAAAGGTTGATTATCAGGGTTATAATAAGGATCTCACGTCTACTTCTTTTACTAAGAGGGTTAACCTATTCACTAAGGTGGGAGATATTGTGGATTCTGATAGTGATGATGAGGAGTTGCGAACACTTTTGATGAGTCGAGTAATCTATTTGGTGGTGGTCATGATTGTGAAGATGATTATGATGACTATGATTATGATAACTATGCAGATGAGGTTTACGATCTTCCAGGGAATTTGGATGCCTATTATGACACGTATGGTATCAAGCTCCAAGGCTTTGGTAGGAAGTAATGTTATCTCCAAAGGAGTCTAATGTTATATTTTGAGTAGTGGTTTATTTTCTTATATAGAGAATAGGAAGTATCTTGTTATGTAAGTTTTTTGCCTATCTAACAGGCTGAGATTTGGGATTCACCCATATCCTTTGTACTTAAACGTTTTTTTGGAGTAATATATTTACCGGGTCTTTGACCTTTTACCCAAAAAAAAGATGTATGCCGAAGATTATTTGACCCGGCTTATTGGTTTATTAAACTTACAAAAAGCTAATGAGCTCATGCTGATAAAGTTATAATAAAAGCAATTTGATCATAAAACAAGTTCTTAAAAAACGAGCTTCATTGATGATCGAGAAATGATATGATTGAAGGGAGTTGGAAAAACCGGGAAAAATTAAAGATTGTACTTTATGTTGCAGAAAAGATTCGAAATACCAAACGGATAACGCATTCAAAGCTCACATGGATTATGAACAAGAAAGAAATAAAGATTCAAACTGGTGAACAAAGACCAATGGTACAAGAAGTAATGCTACAAAGTATAGACGTGTGAGGGCCTGAGGGGCATCATAGTTGTGTATTGTACGTTCGCAAAGATGATGTTACTATCTTTGAACGACCAAGCAAAATATACAAGTTTTATTCAAAAAGGTAGGCACAAAAGTTGTTATATTTAATGTGTAAATAAGTTTTGGCACATGACTACTTTGAGTACAATGATTTTAGTTTGGAGGGTTGATTAGGGACCAATGACTAATCTCTTTAAGTAAGTTTAATCAAGTGTTAGGCGGTTAAACTTTGTGGTCCTATAACGTCGATAGGAGACACCTTCTTTGCATAAAGTTAGCATCTTCCGATAGTAACTAAACATCATTTTTCTGATAAACTTTTGGAGGTTACGATATCTTGAACTAAATCTTCATTGTCATTAAATTCATGACAATCCGTATGACAAAAAGTTAACACCTTTGATCATAAAACAAATACATAATATGTTTAAATAAAATAAATGAATAAGCTCTAACAACTCATCCAAACACAAAGATTTTTTTGTTATTTTACATTTATTAGCATTAGAGCAATAGGTACCATAGCGCTCGACCGGCGGCATCTGTAGTGTCGAGGCGCTATGATGTCGCCATGGTACCGTAGTGGATTGATATTTTGGCAAATATGTGGTGTGAGTATTGGTGTTGCCTATTTTTTCGGGGGTTTCTGTTCTATTTGTGTGTGTGTTTGAGTTGTGTGTGTTATGTTTAAAAAATTTTTGTGTGTGGAGTGTGTGCACTGTCTGCCCAAGGTTGAAGATGACTAGTATTTTGGGTCAATATGTTTTTTGTCTGTTCACAATAATTTTAGGTCGGAGGTGGTAATGATTACATTTTTGTCCCAAAAGCTCACGGTAATCCGGTAACCCGATATGTTCAGTACAAGATTAAATTCTCAAAGTTTCGTTATTGTACACTTGGAGTCTAATCGACACCATGTGTTTGGATATTATGATAGTTCACGGGTTCATATTGCATTCATATTTTTAGTTGTCACTGGTGTACGTGTTTTCATAGTTTAAATATAAGGTTTCAAACGTAATTTATATTTGTAACAAATGGGTAGTTTAAAGGGGTTTTGCTTTATGTAGAAAGAAAGGAAATAAAGGATCATAATATAGGAGAGATCATGTCGGACATTTATGCGGGAATATAGGAACTTTTGTTTGATAAAAGTTTGCCTAGACAAGGTTTCGATAGCCAAGAAGAATCACGGGTATGAAGAATCACGTTCATTGTGGCTTTAATTTGTCAGACTAGATCACATTAATTGTGGCTTTAATTTGTCTGACTAGATCACATTGCAAAGTGATTCTATGACCCACAAGTAAGGCTATGCACAACGATTTGTTGTAAGGTCGTTCGACCCATCCAGGTTGGGTTCGGTCGACCACTGTGGAATGGTTGGAATCGGTCGAGCATAAAAATAAGGCAAACTAATTTAGTGTGTCTACCGAAGTTGTATCTCAAAAATAGACAATTTTTTGTACCGTTGTGCGCAAGAAAAATAAAATAAAATAAATAAAAAAAAACTTACCACTTTTACAACATTATAAATACCAACCTCAAACACATTTCTAAACACACAATTTCAAACACAATTCAAACAACTTCTCATTCCGACTTCCCCAAAATTCCCCGAATTTGAATTTCTCACCGGATCCACCGTTTGAATTAACCAGTGTAACACCACCACAAAATCGGGAATATTCTTTTTAGTTACCTGGTTTTGAATATCAAACACGACTACCACAACCGAATCAAAATCAAAACGCATTTTACGTCAATCGTCCATATGTCCCACCGGGCCGTCATAATATCAAATGTAACCAATCACCAAGCGGATCGTAATATCATCCTAACATGGATTTCTCGCAATTTTCCTAACCAAATCAATCGTTTTCACCACTTTATGGTGTTAATCTTGATATGGATTTGGAAGATTTTATGGAATACCTCCTCAAAACTATCCGTCTCAACAATAATCGACTCAAAACTATCCGTCTCAACAATACTCGACTCAAAACCATCCGAGTCGAGATGTTTCGATGGGGCAAGGTTCGGAGCACGGTTCGTACCACGGTTCTATTCGTCTTGAAGACGATGTCGAAGAAGACGTCACCGTCAAACCAAAGGTTTCAAAGCTTGGCTATAAAGGGAAGGGCAAGAATGTTGCAAACAAAAAGACCAAACTATGGACAAGGGAGGAAGAGGTGATGCTTTGTAAAGCTTAGATACATGTGTCAAAAATTTTCGAGAGAGGGAACGCTATCAACCGGAATGGGATTTTGGAGGAGGTGATAGCGTACTTTGAACATGGCCGGTTCACAAAGAACGTATGACTCGATCCGCGACCAAATGGAAGGGGTAGGATTCGTTAAGGGTTGGTTTCTTTTATGCAATTATGGATAATATCAAGAAGAATCACGGAAGTGGTGAGAATGAGGAAGACGACTATGAAAAATGTTTTAAATAATACCGTGTGATTCACAAGCATGAGTTGATATTGAAGGGGTGTTGGAAAGTTTTGAGGAATCATTTTGCTTGGAAAACTGTTGAGATGCCTTCTTTCACCCCGAATAGTCAAAAGAAATCCAAGACTTCGGAAACCACCTCGGGGTGAACAAGAGGTCCTTTTAATATGATTCTGAAGAGGACGAGACTCGAGAATCACGACCAAAAATTGGCGCATCAAGAATATCTTGCCTCTCTAGTGAGCCACCTAAATCATTTGTTAGTTCGATGGCCAAGAACTTTTTCAAGTTCAGGTAGTCAAGTAAACAAAAATAAGAATATGAAAGAGGAATACTTAAAATTGAAGCAAAAGAGTTGGATCTGAAGTGGCTACGGAGGCGTCCGGGAGGAGTTCAAAAGGGAGAAACTTGAGATCAACGTCAACAACTTGCATTGGCGAGAACAATCAAAACGGACACAAGACTTAATTTTTTAATACACCCTTAGAGAAATATGCCATACGACAACTACAAGAACTTAAACAACTTAAGGCAACAATTAAGGCACACCACAACTTAGATTATAAGTTTCAGTTTTTAATAAGTATTCTAATGTTTACGTTTTATTAGTTTAAGTTTTTAATTATTGTTGTAATATTTAAATATTTTTATTAATGAAGTTTAATTTTGTTGTTAAAAATATTTAAATTTAAAAAAAATAAAAAAAATAAATAAAAAACTAGGTCACCAGTGTGGCAACTAGGTCGTCGTCAGGTCATCGGTGAGAGAAAGTTGACGTGGCACAGGTGACCCAGGTCACTACTATGCATAGCCTAATTCTACAATTGTATGAACTAAGGAGGATCTAGAATTCCCCACATGCTTAGTTTTTTATTTATTTATTTATTTATTTATTATTATTTTATTTTTTTTTGCAATGGTTAATTTATATTAATCTCCAAATGTTTTACAACATAAAGATAGAAGAAACTGTTGGTTTAATGGACAATAAATTAATAGACGTGTGTTAGGATGGAACTCGAGACCACGGGATTGCACACTTTGCGTATGAGAATTAAAGTTAATAAATTAAATATAAATGTTATATTTATTTATTAATTAAACGAAATAATTATAACGGACGTTAAGTAATTAGTTGTAATGGACTAACGGTCGTTAAATGGAATTGGAAAAGGACTAGATTGCAAATATTGGGAAGGTTCCGGAATTCCTTGTGGGATACCTCATCCGATCATTACAAGAAGAAAAGGAAACCAAATCCCTTTACAACTCAAACTTGTTCACCAAGTTTGTTTGTGTATAAATACAAAACCAAGGGTGTTTGTAATTTATCTCTTGTACTCATTAAGCTAAAACCTAAATAGTTTTGTGTGTGTTTTTGCATAATTCGGTCGACAACACCTTGTGGGTGTCGATCCAAAGCTTTTCCAAACTCAAGTTATTTTGTTTGATTAAAACTAACATTCCTTTAATTCGTTTATGAATGCGTGTGTACAAGAAAGTGGTACTAACACATTATTGTTAGTATTCTTGGATTGAATTACAAGCGGTATGGGGTAATTCACATAATTCTATAAACCCTAATTAGAGTTCATCCAAATTGTTAGTTTTGTGGATTTGATTCTTGTTCGGCTAGAATCAAGAAAGGTACCCATATTCTTGTTTATGTTAATTAATTATTCGTTAATCTTTCCGATACGCTTCCGCATGTGTACTTGATGTTTATTGTTTATATTTATGATTAGTCATGTTATATAATTCCAACAGAAACTGATTTGGACAACTTCTAAATCAAATTCAATACAACAAAATTACATTCCATCCAATATCTGATACTACTACATACATATCAGGCACCTCTATTCTTAGACAAACAAATGAGACAAATACAGAGTAGCTTCACCGTAGCTGCTTCCATTCATCGGCGAATTCGACCATTAAAATGCACCATACCATATAGCTACATTTCCATTGCTCCTTTCCACCAAGATCACTCCTTCCCACATGCTTAAGTTTTCTTATTGTCCAAGTAGTTTCATCAGATGGTCAGATACGTATAACTAGTTAGATTAATTCTGGGTATAAAAAATCATGATATGCTATTAAAAAGACAGCAATTGATATCACGAACAAAAACATGTCTTGTTTATAACCGACAATTTATTATCGTTACCACGATGTATTATATGAGCTTGATATCCTGAACAAAACATCAACAAAAAGGGATCTATAAGGCTCATCACGGTGGCACAAGGTTATCGGTTTGTGACCAAGGTGGCAGACTTTGAAGTCGGTCGAGGCCTTTGTGGAACATCAGTTGAACATCGGTCGAAGGAAACCAAAATACACAATCTCGATTGAATTTATGATCGATATTCGCACACAAAAACTATGTCCATTTGATTTAAAAAGAAAAACCTCGGTCATCGATTGGGCAATTTGATAGTTAATCGGTCATCGGAGAAGCCGATGTGGCGATGTCCCAAATCACGACTGTGCATAGCCTAAACTTGGTTTTAATGACTTGGACATGTTTGATACAAAAATGTCCTTGAACTTGAACATGCATGCTAGAGAAACCACTAACGTAGCACTTGATACACAAACAACTTTAATAAACTTGGTTTTGAATGACTTGGACATGTTTGATAATGAAAACCAAAAAACACCAACAAACCCATTGCAAGAACTGAAAACTTTATTATATCCTATATGATAAAACAACGCAATCAAAAGGTTCATAGTATAGGTGTAATGACGATGTTGACCGAACACACAAATCTTATAAATTGAAAGATCACATCATATGGAAACGATCAACCACATTCATTTACTTCTCATGAGGCTAGGTACGTCAAAGAAAAATTATAGGTAGCTACTTGGCAACTAGCTTGTCATGAGTTGTCATTCATGAGTTGATTAAGTTCTCCAAACTTAACTACATGATATATGGACATTGCATGTTTGTATAAGTATGTTTCATCTGTATAGTATAGGATAGTTTAGAAGATAGAAGTATATCTCTCAAAGTTTACATACACCCTTTCTCTGATTCATATCACCGTCAACCTGTACTTACGGTTCATATGTTAGTTTCAAGTTTTGATCATTCAAGCAGTTCTGTTAGTTCATGAAAAAAATTAAATAGTAAGCCTTAGCGAAAACCATACCACACTTTGAAACCATATCTATTATTTTTTATTTTATTGTACGAGACACAAGCAAAAAATCCGTGTATCATTTTTGAAATAGGTGGTATCACTGGTTTGTTTTCTTGTTTAAAGGATATGAAGTGTCTTGTTATATGTAAGCTTTACAACCTATGTAACCGGCTGAGATATGAGATATCCTTTGTACTTAAACATTTTTTGGAGTAATACATTTGCCGGAGAAACCCTTTACCCAGAAAAAATAGGTGGTATCGGAATTTTTAACACGCTTGTGTTAAAAAAGGTATATATATGTGAAATCATTTATAAGTTTTATGATTGATGCGTTCTTGATTAAAAATTTAGTGAATGTTGAATTTAAATGATGATGAACATATTAACATTGAAAGTTCTACGGTGGATCCTAAGTTGATTGAATTTGTTATTATCATGCACAAAACATATGTGTGTATAATAACTATTCTAGCATTGAGTACAATGTTGTAAGTGTTAAGTGAACACTCGCCTGTTAAAAGTTTTGTGCAAAAATGTAAATTTGTTTTCTAGATTAATTAGGGGCATTTAGAAAATAAAATCTCAAATTACTACTACGTTGTTTTATATGCTTTGGGGTTGCAACTAAAATGCCTTCCTTTCTCTACACTTTCCTCTAAACTAAGTAATGTTTAATGTGTTCTAAATGCGCATTCTCATAATACCGTTTCAAATTGTCCTCCGAATGAATACTCTACTCTAAAAAAATAAGCTATTACTAGATATTCATACGTTAGCGCTACTTTTGCTACACATTAATACATATAACTTTTATCTCAGTATAAATTAACAAAAAAATAAGCATTAATATTAACGTGACTGGGCTATGCTATGCACTACTCTATGATTTTCCTGGTAAACAAACACAGTATATTAACATAACTTTTACCCACCAACCAAATTTATATCTCATTGATTCTTTGTCCTAACTTTGTGTAGTTTTAAAACCACACCAACAGCACAGCAGATTTATATCTCATTGATACTACCATACCAAAGGAAACAAGTTACATCAAACACTTTTCATGACTTATGTCTCACACACATACAACACTAAACTTCCTTGTTGCTATAAACTCTCAAACACACACAACAACTCACGCACACCACACCAACAGCACAGCAGATTCTTCCTTGTTGCTATAAAATCTCCCACGCATTAACATTAACATCAACACCTTCAGCCTTCTTCCACATTAACATCAAATACTCTCGATCTCTCACACAAACACAACAACTCTCGCACACCCCACCAACAGCACAGCAGATTCTTGTTTCGGTAGTGATTTTGTGGTTTTGGTGGTGTTTCGAGGCTCTATTGAGGTTGTATTAAGATCATTGATTTCAATACTTTTGAGGTTTTCTATTTTCGTCATGCATTTATGTACACTTTTAGGTTTTGGTGGTGTGTTTAGTACTTACATCTGATACAACTTTTAATTTTGTTGTGTTTGGTAATTTTTACTACTATAAAATCTACCTTCTGAAATTTGATTTTTGAGAACTGTTTTTTGCCCGCTATATATACTTTGAAGCTGAATCAAGAAGATAGATTTCTTTGACCCAACTTTGTGTAATTATGGATAATGGTCGTATATTTGTGTATGTCTATCCTCCCCATACTTTCATATTCACCAACTCTTGCCTTTCTCTCTTCTTCTAGCTGTTCTTTACTTTTTGAAATGTATATTTGGATTTACAAATAGTTAAACGGGTTGGTTTTGAATGTTCTGATTTTGTTTTTGCAAGCATTTTGGATATATAATTAATCTTATGTTTGTTTAATCTGACTCTTAATTTATGTTGCAATTATTTTTGTAGAATTTGTTTGTAACAAATATGAGGTTTCAGATGGTCATTAAAGCAAACCTTCAATGGCGTATAATTCAGAATCATATGTTCAAAAGATGTACCAATATGACAGTGTTCTTGAGTTTCAGAGGTGACAAGGTAATTTATTGTACTTGGCTGGTTCCTTTCTCGTGCTTTAGTGTTGGTACCCACGAATTCAATGACCAACACAAGTCAGTTAGCTGGCGTAAAGATCTTGATGGTCTACCAGAGTAGCTTGAAGAAATGAAGCATATTTTGGGAAAAATGCTAAATCCAAACCCATGTCAAAAAGTATGACACATAGCTAGAACCATATATCTCGGTTTTTAAATGTGATTTGTAAGATGAATATATATACAAAAAAATCATTGTTTTCGATTTAGACATGTAGGTATTTTGGAAGATGAGGTTTAATCGATAATATGTAATCTTATGCAGACCAAGCCTCCAAACATTTTTAGACCATGTTTGGTATGATGAATAGGATATGTTATTAGCTTGTTTCTTTCTTTTCCTTGTGTTTGATGTCTGAACTTTAATCCCTAGCATGTGTATAGAATGTCTGATGTTCAAAGTTTCTTTGTGGTTGCAACAATATCGATGACATAAGCTTGCACATTAGGGTCTCTATTGTATGGATTAATTATGTGTTTTATTTGTTGGAATTATATAACATGACATTCAATAAATAATCACAAAACTATCAAAGTATACATGCGGAAGCGTATAGGATTTATTAACGAATAATTAATTAACATAAGAAGAATAAGCGTACCTTACTTGATTCTAGCCGAACAAGAATCAAATCCACAAACTAACAAGGAAGAACCTAATTTGATTTAATTAGGATTATATGAATTACCCCTTACCGTTTTATAATTCAATCCATGAATACTAACAATATTGTGTGAGTACCACTTTCTTGTACACACGTACTAAACCCAATTAAAGTAATGCTAGTTTTATCAAACCAAATAACTTGATGTTTGGAAAAGAAGTGGATCGATCCCTTTGTATGGGTGTCGACCGGTTTTAGAGCAAAAACACATACAAAACACTTTTAGGTTTAGCTAATGAATACAAGAGATGATTTACAAACACCATAGGTTTTGTATATATACTCAAGCAAACTTGGTGAACAAGTTTGAGTCAAATTTGGATTGGGTTTGGGTCCTCCCTTTGGCCGATCGGTTTAGGCATCCCAAGGGGATTCCAGAACCTTCCAAACTTTTGCAATTTAGTCCTTTTCAAAATACATTTCGCCGTTAGTCCATTACACTAATTACTTAACGTCCGTTATGTTATACGTTTAATTAATAAATAAATACAACGTTTATATTTAATTATATAACTTTAATTCTCATACGTAAAGTGTGCAATCCCGTGGTCTCGAGTTCGATCCTAAATCACGTCTACTAATTTATATCCATAAAACCAACAGCTCCCACTTGGATATATCTTAATATAGTGATCACATCGGTTAAGCGTCTAGCAACATACGATGCCTCTAGTACAACTCGAGTAAGGCTCCTGGAAAACCTTTTAATGATTTCTCATTATTATTATCCTTTTTGTTTCTAATACCACGTTAAATAAAGTTATGGAATTAAGTCCTCGTTATTAAACTATTCGTTTCTCGTTGTAAGTGATTGAGCAAGATTACCAAATCTTCTAAACATATTTAGGGGAGATTTTGGGTGCGGCACTTCAAAACATCTTCTCAACCCCTCGAGGGGCAAAGCAGATATTAAACTCAAATAAATTTGAAGGAACAAATTCTATCTTGACTACGAGAATAACCCATAAACTTTGTAACATTTAGAAAACAATCCTTATGACTACCATTCATTATAGCGTTAAGTTGCTCCACAGAAATGAACTACATTCATGACACTTATCCGGTATCTCAAATTGAGGATAACTATTCATAATTTATATGTGTTCACAAGTAAATTATGTAGTTGGGATAAGTCCTATATTCAATTCATTGAATATCATCCGAAAATGGTATGCATTCTCATCAATATACTTTCAAGTATATTCTACCACATCTTTTAGATTTGTCTTAATTTAATGATACTCCCATATCATTGTCGACATTGGACATTTAGAATACTTAGTTACTCACGGATTAAACATGCAAATATAGGACAACAATATTATAAATGAAAATAAACATAATCCAAACTTTATTTCATCAAAATAATAAATGTTTTACAATATCTTTTATCCAAATACTAACACTACAACAAAAGTGGCTTTTTAGGACCCTTTGTGTGGGACGGTGTGATAATGGAGTCCTAAAAAACTGTTTAATAGGACATATGAGCGTTTAGGATCCTTTTTAAATATTTGCTACTTAGGCGATGTCCTAAAAAGGTATATAATAGGATGGTTGATGATTTGGGGTCCTATTATCATATAACTTAAAATGACACTTAAAATATGGATCCTAATAAATTACCTTTATAAGACGTTTATTCATTATGGTTGTATTATAATAAACCATAATAGGACACTTGAGTTTTGAGTCATAAGACATCAGTTAGTTAAAACGCTTATTCACAAAAAGTTTTAATATAGCAAAATTAAATAGGACCTTTGACACGTGGGTATTATAACGTTAACCTTTATAGGGCGCTTATGTACAATGGTTTTATAACATCATTTTTTTAAAACGATTATTTGCAAAAGTTTTATTATAACAAAACTTAATAGGACCCTTAAAGGATGTATATTAATTATGGTTTTATTACAATACACCATAATAGGACACTTGATATATAAGTCATAAAACATTAATTATTTAAAACGCTTATTCGCAAACATATTATTAAAACATAACTTAATATGACAGTTGACACTTGGGTCCCATAGATTGATACACCATCATAAGACACTTGATATTTGAGTCATAAAACATCGGTTTTATGGAACACTTATTCGCAAACGTTTTTTTTATAAGAAAAGTGAATAGGACCCTTGACAATAGCGTCTTATAACGTTAACCTTTATAGAACGCTTATTCATAATGGTTTGTTTATGATACACCACAATATGGCACATCTTTTTAGAGTCGTAAAATATCCGCTTTTATAACTTTATTCATTTTATAGAACGCTTAATTGCAAAAGTTTTATTTGAAAAAAAATTAACAGGACCCTTGACAACCGTGTCTTTTAACATTAACCTTTATAGTACGCTTATTTGTTGTGGTTTTATTATCCTACGCCATAATAGAACACTCCTTTATTTGAGTCATAAAACATCAGTTTTTTAGAACGCTTATTTACAAAAGTTTTATTTAAACATTAGTTAGTATGACACTTGATACTTGGGTATCAAAACTTGATACACCATAATAGGACACTTGTTATCTGTCTTTGTATTGTTATATGTCTCAATCATATCTTTTGGAAGTTATGTATGGGTTATCTGTCTTTGTATTGTCCTTATCTGTTTGGGAATTATGCAAGTAGGTATTCTGTGTCAATATTGCCGAAGGATTCTCTGAAGTAGGTATTAGAGCGTCAATCATATCTTTTGGATCTTTGAAGAAGAGAATCTGCTGAAGAAGAGAATCTGCGAAGGAAGCAGTCTGAAGAAGACTATCCCATGGTAATTTACCATTGCTCATCCCAAAGCTGGCGAAGAGATTTTAGCTGTGCAAAGAGAGCACAAAGTGAGAACCATCCTTCTTCACTATTCTGAAGATCACTTGGGTGATTTTCACCACATGGATGATGCAAAGGACATATGGATGGCTCTTAAAGCAAGGTTCGGTGGCAATGAAGAGTCCAGGAGAATGAGGAAGTCCATGCTGAGACAACACTTCCAAGAGTTCAATATCTCTGAAGAAGAAGGTATCCACAAGGGATACGACATGTTTCACAACTTGCTAATAATTCTTTAGTTTGTTTGTCTCTGTTCTGTTTTGTGTGTATTTGTGTTTGTGTTGCGGTTTATCTATTTCAAGTGCAGTTTGTCTATTCCATGTTCAAGTCCAAGATTCATCAAGTGTGATTCTTTTATAAATGGTCAAGTAAGCTTTGAAGCTTGTTTCTACTGAAACTAAAGTGCTGAAGTAAACAAGTTGATTCTATTGAAGTAAGAGTACATAGAGAAGAAATTGAAGTCAAATTGTTCATTCATTAATTCAAGAAAAGCAGTTTACGCACTACGACTACAAAATTCAATCAACTTCAAATGCAACTACAAGAACAGAGCTATACATAATCCTAATCTAGTTCATATCATCTATTCCAACATCTAACAGGTTGTTGGATATGCATGATCGCTCACATCTTTCACACTAGATGCTGGATATGCGTTCGTGAAAACTTGCATAACCACCCATTTCTTCTATCTCGATGGTTGGATATGCATGACCACTAGGACGAGGAAGCTAAGGATCAAAATGGGAAGGATGGATTGATGAAAATAATGATGATGAAGAAAAATAAAGTGTCCTTTATGCTTCATCTGCTGAATTCACCAAAAAGCAATCCATTCACCTTCCTTATGCTCTTCCTTTATACGATGTGTGAAGATGCACCAAAACATGGCGCAGGTAGAGCAAGCACCACCTCCCTTTCGGCACGAGGCCTTTGTTGAGGTTGAGGTGCTGGAGGTTGGGAGTATGAAGGTATCTCAGTAGTGGGTTCCTCTGAGTCATCAGGAGACTCACTTGGATCCACTACACCATCATCTTTAGAAGAAGAGAGAAATGGGGATGTCAAAGGGCGAGGGTCAGGTGGATATGACCAAAACTGAAGGAAATCAATGGATGATGAGGATGATGGAGAAGAGGTTGGATTTACAACCTCTGGTGAAGTATTCATGGTTAATTTTGGTTGATTGGGTGTATGATGAATCTATGGTTTTTGATGGTAATTTGGGGTAAAAGTATGTGAGAGAAGTATGCATTGGGATGATTTTATAGACGGGTTCGAGGTTTAATGTAAGTTAATGCGAGTTAGTTGGCACAGTAATTCTAGAATCTTACCGAAGATATCCTTGTCTTGGGTTGGTTTCTCTGAATTGTATAACTTCAGCAGATTGAGTATCTGTTTCTACTGAAGAGTTAAATTGTCTATGGTCAAAGTAGATGTACACGTAAGCGTAGTCAAACAATACAGTGCCAATACTTTTGACTATTTTTGCACAAACCTCTACCAAACCATCACTCTCATTTTTCACTTCAAACAAAACCCTTCCCTCTTCTCCTACACCCAAAAACCCTCACTATTACGAGAAACATAACCCTAAAATATCAATTCATCAAATGGCTCTTCCATTCAAGAAGGATCACAACAAAGTTGCGTTTTCGAAATGCAAAAGGTGATGAGCTGTATGTACCAATGGTAGAGTTCTTGAAAAGATCAAAGATTCACTATGCCCTAACGCATTCTCCTAATGCAATTTATGAATCGTTGGTCAAACAATTTTGGGCATCTGCTTCCACACGGAGTGAAAGAGAGATTGCGGCCATGATTGACGGAACAGAGTATGTAGTAACAGAGGAGCTGATTAGGAGAAAGCTTCACTTGGATGATACTGATGCGGTATTTCACACTAGAGAAAATACTCACGGGTTGAGAGCTATTGGGTATCAAGGTACCGGACGGACATATGGTTGAAAAAGCATTTTTGCCCTAAGTGGAGATTCTTGGTTCACACGTTGCTTCAGTGCATTAGCAACAAATCAGGAGCATGGGATCAATTCTCTTCCTAACTGGCATATGGTATTGTGTGTCTATCTCAAGGGATAACTTATAATTTTTCTAAATTTATTTTTGACAATTTGGTTGAAAATATCAATAGGAAACAACATAAGTTTTTAATGTACCCTAGATTCTTACAAATAATCATAGACACCTCTACCCAAACCCAAGCCTTTTATGCCGTAGGAGCTCTGTCAGCCAAACTTTTTGCCTCTATGAGAACTAACTTTGAGGGGCACATTATCCGTTGACAGAAGCTATGTTGCCTCAAGGCAATGAGGCTGCTGATGAGGAGAATGTTGCTAACATCCCACCCTCTTCAATTGTTGCTACTGATGGCAATCCATCAGTTAATATTGATGATGGCCCTCTCCTTTGCTGAAGCTTCTCATGTTGCTCCAGAGCAGCCTCCACCAACACCAACTCTAGCACATTGTCCTAGTCCACCACCAACACAAGATCCTCTTGATGAGTTTGAGTCTGATATGAACAGGATGACCACACCTAGTCCTCAAAGGAAAACTTTTAATGAGGTACCTCCTCATTTTGAGCATGACCATGTTTCCACTGAAAGGTCCAATAAAGCTCCCATTACCACGAGCAATCTGCACCGGTGGAGTGAGGACCCCATTACTCTCACATCTGTATGATCTTGTGAAAGGTATGCAGTGAGGTGTCTAGTCGAAAAAGGAACTTGCAGAAACCAAGTCTACTCTTGGTAGTAAGATTGAAGAACTACAGAGTAAAGTTAAGGACCTAGGAGACAGACTTGAAAAGGGCACCAAAAGGAAGCTTGTGGTTTCTTCTGAGGAGGAAGAATAAGAACCTCAGTATGGGTCTCTCGATATGTTAGGTGATGTGTCTCTTAATGATCCTTCATCAGTAGTTGCGGAATCTTCAAAGAAGAAGGAACCTGTTCTTTATAAAAGGAGAAAGAGATCGTACTTGAATAAAGCATCTACTGAAGTATCCAAGGAACCAGAGTTTGTCAAAGCTGCATCTACTGATACCCCAATGGAGGATGTTGCTACTGAACTTGGTCAATCTTCAGTCATACAAAAACCATCAGTGTCCATTCTTGCTGAAGAACCCTCACAACATGTTTCTTCTGAAGTTGATTTGGGAGTTACTACTGACATTCCTTTAGTTGATATTGCTGAAGATGATTGTACTAAGGAGCCTAATGATAAAGGTAAAGGTTTAATGGTAGAAGATGAGCTTGGTCCAGACTTGGTAAGTGAAGAGGAAAGGCGAGAACAAGAGAGAATGCTAGCTGAGTGTAATGAGAGAAAGAAAGATGAAGAAATGGCTAAACAGATTGAAGATCA
Organism: Chrysanthemum makinoi; assembly: GCA_910596185.1. NCBI lineage: Eukaryota > Viridiplantae > Streptophyta > Magnoliopsida > Asterales > Asteraceae > Chrysanthemum > Chrysanthemum makinoi. The sequence goes on along the minus strand of OU343222.1, from coordinate 327,768,284 downwards.
ATCTACGTCTGTTTTGCCTCCTGAAAGACAAAGGGAACTAGATGAAATGCGTACTAAGCTACTTGACACTCATTGGGATGCTTACACTCAGCAAGTCATATCAAACCCTTCACTTGCTCAGAGTATCTTAGGTGCAGACTTCAACAATGAAAGTTTTGTGGAACTGATGATGGCTCGTGGAAGACAAAGGAAGCAAGAAGCAGCTGAAAAGAGGAGAGCCATCACAGCCCAAAAGAACAAAGAGAGACCTCCCACTAAAGCTCAAATGAGACTTGTGGACCAGAGCTCCACTCTGTATAACTCGGGTCATCAATGAAGCAAGTCAAGGCTTTCCCTGATCATGTTTTGATTCACAAGTATAATCAAATCATGAAGTACTCTTCATCTCACACTTCCTGCTTGAAAAAGATTGCTAGGAATGAAGTTTCACCAAAGGCCAAAAGACCAAAGTTTGTTGAGGTAGTGGATACTTTTGATGATATTACAACAAAGACGATATCTCAACTGATTACTTCTGAAGAAATTTCTCAAGCCACTCCTTCATCTGACAAGATTCCTTCTACTGAACCATCTATGGTCTCTGCTGAAACTCCTACAGAGATTGCTAGCTCATCTGACAAGACTCCATCTGCTGAACCAGTTGCCATTTCTTCTGAAGCACCTAATGTACCAGCTCCCACTCCAGCTGTGGCATCTGTTGCTCGAGAAGCTGCTACAGCAAGTTTAAAACTAGAAAGGCTAGAAATTTGCTAGTAAGGATGAATGCCATTCGTGAAGGTGCTTCTCCTTCCTCTAGTCGTGCCAGCCAATCTAATGAAGAACCTCAAGATGCACCATCTTTAGGAATCTATAAGCCTGGAAGGAGGAAGAAGAGGATGGCCAAAATCACTACCTTGGATATTGAGGCTGATGAGTCAACCTTTATTAAAGAAGGGTCTTCCTCTGATTTTCCTGATGGATATCAAAATGTGTTGATCAATTGGACTTTGACAAACAAAGAGCTGAATGTCATACATCGAAAGGACAAAACTTCTATGGAGTTCACCTTTTTGAAGGAAATACTTCATTTGGTAGATAGGGCAGACTTGCTTACTCTGTACACTCTCGTTACCTCCCATTACTGCAACAATGCACCACAGGGTTCCGGGATGTTTTTATTAGGAGATCTTCATGTCTTGTTTAGCTCTGAATCTCCCAATAATAAAGGACATTCCATTGGCTAACTCACATTTATGGCGGGTTGAGTCCTGGAGATTCTATCCTCTGCCTCGTGTGCATGTAGTTGAGACGAAGGGTGGAATCACAGTCTGCATGTTTGCCGAAAGAACTTACCCATTGTCCAAAAGACTTATTGAGAGGATGCTGACTCGAAATTGAAATTCCTCCGATCCAGTGGGAAATGAAAGACCACAGGTTGAACAACTGGTTAGATTGATCAAGACTCACCTCCTTCAAGATCAAGCTACTTCTTCATCGTCATAATGGTATCTCTCATGGTCTTCTGCCTTATATTCTTTTTGGTACTATTTGTATTATATACACTTGGTAGTTTCTTTCTTAGTTAAAAAAAAAACTAACTTTCTTTTGCAGGTTTGTTGTTCATAGTTGATGGGTTTTAACTCACCAGATATACCTTGTGTATATTAAAGAGTTGGCTAGTCCAAAGGGTACAGCTTTGGTAAAGACACATCAAATCTGTTGATAGCTGTAATGATTTGCTCAAAATCATAGGGTCTGCAACCACCCATGCTTTATTGCTGAGTGTTGTATGGTCATCAATTCACCATGGTATATTCCTTTTTGGAATCCAAGAATTGGCTAGCCCATAAGTATATGGCTTGTGGTAAAGGCAACAGAATCCATATTTGGTTATCAATTCACCAATTCCAAGAATTGACTAGTCTGAGCAAAAGCTACAGGTAAAGACACATCAAACCCGTTTATATGGTTTCTGGTTTGCCAATAAATCAGATGGTTATCAGTGTACCATAGTTTTCGAACTTAAACATTTGGCTACTCCAGTAGTAATGGCTATTGGTAAAGAGACATCAAATCCATTATTTTCAATGATTCACCTCTCTCAGGAGTTAACACACCTACATGTGATGAGAATAGTATGCAAATAATGAGTTTTGATGTACACTATGTCAATTGTTGCTGTAAAGACCTGGCGTTTCAAAGATTGGTCATCATAGAGATGAGCTTATTCTTGGTTCTTTGCTACTGATGTTTGAGAACAATCCTCTATTACTGTTGTCTCTAAGATCTTTCGAGGGTTAGGAAACGGAACTTAACCAAGTCAAATTCCAGTTTAGGGGAGGATTGTTGGGAATTATGCGGTATTCTGCTGTCAATACGCCAAAGCGATTCTGGCTGAGTAGAAGCATAATCTGCTGAAGAAGAGATTCTACTGAAGATTAAAAGCGTTGCCATGTTTCTGCTGAAGGGTGAAAGCTGACTAGGATCAGCATGCGCTTTATTATTTAAATGCTAACCCATCATTATTCTTGAACTTCCCGAGGTTAGCATGGGTATTAATGTACTGCTCAACTAATTTTACATAAAAACAGGGACTATTATTATTTAGCTAATTGAAATCATTAAGCTTCTTCAAATGGATCTTCTTCATCGGCAATAACTAAGTCATTGTTGTCCACAACGGTTCCATCGAAACCACCTCTAACCAATTCAATATCCATTGTTTCGTCATGTTGAGGACACATAAATGAGTCACCCTGTAAATGTGTTTCCGCGTCATCAAGACTTGTTTGTTCATCCATTTCATAAACATGTCTGGGCGCTGTCTTGATCACAACTTGCCATCCTTTGTCAACACTATCTGCAACGTAAAATACTTGATTTGCTTGAGAAGCTAGTATAAAAGGCTCGTTATGAGCCTTCAATCCTTCAAAATTCAATATAGAAAACCCGTTGTCATCTTCTTTTTTCCTTGAACCATTCGAAATCCAATCACAATCGAACAAAACTACTTTCTTGTCAATACCATACTCCAACTCAATTATATCATTCAAAACCCGTAGTAAGTTACATCTCCCGCGATAGGATTGTTATCTGTAGCACTCGAGTAACTGTTTGTCATGGCCTGAATATTAACCCCACTATTCCGTGTTTTCCTATTATGTTCTACATCTTTTGTGTGAAATCGGAAACCATTTATGATAAATCCCTTATATTTTTTCACATACTCAGATGGACCACTTGCCAAGCACCTTAGACTTTCTGTGATTCTGTGATCCCTCTAGCATGTAGCTCCTCAACCTGAAATAAGGCAAGATGTGTTAATTGTTTTGTTATTAGTAGGTCGAAAATGCTATGTCATTATAATTATTTTTCAAAAGTAATAAACCTATGTATATGCCTTACATGATCTTGAAACCACGACTCAAAAGTCTCACTATGTAAACGTTGAATGTCACGCTTACGTTTTCTCCGATTTTAATGATGAACCAACGCCGATGTTCACTGCGGTTAACAGATGATAATGATGATAACAACGCACAACTATTAATCGATAATATAATTTATGAAACTCACAACTAATATAATTACTTACGTTCGAAATTCATCAACTTCACTACAATTGAACAACACATATGAATGCGCTTTAGCCAAAATGTCAAGTTCCATCATTTCTACCTTTGTAGCACCAATCGGTCGACCCGCCATAGAAAAGATACGTAAAACATCCTCATAACCATCGTCATCATTATTTCGACTTGTCTTATTATGTACGGTCTCAACATCACTGGATAAGTACAATGAACAAAACGACACACTCTTCAGCTAGATATCCTTCACGCAATGGAACCCTCCGGGTTATTCCTGTTTCGCACGTAAGATTTTAATGTAGCTAAATACATGAGATATCAAAACCAATAATTTTAGATTCAATAATATTGTTAATAAAGGTATTTACTATAATAGTAATGTGCACCTCTCGATTGGATACATCCAACGGTAATGAACTATCCCTCCTAATCTGGCCTCTGAAGCAAGATGAACCGAAAGATGAACCATGACATCAAAGAATGATGGCGGAAAAATCCTTTCTAAATCACAAAGTATTTTTCCAATCCCGGTTTCCATTTGAACCAAATCATTTGGATTAAGAACCTTTGCGCATAATTGTTTATAGTAACGACATAGCTTCATCACAGTATAGCGCACTTGCTTAGGCAACACATTTCGCAAGGCAATGGGAAGCAAGCTGCGCATCAAAATATGGCAATCATGACTTTTAAGTCCAAATAGTTTTGGAGGTTTTAACTCTACGCATCTTGATATATTAGCTGCATAACCATCTGGAACTTTCACCTTCTTAAGCACACGACAAAAAATATCTTTCTCTTTTTTATCCATTGAGAAACAAGCAGGTGGCAAATAAACTTTGTTGTTATCTTGAACTATAGGATGAAGTTCAGGTCTAATTCCCATTTCTTGTAAATCTAGGCGTGCTTTTATATGATCCTTGGTCTTCCCATCTAGATTCATTAGCGTTCCAAGGACACTGTCACAAACATTCTTCTTAATATGCATTACATATAGATTATGGCGTAGCAAGTTATCTTTCCAGTACGGTAACTCAAAAAAAATACTTTTCTTCTTCCAATTAAAAGGTAAATTTGGGTTGCTCTTCACAAGTTTTCCAAATTTAACTTCAAAACCATCTAACTCATCAACTACTTCTTGTCCTCTTAAGCCACGGGGTCGCCTGTCTAGTTCTTACTTGCCATCAAAAGAGTTTGTATCTCTTCTAAAAGCATGATCAGTAGGCAAATATCGACGATGTCCCATAAAACATTGTTTTTTGCCATGACTCAAGCGTGTTGATTTTGTATGTTTATGGCAGTTAGGACATGCAAGTTTACCTTTGGTGCTCCATCCGGATAAATTTGCATAAGCAGGAAAGTTGTTGGGATATGAAAGTGCTGAAGATATCAAAGTACTGAAGATATGAAAGTATGTAGTGAAAAAGAACCTGGAAGAAGTCAAATAGTCAAAGTACTTGCTAAATGACAAGGAGTCAAAGTATCTTGCAAGAGGAAGTCAAAGTACTCTTTAGAACAAATAAAGCTGTTATATTCGTTTATGGAAAGTATTGTAGATTACTTGTCGTAAAAGGTTATCAATTGTAAACCGACTAGGATATCCTTGAGCCTATAAAAGGACTCCTAGATTGGCATTAGAGGTACGATTTCAGAATTAGAGTTTAGAGAAAAGTTGATTATCTTAGAGTTGTATTAAAAGTATCTCGCATAATAAGCGATTTAGAGTTTGTTAATAAAGTTTTTCTTAGCTTTGTTAAGTAAATTCGCGTACCTTAATAAAGAGTGCTCAGTGTTTCTTTGTTAATAACTTAGGATTTATCCGAGGTTATTAAACCTTAACAAGCTAGTAAAGTTAGTTTGATTATGTCGATCCAACAAGTGGTATGAGCTTATTGTGTGGAAACTCTGACTAGGAAGAAACCCTACAATATCCAAGATGTCGTGAAGTTGTTCCAACCCTCAATCACCTCACTCGTAATTCCAATTATCAAAAAGGAGAATATGATCTCGGTGCATGAAGATGATGCGGATATTGCCATTCACACCATGCTCGTGGAATGTAATTGTGAATGGGAATGAAGTTCCTCCTGAACCCATTCAAGTTGCTGGACAACCTCTAGCACCAAAGGCAGTTTTAAAACCAGCCGGAACCCTAAGGAATCAAGAGAAGGCTCTTAACATTCTCTTGTCTGCCATTCCAGATGGTCATCTTCTTAAATTTCATGATTCTAAAGATGCTAAACAAACTTTGGGTCACTCTCAAGACCAGATTTGGAGGAATGAAGCCTCTAAAAAGATGCACTTACCGAAACTTGCTTTGAAACAGTTTGAAACTTTCACCTTGGAGAAAGAGAGAGTCTTGATGTCTTTGCATATGATAGGTTCCGAATCTTCTTAACATGTTGGAATTATACAAGGCGTAAGTATCAGATTGAGGATGCTAATTTGAAGCTTTCTCACGGAGTTTGCCATCTACATGGCATGTGATTGCTACTATGATCGAGGAGGACAACAGGGTTGGATGTTATGGACTTTGATGATCTTTATCATCAACTGAAGGTGTATGAACATGAGATGAGTGGTCAACCAAATTCAAAATCTCACAGTATTGCTTTTCTATCATCTGAAAAAGAAGCAGATACTTCCAAAAGTACTTGTTTCTCCTCAAAATACTTTTTTCTCAAAGTACTGCTTTGTTTACATAATCCCCATCATATACTCAAGCAGCCCCACCAACTACCACTTTGAACTCAGATGAAGTTGTGTGCTCTTTCTTTGCACAACAAGCAAGCTTACCTGTCACTTATGAAGAGGATCTAGCATAGATTGAAGAAGATGCACTTGAAGAAATTGATATCCGGTGGCAAGTTGCTATGATTACTGCAAGGATCAAAAAGTACATGAAAAAGGCAGCAAAGCTATTGATTTCAAACCCAAACAAGGAATAACTTTTGACAAATCTCAAATTGAATGCTTCAATTGTCAAAAGACTGGTCACTTTGCAAGGGAATGTAGATTTGCTAAGTATCAAGCAAACAGAACATCTGAGAAGCCAAAACTTGAGCTCAAAGAAATACCAATAACCGAGACAAAGGCCTTGGTAGCTCAAGAAAAGTTATCGGGACTGAGTGAAGAGTTCGATGATGAACCGGTGACTTCGTATGATAGCAAATGGGCCGATCATGCGAGTTAAAGACACGTGGAAGCATTGGGCTGGAACCTTTGCTTTTGATGAAGAATCTGAACATCTGCTTTGGAATCGATGATGGCTTTGGAGGATTTGATTGGAGCAAAGAAAGTGAAGATGATCCTGTTTTTCTTGCTATGGTGGCTTGCACCATCTCATCTCCTATACTGAGGTATGCTCAAACCTGCTATGAGTTCTATCAAAATTACTTAACATTTATGTGATTGAAAGAGATAATTGTATTAGGGCTAGGTCGAGGTAGGTTACCAAATCACTTTAGAGTCTATAGAAGCTAAAATCATAACCCATGAAAATAATGAAATGGCTTGGGGCTGAAAATATGAACAAAGGATTACCGGTTAAAACTTAGTGAATGGAAACTAAAAGCTGTAAAAATTGCTGAAATTGAGAAATTAACTAAGGAAAGAGATGATTTGTTAGCTAAGTTTGCTTTGCTGGAAAGAGTCTGGTTTGTCCCAGTTACTTTTGTTGAAAACGAGAGAAGAGCTTACAATAGACAACGAGGGCTTAGGATTTGGAATGGACTTTAGCAGTGTAGATGAAAACCAACCTAGTAATCAGGATGATGGTGATTTTGAGGACATAACCACTAGTGATGATGAGCTCATTAACTATGTAGATTTATCTAGTAATGATGGCTCGCTAGATAAGTGAACCACCTCTGAATATAAGAAAGACAATGGTTATCATCTTTGTTCCTCATCCCATTAGTCATCACCCTCTAGGCGATGTTTCTCATTATGGAGTAGATAGTCTAGAGTTTAGGAAGAAGCTTGTTGCTCAATCTAGGAATGCGAGAAACCCAAAGAAAGCTGTGAAAACAATGTTCAAAATCCAGTAAGTATCTTTAAAACAAAGTATGCTCAACAAGCGGCACCCTCTGCAAAACCTTTTCAAAACAAGCATGCTAAACCTTTTGGGATAATTTTGCTCAAAACAAATTTTATCAGTCATCAAGAAGGCAAAACAATTTTGGGCATAGACATAGAAGAAATCACTGTGGTCATATGGGTCAAAACTGTTTTGTGTGTTATAGTCCTACTTCACTTAATCAAAGATTGTGACAAACATTCGAATATCGAGTAAGTTTTCAAGGAATAAGTCTAACAATCATAGACCTAGAGAGCACAAACCAGTTTGGACTAATACAAATAGGATTAATCACGAAACTTCACCTCGGATCATAGATACCCATCAGAGAAGACCTTCAGTATCTCACAAGTACTTTCCAAAGTACGCTTTCAGAGACAAGGTACCGATAACACCTTTGCTTGGAATAGGAATCCTAGGAGATCTCACTATCAACCTAGAATGTCTTACAATTCCTATAGGGGATCTAGATCACAGGAACCACCTGTTAAAACCTGAATGGGTAAAAGGGGAAGTCTTGGTAAGGACACACAGATGCGTTCAACAAAAAGTGAATCAGAGATGTTTGTGTGACACAAGAAAATGCTAATAAACGTGAAAGAGATTTATGTTGAAAAACCGTAAAAGTTTTGAAAATCCACATGCTAAAACTCAAAAGATAATTTTGGATCACCATTTGAAAGATAGTGGAAATTACATACTCAAGGAATTTGAGTTTGTAACTCCATAAGGGGAACACAAGTCGCTAATGGCAGGTTCCTAAAGTTTCTAACTCTTTTCTTTGTGTCTGTGAGGGCAACCCGAAGAGGAGCTTAAAGATCATCTTATTGTGGATAGTGGTTGCTCTGGAAGTATGACAAGTGATAAAGAGATCCTGTCTGATTTTAGAAATATTAGTGGAGGAAAAGTTGCATTTGGGAATGATCCCAATGGAGGAAGGATTACTGGGAGAGTTAACATTCTTTTTAGGACTTCAGGTTAAGCAGTCCAAGGAAGGCATTTTCATTAGCCAAGACAAGTATGTTGCAGATATACTTAAGAAGTTTAATCTTGATGATATGAAGGTCATTTACTACACCCATTAAATCTATCAATTCATTGGGCAAAGATGAAGATGGCCACCCTGTTGAAGTCAAGCTTTATAGATCAATGATTGGCTCTCTTATGTATCTCACTGCATCAAGGCCTGATATCATGTTTGCAGTTTGTCTATGTGCAAGATATCAAGTATCACCAAAGATCTCTACATGAATCACATTAAAGAGAATTTTCGTTATTTGAAACAACAACCTAAGTTGGGGTTGTGGTATCCTAAAGAGTCACCTTTTCACTTACAAGCTTTTTCAGATAGTGACTATGCAGGTGATAACTATGATAGAAGATCCACAACTGGTGGATGCCAATATCTTGGACGAAGGTTAGTCTCCTCGGCAATGCAAGAAGCGGAACAATTGCAACATCATCTCTGAAAGTTTGAATATGTAGCTGCTGCAAGTTGTTGTGGTCAAGTTTTATGGATCTGAGAATCGCTCTTGGATTATGGGTTCAATTTTAAGAATACTCCTATCAATATTGATAATGAGAGTACTATATGTATTGTGAAGAATCCTTTGTATCATTCCAAGACAAAGCATATTCAGATTAGGCATCACTTTATCAGAGATTGCTATGAGCATAGGCTTATTAGTGTGGTTAAAGTTCACATGATGACAATCAGCTGATCTACTCACTAAAGGTTTTGATGTGTCACGATTCAATCACTTGGTCGTGAGCATTGGAATGATTAACTACTAAGCTATGTTTAAGGGGAGGACTATAAGATGTTAGGTATAGTCCGTATTACTTGAGGGAGGATGTTTGTGTATTACTTAGTTTATATGAAGGTTTTGGCAAAATCTTGTATTTCTGAAAGTACTTGCGGGAAAATCGCTTGGGAAGTACTGCTTATGTGGAAAGTCGTTTGTCGATAAAGTCTTGTTCCAACGGTAATATTGGAGGGTAATTAAAGCCAACGGTTATTTTATTTTGGGCAGTGATTTTTCAAAATCCTACCTATAAATAACAACTTTCCGATTTTCCCTCTCACATTATTCATTACCTCTTTTCCATACTTATCTTCCAATTACCATCTCTTTATTATTCGATATAATCTTTCAATTGTGATTACTTTTTCAACAATGGCGAATCGTTTAACTGTTTCGAAGCACAATATGGTGGCTAATTTGGATAAGAATGAGGCGAATGTGGCTTTCTATGATATCATTGATTATCTCGTTGGGTCGCCCATTAGTTATGCTCTTTTAGTTGAGCCAGATGTTATTGAACCATGGATTCAAGAATTTTGGGCTAATGCTAGAGAAAATATGGAGGAGGATGAATCTTATATTAGATCCTCATTCTGGAAAGACTATCAAGATTACAGAGGTCTCCATTCGTGATGATTTATTATTTGGAGATGAAGAAAGGGCTATTAGATTTGCCAAGCAACTGATTTGGGATACTTTTCGTAATTTGGGCTATGAAGGTTCTTTGATTGAACAAACTTTTAAGAAGGCATTATTCTGTCCTCAATGGAAGTTTTTGATTCATGTTTTGCTGCATTGCATAAGTTCTAAAAGCACTTCTTGGGAGCAGTTTGGGTCGAATATTGCGTCAAGTGCGGTGGTTGGTTTAGCTGCAGAGTGTTTAACTTTTCACGACTTATTTTGGATGGCATGCTCTCTCATATATCATCTGGGGCAACTTGGTTGATGTATCCAAGGTTTATCTGAGGTTTTCTTGAACAAGCAATTGGCTGATGTTCCAAAACCTACTGCGTTACTACCTGTCATTGTGCAACAAGCCAAAATCTATACATTCATGGCTAAGAGAAGTAACTTGTTTAGAGGTGGAGATATTCCTTTAACACCATCCATGATGGAAGTTGGTACAAGCATTCGTGCTGCTGGTGAAGAGGATGAAGAAACTGAAGGTACTAATAATGACCAAGGTCTTGCTTCACAAAGTGCGCATGCGAAAAGTCTGCTTCACAAAGTACTGCATCTGCAAGTACCGCTTCTCGAAGATATCGTTTCGTTTACAAGGTGATGTTTCTTCAGATCCTGAGGTTCAAGTCGAGATTGAGCGCACACTTACTCCCTCTCCACAAATCCGGCCTGCTTCAGAGGTTCAGGTGTGCTGCTACTACAATTCCTCGTGAAGGTTTAACTATGGATAACTATGCTTTGACAAAGCGCTAGGTTGAACAAGACTGTTGAGCGTCAAGCCAAAACTATTCGGAGGTTGAAGCGTAACTATTTCTGGTTGAGAAATTTTGTTAAACCATATATTCAAGGTTTCAACTTGTGGGTTAAGGAGGAAAATAAACGTCGTAAAGCTCTTCGTAAGGAATTAAAAAGAAAGCAGGTTCCTCAATCATCTTCTGTCAACTTGGGGAGGAATTCTAAAAAGGATAATTTGAAAGAAGATGTTACACAGCAGAAAGAATCTGAAGAAGATATTATGAAAAAGAAAGAAGATTCTTCTGAGAAAGAAGAAGAAGTACAAGTTCAAAGTACTGGTGTTCAAGGTACTGAACATCAAAGTACTGATTTTCATGATACATCAAGGGAAGAAGTAATAACACCAATAACTCCAAAGGTATTAAATTTTGATGAAGAAGCTGGTCCTTCTACATTTGTTAGAAAAGAAGAGGAGGAAGCTACTTATATACCTATTCATTCAAAGGTGATGATGAATTAATTGCTACATTATTTGATTTGTCACAACCAAGAGGAGGAGTTACTATTAGAGAAGCACAAGAAGAAGAACAACCAAGAACTGATCAACCTGCAATTGATCCAAAAGACAAAGGAAAAGGTGTTCTGGTTGAGACTAAGAAAAAGAAGCTCACTTTGGCTGAACTTAGAGCATTTGAAGTGGCTAGGAATGAAGCTGCTGCTAGAAAAGTTCAAGAAAAATTAGATGCTAAAGGAGAGAAAACGCAAGCTCGAAGCTAAAGAGAGGCAGCTCAAAAGGTGCAAGATGAGTTAGATGCTGAAACTACTGAACCTTTACAGTCTCCAACACCTGTTAGATTCATGTCAAGAAGACCTAATTTAGCTAAAGAAAGGAATGCAAGGATGGCATATTTAAAAGGCAAGAGATTTAAAGGATTGCAAAAGCTAAATTATGTGGATATGAAGAGATTATATGATTCTGGAGAGAGGCTTATAAGAAAGATGTTGCAGGCATTAAAGACTTTAGAGAAGAAACCTTCTGGACTGAAGCTGAAAGGAAGAAAAGCTTAAAGAGGAAAAAGAAAACTGATGTTACAGATGTTAAATTTTCAAAGAAAGAGAAGGTTGAATTAAGATCCGAGACTAGTGATGAATTGAAGAATTATCTCAGAGTGGTAGATTTTGATTATACCAAGGAAGATGATGATTTAAAGCTGAACAGATCAAAGATCAGGACTTTTAAAGTTGTGAAAACCAAGAATGAAGAGTACATGGTTTTTCATAAGGAAGATAAAAGTTTTAAGGTTTTTAAAAGGTTATGGGATTTGTTGCATGTTATTGATAGAGTAGATCTATTCTACTTATATCAAGTTATAAAGGCGTATTTTGAAGATCATCCATTAGAAGGTATTGGATTGGTTTTACATGGGGATCTTGTAACTATGTGGGAAACTGTTGAAGAAAGCACTGATAATATTTGGAATGATCAAGAAAACTGGGAAATAGTTTGCTGGAGATTCTTTGATGAATCTGGAGTTCATGTTCTGGAGCTAGAAAATGGAACAATGATTCACATGTTTGCAGAAAGAAGATATCCTCTTACAGTTGATCTAATGAGAAGAATGCTTGAACATGGTTTGGAAGTAGAAGAGGATGATGAAACTGCTTGCATGGTGATTAATTTGTTTATAGACTGGACTACCATTGCTGAAAATGATCTTTAATGGTATGAATTTTATTTGAATAAATGCTTTTTGATATATCAGTACTTTTATTCAAAATACTGCTGATCAGACAGTACTTTCATCAAAGTACTGTTTGCTGAAATAAACCAGTTAAATAAATTTTAGAAGAAACCTTTTTGCTTAATAATAAATATTTTTTGAAATAAAGGTTGAATAAATGGGTTTTGTGATGATAACATCAATAGGTTATCAATCCACCATGGTTACAAAAGGATTGACTAATCCATGAGCAAACGGCTCTGGTAAAGATATATCAAATCCGTTTTAGTTGTCAACTTGCTAATAAGTTGGATGGTCATCAACTCACCATATCAGTAAATGTGAAGAGTTGGCTAGCCCACAAGAAATGGCTTGTGGTAAAGGCGGTGGAAAAACCATTATTGGTAATTAGTTCACCATTAGATAGAAGAACTAACTAGTCCGAAAGGGTAAAACTTTTGGTAAAGACTAAACAAATCTGTGATAGTGGTGATTTGCTAAAAATCATATGGTTATCAATGTACCATGGTCTTACACACCAAAACATTTGGCTACTCCAAAGATAATGGCTTTGGTAAAGAGTTCTAAATCCATTGAATTTTCAATGATTCACTTTGAAAGTGATGAGAATAGTATGCAACTTAAACTGAATCACTGTACATATTGTCATATGTTGCGTGTTCTTTGAAAAGATGAAGATTCTGGATGCTGCTGTGAAGAAAAATAATTCTAAAGAGATACTTTGAAAAAGCACTGATTCTACAGAGATATAATCTAAAGACTGAAGAACAATCCGTTTTAAAGATGAAGCTGTTAAAGATATATTCACAAAGAAACTTGAAGTCAAGCAAGTAGAATTCAAGTTAGGGGAGGATTGTTGGGATATGAAAGTTTGAAGATATCAAAGTACTGAAGATATATATGAAAGTACTGTAGTTTGAAAAGAACTGGAAGAAGTCAAATAGTCAAAGTAATCTGCTAAATGACAGAGTCAAAGTACGCAAGAGGAAGTCAAAGTACTGCTAGAACAAATAAAATGTTATATTCGTTTATGGAAAGTATTGTAGATTACTTGTCGTACAAGGTTATCAATTGTAAACCGACTAGGAGATCCTTGAGCCTATAAAAGGACTCCTAGATTGGCATTAGAGGTACGATTTCAGAATTAGAGTTTAGAGAAAAGTTGATTATCTTAGAGTTGTATTAAAGTATCTGCATAATAAGCAGATTTAGAGTTTGTTAATAAAGTTTTTCTTCTTAGCTTTGTTAAGTAAATTCCGCGTACTTAATAAAGAGTGCTCAGTGTTTCTTTGTTAATAACTTAGGATTTATCCGAGGTTATTAAACCTTAACAAGCTAGTTAAGTTAGTTTGATTAAAGTATATCGATCCAACAAAAGTCACTGATCGTCCATAACAAACAAGCACGCATCCGAAAGTTACTTTTTGTTGATGCATCATAAGTGTCTACTCCTTTACGATCCCACAACTCCTTTAGCTCAGCAACTAACGGTTCCATATAGACATCTATATTATTCCAAGGAGCAGATGGGCCGGTATAAGTAAGCGTTAGAAAGAAATAAGGTTTCTGCATGCACATCCAAGGAGGTAGATTATATGGCGTCAAAACAACAGGCCATGTACTATGAGAAACACTCATTGTTCCGAAAGGGTTAAACCCATCACTCGCTAAACCAAGCCTGACATTACGAGATTCTTTGGCAAACTTATCATACTTAAAATCAAATGCTTTCCATGCCAGGGAATCTGCAGGATGTCTCTAGTAACCATCTTTCGTGCGACTCTCTTCATGCCATCTCATGGAGGCGGTTGTTTTAGATGACCTAAATAACATTTGCAATCGTGGTAAGAGCGGAAAATGACGCAACACCTTTGGTCCAATCTTCTTACGTGTATCAGCTGTGGTTGACTCATCTGCACAATCATCTTCACTTGCTTTATACCTTGACGTATGGCATATATCACATTCTGTTTTATTAATGTTTTCTTTCCAGTACAGCATACAATCATTAGGACATGCATCAATTTTATCATAACTAAGTCCCAACTCTCGAATTATCTTCCTTAGTTCATACAATGACTTTGGTATAGAAGCATCGGGGAAGGCTTCCCTCATTGTATCTAGCATCTTGTTGAAACCATTATCACTACATTTCCCAACACACTTACCATGAAATAGTCTAATGATAAAAGAAAGAACTGATAACTTACACCCAGGATAGAGTGGTTTCTTTGCCTCTCCCAACACTTTATAAATTTTTTTCGCCTTTAGGTTTGGCATACTCATACTTAGGTTCCATGTCATCGGTTAGTGTGTCATCACCAAACCGATGGAAGGCATCATTCACCAACCCTTGCATGTCATCTTCAACATCCAACATTGGAGCATCACTTGATTTGGAACTGAAAGGTGGAATTGTATAACCTTTCATAAACCCGACACATAACAGATGTGTTGTAGCCTCCGTCCGATCTACCCATATCTGATTACCACAATCAATACATGGACATGAAATCTGTCCATTTTTACCCTCATTATAGAATATATGATCAAGAAAGTCGTCAAGACCTTTTTTATATTCAATGGTAAATCTAGGTAAAGACATCCAACTCGTATCCATCTTAAACCTAATTCAATTAACCACAGAAAACCACATATAATTTCAACAAAAAGAAAGAGAGCCTAATTCAATTAACCACATATGTTGTTTCATAAAAATTTAGCAAAAACGATTAGGGTTTCATTTATGAGGTATTACCTGGTCTTGATGATGGTGGTGATTCCTGTTGGCAATTTTGGATGGTGGAATGATGTGGATTTGGATCTTAAAATTAGAAATACTTTTACAATTTATTTTTAGCTATTTCTTAATTAATTGCCTAATTATTACTTCAAAGCTAGATAAACTAATTTATATCTAAAAATTAGAAATTAAAAGTCAAAATTGCAAAAGTAATTTTTACATAAGCTTGCAAAAGTAATTATTACTTCAAAGCTAGATAAACTAATTTATACAAAATTTTGTTATGAGCTCAAGTATATGTTTGGCCACTATGTTATCTGCAGGGGAGTATGGATGCATCCTATAACTGTTATCTACAGTTAGTGGATTATCTGTTATATGATATGATATGTTATGTTTATGGGCTCGTGTTGATTATCTGTCCTATCTCTCGACTTCATGCGGCAATACATTCAATCATAATAGTCGGCACTTTATGATCACTCTCGTATATTGGCCTCGCAAATGCCTAGGACAAATCCTCCGTTCAATATGTGTAGGATATAGGCTACAAAGCATCCCCGGAATGTGACGTCATGGGAAGTCGACTTACGTAAAAACTCTTGACGATATAAATGAACGACCGCATCCGTTGAGAGTTATTCATATTAGCTTTTTCAAAGTTATTATTTCATAAACTTTACGTTTTTACCAAATCAACCCGAATCCAAAGCAACACCCACCAACCAAACGGGCCCTTATTTGATAACCCAAGCAACGACCGGGTAATTATACATCAAATTATACCCTATCACCGATTCATCCCGCCCTGACCGATTACAAGCTACAAGGTGGTCGACCGCCCGACTACTGATTCGCGATTTTTGCAACATTGGATATGAACCTTTTGATATGACACTCTGGTTATGATATGATATCGACTCCCGGTTTCAAACCCGAGCCATTTCATTATTCATAGGGTTCCATGCATGTCCGTCTCATTGATGCACCAATGGCATATATGATTCTAGTGTGGTTTACTTGTCATTCTACATCTCACTTTATCTTTCGGGTCAACTAGATGCGGATACGCTTTAACAAACGTAGACCACGTAGGATAAATTCCGTCTGTAAGAAAATAGCAACATTTTAAATAACGCCCGCGTAAAACAAATGAACTATCTGGAGTCGCTCCATTTCGGGCAGTAAGATACAACAGAGACTGATTACTACATCACATTGATATTGTTGTTTGACCCGGGAAGTCGGAAAAACGAATGCCAAATCTACTTCATTTTTAGTTTCACATACAATAAAATACTTATATATTATATATATACAATAATATATAATACATTTCATATACTATAAACTACTATTAGTTAATTTAATTATAAATCTAATTATAGGGGAAAACTTACAACCCGCTTAAAATTTAGTTTCACATACAAACCCACGTTCACAACCCGCTTAAAATTTTTGGGGAAAAATTCAGATTCATAAATAACTTTTGGCGCTGCGAAAATCAAGCATATCTTTTCGGAAATCAAGTATTTGATTCGATTTTATTAATGTAAATCGTTTTTCACAGACGGTTAAAATCTCAATTTTGGTTTAGGGTTGTATGTGGGCAGCAAAACAAGGATCGTGGGTTTTCACTTTTGAATGAAGATCTGACTCAACATGTAATGCAAACCTCTCTTGTTGTTATTATTATTGTTGTTATTATTATTATTATTATTATTATTATTGTTATTGTTATTGTTATTGTTATTGTTATTGTTATTGTTATTGTTATTGTTATTATTATTGGTATTATCATTGTTATACTTTGTTATTGTTATACATTGTTAGTGTGGGAAATGGTGGGTTCGGGTATGTGTTTGGTTGACCTCTTGTGATGAGTCTCATATGTGATCATAAGTGCTGCTTATTTCTGATGTGGTACAAGTTGTATTTAAGTTGCTCTGTTTAATTTAAATGAATCTTGGTATACCTGTGTAAAGTTGGGTCAATGGATTTGGGTAGTGATAGTGATAGTGATTTGATATCAGTTTCTAGCTAATGTATTTCATTCTGTGACATGTAACTGAAGGATTTGCGTCTATTTTTTGTTTGTAGATAATGTACTTCATTCTGTAACATGTAACAGATAGTGATTTGATTTCAGTTTTGTTGTTCTCAAATGACTATTGTTCTTTGCAATCTCATCATAATTTTATTTGTTTTGTGCACCCGTTATGGAAAATAACAGGATGCAACGCCAAATCACCACGAGAAATACGAATGATTATGAAATGTACAGAAGGACAAGGATTCAAGAAAACCAACAGAGATTACAAGCTTTGGGAGTGAAAAATCTTGCTAAGTCTTTGACAAGTCTAGTAGAGTGTGACAAAACAAAGAAAAAGAAAAAGAAACCAACGGATACGGTGGAGAAAGATGCTGATTATATGTCCGGTTCAGACTTCCATCTTAATGCTCAGGAAGATAACCCAAAAGAAGCGGCTACACAAACAAATAAAAAGGTACTAATAATAAATTTGGCTACTATATTTTCTTTATGTTTGTTTTCTAACAATTCTACTTGCATGAAATGTAATCAAAATACATTGCTCCACGTCCCATGACTAGATATAAAAATTTAGCAAAAACGAATGAGTGCCGAATGTCTCCCGGCTAACATCTTCGAATCTCAATTGCAAAAGGGACAACAGATTGATACAGGGAGGGCAATACGTAGTAGGGTACGTGGAGTCCCACCAAGTCCAAACGAAAATGATCAACCAAATTGGCCATCAGAGGAGATTAATCAAGAACCGAGAAACTTAGTTGCAATTGACAACGATCATGACCCACGGGAGCGTGACTGAGATTCATGGTAACTATACATAAATTTCAAATACTATATATATGATATTAAATTACTTATTAAGTGTTATTCGCTAATCGCTTTTTTGTTTTTACTTTTTTTTTTTTTAATATAGATAACAATGAAGACCTTTATGATGTTGAAAATGATGATATCGAAGACATACCTATGAATGAAGATATTGAACAACAAGCTACTTCATAAGATGATGTAGATAAAGACATGGATGATTTGGAGAATGAGGATGATTTGGAGAATGGGAACGATTTAACAAATGACCGCTATGATCTACTCAGAGAAGAGATCAGCTGAGCATTCTAAAATGAAGAAAACCATGTAGTTACACAAGCTCGAAATGAAACAAGTTAACATGGTCTACTTGATTGCATCGTTTTAAAAATCATATATCATATATTATGTCATATAAGAAGAATATATAATAAAGTTAAATTAAAACAATACAAAATACAACGCTAAGATATTGCCTCCATTTCAAATTATTTAGTATTTTAAATGTATACGTATCTATTGTAAATCATGTTCACTTTTTTTAGTTCGGATTGTAAGCAAAAGAAAGAGAGGACCAACACGTATGGCAAAAGTTTGGGCCCAAGAAAAGGGGATAGAATTCCTATTTTAGTTAATGAACACGGACAACCTATTAACGACAAAAGTAGTCATCTGACTCATTTCACGGGAACACTTTCAAGGAGTGGAAAGTATTGTCCGATTTATAAACCATGGAATAAAGTTGACGCCGAAAAAAAAAGCTTTGCTTGAACTCTTAAAGGTACACAATGTTAAATTTGTATGTTAATGAATAAATGTTGAAAACTGAAGACCTTGATAGATCTTGAGCTTCGGAGATCGTTAGTATCGCTTGTGTAATCACAAACAAACTAAAAGAAAATCTCTACAACTTGTATTCTTTAGCGGAATATAAATACAAGTATAAAACACAGATAACTAAGAACTCTTTGATCCTCTATGGATCGTTATATTAATCAATTGTTTAAGCACACCCAAAATGCATTCTATTGTGTTCCTTTATGACAAGGAACCCTAACTTCTTTTCTAAGAAACGATAACTATGAAACTAAATAAGATATACACAATCACTTCCTAATAAAGCTCATGTATATCCTAACTAATTCTAGAATATACGGAATGCTATTTCCGTAAAACCAACTACTAATATAACTTCGATAATCATGTCTTCAATCCAGCTTCACTTCACAGAATCCATCGCAGTAATATCAAGATGATTCATACTTCACATAATTCCCAACAATAAAGTATTTGTTTTCTAATGTGAGCTATTACATTTTTAGACAAAATTTGATATTCTGGTCGGGCGAAAATGGATATTGCAATCATTTGGGCGGAAGGTGAAGAACTGGAGGGCAAGAGTTAAGGAACACTACTATGATCCGTCTTTGTCAGTTAAGCAACAAATAAGATCTAGGCCAAAGCAAGTGCAAAAAAAGCAATGGAAGAAGCTTGTGAAGTATTGGAATAAAGAAAACACTATAGTGAAATACTCTTCCCACTTTAAATAACATTACTTAATTTCCCATTATGATATTTTACTTTTCCGCAAGCAGAGTTTAAGTGAAAAAACAAGGCGA
Source organism: Chrysanthemum makinoi (assembly GCA_910596185.1). NCBI lineage: Eukaryota > Viridiplantae > Streptophyta > Magnoliopsida > Asterales > Asteraceae > Chrysanthemum > Chrysanthemum makinoi. The sequence goes on along the minus strand of OU343222.1, from coordinate 327,748,452 downwards.
ATCGGGCAAAAAAGAAGATGATCCAAAGAACCGGTAAAAAAGTTATGCTCGCAAAAGGGAAGAGTTAAAGGTAAGTGTATGGAGAAAGTGGGATTGTTAATGTATCCTGTGGATATCCAATGTTAATATTCATTTTCTTTTTATTCATACAGACATATTTGGGACGAGATCCAACTCGATTGGATCTTTTAGTGCATGCTTCTCCAAAGATGGAAATACCAAAAATGATGACACTGCAAAGCGTAAGTAATATGCTTTTGTGTTTGCAAAAGTGTATTAATAGCATAAGTTAAACACAATATGCTCTTTTTTGTAATACATGCTTTTACTATATGTTGTTCATGTTTATATAAAATGCAGGATGATATGAAACGACTTAGTGATAATCAGCCCGAGGGTTCGATTGATAACCTGGACCGTATGATATTTTTCTACGTTATGGGTAAAGATCGAAATGGTGATGCAGGCATGTATGGTCTAGGTGTTCGTGCTTCTGATGTTTGGGGTGTAATACCAAGTCGTTTAGCATGTGATAGAGAAAACAACGAAGTGAAGTCTAGATGTGGAGAACTTACTAGTGAAAATGCAAAGTTACGAGCCCGTTATCGAGAAGAATGGGTCGACGGATAGTTCCATTGTTCCACCTCTTACATCACAAGATTCTCCCTGTAAACCAATGAACCTCCACGCTTACGGGTATGTTTCTATTATAAATCGTTCCTTTCTAGTTGCTAGCTTATTTTATCTTTGATAGCTAATGAACCTAGGCTACAAGCTTATGTATCAAGATATGATTTAGATTGCTCATTTTTTTTAAATTTGTTAACTCGTTATTAAGGGTGTTTGGTTCTCGGTTGTTTCAACTGTGGTAGTTGCCTTTTCACTTGTTTATTTGCACACTATGACCTCTAGGTGATATTAGAACTAGTAAAACTATAAAACCAATGTTTGAACTAGAGAAAGTAAAAATCAAATTACCTTCATCTCACATCCAATGTTGGGACATGTGAGGATCAAATCTCACCCACTTGGTCTAAATCTTGTTCATGTATCTTAAATTAGTGTTATCATAGCTTAAATAATCATAATTAGTGCATACGGATCAAACAAGTTTCATTAAAGTCAAAGTTTAAGTTCAAAATCAAAGAGTCAAAATGGTATGTTAGTCGAACTCAGATCTTGGGAGAATTTTGTGAATTTTGTGTTGAGATTCAAGTCTTGAGATTTTTACATGTTGAAATTCCCCATCTAAGCTTTTGAATCCCACAGTTAGCTTATTTTTATGATTTTTTCTCTGTCTTAGGTGATAGTTCAAAGCGCCTGCATAACCATTGCCCGCACTGCAGCATCACCAAAACCCCAACTTTCCATGTGCCTTAGCTTCTTCATTAGTTGGGCCACAAAGGAGCTCATTGGTTTTTGAAATCCAATAAGCTCATCTATAAAGTTGAGGGCTTATTTCAAACTTTTGACCTTATTAGATAGGTCTACTGAGATAGCTTTTGTTTGATTCCACCCATACACTGAGTGATCAGTGTTGACCACCCAAGTTCAAGTCCTCATCAAGTGCTTATCTGTGGGACCCAAACCTTTAGTCCTAGCTTTTTAGAAACCTCAATAAGTCACCTTTTCATATCAAGTCTCACTTTGGATCCCTGTCAACCCTCGTGGGACCCACAAGGGCTGCAAGGTTGTTGGTTTTGGCTTGCCCTGGATATTTGATCAAGTGATTATTCTGGCTATAGCTTATTCTTTAGCTTATCGGTAGTTTTAGCTTAATCTAGTTACAACTCATGTAGTTACAGCTTATTTAGCTTATTGTAGCTTATTTGTAACCTAGTTAGTATACACCAGCCTCCACACCTGCAGTATTACACTGATCAATTTTTGACCTCCTTTGTATACCCCAACCTCCATACCTGCAGTATTACATCTGTTTAACCTAATACATGTGTCTTGACTATAAATTGATAAATGTTTGTTGAAAACTGAAATCTAGGTCGGGGATGAAGTTATCCTTAAAAGCATTCTAAACTCAACCGAGACTGTAGCAAAAGGATGGGTGAGGAGCTTGAACCCAAATGATATAGTTGGTGGTACAGAGATTGGACGAGGATGGTGTGAGGTAAACGTTCAAGTAGCAACAAAAAGAGATGAAGTGTTGGTGAGACCCTATGGTTATTTGCCACAATTGAAGACTGTGTTGGTGCAACCATAGCATGGCCTTGTCCCTTTATCTCGGTATGTCTTTGTTAATCTTGTGATACCAATAATTTTACTAACATGGAGCTTAATGCTTATACATGGGTGTTTATTTGTAGGTGGTCCGTGAGGATTGAGAGAGATGATGCATGATGACCATGGACTAAGCTTCTTGTTGCGTTAATGTATTGTTTAATGTTAACAGACTTTATGTTAGATTCTGTCTACCTTATTTATGTTTAGTGATTTTGTTATGACAATTGCTAATTTGAAATACAATTTCATTTTATTCATTTAATATTTAGTTGATGTTTTATTCATATCATAATAATAGAGTGTGCATGGTGAAAATAGCGTCCTATCATATGACTTGTCCGGACTTTGAAATTGTCCTATTAAACTTATTAACCGTCCTAACAATTAACTTAACATTGTAAAAGTGTCCTAATATGTTGTTATTAGGACATTATTTAGGTTGTTAATAGACATTTTATACGACCCAAAAAATTGGTTTCATAATCTTCTTTGAGATATTAGAACCCTTTTCTTGGTGCTAAAATAGCTATAATGTTATATGATAAGCGTCCTAACAATTATCTTTTAAGTACGCTTGTATGTGTATCAAAAGATTAAAATTAGGTAATAACGTTTACAACATTGTCCTAATATGTTGTTATTAGGACGTTATTTGGTTGTTCATAGACATATTTATGCACCATAAATTTGGTTTCATAATCGTATTTGGGATATTAGGACCCTTTTCTTGGTGATAAAGTAACTATAATGGATATGATAACCCCAAGAATTAACATTAAGGACGCTTGTATGTGTATCAAAAGATTAAAAGTAGGTTACCACATTTTAGAACATTGGAAAAGTGTCCTAATATGTTTTTATTAGGACGTTATTTGTGTGTTTATAGACTAAAATGCACCATAAAAATTGGTATCATAATCTTATTTGAGTTATTAGTACCCTTTTCTTGGTTGCTAAAATAGCTATGATGTTACATCATAAGCGCCTAACAATACTTTTAAGGACGTTTTTATGTGTCTCAAAAGATTAAAAGTAGGTAATCACATGTTTAAACATTGTAAAAGTGTCCTAATATGGTTTTATTAGGACGCTATTTGTGTTGTTCATAGACATATAATACGACCATAAAATTGGTTTCATAAGGGTTAGGACGCTTTGGACCTATTACAACCGCTTTACATGAAACGCTTTCATCCTTGGTCCTATTAAATGAAAGGTCCTAAAAAGTACCATTTTATGACGCTTATGGGGTCCTAAAAAGCCACTTTTCTTGTAGTGATCACGGTTATGCATGAAACTATTAGCTAAACGAAGTCTAATTCCATTGGCAAGTCCAATAAGCTTGTCTTTAGCTAAGGCCTGAAAGGATCTAAGTTATCCTGTGGTGAACTTTCAATAGATTAATTTCACCTTCTTACTGACTTGTTCCCTAACATAGTGATACTTCCGTAGAAAATGTCCGGTGCCCTTCATGACTCCAGGTTCATTGGCAAATATGATTGCAACAGAATTGTCACAATACATATCAATAGGTGATTTAATTGAAGGCATACCGCCTCGAAATGAATTTCCTAATCCAAACAATTTCCATTGCACTGGGCGCCTATGTATTCGCTTCGCCGCAGACATCACAATAGTACTCTGTCTTTTCTTCCAAATAACCTCCTCCATTGATGACAAATACATAATCCTTCGAGACATCATATCATCTTTATCATTAATGCCAGACGCATCACAAGAACCGGTAAACACCAAGCTCGTGGTCCGATTTCCACCATACACCAAAACATATCTTCGTATTCCTAAGATATTTTAGAATATGTTTAACAATAGTCCGTAAAGAAGTTCATCCAGATTCTGTTGATATCGACCGGTCATGTTTTTGAGAACGCCACATCTCTGCCTTGTGCATCTCACAAACATACATATTAGATCCCTCCTGCCGAAGATAACTTTCTGCCCACCTCGCAGTGTTGAAGCTAACACATATGTCGCTACATAAGCCATGCTTTTACTCCATCGGCAAATATCTTGAATTTTGCATATTGAATCTCTTCAATATTTTATCAATGTAAGCGCTTTGGACAAACCAATTAACCGCTGACCTATCTCGTAGATCTTGATTTTGAATGTATGCTTTTCCTAATCCTTCATGGAAAACACTTCCCAAGATATGCCTTAACACTTTGCAAACTTGGAATGTCTTTTCCCATAATTAATATGTCATCGACATAAAGAATTAGGAAAATTACATCACTCCCACTAACTTTGTGATATACACATGGCTCATCAAGATTTTGAATAAATACATACCTTTTGATTTCTTCATCAAATCTCTTATTCCATTGCCTTGATGCTTGCTTCAATCCATAAATGGACCATTGAAGTTTGCATACACGGTTTGGAAATTGTGGATTCACGAACCCTCAAAGTTGCTTCATATAGATGTCTTCATCTAAGCGACTATTTAAGAAGGTGGTTTTGACATCCATTTTCCATTCTCATAGTCATAGTATGCTGCTATAGCTATGAGAATTCTAATAGCTCTAATGTCCGCTATAGGAGAAAAGGTCTCCTCGTAATCAATGCCATAAGTTTGAGTAAAACCTATGCAACTAGACGAGCTTTATAGACGGTATATTGCCATCCATGCCGGCCTTAATTTTATAGAGCCACTAACTTCCAACCACCTTGGCATTTGGAGGTAAATCGACCTCTTCCCTGCACTTCATTTTCTCTCATGGATTGCATTATTCATTGCACCTTGCCATTTGTCCTTGTCAGACTTGCCATGGCAACTTTATAACTAGTAGGCTCTCCAAGATCTCCTAACATAGTTTCAACCCTCAATAACGTTAAGACATAGACGTCACTTCAACTTTACGGATCTACTAACGGAATCACTTCAACTTCTGGAGGACCCAATTCATGGTTCTACCTAAGTACATTAGTGTTTTCAAGGTAATGCATCTTCTTGATCATCTTCCGATCATAAACTCTCCCACTGAATTTTTGAGATACTAGATCACTTGAAGAAAATCTCCATACCTAGCAACAATTACTTTATTTTCGCTGATATAAAAGTAGTAAACCATAGTTTCCTTGGGTATCCTACGAAGATACACTTTACAGATCTTTGTTGGAGTTTATCTGCTGAGTCTCGTCTAACATACGCCAACCCCGCACCTTTAAATAAGACATGTTAGGAGCTTTAACATGCCATATTTCATATGGTGTCTAATAAACCTTCTTTGTGGGAACCATATTTAGAATGCTAACAACTGATTCCAAAAGCATAATCCCAAAAGGATAAAGGTAGAGTGGTAAGATTAAACATAGCTCGTATCATGTCCAACCGTATGCATTTCTTCTCTCTATACACCATTTTGTTGGGGAGTATATGGAGAAGTGAGATTCTGGAGAATTCCATTCTCAGCTAAGTAATCTTTAAACTCTTGGCTTAGATACTTCCCCTATTGGATCGAAGAGTCGTAATCTTTCCCAATTGCGTTCTACTTTCATTGAAAACCTTAAATGTTTCAAACACCTCATGTTTATGCTTAAGTAAATAAACATAACCATAACGGCTGAAATCGTCAATAAAGGTTAAGAAGTAGTAGCACCTCTCTTTGACATGTCTAAGTGGTCCACACACACGTATATGAATAAGACCAAGTAGATCGGAAGCCCTTCCATATTGCTATGAAAAGGTTTCTTCGTCATCTTCCTAGATATGCATGACTCACATTTATCAAATGATTCATCATTGATATTTTGCAAAAGCCCTTCTTGTTGCAGCTTATGCATGCGAGCCTTGCCTATATGAGCAAGTCTACAATGCCAAAGATAAGAAGAATTCAAGTCCAAATTTATCTTCTTATTGATGCTAAACATCGAATTATTATATTTGTTAGATTCATTTCCAATCACATCAATTTCAAACACACCATTCACAGTAATTGCATTAAAATAAAATAGTATGAGTAAAACCATCATCCAACAAAACTGAAAAGGAAACAACACCTCTAATTATAGAAGGTGCATAATGAAAATTGTTCAATAACCAGTATTTCAAGCTCAAGGCAATACTAAACTAAACGCTCCTATGGCTTCAACAACTGCATGCGCCATTTCCCACGTGCGATATTGCTCCCCATAGGCCACTTCCTTTCCACTCTAAACCCCTCGTAGTTGTATTACAAATGTAATACCACATCCGATCATATACCCGTGAATTTTATGACTTAGAGTAAATAATTCAATGAAAATAAATTACCCAAGAACCACTACCAAGGACCCCTTCAGACTTCATTTTATTTTCCCGCAATTCAATGATAGAGACACAGCCTTCCAATGCCCAACGCTCTACAAGGTGGCATGCTTGATCCTTTTTAGGATTTTCCTTCCTAGGAGTAGGGTACTTCTTGGGTTGTGGTTGATAGGCCATAACTTGTTTACCCTTATCAACTTTCCCTTTTCCCTTCGCCTTCTTGTTGTTCGTGATACGCGGTTTTAGCTTATTTATCCTTCCATCCCGAATAGCAATTACCGGAAATCAGAACCTTTGAGGTAACCCTTTTTCATAATCAATAAGCAATGCGTAGGTCGATGAATCGTCTTCCCCATGCGGGCATATTGAAGTTTCTAACAAAACCATTAAAATCCTTGTTGGGATCTATTAATCGATTCACGCCATGTCATCATCATAATTTTTTCCAAGTGCCTTTAATTGGTCCATGTAACCTTTCATTTCCAATACATGAGCACTTACGGGTTTACCCTCTCCAGCCTACAAATTGTAATGCGCCAGTCAAGTCATAAATCTCGACCGCACCGGTTTCTCAAACATAGTTCAAGTTCATTGGCATATTATATGGGAAATAGTTTCGAACGCTTTTGAAGAGCGTATTCCATCGTTCCAACATAAGACAAGCCACATCATTATGACGCTTTATACTCAATTTGCCAAGCGCCCTTTCCAGCTTGAGTAGTCAGAGGTCCTGTTGGTTCGTATAAGGTTCATAAAGGTATTTCAACCGGTCAGAACTCTACGCACAATTCTCAAAGAGCGTGCCAATCATTGAAATTCTTAGAGACTAACTTTTCTCGATCAAAAAGCTTTTGAACGCAGAACCTAGTGCATTGTTGTTAGTGTTATCGTTGTTTTGAGCCATTTCTACAAAAAAAGTTCAAGTATTAGTATTTTCGATAATACAACTTTTCAAGAAAATAAAATATACCCAACGGTAATATAAACATATAACCATATAATTTTCTCGAAAAGCTAGGATCCAAATTATCATAGGTTCATTACATCGTTGATCTCGCTAGTAACGAAAGCATATAATAAGGTAATCTGTCGAACATTAATTGGCAAACAATTTCCAACTCCTAGATTATTATGGGATTTATATTTTCCAACTCTATTGCAAATATAGACATATTTCATCACATCTTATGCCATGAGTCCAGTTCTCACTTCCTACTCAACTTAAGTGTCTAACTTAAAAAACTGCAAATATGTCCGTGTAAGGTTTGACTTTACATAGAGATTTACCTCTCCATCACAATCTAGCAAGCAATCGTCATGACTTAAATTGCAACTTCAAGTGTTTCTTTTAATTAGATGGCATATAACTTAATTTAAAAGGGTACTAGTTTTGATTTTATGTGGTCAAATCAAATATGTACAAAGATGTCATGCATTCATCTTGTAGCATAAATTTAATAAAAACTTTTTATTACCAATTCATAAAGATCAAATTATCAAAGTTTTGATTTGAGGTATTGGGTTCACAAATCAAGGAATTTAGCTTAATTCGGGTCCATTATACCGCGACTTTTACATAAGTGTAAACACTTAGTATTTCGGTAATTACCACCGGCGGCGCATGGAATTAAAACCAATTCCCTTAAGATGAGTTTGTACATTTATGGCTTACTAAAGCGCAAAAGTATAACCTTAGACATCCTTCACCTTGATGGTGCGCTTCTTTATTAACCTCTTTAGAGTTTGTTCTAGTGGATGAGCCGTTCTAACCATTTAGTACAGAATCATCAATCAATTAAACTATTGAAAACTTAGCTCTTCAAAAACAAATCAAATTTCACCATTATTTAGTCCGTATTATTTTTCTATTCTAAATTACCCTTTGCTTAAAACTGTCTAACATAATAAACAAACAAGTAAAAAAAATAAAAAATAAACAACTAAAACCAATGCGCACATAATAAACCATTTAATACGTGTAAACAAGTAGCCACATGCAACTTATTTGATAAAACCATTTTAATAATCAATGTCTATGTTAAATTAATGTATATATTAATTAGGGCTTTCACTCTCTCAATTGAAAGTGAGCCACATACATCGATGAATCGATTGCGTAAACCCATAATTAATAATATACAAAATTGCACATAATTGATTCATTAATATATATAATTGGAGTCTTCCCCAATTCAAGATTTATCCTAAATAAATATATCTTAACAATTAAACAATTATCAAAGCAACTATCGATGACAAACATGCATGTATCATCATAGATATATCATAACAATTATTCATGAATTAATCACGTAACATATTTTTTAATTCTAGGTTTCGATAAGGTTAGCAAACAATTTTCAAAACCCTAAAAAAATTTTACATGTCGACTTAAAAAAAATAATGGGGTACGCCCCAATTAAAATTAAATAGACAAAAAAAAAATAAAACATAAACCCTAGATTAACCATATCAAACAACATACAATTATTTGTTTTATTACGCGTTTATGTAATTAATTACTCATAAAAAACCAATGACTTGTGATGCCACTGTTGGAATTATATAACATGACATTCAATAAATAATCACAAAACCATCAAAGTATACATGCGGAAGCGTATAGGATTTATTAACGAATAATTAATTAACATAAGAAGAATATGTGTACCTTACTTGATTCTAGCCGAACAAGAATCAAATCCACAAACTAGCAATGGAAGAACCCTAATTTGATTTAATTAGGATTATATGAATTACCCTTACCGTTTTGTAATTCAATCCAAGAATACTAACAATATTGTGTTAGTACCACTTTCTTTTACACACGTACTAAACCGAATTAAAGTAATGCTAGTTTTATCAAACCAAATAACTTGATATTTGGAAAAGAAGTGGATCGATCCCTTTGTATGGGTGTCGACCTGTTTTAGAGCAAAAACACACACAAAACACTTTTAGGTTTAGCTAATGAATACAAGAGATGATTTACAAAAACCCTAGGTTTTGTATATATACTCAAGCAAACTTGGTGAACAAGTTTGAGTGAAAGTTGGATTGGGTGGGTCCTCCTTTGCCGATCGGTTTAGGCATCCCAAAGGGATTCCGGAACCTTCCCAACTTTTGCAATTTAGTCCTTTTCCAAATACATTTAACGCCCATTAGTCCATTACACTAATTACTTAACGTCCGTTATGTTATTTCGTTTAATTAATAAATAAATACAACGTTTATATTTAATTATTTAACTTTAATTCTCATACATAAAGTGTGCAATCCCTTGGTCTCGAGTTCGATCCTAACTCACGTCTACTAATTTATATCCATAAAACCAACATTATTTTCGTAGTAAAGCGTTCCTTTCCATATTGTGGAGTTTGAGGTTGATGCTTAAAGCCTTTTGCAGAAAACTATTATATTGTTTCTTCAAAATATTCTTTTTCTGTTCTCATAAACAAAAAAGTTAAATTAACTAATAAATATGGGGATACAACTATAACTTTGAGGGCATGAACAACCAAAACCTAATATAACATTTGGACTTGTTAGTCTCTTTTTTCGTTCTTTGAAATATTATTGAGACCTAAAACTAATGTTATTTTTATGATCATGCATTCCGCCTTTTGTCTAACTTATTACTATTTGATTGCACCTAATTTGTGAGCTT
>OU343222.1:327628396-327738177 GCA_910596185.1 Chrysanthemum makinoi | reverse complement strand
GAAGAATTGTTGGTGGTTGAGAGAAACCAAAGTTAAAAACAATTCTTCTTTAAGCTATTCTTGAGGATCACTTGAGTGATTTTCACTTCATGAATGATGCTAAAGATATTTGGTTGGCAATCAAGGCTAAGTTTGGAGGAATGAGGAGTCAGGAGAATGAGAAAATGATGCTAAGACAACGGTTTGAAGATTTTCAAGTCTCGAAGAAGGAAGAATTCAGGCTATGACAGGTTTCACAAGATCTTAAGTCAATTGAATCGGCAAAGCCGCCCGATGATTGATTGCTCCAAGTTTTTGCGATCTTTACCTCAATCACAGTTACAATAAGCGCCTTCAAAACTAAAGGTGGGCTTGATATGATTACCTTTGATGAGCCGTACAACAAACTTAAAGCTCTTGAGCATTATGTGAAGTCCGCTGGACATCATCTGCTACTCGTCACTGACCTTTGTTGGAGCCTCTGCTCCAAAGATGATCCATGCTCCAAGTCCAACTTACTCATCATCATCTTACACTACCACTCCATCAAGTTCTCAATTTACAACTAGTGGTATAATGGAAGATGTGCTTGGATCCTTCTTTGTTGATTATGATCCTCGGCGAACTTGCATATGAGGATTTTGATCGTAGATCCATCCGGAGATGGAAGAGATTAAGTTGAAGTGGCAAGTGGCTATGCTCTCTATGGACATCAAGAAATTTGAGCGTAAGGTTGGGAGGAAGTTTGGTTTCGGGGAAGAGATCGGCAAGGTTTGACAAGAAGAAGGTCAAGTGCTTTACATGTCATCGATGGGTCACTTCTCGGAGAATGCAAGGATAGGAAGAGGCGGAGATGAGGTGAGATACTCTTCCTATCAGCCAGAATCAAAGGGATCTTTGGAACTTGAAGCCTAGATCCTCGGTTGCTATGGTCACTTTGGATGCCAATGTCATTTGGAAGTCATGAGTCCGAGAATGATGATGGTCTGGTGGTGATAATATTGGGTTCTTAGCAATTTGTACTTGAGGAAGATAGGCATGATCAGATTGCCTTGATGGGCATCTCTCGGGTACAAAATTGTTTGTTTGGTTGTAGTGAATGTTATAATGAACTTAAGGAAGCATATGATATTTTGAAACCTAAATATAATGAATGCTATGTTGAAGTTGAAGCTTATAAACATAGTTTAAAAACATTAGAACCAAAAGGTTTGGTTTGAAGAATCAAATAGCTTATGATGAATAGGGTGCTAGAATGTGATCTAGAATGTACAAAAATGACTTAAAAGGTCGAGAAATTGAAGGCTGATGTGGTGTCGCAAAAGCAGTGTGTTGAAAGAAAAATTAGATTCAGAAATAGCTAGACATAACAATTGGCAAAAAGTGGGCCTAAATCCAGCTAAAGAGCTCTACTCTAGTCAAACTCCTAATACTTCAATAGGCTTAGGCTTGAAGAAATATGTAGGATTAGAAGTTAGAGATGACACACGTAAATCCACACCAGCAGGCTTAGCTAATTATGTCAAAGAAGGTGACCTACATGTTTGTCGTGGATCTATTAGAGGAATACTATATGGGTTGACCTATCCATTCTTTGACTTTGATGGATCACACCATCTTTATGGCAAAAAGTCAAAATACTTTCGGACCACGATTCTTCATCTGATTTTGTCTCTTGCTCGGCGGTGACAAATCTTCGATCAAGGGTCTACTTCATGCGAACCGTGATTCAAGTGATAAGTCAGGACCTACCCAGACCTCACCTATGCACACCAAGCCTACTTACAAGCCTATTAGAGTTCTTTGCTAAGGAATCATCTTCAAGCGGTTTCCTCTCGAAGACTTGTCTTTTCATTCTTTGAATAATAATTCTTTAAAACAATTCTTTTCATCGTTTTGGTTTGAATACTTCCGCTTGTAATAGAACATCTTTTGGTTTGAATAAATCTTCTAAACAGAAGACATGTTTTGTATGTGGAAGTAAATTTTATTTAATTAAGGATTGTGATTATCATGAGCAAGAATGGGTGCTTGTGTCTTTGGGAAATCTAGACCAACGTGGACTAATGTTACTAGTATACCACCTTATATTCCACAAGCTACTCATAAAACTTCTCCTTGGAGAAGATCTGTAGCTAGACCATATGTGCAACCAACTAGTTCATACTTTAAAATGGTTATTGGCACGGATGTGTTGACTCGATGAATCTTTGGGAAAGGTTATTGGGATCTGGCGTGAAGCCCTCAGTAGTTATTCTTGGCCACAAAGGGGACCTAAATTTCAATGGAAACCCAAGAACAATGGTGGATCTTATAAATCTGCATGGCCTCAATCTAAAGATCCAAAGAGTTCAAGTCGATGTGACTTGAGCCTCAATAGTGTACTAACATTTTGTATATTTTTGTTGTTGTTGTAGGATCATCCTCTTATGCACAAGGAAGTTGGCATTGTTGATAGTGGTTGCTCTAGAAGCATGTCAGGAAACAAAGATATGATGCATGATTTTTTAACCCTTGAAGGAGGAGGCAATGTGACATTTGGTGGAAGTGATGGTAGAATCCTTTGAAAGGGACCATAAAAACCTCAAGCGGACTTTGAGAATGTGTAGTATGTCAAGGAACTACAACACTTCAACTTGTTCTCGGTCGACAAATCGTGATACAAAGAACAAAGTACTCTTCGAGGATGAATGTCTTGTATTGTCTAAAGACTTCAAACATCGGAAGATACATCTATTTTCTTTGAGTTCCTCGTACTCACAATCTATACATTCAACTTAAATGATGTACAACCAGAAGGTGACTTAACTTGTTTTGTGGCTAAAGCATCCCTGGATGAGTCTACAAAATGGCATAGAAGGATGGCACATGTGAATTTCAAGACCATTAACAAGCTATCTAAGCTGGGTCTTGTTGAAGGACTTCCTTCTAAAGTGTTCACCAATGAACATAACTATGTTTACTGCAACAAAGGAAAGCAACACGAGCCTCATACAAAGCTATTAATCACAGTGAGCCTTATTTGAGAACCTCTTGATTTGCTTCCATGGATCTGTTTGGTCCAACTCAAGTCAGAAGCATAGATTACAAGTATTTTTGTCTAGTTATTACCGATGACTTTAGCGGTTTTGTTGGGTATTCTTCTTGAGGACTAAAGATGAAACCTCTCGAGTTTAAAATTACATTACTCTTGTTGAAAACCAGTGAACAAAAGGTTAAAGGTATCCGGTGTGATAATGGGAATGAGAGTTCAAGAATGTTGTCTTGATAGAGCTCTGTAAGTATAAAGGAATCAAAAGGGACTATAGTACTCCAAGAACACCTCAACAAAATGGGGTGGGTGAAAAGAAAGAATAGGACCACGATAGAGGCAGCAAGATCTATGCTTGCGGACTCTAAGTTACCACTATGTTTTGGTCAAAGCGGTTGGCACGGCTTGTTATGTTCTAAACGGGTATCTATCACTAGACATCACTTTAAGACACCTTATGAACTCTCTTAGGGAAAGTTCTGTCATTCATTACCTTAAACCTTTTGGTTGCCAAGTGACTATTTTGAATACTAGTGATCCATTGGGTAAATTTGATGAGAAGGCTGATGAGGGATATATTGTGGGTTATTGGCTCAGCAAGGCATATAGGGTAACTATACAATTTGAATGCTAAGAAGATAGAGACTTTGAACACGAGATATCTAGAAGACAAGCCTAATGTTCAAGGATAAGGTCATGTTTGGTCTTTTGACCTTGATTACTTAACCGACTATTTGGCTATTCTAGACATATGGCTAACCAAAATTCAGTACACAAGTGCCTCCCAGCGGCATCTTGCTACCATGAATCTGATTCGATAGTGAGTTTGAGGATGATGAGCATCCTATTGTTGTACCTTCTTTCTCCCTAACAATTTTGCGGTGACACTTCCAAATGTTCTACTGGCGAGTGAAGATGAGTCAATATGCGAGGACGCTAGACTTAAGAAAGAAGTATGCGGCTAATCTGAAGAGAGGAATGCCGAGGAGAGTGCAAGAGAAGCAATCAGTGGAAATCACATTTCTGGTGAAAGTAATCTTGTTTCTCCTATCATCACCAAATCTGGCGAAGGTGATCTTGATACTACTCCCATTTCTACTAGAGTGTCTACAGACTTTGGAGATCCTTATACACGATTTCCAAGGCCTTGGATCTTTGAAATTATCAACCCAAAGATGGCATCTTCACCTGACCTTCCTATGACACATATTTTGAACCAACTGTGACTAATCTTGATACCTCCATTGATGTACACACCACTTCTACTAAAAGGATCAACATTGCTCATCCACAGTCCAATATTATTGGTGATCCTCACTGTTAGAACTAGAGGCACAGTAACAAGTTCTAAATATGGTCAAGTGACTTTTATCTCTTATGTCTCAAACCAGCAAAGAGACAATCACACAGACTTTGATCATTGTGTTTGCTTTCTCTCTCAAGTGGAACCAACAGTGTTACTCAAGCCTTGGAAGATTCAAGTTGGCTTGAAGCAATGCAAGAAGAGATGCAGCAGTTCCAAAATCGCCAGGTTTGAATATTGGTCCCACTACCGAGGGAAATATGCTATTGGGACAAAATGGATATTAAAAATAAGAGAGATGCAAGAGGTGTTGTCATTAAAAACAAAGCAAGATTAGTAGCTCAGGGGTATAGACAAGAGGATGGGATTGATTATGATGAAGTGTTTGCACCTGTTGCTAGAGTAGAGCCATCTGGATATTCTTGGCTTAGGCATCTTACATGGGTTTCATGGTATATCAAATGGATGTTAAAGGTGCATTTACGTATGCGTGAAATAGAAGAGGAAGTTTATGTCACTCAACCTAAAGGATTTGAAGATCCAGATCATCCACATCATGTTTAGAAAGTAGTTAAAAGCTCTATGGACTACATGGATACCAGAGCATGGTATGCTAGGCTTTCATCATTTATGCTGAAGCATGGCTATAGAAGAGGTGCCATTGATAAAACACTTTTCTTGAAGAAGAATTCCACAGACATTATTCTTGTGCAAGTTTATGTGGACGATATCATATTTGGGTCCACTAAAAAGCTTGGTGCTTGAGGAGTTTGAGGCGATGAAGGGAGAGTTGGATGAGTGCTATGGGGACTTACTTTCTTTTGGGTCTTCAAGTTCAGCAGAAACCTGATGGTATCTATATCGGCCGGGACAAATATGTGAGGACATTTGAAAAGTTTGGTATGGAGGCGGGGCCACAACACCTTATGAAGCTCCAAAGTCAAAGACAAACAATGAACCAGATCTACGTGAATGTTCATTTATCTGAATCTATGATTGGTTCATTAATGTATACAGCTTCTAGGCACGACATCACTTTTCTTTGTGAGTGCTTGCTCTAGACATCAAGTCACTCCACTTGCTTCCCATCTAAATCCAGTGAAGAAGATTTTTAAGTATTTGAAAGGTCAACCTCATTTAGGCCTTTGGTACCCGAAGAGTCTCCTGGCTGGAAGCATATAGTGATAGTGATTATCTTTGGTGCAAATCACGGATAGGAGATCCACAACTTGAGGTTGCCAATTCCTTGGAAAGAGATTGATTTCTTGGCAGTGCAAGAAACAAACTATTGTGGCTACCTCATCTACCGAGCGAATATGTTCTGCTGAAAATTGATGTGGACAGGTTCTTTGGATACAAAATCAATTGTTGGATTATGGGTATAACTTCATGAACACAACAATTTTTATTGATAATCAAAGTACCATATGCATTGTTAAAAATCCAGTTTTCCTGATAGAACTAAGCATATTGAAATCAGGCACCACTTTATAAGAGATGCATATGAAAACATTTGATAAAAGTGGTTAAAATTCAATGATAATGTGGCGGTCACGGTAACTAAGGCTTTGATGGACCAAGGTTTCAACACCTTGTGGTTCATATTGGTATGCTAATTTGCAGTTTGGGAGAACATGGGCCTCGGGAGGCATATGCCTCGAGGGAGGATTGGATGTAAACTTTGTATATTTGTATATTAGTTTATATTTTTGCTAACACTAACCAACTTATGTTTTGTGAGTTTTGTTTGTTTTGGTCTGGTTTGTGTGTTTCTCTGTGTTTGCTTTGCGACTTGCATATAAGTTGGAGTTTATTAAGTTTGGAGATGGAAATGTAAGATTAAAAGTTTGTTTCTCACGAAAGCAAATCTTGAAGAAGGAGAAGAAAGCATATTGTATCTGGAAGACAAGTACTAAAGTTAAAGATGCTCATTCATTCAAGTTACACTTATACGACTTATAGCTTACATTGCATACAATCAACTTCAAATGGAAATACAAGATTCATAACTATACATGATCTATTGAACCTATACTAAGTTCCTATCATCTACTAGCTATATCTTCTAGTCCAAGCTGCTGGATATGCATGACCAGGTATATGCGAGCTAAGGATCAAAATGGGAAGGATGGATTAAGGAAATTGAAGATGATGAAGATGAATACAGCAGATGGATGTGTAATATGACATTGTCCTTTGTGCTTCATCTGGCGGTTTCACCAAAAAGCAATCAATCCATCTTCCTTTACCCTTCCCCTTTGGATATGAGATGAAGCACCAAACCATGCCGCAGAAGAGCGAACACCACTGTTTAGGTTGAGGTGGAGGTTGAGGGTGGAAGTTATCTCCTTAGTGGAGTCATGAGAATCATCGGAAGATTCACTTGGATCCACTTACCTTTGTCATCTTCGGAAGAAGGGAGAAAGGGGGATTTTCTTGGTCGTGATGTTTGTGGAGGAATATAAAGTCGCCAAAGGTTAGTATCATCACTTGATGATGATGATGATGGTGAAGAGGTTGGATCAATAACCTCATGTTTAGTATTCATGGTTGATTGTGGTTTGTGATGTAATTAGGGTTTTGTGATGAGAATTGGGGATAAATGATGTATGTGAAGTGTGCATTGGGATCATTATATAGGCCAGATTCGGGTTTAATGAAATTTAATGTGAGTTTGGTGGCACGTAACGCTCGGATATTTTCAATAATCTTTTATCTTGAGGTTTCTTTGAAGCCGTTAGCAATTGACCTGGCCTCTGTGTTACCTCTTTGTTAAAGTTAAAATACACGTAAGATATGGTCAACGTAAGTTCCGATATTTTTGACTATATTTTGGGTAACTTATACCAACCCATTACACGCATATCTTTGCTTCAAATTAAACGATTCCCTCTTCACTTAAGTTCACAACACTTCCATTTGCAAGAATCATAACCCTAACTAACAATTTCACTCATGGCGCTTCAATTGAAAAGGATCATAACAACGTTGCCTTTCTGGGAGAAGCAAAAGGTGATGATCTGTATAAGCCAATGGTGGAATTCTTGAAGAGATCAAAGATTTATTATGCTTTAACGCATTCTCCGGAAGTGGTTTATGAATCATTGGTTACACATTTTTGGGCAACTGGCGAAGCGAGGAGTGATTGAGAGATAGTAGCTATGGTTGACGGAAAGAGTATTTGTGACGGAGGAGTTGATTAGAAGAAAGCTTCGTTTGGATGATGAGAATGGGGTTTATCATTCTAATGCTTTGGACATTCTTCTTTGGGTTGAGAGCTTTTGGATATCAGGGAACAAGGACTGATATTTGGTTCAAGAATCAGTTATGTTCGATGTGGAGGTTTTTGGTTCACACATTGCTTCAGTGTATAAGCAATAAATCGGGAGGATGGGACCAATTTTCTACTCAGCTGGGATGTGGTATTGTTTGTCTTTCTCGGGGTTTGACTTATAATTTTTCTAAGTTTATTTTTGATAATATGGTTGAAAATATATATAGGAAAAAGCATAAGTTTTTAATGTACCCTAGGTTTCTTCAGATGATTTTGAGACATTACCGCCCAAGCATTTTTGTCCCATAGGAACTTAACTTCTAAACTATTTGCTTCAATGAGAACTAAGTATGAGGGCTCATCATCCTTTTACTAGCAGCTATGTTGCCTCAAGGCAATGAGGTCAGCGATGAGGATGTTTGTTAATGAACCACCTTCTAATGTTTGCTCTCATGGTAATCCATCAGGTTGCAATTGATGAGGGCCCTTCTAATGCTGCTGAAGCACCTCATGTTTCTCTACGACCAACATTCACCCACACCTTCACCTAGACCTAGTTCTAGTCCACCATCTACACAGGTTCCTCATGATGAGGTTGAGGCCGGAATAATATGACCACTCCTAGCCTGTTAGAGATTCTGTTGATGATGGTGTTCCATTCTTTGATCATATTGATATTTCTTCCGAAAGGCCCATGATGCTCCCATTACCATGAGCAATCTTGTTGGGCCGAGGACCCTATTACACTTACATCTTTATATGCTCTAGTGAACAGGTATGTAGCTGAAGTTAATGATCTCAAGAAGGAGCTTGCAGAGACTAAATCTAATCTTGGTGGTGAGATTGTAGAATTGAAAAGGAAGGTTCATGATTTGGGTACAAGCTCATGAAGAAGAAGAAGATTGGAAGTTTCTTGATGAGGGAGGACCTTTTCAGTTTAAGTCACTTGATATGTTGGCTAATGTGGCTCAACACTCTAAGGCTTCTACTCCAATGGTCGATAAATCGTAAGCAAAAGGAGCCAATTTGGTTTACTAGAAGGAGGAGAAAGCAATCTTTGAGCAAGGATACATTGCAAAGTGAGGATGTTTCAACTATTGAAGAACATATTGTTGTTGATACTCCTATGATGGATATTGCTATTGAAGTTGGTCAAGCTTTGTCATGCAAGCACAGCACAACCTTCTATACCTTCAGCAGATACTTCTGAAGTTTTCCTTATTAGAAGAAATTTTAATTTGAATCCAGGCGTGTATGTTTTCAACACTGTTGAAGATTTGTCTCAACATGTTTCTTCGATGCACATCGGATGAATCTTGAAGTTCCTTTTGTGATACTCCTTCAGTGATGTTGTTTTGAATCTACCGATAAAGGAAAGGAGTAATGGTTGACAATGAGCTTGGTCGAGATCTGTTAGTGAACAGGAAGGTTAGCATAAAAGACGGACATTAGTGAATGTTCAAATTTGAAGAAAAGTGATGAATTGGATAAGCAATTGAAGCTGAGTCTATTTCTAAATTGCCTCCTGAGAGACGAAAATAATTGGATGAAATGGCTACTTAGATCCACGATGCACACTGGATGCTTATACTCAGCAAGCTATTTCTAATCCTACACTTGCTCGAGTATCTTGGGTGCGATTTTGATAGTAAGAATTTTGGGCTCAAATGGTGGCTCGTGGACAACAAAGAAAGGAAGAACGCAGCAAAGAAAAGCCATCATTGCTCAAAAGAACAAAGCTAAAAGAGAGACCACCAAGCTCGAAGAAAGCAAATATGAGAATTGTGGTGAAAAATCAGAGTTCTTCGGTGTATAACTCAAGTTTAACAGATGAAAAGTCTTGGCTTTCCGATCATGTTCGATTCGCAAGTATAATCAAATCATGAAGTTTTCTTCATCTTCTTCAACACCTTCTTCCAACTTGAAAAGGATTCTTGAGATGCAGTTGCTCCAAAGGCCAAAAGATCCAAGTTTGTTGAGATTGTGGAGAATTTTGATGATATTCCACCTAAGGTGATGTCTCCAGGGTTACTTCGAAGCCACTCTTGAAGCTACTCATTACCCTAACAGGGTTTCTTTGCATACATAGTTTCTGCTTGAAGCAACTACTAAAGTTACTCGTTCAACTGACAAGGTTTCTTCTGCTGAACCTTCTGTTGTTTCTTCTGAAACACCTGATGTGCATTCAACTCCATTTGTGGCATGTTGATACAGAAGGTAATATGGTTAAGAAATTTGAACAACGGAAATCTAAACAGGCGAGAAAGGTGCTTGATAGAATGAATGCATTACGTGGTGGTGTTTCAACTAAGTCCTCTTCTTTTTCTTCAAGTCCTACTAGAGAAGCTCATGAAGAATCTGAAGATGTTCCATCTTTGGGAATCTATATACCTGGTAGGAGGAAGAAGAGGATGGCTAAAAGAAGATTTTCTTCTCTAAGGAGATCTGTGAGATCAGCTAGGATTCAGTCATCTAGGGTTGAGACATCTCGCAAGCATATTCCTGTGGATCTAACGGCTGGCGAGTCAACTTTTATCAAAGAAGGATCTGCTGCGATTTTCTGAGGATCTCATGATGTGTTGCTTAATTGGTCTTTGAAAGATGATGAGCTTAACATCATTCATCGCTTGGATCAATCCACTATGCAGTTTAACTTTTTGAAGGAGATATTGCATTTGGTGGATAGGGCAGATTAACTTACTTTATATACCCTTGTCACTAAGCATTACCATTATCATGCACCACAGGGTTCTGGGATATTCTTATTGGGAGATCTTCATGTTCTATTTGATTCTCAATCTCCCAATGGTAAAAGACATTTTATTTGGAAGAACTCTCATCTGTGGCAGGTTGAGTCTTAGAGATTTTATCCTCTCTTCGTGTGTGCATGTGGTGGAGACAAAGGGTGGAATTCTATGCTGTATGTTTCTTTGAGAGAACTTATCCATTATCTAAGAGGCTTATGGAAAGAATGCTTAGACAGAAGTTGGAAGTTCCTCCAGATCCAGTGGGGAATGATAGGGTATATGCTGAGCAACTGGTTGGTTTGATAAAGACTCAACTTCTGCAAAAACAAGCTGCATCTTCATCTTCATAGTGGTATATTACATGGTTTTTTTGCTTTGTTTGTCTTGTTTGTAATATTTGTTATCTTTGTTTGTTTGTTTCTTAGTTTAAAATAAAAAAATGTATATATTCTTTGTTTAACTAACTTTTCTTTGGGTTTGTTATATATCTTTCATGATACCACTTGTTGAACTGGCGAGGTCCCGGATCGAAACCGCTCATGATACCCTTGTTTGAAACAGTAGACCTTGAAAGATCTTGAGCACTTCCAGATCGTTAGTATTACTTATTTAATCACAAGCAAACTAATAGACAATCTCTACGACTTATATTCTTTAGCGAAAATCAAATATAAGCACAAACACAATAACTAAGAACACGTTGATCCTCTATGGATCTTTATATTACTAAAACTTTGTTTTCAACTCGTTACATCAATCATACTATTGTGTTCCTTTTATAGGCAAGGAACCCTAACTTGTTTCCTAAGAAACGTATAATCATAAAACTAAATAAGATATACATTATCACTTCCTAATAAAGCTCATGCATATCCTAACTAACTATATAAAACACGGAATAACTATTTCATGAAACTATCTACGCATTATACTACTTCAGTATTCTCTTCTTCACTTGATAAACTTCATTAGAATCTCTTGGCAGTAACATCAGCAGAATTCTAATTTAGTAGAATTCCCAACACCTTGTAAAAAAATGTTAAATAAAATACATGTATTAGGTAAGATATAACGATCTGATCAACGCGACCTTACAATTTTGAACATGTCGTACCACTAGAAGTTAGATGACTGCAATATTATATGGTGCAAGTCGTCCCGAAGGCTCCAAAGAGATGATTTAGTTCGGGAACAACATATGCTCTACGTATTAAATTGAAATAAGCATTTCTCTTTCAAACTTATTATTTCAAGCAATGTGTAAATTATAATAACTAAATCATCAAATTATTTGCCAACGTCTAAATAAATGACATTAATTATAGATTTAGTGTTTCTAAATAACCGGCCAAAACTTTAACTTTGGAGTTTAAATGCCACATCAGTATGCGTTATTCTTTTCATGCTTTAGGTGTTTGTCATTCGGCTAATCAATGTACGCCATAAAAGTTTTACATGCAAATGTTAGGCGGGACCAAATTGTACATCATAAATGATGTCAAGAATCATTCAAGGGTGAATTTTTCAGAAGTATAGGTAAAGATATTATGTGAAGGTAGCTTATATATAAATGCAAAATTTGGAGTATATCTTTAAGCACGTGATAGACTTTCTTCTTGAATTAGCTTAAGCATTACAAATTAATTGTTTTTACTTTTCACTAGCTATTGATGGGTATGTTGTATTTTTACCAGGTTCATTAGTTTATACGTGCGAGTGAAATCAAATACAAAACCCCAAAGCTTGTTCTGAAGCGACAATACCGATTACTTCACTCTTGAGATTCTCATGCCAAATTAATGTGCATAAGGTCTGCTTTTAAGATTCCCATGTAGCCTTTGTAGATTCTTGGAAGATGCGTTATAGCATAATCACATCCTTATTTCTTGTAGATGTTTCACCTTTTAGTCACTTGTGGCTAGTTGTCTAAAGTTAAAATCTTGTTCATAAGCGATCATGATGATTCTTTTGTTTTAAAATCTTAAAATTATTAATTTTTATATGTATATGATAAAATCAAGATTATATCCTTGTTAAATAGTTACTAACTTGTTGTGATTATGAAAACTACAAACATGTACAAAGGGTGATGATATATGTGTATGTAATAATTGGAAATACTCACTTGTAAACTTAATAACGTATAAATAAGTTTTATAGAAATCTTGAAAGTATTTTTGTGACATACTTGAGATTAGTAAGAGTATGTGATGGACGAGAATACAAATGTGCCCAAATCAATACTCCAAAACCCTTGTTTACTAATTAATACACCCAAATAAGCACTAACAAGCACTTGATTAATCAAAAACCCAAATTTCTTCTTGGTTCCTTGTCTTGGCCGATTAGGTGAAGAGAGAAAACAAGTGAGTGAGTTTAAATTTGTGTAAAAATTATGAATTAGTACACTCCTTTATCAAAGACCAAGCATGGCATTCTCATTATTTTAATAAACTACTAATAAGCTACCTAATAAAAAAAATCAAAGGGTGTATCTTTTGGTTTGGGGCTTTCGGCCGAAAAAGCAAGTAAAGGGAAGGGGGCGATGTCCCCTTGACTTGATTATTAACCAAGAGGTTAAGCTTTTATTTGGTGTCTTATTTAGTCATGGTCAACAGTTGGAAAAAGAAGTATGGTTAAGAAATTGTAATAAGCACTAGGGGTGGACATTAGGGTAGCTTATATTAAATAAGTAAGAAGAGAGTGTGTAAAAAATTATAAAATGTATTTTGTGTGTGTATTGGGTGTTTAAATTAGGTATTGTGTAGTAATATATAATTAAAGTTAATTATATATAATTAAGTTTATAAAATAAAAGAAATACAAAAAGTGGAGGGAAAATAATTTTTTGAATTTTGGTAGTAACTTATTAAGCGTAAGAATTTGTTAAAAATAATTATTATGAGCATTGGGTATATTGTGCATGCATACAAATCATGAAAAGCATTTATTAAATTAATTAATGTACGTAAGTAAAAATGCAAACGTAATAGAAATAAAATATGAACTGTGAGAATCTAGATCAAATGAGATCACATTTAAAGTTGTTAAAATGAGATCCAACTAAAATTTGACAAATGACACTCTCCTTACAACAAAAATAAATTTTTTATTAAATACAACTAAAATTGTTAAAGTTTTGATAGATTTCTTTTTAAAATTTACGAAACCTAGGTGATACACTTTGATTAGAAGTGGAATGTGTATCAGGTTTTTGTATGTGTATCAGGTTTTGAAATATCTATTAGTGTAATGTGTATCAGGTGTATCACTAATCCAAACTCATGTATCATTTGGTTATTAGTTGCTAAAATGTTAATTTGTATTAAAATATATTTTTTTTGTGTATTATTACTAAAATTGTTATTTATAAATGTTTTAGAGGTTTTTTAGACTTGATCTTATTTTTACAACTTTAAGTTTGATCTCACGTTAACTCTCCCCTGAATGATAGTGGCCATGTTCTAGAAATATGTAGACTATAATTTAGTCTAAAGTCATAGTGCACAAAAGTGTGTTTCTTGATTTACGTTTAATTGAATAAAAGTCATACGTAGAATGTTCTCATGTAAACTTTAAAATAAATAATTTGAATTTAGTAAATAATATTGACTTTAAAAAACGCGGGTTGTAATATTGACTTTAAAAAATGCGGGTTGTTATACTTAATTACCCATTAGTCTATGCCTCAAACTCTTAACCTCTTTTGCTTAAAAAGATATCCAATAATTAACAAACAATTATAAACCTACACTAACAATGCTTGACGTAATGGTGCTTGTCAAAACGCCCTCCCCACGCGTTATCCCCCTAAAAGTGAGAAATCGTTCTTGCTGGTGATCAATGTGGATGTTGTTTGTGTTTAGTATATTGTGGGGTATATTTTTGTTTAGTTTGGGTGGTTAAGAAAATTAACTTATTACAATATGGTTCATGATCGTGACCACCACCAAATATGGTATATTTAGTTTGGGTCATCATAATCATCTTCACGATCATGACCACCACCAAATAGGTTCATTGACTCATCAAAAGTGTTCACAACCTCCTCTTCATCACTGTCGGAATCTAGTGTAAGAAGTAGACGAAAAATCCTTTTTATTACATGGACAATCAACCTCTTTAATAGAATTATCATCATCATCATCAACAAGAGTAACTTTCTCATCAATAAGGAGCTTTTCAAACTCCCTAATTTTCTCAACAATAGGGGTAGAACCAAACTCGTTAGCTTCCATTGAATCATTCACAAGCGGTTCCTGTGCTACATTACCAGTTTTTAGAGACCCAACCTCCTTAGCTTCTATTGTACTACCAGAATCCACTACATCAGTAGGAATGCCACATTCATCAGTATCGATCATATTAAGTGTAACAAAGAGATTCCATGTAACAATCTTCGTCCCATTCGTACTAGCTACTTAAGTGGCTTTCTTCTTTGTATTATCCACCTTCTTGGGTTCAAGAGGATGCGCTTTAGGTTGATACCTAAGCTTAAGACACACAACAGGTTTAGTAAAACCTCATTTACTTGGAACACTTTGACCACCATTCTTACCCTTATTCTTGTTATTGACCGTTTGAAAACCATCATTAACACTCTGTTTAGGCTAAGTAGGAGGTAGAACAGATTTAGGACAATCAAGCAGCGTATGACCAAAAAGCTTGCACGTATCACACCGAGGAGGTTTCCATTCGTATTCAACCCGAATCTTTTCAATAATAGAACATGTCCCATCAAGTAATGGTATCTCAACAGTTATGCTCTACCTAAGAACCTAATCCGCCTTAACTTCAATCAAGCACCTAGCAAAACAACTTCGACCCCATGATTTCAAGCACATTTGACTAGTGTAAGAATCTAACATTTTTGGCGTACCAATCAATGTGGCTAGGAGGCTGAGACCATTATCAGAAAACATAGCAAGGGGCACTTGTTTAGCGACAGTTTGGCTTCATTAATCACATGATTTGTAGCAGTGTAAGAAGTAGTTATGTGTGGTTTCACATTTTTCTTGGATAATCCAACATATGTTTGGATTTTTTATTGGGTAATTTAATGTCTAGTTGTTTGATTGGTAGATAAAAATTGCACAAATATTTCATTATTTTCTTGTTAGGTAGATCAAGTTACGCCAATTGTAATTTTGTGTTTTGCTGGTTTCATGTTACCAAAAGGCTTTTAATGTATCTTTTGGCCTTTTTTAACATTTTTTCAATTTGAGTCTCACATATTTATACATATCTTGCTGTATTCCAAACACTTTCCTAGAGACTCCTTTCTTGTGACATTTCCTATCACTGCCATATGAGTAATAACTTGTTGGATGATATAAGGGTTATTGTCCAAAGGGTAAATGCATACACGTTTTCCTCTTGATAGCCATTTTTTACTAAACTAGAGCATCTAGTCATATTGCAATGTGATCTAGTCAGGATTCTGACAAATAAAAGCCTCTATTGTGTGTTTGAATGTCCATGTTATGACGACTGTGAGGATCTAGTGTGAGACGCCTTAACCTCGAAGAATTGACCACGAAAATGATGTATTAGTTACTACTCCCTCCGTCTCAAATCTATTGTCCATATTTCCTTTTTGGGTTGTCTCAAAATGATTGTCCACCTTCCATTTTTAGTAATAAAAAGGTAATTTTGTGAGGGAATATTCTATTTGTGTGGTTTAAAATTGTAGTGGCCCCACTTTTATTAAACTTTGTGTTTTTTGTCTCCTGACAATAAATTTGAGACGGAGGGAGTATTCAAAGATGGTAACTTTGAGTGAAATACTAATGTACCTTGATGACCCAGAGAGATTGAAGCTATACTTACGAATTTCCATTGCTATATACAAAATTGCAAAAATTTAACATATTGTAGGTCAACTAGAACCAAAAATTAAACATCCAACACCACTCCTAGCTAGAGGCAACAAACCACATGTAACCACCTTACAATATTTTGACACAAACAAAATATAAACAGAGTCCGAAATCAAATAGCTCTGTGAAACAAAAGTCTACTTAATTCTCCGTAAAACACAAGCCCTTTACAATGGTCTTCCGCATTTCATAAACATAGGCTAAAATTAATTAATGAAGTGCTTATGCAAGCATTCTAAACTATGAAAACACACCAATGACAACTAAAATTACAAATGCAATATGAACACGTGAACTATCATAAAATCCAAACACAAGGTGTCGATTAGACTTTGAGAATTCAGTCTTGTACTACACAGATCGAGTTACCGGGTTAGTGGGTTACCGTTTTGCATTTGGGACAAAAAGAAAGTCATGACTACTTCAGTCCTAAAATTATTGTGAATAGACAAAAAATATACAGTCCCAAAATACTAGTCATCTTCAACCTTGAGCACACAGTGCACACTCCCCACACATACATATTTTAAACCAAACACACACACAAAATACAAATAGAACACAAAAACATGAAGAAAATATGTATATATAAAAAAAAGGCAAAACCAACACTCACACAGGCCGCACATTTTGGCTCAAGCCATGGCGTCGATCAATCCACCACGGTACCATGGGGCGCCATAGCGCCTCGACACGTCGGATGGCACCGTTCCGGTGCTATGGTACCCATTGCTCTAATGCTAATGAATGTAAAATAACAAAAAATATCTTTGTGCTTGCATGAGTTTCTAGAGCTTACTCGTTTATTTAATTTAAACATATTATGTACATGTTTTATGATCAAAGGTATTAACTTTTCGTCATACGGATTGTCATGAATTTAACTACAATGAAGAAATAGTTCAAGACATCGTAACCTCCAAAACTTATGTTTAGTTACTACCTGAAGATGTTAACTTTATGCAATGAAGGTGTCTCATGTTGATCGTTATTTGGACCGCAAAGTTCTAACCAACCACCTATAGATTAAAAAGGAAAATGTCATTGGTTCCTAATCAACCCTCCTAACTTGGATCATAGTAATCAAATATAAGTCACGTGCCAAAACTTATTTAGACATTAAATATAGCAACAACTTTTGTACCTACCTTTTTGAATAAAACGTGTATTTTTTGCTTTGGTGGTTCAGCGTAACATCATCTTTGCATAACTGTACAATACACAACTATGATGCTCCTCACGCGTCTATAGTTTGTAGCATTACTTAATATAGTTGGATTCTTGTACCATTAATTGGTCTTTGTTCACAAATTTTCATCTTTATTTCTTTCTTGTTCATAATCCATGTGAGCTTTGATTGCGTTATCTGTTTGATTATAACTCTATCATCATGAGCTCATTAGCTTTTTGTAAGTTCAATAAACCAATAAGCCGGGTGAAATAATCTTCGGCATACATCCGAAATTATGTGTGGTAAAGCGTTATCATATCGTTTAGTATTTACACGGTAATAAAGATTATGCGAACTAAATTGTGTAGTATGTTCACCAATCACTTTCTATGTTTTACTCTCTGACTTTGTATGTTTTCCTATGACATTTTACCCTTTCGTGCACGACTTTTTCAAAAGCTTTCGACCAGCAAAGATTTCCCACCAATAGAACCTATCACTGGATGCTTTGCGAGTTATAGAGTGTCTGTCTTCATTGGCTTTAGGGTTTTCAATTGCTTGGATGTATAAAAAACGTAGAATAAGAGGACACATGTAAATCTTTTTGAAAGAGTGGTCCATAATGATGAGTGTCAAGAGAGAATCAATAGATCACACAACCAAGCTCACAAATTGGGTGCAATTAAATGGTAATAAGTTAGATAAAAGGTCGGAATACATGATCATAAAAATAACATTAGTTTTAAGTCTCAATAATACTTCAAAAAACTAAAAAAAGAGACTAACAAGTCCAAATGTTACATTAGGGTTTGGTTGTTCATGCCCTCAAAGTTATAGTTGTATCCCCATATTTATTAGTTAATTTAACTTTTTTGTTTATTAGAACAGAAAAAGAATATTTTGAAGAAACAATATAATAGTTTTCTGCAAAAGGCTTTAAGCATCAACCTCAAACTCCACAATATGGAAAGGAACGCTTTACTACGAAAATAAAACACATAATTAATCCATACAATAGACACCCTAATGCGCAAGCTTATGTCATCGATATTGTTGCAACCACAAAGAAACTTTGAACATCAGACATTCTATACACATGGTAGGGATTAAAGTTTAGACATCAAACACAAGGAAAAGAAAGAAACAAGCTAATAACATATCCTATTCATCATACCAAACATGATCTAAAAATGTTTGGAGGCTTGGTCTGCATAAGATTACATATTATCGATTAGACCTCATCTTCCAAAATACCTATATATATATTCATCTTACAAATCACATTTAAAAACCGAAATATATGGAGTGTTGTACTTTTTGACATGGGTTTGGATTTAGCATTTTTTCCAGCTAACTGACTTGTGTTGGTCATTGAATTCTTGGGTACCAACACTAAAGCACGAGAAAGCAACCAGCCAAGTACAATAAATTTCCTTATCACCTCTGAAACTCAAGAACACTGTCATATTGGTACATCTTTTGAACATATGATTTTGAATTATACGCCATTGAAGGTTTGCTTTAATGACCATCTTAAACCTCATCTTTGTTACGAACAAATTCTACAAAAATAATTGCAACATAAATTAAGAGTCAGATTAAACAAACATAAGATTAATTATATATCCAAAATGCTTGCAAAAACAAAATCAGAACATTCAGAAACCAACCTGTTTAACTATTTGTAAATCCAAATATACATTTCAAAAAATAAAGAACAGCTAGAAGAATAGAGAAAGTGAAGAGTTGGTGAAAATGAAAGTATGGGGAGGGTAGACAGACACAAATAAACGACCATTATCCATAATTACACAAAGTTGAGTCAAAGAAATCTATCTTCTTGATTCAGCCTCAAAGTATATATAGCCGGCAAAAAACAGTTCTCAAAAACCAAATTTCAAAAGGTAGATTTTATCCGAACTCGAAAGTAGTAAAAATTACCAACACCACAAAATTAAATGTTGTATCACATCTAAAAACTAAACACACCACCAAAACCTAAAAGTTTACATAAATGCATGACGAAAATAGCAAACCTCAAAAGTATTGAAATCAATAATCTTAATACAACCTCAATATAGAGCCTCGAAACACCACCAAAACCACAAAATCACTACCGAAACAACTAAAACTACAACGAAACGAGAATCTGCTGTGCTGTTGGTGTGGTGTGCGTGAGTTGTTGTGTGTGTTTGAGAGTTTGAATGACTATTTGTATGTGATAAAAATTAAAAAGTGTGTTGTTGTTAATGAAGAATTGAAGAAGTCTGGGTGTGAAAAAAAGGAGAGAGTGAGCGTTTTTCTTTTGTTGTGACTTGTGTGTGTTTTGTAGCAACAAGGGCTCATCAGGTTGGTGTGGATGTTAATGTGTGGGAGATTTTATAGCAACTAGGAAGTTTAGTGCTGTATATGTGTGTGAGACACAAGTCATGAAAAGTGTTTGATGTAACTTGGTTCCTTTGGTATGGTCGTATCTTGGTTTTAAACCTACACAAAGTTAGGACAAAGAACTAATGAGATATAAATTTGGTTGGTGGGTAAAACTTTGTTAATATACTGTATTTTTTTACCAGGAAAATCATAGAGTAGTACATAGCATAGCCCAATCACGTTAATATTAATGCTGATTTTTTTGTTAATTTATACTAAGATAAAAGTTATATGTATTAGTGTGTAGCAAAAGTAGCGCTAACGTATGAATATCTAGTAATAGCTTATTTTTTTAGAGTAGAGCATTCATTCGGAAGACAATTTGAAAAGGTATTATGAGAATGCGCATTTAGAACACATTAAACATTACTTAGTTTAGAGGAAAAGTGGGTTTAGAGAAAGGAAGGCATTTTAGTTGCAACCCCAAAGCATATAAAACAACGTGGTAGTAATTTGAGATTTTATTTTCTAAATGGCCATAATTAATCTAGAAAACAAATTTACATGTTTGCCCAAAACTTTTAACAGGCCAATTAACACTTGCAACATTGTACTCAATGCTAGAATAGTTATACACACGTATGTTGTGTGCATGATAATAACAAATTCAATCAACTTAGGATCCACCGTAGAACTTTCAATGTTAATATGTTCATCATCATTTAAATTCGACATTCACTAAATTTTTAATCAAGAACGTACTCAATCATAAAACTTATAGATGATTTCACATATATATATACCTTTTTTAACACAAGCGTGTTAAAAATTCCGATACCACATTTTTTTGGGGTAAAGGATTTCTCCGGCAAATTTATTACTCCAAAAAATGTTTAAGTACAAAGGATATAGGTGAAGTTCCATATCTCAGCCGGTTACATAGGCTGTAAAGCTTACATAACAAGACATTTACTATCATTTAAACAAGAAAACAAACCAGTGATACCACCTATTTCAACAATGATACACGTGTTTTTTGCTTGTGTCTTTTACAATAAAATCAAAAATAATAGATATGGTTTTCAGCATGTGTTGTGAGCATGTAATCTCGCTCATTGCTCCATTTATGAAGACAGAAACATGAAGGACCAAAGTTGCTTATTACAAACATTTAAACCGATTGGCGGTTATTTTAGTTACTTAGTTATGGCGGTTACTAAACCGAACCATTGTGTCGTTTGGATTCATGTCCCTTCGATACCTATATATACATGTACATGTTACAGAATTTGGTTAGTTAGAACATTTGACAAGTTATCATATTATTGCAATTTCATATATTTGTTTTACTCAATCATTTGGGACCAACAATTGGCATCAAGAGCCCTTATATACACTCGTTACACCGATATAATCATCATTCTAAATACAAGAAATCTGAAACCAGAAATCAGAACCTTTCGTTAACGAGTATCATCTCAAACCAGAAACATTCTCGAACGAGAAAGAAGGAACAAAAAAGACATACGCGCTGAAACTTTTGTTTCAGGAAGAAGAAGAAGAAGAACGCAACGTATTATCATACATACGCTGCCTGGATAACTTGATAACGCAAGGAAAGTAGTGCACGACCGTACTTGTGTAGAAATTGCATTCGACAAGCCACCAAACTGTGGTGACTTGATACACACGTTAGTTTGATTCGAACGCGCAAGTAAGACGAAGGAAAACTTTGTTACACTCGTTGGTTTTTCAAATCATACAACGAAGACAAACACCTTGTTTGTCGAGACAAAAGAAGACATCATAAAGAAAGAAAGGAAAAAGGACGTTGCTTGAAGAGAAGAAAAGGTACGAACCGTAAAAACAATCAATTGTTTTGGAGTAGCTCGCAATACAAAGAGAGACATCAACGGGAGCATCTGATCATTTGCTCGCAAGGATACCGTTGTATTTCGTAGGTTGTTGCAGATACTGTGTGGAATAAAGAAGACAAGTATGTGGAACGCGGACAAGCAACGAGGGCAACAAGGACATCACTTGTTGACATACTACCGTCGAATAGTAGAACAAAGATAAGCAAACTCGCTTGGTCTTTTGGAAGAAATTACCGAGACTAATTTCTGAAACGTTTGTGTTTATTCGAAACTTGGAGATAAAAGAAGCAAGTTCGACACAAAAGAATCCAAGACTTGGAGATAAAATAAGCAAGTTGATACAAGAGAAAGGACAACGTGATACAAGGAGTGGTATATTCTAGCACCGACAAGAAGGGAATACGCGAGTGACAAACACAGGTCACACGAAAAATCTCAAAATTTTGGATTTCCTTTCATATTTATAGTATAGATACTTAGTTTATACTATTAGAAATCCATAGTTCCATATTAGGATTCCCGAATAACTATTTTTGTTCCCGTAGTATTAAGTGATACCACTAGTTAGAAAATCCCCATACGAATTAGAAAGTGAAGATCATAAGCACTATCAAAATGCCCGGAGACGATGCAAGTGGCAGTAACACTGTACTAAAACCCGTAACCCCTATGACACAATATCAATGCCCAAAACTCAAAACCACAAACTACACAGTTTGGGCTATACAAATTAAGGTGATACTAGAAGCACAAGGATTATGGGAAGCAATAGAACCTAATTGATACACAAGTAGATGTTAAGAAGGATAAGGCAACAACCGCCTTCTTATATCAAGCGTTAACCGAAGATGTGATCTTACAAGTAGCAAGTTGTAAAACAGCAAAAGAATTATGGGATTCGTTGAAAAAGAGACACGTTGGAGAAGAAAAAAGTGCAACAAGCACGCGTTACAATCATCGATGATTGGATTTCGGACTCTTGATGAAGGAGGATGAAACGGTGGATGCATTCTGCCAAACTGAACGGCTGCCACGAAGGCTAAAGAATGAGGAAAGGATGAATCACTTTTAGTACAAAAACTATTAGATTCCACACCAGATAGGTTCATTCAAATAGTAGCATCCATAGAACAGACGAATGATCTCGATGACATTACGTTAGATGAGATCGCAGGAAAACTTAAGGCATTCGAGGAGAGAATAAAACTCCGAAAGGGAGGACAAGTAGATAGCCAGGACAACTTATTATTCTCACAAGGCGAACACTCTAGAAATAAGAAACGATTTACCAAATATAGAGGTAGATCAAACTATTCCTGAGGAAACTGGCAGAATAAGGGAAATAGAAACAACTCAAATGGAGGAAACTCATCCGACTCAGATAAGTCGAATAATGGAAAACAAGGTTGGGATAAGAGTAAAATTACATGTTACAATTGTGGAAAACTCGGACACTACAAGCGTAGAAGTCCACCAACAGCTCAGGAACAGTCAAAACTTATCTTAGAAGACGATGAACCATCATTACTAATGGCTACACACGAAACTGAAGAAATCTTGTTAAATGAAGAACAAGTACAACCCCGAAAATATGCTACGACAGATGATAGCATATGGTATCTAGATAATGGTGCAAGTAACCATATGTCAGGCACCAAAGGCCATTTTAAAGATATTGACGAAAACATCACTGGACGCGTTCGTTTTGGAGATGGATCGTATGTAGAGATAAAGGGTAGAGGTTCAATATTATTAGGATGTAGAAACCTACAACAGAAGATGATTTCAGATGTTTACTACATTCCAAACCTCAAGAGCAACATAATTAGTCTAGGACAACTTACTGAAATAGGTTGCAAAATCATCATGGATGGAAATTTACTGACTTTGTATGATAAGAACAAGAAGTTGTTGATGAAGGTAGAACGATCTAATAATCGACTTTTACATTAGATTGCATATATAGTAGCACCTATATGTCTTTTAGCAACGTGAGATGACCAAGCATATTGTTGCATGCTAGATTAGGGTCAATTAACTTTGACGCATAGACAAAATGACAAAGTGAAAGGTTTAGTGGATGGAATAATGAGAATAAAGCATGCAGACAAATTCATGATGTTTATTAGGAAACACATCGTACACCATTTCCAAACCAAGCTAAATTCAGATCAAAGAACCTGTTGGACTTAGTATATGGAGATCTTTATGGTCCCATAAGTCCAACAACACACTTCCAGAAAGAAGCTCATCTTCTTATTAGTCGATGATCACATCGCTTTTATGTGGGCTTACTTACTAAACTCGAAAGATCAAGCGTTTAGCACATTCAAGGAATTTAGACACCGTGACGAATCAAAGTTGAAGTCAAAATAAAGATGTTAAGAATCGATAGAGGAGTGAATTTACTTCACATGAATTACCTGTACATCAGAAGGAAAATGGAATTGAGAGACAATTGACAGCATCCATACTCACAGCTATAATGGTGTAGTAGAGAGGAGAAATAGAATGAAAGGTTATCAACGACTAGGAGTATGATGAAAGCAATGAAGTTACCTCTAACTTTTTAAGCGAAAACAGAGGCACTCATTTACATACTCAAATAAAATGTATCTAAAGCCCCCGAAGATAAAATACCATATGAAGCCTCTACAATGTAAAACCAAACCTAGAATACCTAAGAATATTCAGATGCACAGCTTATGCTAAGGTAACCATACCTCACTTGAAGAAGCTAGATGATAGAAGCATTCCAATGATTTACTTTGGAGTTGAAGAAGGATCAAAAGCATGGGCTATATGATCCAAGAGGAAAGAAACATGTTAGTAGGGATGTAAAGTTTATGGAACCAAACCGCGGGATTGGA
The DNA here is from genome assembly GCA_910596185.1 of Chrysanthemum makinoi. Classification (NCBI taxonomy): domain Eukaryota; kingdom Viridiplantae; phylum Streptophyta; class Magnoliopsida; order Asterales; family Asteraceae; genus Chrysanthemum; species Chrysanthemum makinoi. The sequence continues at coordinate 327,713,676 of OU343222.1, read as the reverse complement.
ATAATAATGAAGAGGATACAAGTACCGAGGATAATGCTTTGGACTAGCTTTGTATAGATGGAGTTGACTTTGATAATCCTACACCACCAACATAGAAAAACACCGACAACAAAGAACACAAGAACCTATACCGGATCCACCCTCACCAATCACACCACCATCATACACTTACAACCCTAACTCAGAAGATGAAGAAAGAGCTACTATAAGCTCATTAGAGAGCTCAGATTCTAGAATTGATCATAGACCTATACAAGGTTTAAAGAACATTACGGAAATCTACCAAACTGCACGTGAAGTAGAAGCGCCAAGCTTATTCTTTACAGAAGAAGAACCCCGTAATTACAAGGAAGCATCAAAAGATGAGAAGTGGATTGAGGCCATGGAAATGGAATTAGATTCAATCAACAAAAATAACACATGGACCCTTACCACATTGCCCCAAAATCGAAAGCAATAGGACTCAAATGGGTTTATAAAACCAAGAGAGATGCACAAGGAAGGATCATAAAGTATAAAGCAAGATTAGTAGCAAAGGTTATGTACAAGAACAGGGAATAGACTTCATGAAGTGTTTACCAGCTGCTAGGATAGAGACAGCTCGATTGATATTAGCGCTAGCAAAGATATCATGGATGGCAGTACACCACTTAGATGTAAAATCCGCGATTTTTACATGGAGAATTGAAGGAAGAAGTCTATATTACACAATCTGAAGGTTTCATTCAACAAGGAAACTCGAAAGTCTACAAGCTAACTAAAGCTTTGTATGGCTTAAGACAAGCACCTAGAGCTTGGAACGTAAAGCTTGACCAAACATTAAAGTCATTAGACTTTAAGAAATGTAATCTCTAACAAGCATCTACACAAAGAGAAGCACGACTTCACACTTATCGCTGGAGTATACGTAGATGATTTGATAATCAGTGCACTCCAAAAAGGAAGTAGACTTGTTCAAACTGAAAGATAAATTTGAAATGAGCGATTTAGGGTTGCTAGCATATTACCTTGGGATAGAAGTTACACCGCATGGAGGAGAAATTACGATCAAGCAAACCGATACATTAACAAGATCTTAAAAGAGACAAGCATGACGACAAGAATGACACGAAGACACCGGATGGACCCAAGACTAAGTTGGTCAAGGCGAAGATGGAAACCCGTTGACGAACTTATTACCGCTTAGTTGGAAGTCTTAGATACGCATCGCATACAAGACCGCATCATAGTTATTCACGGACTACTCAACAGATTTATGCAAGACCCAAAGGATCATCACCAAGGCGTGAAATAAGTAATCTGATACATCAAAGGAACAAAAGACCATGGAGTAATATACAAGAAAGACGAAGCCTGCAAGATTACAAGATACGCAATGTAGTTATGGAGTCAATACGTATCAAGGAAAAGGAACTACCGAATAGTATTTTACTTTGGAGAGTCACCTATCACTTGTACTCGGCAAACCGACAAAGTAGCACTCTCATCATGTGAATTAGAATTCATGGCGGCATCAGCAGAACATGTCAAGCCTTATGGCTAAAACGATACTCGCTGAATTAACTTGATTAGAAGAAAAGAAGATAACGCTTAGAGTTGACAACATATCGCCTATACAACTCGTGAAGAACCCAAGATTTCACGGAAGAAGCAAACATATAGACATTCGCTATCATTTCATTCGGGAATGCGTAGAGAATGGTCATATCAACGTAGAACACGTAAGTGGAGAACTTCAAAGAGAAGACATCTTAACTAAAGCATTACCAAGACTCAAGTTCGTGACTATGCGACAAATGCTAGGAGTTCAAGACTTATGACCAAGCAACGATCAAGATTAAGGAGGAGAATGTGAGCATGTAATCTCGCTCATTGCTCCATTTATGAAGACAGAAACATGAAGGACCAAAGTTGCTTATTACAAACATTTAAACCGATTGGCGGTTATTTTAGTTACTTAGTTATGGCGGTTACTAAACCGAACCATTGTGTCGTTTGGATTCATGTCCCTTCGATACCTATATATACATGTATATGTTACAGAATTTGGTTAGTTAGAACATTTGACAAGTTATCATATTATAGCAATTTCATATATTTGTTTTACTCAATCATTTGGGACCAACATGTGTGGTGTGGTTTTTGCTAAGGCTTACTGTTTAAATTTTTCATGAACTAACAAAAATGCTTGAGTGATCAAAACTTGAAACTAACATATGAACCGTAAGTACAGGTTGATGGTGATATGAATTGGAGAAAGGGTGTATTTAAACTTCGAGAGATACATTTCTATCTTCTAAACTATCCTAAACTATACAGATGAAACATACTTATACAAATATGCAATGTCCATATGTCATGTAGTTAAATTTGGAGACTTAGGGTGCATTTGGTTTGTTGCTATGAATCACTATGGGTATGGGTGTTGGTATAGGGTGATATGGTAATGGAGGGTATGATGAAACCACTTATACACATAAGATATGAGGAAACCTTCACATTTGGGTATCCTTAATCCATTGTGGTGAGCCCAATAACCAACCAAACAACATTAATGACTTTCAAAGCCATAGGCTCGTATCTATACACATACCTATACACCTCAACCAAACGGGCCCTTAATCAACTCATGAATGACAATTCATGACAAGCTAGTTGCCAAGTAGCTACCTATAAGTTTTCTTTGACGTGCACTCTAGCCTCATGTGAGAAGTAAATGAATGTGGTTGATGGGTTGCATATGATGTGATCTTTCAGTGTATAAGATTTGTGTGTTCTGTCAACATCGTCATTACACCTATACTATGAACCTTTTGATTGTGCTGTTTTATCATATAGGGATATAAAGTTTTCAGTTCTTGCAATGGGTTTTTTGGCGTTTATTGGTTTTCATTATCAAACATGTCCAAGTCATTCAAAACCAAGTTTATTAAAGTTGTTTGTGTATCAAGTGCAATGTTATTGGTTTCTCAAGCACGCATGTTCAAGTTCTAGGACATTTTTGTATCAAACATGTCCAAGTCAATCAAAACCAAGTTTATGGATCCCTTTTTGTTGGTGTTTTGTTCAGGATATCAAGCTTATATAATACACCGTGTATAGTAATAATTTGTAAGTTATAAACAAGACAAATTTCTTTTGTTCAGGATATCAATTGCTGTCTTTTTAATGGCATATTATGATTTTTTATACCAAGTATTAATCTAACTAGTTATACGTATCTGACCATTTGATGAACCTACTTGGGCAATAAGAAAACTTAAGCATGTGGGCAATTCTAGATCCTCTTTAGTTCATACAATTACAGACATTACTTGTGGGTCATAGAATCATATTGCAATGTGATCTAGTCAGATAAATTAAAGCCACAATGAATGTGATCTATGTTGGTTTAATGGACATAAAATAATAGATGTGTGTTAGGATCGAACTTAAGACCGCGGGATTGCACACTTTACATATGAGAATTAAAGTTTTAATAATTAAATATAAAATGTTGTATTTAGTTATTAATTACACAAAACAACTAACGAGCGTTAGGTAATTAATTGTAATGGACTAACGGTCGTTAAGTAAAATATGGAAAGGACTATAGATGAAAAATAGGAAACAAGAAAGATCTAGAAACCCTTTATGGGTTATTAAATTCGATGGGCTAGGGTAAACCCAACCCAATCCCAACTTATTCTGCAAGTTTTGTCATCCTATATAAACAAACCTAGGGTTAATTATTTTGTATCTCTTGTACACAATACTTAAACCCTAAAATCGTTTTCTTGGTTTCTTTTACTCCAACCGATCGGATCCTACACCATAGGGTCGATTAGTTTTGTTTTTCATAAACAAATTGTTTTGTGTTATTTAAACTAGCATTTACAATAATTCGTTAATAGTACGTGTGTACAAGAACGTGGTACAATCACACTATTGATTGTATCTTGGATTGAATTACAAAACGGTAAGGGTAATTCTTATAATCCTATAAACCCTAATTAGGGTTCATCTCAATTGCTAGTTTTGTGGAATTGATTCTTGTTCGGCTAAAATCAAAAAGGTACGTGATACTTTATGTTTATGTTAGTTAATTATTTATTATTTGTTTCTATACGCTTCCGCATGTTTCTTTGATATTTTATGTGTTTTATATATGATTTTCGTGTTATATAATTCCAACAGTGGCCTCACGAGCTTGGTTTAATGAGTAATTAATTACTAAACACGTAAAAAACGAATATTGTATGTTGTTTGATATGATTTTTCTAGGGTTTTGGTTATGATTATGTAAACCCTAATTTTAGGGTTACGGCTTTTGCCCTAATTTGTTTTAAATTTTATTTATGGATCGACCAAAATTTTTTTGGGTTGAAACCCTAATTTTTTATGTAGTCGATTGTTGTTTTAAAAAAAATTGTTTTAGGGTTTATTATAATTGTTATGTTATCAATATCGAAACCTAGAATTAACATACTTGTTACGTGATATATTCATGAATAAATTGTTATGTGACATGGAATTGTATGCGATCTTGTGACAACGTGAATAAATTGTTATGTTAAATCCATGAAAACGCAAGCATGTTTAGCATGGATTATTTCGTATATATATATATATATATATATATATATATATATATATATATATATATATAGAATCCGGATCGATTGAGAAAGTTTTTATTTTGAGAAGATTGAGAAGGTTTTCAAAAACGATAGATTTTTAACTTTGATTCATGTTTTTCGTTGAAAACTCATTTTAATGTGATTAAACTTCAAAATGTGTAAAAAAAAATTTGAATCAATGTTAAAAAAATCTATCGATTTTATATATATGTAGAATAATCAATCATCTCAGATAAATTTAATGAATCATCATCATAACTCGATTTTAACAAAGATTTGTGAATCAAATTTGTGATTTATAGATTCGATTCACCATAAAATGATGTTTACTTGTGAATCAAATCAAAAACATAAATCAATTTGCTCAAACGAAGATTTCTCAATCTTCTCAAAATAAAAACTTCTCAATGGAACCGAGCCTATATATATATATATATATATATATATATATATATATATATATATATATATATATATATATATATATATATATAATTGTTAAGATTGGTTATGCGAAAATTAATTGTTAAGTTTTATACACATGTTTATTATGTTGATAAATTTTGAATTGGGGAATACCTCAATAATATTAATAAATCAATTATGTGCAATTTGGTATATTTTAATTATGGCTTACTTAATTGATTTGTCGATGTATGTGGCTCACTTTAATTGTGCGTAGTGAAAGCCCTAGTTGATATATACGTTAATTAACCTAGATATTGATTATTAATAGGCTTTATCAAATATGTTGCATGTGGCTACTTGTTTACATCATTAATTGTTAGTTATGTGCATTGTTTTAAGTTATTTATTTTTATTGTTTACATGTTTGTTTATTATGTGCTTACAAGTTTTAAGCAAAGGGTAATTTTGAATAGAAAAATAAATCGACTAAACAATGGGAATTTGAATTGTTATTGAAGAGTTAAATTTTCAATAACTTTAATTGATTGATGATTTTGGTACAAATAGTGAGAACGGCTCACCCAATTTGACGGATGTGGGGGTATGAGGGGAGAGCATTAAATTGTGACCCTAAAGAAGGAGTTATTGCTTCACGACCGATTCTCCGCTTCCTTGCAGTAAAATTGGAGTTACAAAGTAGGCTGGCGCGTACAAAATCATCTTAAGGGCTTAATTAGCTTTAATTCCATGCGCTATTTTGTGGTAATTATCCCAAACACTAACTCTTTAGACCTGCAAAAGTACGTATAATGGACGATAATTAAAGGTAAATTCCTTGATTGGCTAAACCAATACCTCAATCAAAACTTTGATAATTTGATCTTTATGAATTGGTTAATAAAAGTTTTTTATTAAAATTTATGCTACAAGATGAATGCGTGACATCTTTGTACATTTTTGATTTGACACCATAAAATCAAAACTAGTACCTTTTATAAATTAAGTTTGTGCCATCTAGATAAAGGAACACTTGAAGTTGCAATTTACGCCATGTCAACTTGGCAGATTGTGATGGAAAGGTAAATCTTTATGTAACGTCAGACCTTACATGAACATATTTTCAGTTCTTTAAGTTAGACGACTTAAATTGAGTAGTAAGTGAGACCTGGACTCAAGCCACAAGATGGGATAAAACGTGTTTACATTTGCAATAGCGTTGGAAAATGTAAATCCCATAATGATCTACGAATTGGAAAATGTTTGCCAATTATTGTTCGACAGATTACCTTATTATATGATTTCGTTACTAGCAGATCAACTGATGTAATGGAACTATGATAATTTGGATCCTAGTTTTCGAGAAAATTCTATGGTTGTATGAATATTACCTTGGGTATTTTATTTTCTTGAAAAGTTTAATTATCGAAAATACTAAAATTGAATTTTGAAAGATTCTTTAAATGTATTAATGCAACATTAAACCGTAAACGTATGTTATTCGTGTATTGGTAAATTGATCTACACCTTTAAGGGTTTTTTGGTAGAGTCAACTTTGCTAAAAGAGTAAACCTAGTCCTCTTATCATAAGAAAGAGTGAAATTCAATCCTATTCCTTTTCATGAATGAAAAAGGTATGATAGGAAAAATTAGAATTGTCTAAATTCTAAATACATAACTCGTAAGCAAATTTTAATAGTTAAGAAAATTGCATATTTTCCGAAAGTTATTAAATTAGAAACTAGACTAATTATCTGATAATTGGTAAAAGACAAAACTAGCATATTTTATCTAGTTGTTTTGTTTTGACCATTTAAAAGTATTACTTACAATTGTTGAAATAGTAGAACTATTAAGAAAGAAATTGCATGCCCAATTTTTTAAGTTAATAGCATTGATGGGGAATTCATCATCTACATAGTAGAATACTGTAACATCCCGCCTACTCAGACCACAATATTGTCCGCTTTGCCCGCAGGCTCACGGCTTTGTTTTTGTGGCCTCATTTGAAGACTTCCCGGCATGTCACCCAAGCCAGTTACTTCTCAAATGGGCACGCTTAACTGCCAGCCTAAGAACTCCACCCGCAGTAGAAGACCACAAACGCTTGTGTCATTGTAAGGCTTAATGTTATCTTATGAGCCAAGATCTCTCCGTGCCACATCCAATGTAGGATTTGCCTAGGTGTTACAAATACACTCTTTAGTACACATAGTAATTGTTATGTATGGACTTTCTCAAAAGTGTAGGAAGTAAAAAGAACACTCTTTTCTTTCAATGGTTAATGAAACACTTACAATGTTGTCAAATCCAGTGAGTATTGGGTTCTTATTACTGAATAAGGAATTAATGTAATGATCTCTAATTCAGTGGGAGTTATAAGCTTTGTCATCTTGGTAGTAACCCAGATTATCTCTAAAATGTCTTAAGATAATTACTTTGCACTTGTAGACACTTATGTTTTCAAGGATAGTCATGTACGTTTCCTTATTAGACAATGAAGTGGTTCTACATCTACTAGTTATGCTAATATCAATGACACAATCATATTGGTCACATAAACAGATGTAACACCCCCAAAATTTCACAGCGGAAGCGTTCGGGTCATGAGGTGCTACAAAATCAATATACACAACACAAGGTAATAAAGAATGGAAATTCTATTCCATTTTCGAAAGATATATTAATTTAAGAAATAGTTTTACATCATTGTTTCAAAGTGCGGAAGTAATCAAGTTTTCAAGTTGGACCACAGTTGCACATATAGCATCTCCGTGAATGACACTATATGCAAAAAGGCTATTACGCTAGTACCAAGTTCATGACCAAACTACGACATAGCAGCATGCATCTAGAAGCATGATAAATAAAAGCCCGCAAGTGTATTTCCATTACACTCAATCAATACGATATGATATACGCCCGACGTTTGCCTATCCGGTCAAACTCGAACGGGGGTGTCATCCCCAATAGATCTATTCATAACAATCGCGCCTCCCTCAAGGGAACTAACGGTATCATAATTGGGATTCAAGGTTGTTTCACGTAATAGTGTTTTCAGTTTCAGGTCCGAAAAGAGTTTTGCATATTTCTCACCCCATAGTTTTATAAAGCAAGTAAATAAGAGTAAAAGTGGGGCTATAAACTCACCTTAGCAGTTCGGTGAATAAAGCACAAAGAGATCAAGTAACAAGTGGCTTCAACACACAACCTAAATTAGTACAACAAGTCTCAGTTTGCAGCTTTGTGTGTTCACGACTCGAAGCTTTTAAATAAATGCAAGTGTTTATAAGTGGTTGTGTTTAATGTTGCTTGTGTAGCAGAGTCTACGTTTAATTCGTTTCAAAGTGTTTGTGAAAATTATATATTGTCAGTAAAATGTTAATTAATACCTTAGGTTATGTATTTATATAAATAACGTTACATGCCACGAAAAAAGTATAAAAATGTGTTTATATATATTTTTAGTTAGTGGGCGATAAGTTGAAAAAGTCTATAATTTATTTTCCATAAATTATATTATTTAGTTCTCGTAGTTTGGCCTAGTTTGTGAAAATAGACTAAGTATAAGAATTTGACAATAATCGGCTTGACCCGTCGCAAATATTAGTTTCTCTTTATAAATCAATTATCACAAAAATATGCCAAGTGAAAATATAGTTTATATAATAGTTTTGAAAACTTATTAGAAGTTTTAAGAAAGTTGCTAAAAGACATGAAGAGGCTAAAGTTGTCAAATACCATTTAAGTTTTAATGCTATATAAACTTTTAAGATGAATGGTCGTCTGTTTGGAAATTGAGGGGCTAAAGGTGGCAAGATTTCAAACTTGCCAATATAACAAAAGAAAATAAACGCCACTCCCCAGATCTAACTCCGTGGGTTGAGTGAGAATGGTGCGAATTCCATCTCTGAGCCAAGTGCTCCTCTTGTTCTAGTTTTACGGCCATGCGTATTTAAAGTGTTGTTCATCGCTATATTGATATTACCTTCAATGTGTTTGTGCATGCGCTTAGTATATATGCGCACTTAGTATTTATGTTTTCTTCTTCATGCTCTTTGTCATCTCCTTCAACACATGAGCATCAAGTTTTAAAAGTTGGTTTAACATTTCATAATTATAGTTGACATAAAAACATGCTTAGATAGTTTTCGAACATTTTAAAAGCTTACGTTATATCTATTAGATGTTTATGTGATCGGTGCAAAGACATGTGTACATGAGATACTTGAGCGAGAACATGAAATGAAAAAGGGAGTCGAAAAAGGACTTACAACCAAATTGGTGGCGAAGAGACGTGTTATGAGAAAAACAACGAGGAGAACGGGAACCCGATATACTAGCTAACTTCCAACGATTAACCCAAGATCGAAACTAACCCAAGGGACTCCTCAAGACCTTAAACTACTATAGCTCGACAGTGGAGTGAATATGTAAATGAGTTTGAGAGTGTTTGAGCTTGGAGGTGTGAGTTGGTGAGTGTATTTGAGAGTGATTGAGTTTGTGAGTGTGAAGGGAAAAGATGTAAGATGATGGCTTTATATAGACAACATGGCAAGGCTTGACATGTACCTTGGTTATTGTTAGTCAAGACTTAGGCGCAAGGAGAAGAATAAGGGAAATGGAGTTGGATGTTTGCAAACATGAGATTGGAATGAGGAGGGAGCACATTTTGTGCCGTCTTTGTGTTGTCATTGTCGAGTGAAAGGATGGTCCAAGGTATGGAATCATTGGGCTTCACATGCACATGTGGTACCAACATATGACAAGCTTAAGATTAGTAAAGTTTGTTGGGTTGCTTTTTGCTAGTACTCGTACGCATGGTTAGAATCAACCAAAGTTGAGGTTGTCTTATGTAGTTTTGTACTCGTGTGTTCACAGAAAACGGGGGGGGGGGTCCAAGTTTTAATATTCAAGGTTGTTGCTTTTGCTTGTCCTTTTCGTTGACACTGATAAAAAAAAGACTTGTCTCCTTCTTCCTATCATACCTACACGCATTTGTTTGATGTCATGTGCTTGCCTTGGTACTCGCTAAGATCACAGAGCCAAGAAAGAAGATACAAAAAAAATGTGTGTGCCCCAGTTACTTGTGTATATATATTTAATTTAAGTGAACTTGATTTGTTTTGATATTTAAAATCTTGTTTGCTTTTGGATATTTGGAAGATGATAAAAAGAAATTGTGTCTTGGTCACAGAAGCAAGAAAGAAAAAAAAGAAAGGTCATTTGTTACATGCACGCATGAGAAAACATATATGTGACCAAAAGTTGCGTTTTTGTTGGCTCGTTGGGTGGTTACAGATGAGGAAACATATGTTTCAAAATAACACTTGTGTTTTGTTTTACAATTTAATAAAGGCCGCACTTGGATAAGTTGTGTCCCCTATACACGTTATTATTGTTTTTGTTTTGCTTACTTGGTGTCTGCTACATCACAAAATTATAGAACCCATATACTAGTATCAACTTTTATTTGCACAAGGTATTTGGTACAATTAAAATAGGCGTTGGGCTAGAGGTATAACAAGGCTACGCCTAAGATTTTTGTAAGATGTTTGGTAAGATTGGGTTGAACACGCGAGCCCAATAAAGATGAAATGAATTGAATTGGGTAGTGTTGGGCTTAGAGGCTCGACGGGAAATAAAAATATAAAAGTTTAATATATACTTATTTTATAAAGTTTTTATTATCGAGGTCGAGGTGGAAAAATTTCCCGTGACTTGTCGTGTTTAAAGTTCGGAACGAAAGAAAAAAAAATATAGCCGCGAAAATCGATGGGGAAATTTACGAGTGGTTACAATACCTATCCCTTAAAAGAAACCACGTCCTCGTGGTTTAAGATGTGAGAATCGTCGAGGTCGATACGGTGACGAGATGTGAGTATATACTCTTAAAATGTGACATGGGAAAAGGGCTAGTCGTTCAAGAAAGATTCGGTGACGTGAGACGATAAGTGAACAACGGATAAAGGATTCATCAAATGGAATACAACGCAGTTTCATAAAAGAGTACGATAGTTGAGTTCAAAACAGAAAGAACAGAGTCGTATGAGGCTAAGGATAGAGCATAAGAGATCGTGACCAGTGACAGAGGTGGTTTAAATACGTGTGCGAGAATCAAGTAGTTATAAGTTACATAAAGAAATAACATAGAAACAGTGATGAGTTGTACGTTACATAAAGAAATAACGTAGAGGTCGCATACAAAGACAGTTGTATGCTACATACGTAAATAACGTAGGGTCGATACAAAGGACGAGTTGTAATGCTACACACGTAAATAACGTAGAAGCAAAGACAGTTGTACGCTACATACATAAATAACTTAGAGGTCGACATGTTGAAGTTGTAATGCTACACACGTAATAACGTAGAAGCAAGCATGGAGCATAGCATAGTGCGATATTGTAATAGTGGGCATGTTAAGCAATTTAACATAGAGATGTAACAAGTATAAGCATTCGTAGTCTACTCTTACACTCTTCTATAATTATTCCTTAATTTCATTCAGTTTGTTACATCAACATTATTCTCATTTAAACTTCGCGATCCAATCAAACAAGAAGACCTTTAAAGTTTAAATGTGAGTTAATTAAGAAACTTAATGACTTTAAGAAATAATTAATTTAATTCAAATGAGAGCTTATATGAACCTAAATATAAAAGAATAATATAGTACGACTACATCGTAACAAGAGGCAAGGCATGGCGACATCGGTACTGTGGCGTTGTTAGTGTTTTTAGGAAAATTTAGTTATAGTTTAGGTTTTGAAAAATACCTAATTCTCTATAACCTTGGCTCTAAATACCAATCAGAACACCCCAAAATTTCACAACGAATGCTCGTCATGGGGTGCTACTAAATCAACACAACACAAGGTAATAAAGAATGGAAATTCTATTCCATTTTCAAAAGATATATTAATTTAAGAAATAGTTTTACATCTTTGTTTCAAAGTGCGGAAGTAAAGCCCATAAAAATACATGTTGTCCCATTAAAAGTTGTATTAAATATGATTGAAACACTTCGGATGCCAGTCTTCAACGAATGCCTTTGCCATTGCCTCCACGGTAAACCCGAAAAACATGCTAAAATGTCAACACAAAGGTTGGTGAGTTCAAAGGTTTAAGTAATCAAGTTTTCAAGTTGGACCACAGTTGCATATATAGCCTCTCCGTGAATGACACTATATGCAAAAAGGCTATTACGCTAGTACCAAGTTCATGCGATCGAAACTACGCAAAGGTGCATGCATCTAGAAGTATGATAAATAAAAGCCCAGCAAGTGTATTTCCAAGATACTCAATCAATACGATATGATATACCGACGCTTGCCTATCCGTCAAACTCGAACGGGGGTGTCATCCCCAATAGATCTATTAATAACAATCGCGCCTCCCCAAAGGGAACTAACGGTAGCACAGTTGGGATTCAAGGTTGTTTCACGTAATAGTGTTTTCATTTTCAGGTCCGAAAAGAGTTTTGAATGTTTCTCACCCCATAGTTTTATAAAGCAAGTAAATAAGAGTAAAAGTTGGGCTATAAACTCACCTTAGCAGTTCGGTGAATAAAGCACAAAGAGATCAAGTAACAAGTGGCTTCAACACGCAACCTAAATTAGTACAACAAGTCTCAGTTTGCAGCTTTGTGTGTTCACAACTCGAAGTTTTTAAATAAATGCAAGTGTTTATAAGTGGTTGTGTTTAATGTTGCTTGTGTGGCAGAGTCTACGTTTAATTCGTTTCAAAGTGTTTGTGAAAATTATATATTGTCAAGAAATGTTAATTAATACCTTAGGTTATGTATTTATATAAATAACGTTACATGCCGCGATAAAAATATAAAAATGTGTTTATATATATTTTTAGTTAGTGGGCCATAAGTTGAAAAAGTCTATAATTTATTTTCCATAAATTATATTATTTAGTTCTCGTAGTTTGGCCTAGTTTGTGAAAATAGACTAAGTATAAGAATTTGACAATAATCTGCTTGACCCGTCGTAAATATTAGTTTCTCTTTATAAATCAATTATCACAAAAATATGCCATGTGAAAATATAGTTTATATAATAGTTTAGAAAACTTATTAGAAGTTTTTAAGAAAGTTGCTAAAAGATATGGCTGGAGGGGCTAAAGTTGTCAAATACCATTTAAGTTTTAAAGCTATATAAACTTTTAAGATGAATGGTCGCCCGTTTGGAAATTGAGGGCTAAAGGTGGCAAGATTCAAACTTGCCAATATAACAAAAGAAAAATAAAACGCCACTCCCCGACGAACTCCGTGGGTTGAGTGAGAATGGGGCTTACAATTCCATCCGAGCCAAGTGCTCCTCTTGTTCTAGTTTTACAGCCATGTATTTAAAGTGTTGTTCACCGCTTATATTGATATTACCTTCACAGGTTTATGCATGCGTTTTAGTATATGCTGACTTAGTATTTATGTTTTCTTCTTCATGCTCTTTGTCATCTCCTTCAACACATGAGCATCAAGTTTTAAAAGTTGGTTTAACATTTCATAATTATAGTTGACATAAAAACATGCTTAGATAGTTTTCTAACATTTTAAAAGCTTACGTTATATCTATTAGATGTTTATGTGATCGGTGCAAAGACATGTGTACATGAGATACTTGAGCGAGAACATGAAATGAAAAAGGGAGTCGAAAAAGGACTTACAACCAAAATGGTGGCGAAGAGACGTGTTATGAGAAAAACAACGAGGAGAACGGGAACCCGATATACTAGCTAACTTCCAATGATTAAACCGCATCGAAACTAACCCAAGGGACTCCTCAAGACCTTAAACTACTATAGCTCGACAGTGGAGTGAATATGTAAATGAGTTTGAGAGTGTTTGAGCTTGGAGGTGTGAGTTGGTGAGTGTATTTGAGAGTGATTGAGTTTGTGAGTGTGAAGGGAAAAGATGTAAGATGATGGCTTTATATAGACAACATGGCAAGGCTTGACATGTACCTTGGTTATTGTTAGTCAAGACTTAGGCGCAAGGAGAAGAATAAGGGAAATGGAGTTGGATGTTTGCAGCATGCATGAGATGGCAGTATGGAGGGGAGCACTTTTTGTGCTGTTTTTGGTGTTGTCATTGTCGAGTGAAAGGGATGGTCCAAGGGTATGCTTGAATCACATGGGCTTCACATGCACATGTGGTACCAACATATGACAAGCTTAAGATTAGTAAAGTTTGTTGGGTTGCTTTTTGCTTGTACTCGTACGCATGGTTAGAATCAACCAAAGTTGAGGTTGTCTTATGTTGTTTTGTACCGTGTTCACAAAACGGGACCAAGTTTTAATATTCAAGCTTATCGCTTTTGCTTGTCCTTTTCGTTGACTGTACAAGAAAAAAAAAAGACTTGTCTCTTTCTACCCTATCATACCAACACGATGTCATGTGCTTGCCTTGGTACTCGCTGAGATCACAGAGCCAAGAAAGAAGATACAAAAAAAATGTGTGTGCCCCAGTTACTTGTGTTATATATTTATTTAAGGGTGAACTTGATTTGTTTTGATATTTAAAAATCTTGTTTTTGTTTTGGATATTTGGAAGATGATAAAAAGAAATTGTGTCTTGGTCACAGAAGCAAGAAAGAAAAAAAAGAAAGGTCATTTGTTACATGCACGCATGAGAAAACATATATGTGACCAAAAGTTGCGTTTTTGTTGGTTCGTTGGGTGGTTACAGATGAGGAAACATATGTTCCAAAATAACACTTGTGTTTTGTTTTACAATTTAATAAAGGCTGCACTTGGGTAAGTTGTGTCCCCTATACACGTTATTATTGTTTTTGTTTTGCTTACCTTGTGTGTCTCGCTACATCACAAAATTATAGAACCCATATACTAGTATCAACTTTTATTTGCACAAGGTATTTGGTACAATTAAAATAGGCGTTGGGCTAGAGGTATAACAAGGCTAGGCCCAAGATTTTTGTAAGATGTATGGTAAGATCGGGTTGAACACGCGAGCCCAATAAAGATGAAATGAATTGAATTGGGTAGTGTTGGGCTTAGAGGCTCGACGGGAAATAAAAATATAAAAGTTTAATATATACTTATTTTATAAAGTTTTTATTATCGAGGTCGAGGTGGAAAAATATCCCGTGACTTGTCGTGTTTAAAGTTCGGAACGAAAGAAAAAAAAATATAGCCGCGAAAATCGATGGGGAAATTTACGAGTGGTTACGGTACCTATCCCTTAAAAGAAACCACGTCCTCGTGGTTTAAGATGTGAGAATCGTCGAGGTCGATACGGTGACGAGATGTGAGTATATACTCTTAAAATGTGACATGGGAAAAGGGCTAGTCGTTCAAGAAAGATTCGGTGACGTGAGACGATAAGTGAAAAACGGATAAAGGATTCATCAAATGGAATACAACGCAGTTTCATAAAAGAGTACGATAGTTGAGTTCAAAACAGAAAGAACAGAGTCGTATGAGGTTGCGAAGGATAGAGCATAAGAGATCGTGACCAGTGACAGAGGTGGTTTAAATACGTGCTATAAAAGTTACATAAAAAATAACATAAACAGTTGATGAGTTGTATGCTACATAAAGAAATAACGTGAGAGGTATACAAGGATTTGAGTTGTATGCTATACGTAAATAACGTGGAGGCGATACATAAGACGAGTTGTAATGCTACAATAACGTAAATAACGAAGCAGTGATGCGTTGTAATGCTACATAAATAACTTAGAGGCTCATACAAAGAACGAAGTTGTAATGCTATAATACGTAAATAACGGTTATGGGAGCATAGCATAGTGCGATATTGTAATAGTGGGCATGTTAAGCAATTTAACATAGAGATGTAACAAGTATAAGCATTCTTAGTCTACTCTACACTCTCTATTAATAATTATTCCTTAATATCATTCAGTTTGTTACATCAACATTATTCTCATTTAAACTTCGCGACCCAATCAAACAAGAACAATCTTAAAGTTTAAATGTGAGTTAATTAAGAAACTTAATGACTTTAAGAAATAATTAATTTAATTCAAATGAGAGCTTATACGAACCTAAAATATAGCAAGAATACACAGTACGCACTACAGTAACAAGAGGGCAAGGCATGGCGCATAATCGGCAAATGTGGCGGCGTAGTGTTTTAGGAAAATTTGGTTATAGTTTAGGTTTTGAAAAAAATACCTAATTCTCTATAACCTTGGCTCTGAATACCAATCTGTAACACCCCAAAATTTCACAAATGAAGGTTGGTCATGGGGTGCTACAAAATCAATATACACAACACAAGGTAATAAAGAATGGAAATTCTATTCCATTTTCAAAAGATATATTCATTTAAGAAATAGTTTTACATCATTGTTTCAAAGTGCGGAAGTAAAGCCCATAAAAATACATGTTGTCCCATTAAAAGTTGTATTAAATATGATTGAAACACTTCGGATGCCAGTCTTCAACGAATGCCTTTGCCATTGCCCACGCCAATAGGTAAACCTGAGAAAAACATGCTAAAATGTCAACACAAAGGTTGGTGAGTTCATAGGTTTAAGTAATCAAGTTTTCAAGTTGGACCACAGTTGCATATATAGCATCTCCGTGAATGACACTATACGCAAAAAGGCTATTACGCTAGTACCAAGTTCATAATCAAACTATTGACGGTGTATGCATCTAGAAGCATGATAAATAAAAGCCCAAAGAAGTGTATTTCCAAGATACTCAATCAATACGATATGATCTACGCCACGCTTGCCTATCCGGTCAAACTCGAACGGGGGTGTCATCCCCAATATATCTATTCATAACAATCGCGCCTCCCCAAAGGGAACTAACGGTAGCATAGTTGGGATTCAAGGTCCGAAAAGAGTTTTGCATGTTTCTCACCCCATAGTTTTATAAAGCAAGTAAATAAGAGTAAAAGTTGGGCTATAAACTCACCTTAGCAGTTCGGTGAATAAAGCACAAAGAGATCAAGTAACAAGTGGCTTCAACACGCAACCTAAATTAGTACAACAAGTCTCAGTTTGCAGCTTTGTGTGTTCACAACTCGAAGTTTTTAAATAAATGCAAGTGTTTATAAGTGGTTGTGTTTAATGTTGCTTGTGTGGCAGAGTCTACGTTTAATTCGTTTCAAAGTGTTTGTGAAAATTATATATTATCAGTAAAATGTTAATTAATACCTTAGGTTATGTATTTATATAAATAACGTTACATGCCGCATAAAAAATATAAAATGTGTTTATATATATTTTTAGTTAGTGGGCCATAAGTTGAAAAAGTCTATAATTTATTTTCCATAAATTATATTATTTAGTTCTCGTAGTTTGGCCTAGTTTGTGAAAATAGACTAAGTATAAGAATTTGACAATAATCGGGCTTGACCCGGTCGTAAATATTAGTTTCTCTTTATAAATCAATTATCACAAAAATATGCCATGTGAAAATATAGTTTATATAATAGTTTAGAAAACTTATTAGAAGTTTTTAAGAAAGTTGCTAAAAGACATGAATAGGGCTAAAGTTGTCAAATACCATTTAAGTTTTAAAGCTATATAAACTTTTAAGATGAATGGTCGCCTGCTTAGAAATTGAGGGGCTAAAGGTGGCAAGATTCAAACTTGCCAATATAACAACAGTAAAATTAACGCCACTCCCCGATCTAACCTGGGTCGAGTGAGAATGGGCGACAATTCCATCCGAGCCAAGTGCCTCTTGTTCTAGTTTTACGTACCAAGCCGTATTTAAAGTGTTGTTCATCGCGCTTATATTGATATTACCTTGTGTTTATTCATGCTTTTAGTATACAGACTTAGTATTTATGTTTTCTTCTTCATGCTCTTTGTCATCTCCTTCAACACATGAGCATCAAGTTTTAAAAGTTGGTTTAACATTTCATAATTATAGTTGACATAAAAACATGCTTAGATAGTTTTCTAACATTTTAAAAGCTTACGTTATATCTATTAGATGTTGATGTGATCGGTGCAAAGACATGTGTACATGAGATACTTGAGCGAGAACATGAAATGAAAAAGGGAGTCGAAAAAGGACTTATAACCAAAATGGTGGCGAAGAGACATGTTATGAGAAAAACAACGAGGAGAACGGGAGCCCGATATACTAGCTAACTTCCAACGATTAACCCGCATCGAAACTAACCCAAGGGACTCCTCAAGACCTTAAACTACTATAGCTCGACAGTGGAGTGAATATGTAAATGAGTTTGAGAGTGTTTGATCTTGGAGGTGTGAGTTGGTGAGTGTATTTGAGAGTGATTGAGTTTGTGAGTGTGAAGGGAAAAGAGGTAAGATGATGGCTTTATATAGACAACATGGCAAGGCTTGACATGTACCTTGGTTATTGTTAGTCAAGACTTAGGCGCAAGGAGAAGAATAAGGGAAATGGAGTTGGATGTTTGCAGCATGCATGAGATGGCAGTATGGAGGGGAGCACATTTTGTGCTGTCTTTGGTGTTGTCATTGTCGAGTGAAGGGATGGTCCAAGGGTATGCTTGAATCACATGGGCTTCACATGCACATGTGGTACCAACATATGACAAGCTTAAGATTAGTAAAGTTTGTTGGGTTGCTTTTTGCTTGTACTCGTACGCATGGTTAGAATCAACCAAAGTTGAGGTTGTCTTATGTTGTTTTGTACTCGTGTGTTCACAGAAAAGGAGGGGGTGACCAAGTTTTAATATTCAAGCTTGTTGCTTTTGCTTGTCCTTTTCGTTGACTGTACAAGAAAAAAAAAGACTTGTCTCCTTCTTCCCTATCATACCTACACGCATGAGGGTTTGATGTCATGTGCTTGCCTTGGTACTCACTGAGATCATAGAGCCAAGAAAGAAGATACAAAAAAAAATGTTTGTGTCCAAGTTACAAGTGTTATATATTTATTTAAGGGTGAACTTGATTTGTTTTGATATTTAAAAATCTTGTTTCTGTTTTAGATATTTGGAAGATGATAAAAATAAATTGTGTCTTGGTCCGAGAAGCAAAAAAAGAAAAAAAATAAAGGTCATTTGTTACATGCATGCATGAGAAAACATATATGTGACCAAAAGTTGCGTTTTTGTTGGCTCGTTGGGTGGTTACAGATGAGGAAACGTATGTTCCAAAATAATACTTGTTTTTTTTTTACAATTTAATAAAGGCTGCACTTGGGTAGTTGTGTCCCCTATTCACGTTATTATTGTTTTTGTTTTGCTTACCTTGTGTGTCTCGCTACATCACAAAATTATAGATCCCATATACTAGTATCAACTTTTATTTGCACAAGGTATTTGGTACAATTAAAATAGGCGTTGGGCTAGAGGTATAACAAGGCTAGGCCCAAGATTTTTGTAAGATGTTTGGTAGGATCGGGTTGAACACGCGAGCCCAATAAAGATGAAATGAATTGAATTGGGTAGTGTTGGGCATAGAGGCCCGACGGGAAATAAAAATATAAAAGTTTAATATATACTTATTTTATAAAGTTTTTATTATCGAGGTCGAGGTGGAAATATATCCCGTGACTTGCCGTGTTTAAAGTTCGGAACGAAAGAAAAAAAAATATAGCCGCGAAAATCGATGGGGAAATTTACGAGTGGTTACAACAGACATATCAATGACCCAATCTGCTACATGATGTTGTTCCATGCACAAGTGGGAGAAATCTATATTGTGTGCAAGGTATAACATATAAGTATATGATTTAACGGATTCTCTTGACTGCAAGGTAAGAGACTAACATTTTAATATGACTTGTACATATCTAATTCAAGAAACACTTGGTGTTGCAATTTACGTCATGTGAGAACTTGGCGAGATTGCAACAACAAAGTAAATCTCCATGTGAAGTCAGACCTTGCATGGACATATTTGCAGTTTCTAAATTAGACAAGTATTTAGAACATGTGTCAAAATGATATATAAGACTACTTAAAATTAGATATTTATGTATTTTTGGAATGACATAAATGAAGTAATCTAGTACTACTTCAATTTGTTTATTTATGTATTTTGGAATGACATAAATGAAAAATAATGTAGTCCTACATTATTGTGAAGTAAATAAATTAACTTGCAATTACTATTGAAGCCAAGAGTTTTGTTCATAATTACTTTAGTTAAACATGTTTATGATTCATTGTAAAGACATAAACATAAAGTCTTTTAAGACTTATAATAAAGTAAGACGTTAACTTGTTATGTTTTTTAATTAAGACATATACAAGAACTCATTGAGTTGATCAATGATTTTTAACGTATAATGGGATTATAACAGTTTATGTTTTCTTGATGAGACATGGATATGAAGTGATTTGGTTAAAGAGTACTTGTATTATAAAGCATGCAATTGGCTTGAAAAGTCTATTATACCATTAAGTTGACTTAGTTGGTAAATAGGTAAGCCAAAAGGAATATGTTTATCTTATATATTGTTAGATTGTCTTACAATATTAATTCTAATGAATACCACAAGTTGATGATATGTTCAGTTAGAAGAATCAAACTCTATTTGATCTGATTGATTCAAGATAACCATAACTTCTTTCTTAAAAAGTAACAAGGTTAGAAAATTGAATATGGATTGAATATACTCAATATGACTCCAACCTAGAAGATTAATAAACACCATTTTATTATGGAATGTGATGAATCACATTAAGTTTTAAAATTGAAAATTCTGAATTTGTTAAACTACTTATGAATAGGTTATTAACAAACTAAAGTCAACAATTATCAATGTGTATTTGTAATGTCCCAAAAAGAGAACAATGTAGTTTTGCTCTAACTGCTAAGTTATATAAATAGTCTATATATTACAAAAGGCAAGTGGGAGTTTTTTTTTTTTTTTTTTTTTTTTCATCTTGAAAGATAAAATTACAAGATACATAATCTTCTAAAACACACTAGTAAATATCATGATGAGGTTAGACATGTAAATGATAGACCTCATGATGATGGAATTTTCATTCATAGATCTGCAAGGATATCTCAGACATTTGACTTATATGCTTTGAGAAATATGATGTGATTATAATAAACCTGTTAATCGTTATGATGGATTACCAAATATTGAATTGGGAAAATTACTCATACTATGAATGTTAAAGATGTTGTCCATAAAGATAATCAATTTTGGAAATTTGGTTTATCTTAATAGTTATACTAGAGAATGAAGATGAGTTTCTTCAAAGAGATGGAAAACTCTAGTGGTTTAAATCATTGTGTAGAAATCATATGGACAAAATTGTACACATATTTAATGCATGTTTTATGACAAGATTATTAATCATAAGCAATTAATTGTGATTGAATATTCTTTCCTAGACATATTAAATATATAAAGATGATAATTGTCATACTTATTTTCATGAATATAAAATATAACAATGGAATATTAAAACTCTTTCTTGAGAAATTACTTGAGCGAGGACGGTAAGTAATCGAAAGTTTTTTTGAATTCATATAATCTTTGGAAGTGTACGAAGTGCAATAATTCATGAATGGATAAATGCATGCATCTATGAAATTATTCTTATGTTTAATTATTAAATCCTAGTTTTGATTTATAATTGAAATAAGATAAATTTTAAGTATCCCTGAAAGCTAGTGAGAGTATTATGTTAAGGTTTTAAATCGTATATGTTGTATAACATATAGGAAGTAACATTCCTTGTAAGTTAAATGTTAAGTCTTAGTTTGGAATAAAACTTCACTTGTAAGATTTAAAACTTAAAACATACAACCTTGAAATATATGTTTATTATTAATAAACATGTCCAGTAAAATAAATTATTCTAATAAAACATGATATATCATTTGGGAAATGAATAAATATCTTTTGACAAAATAGAACATGAATGAAGTATAAGTTTGACTTGTAGATTCATCATGTACATCATGTTGTGTATTAAAATTGTTGTATCATTCTTGAATAAGAAGTGATTTGACAACATTGATATCTAACTAAAAGTTATTAGATAACTCATGTAATGAATATTCTAGTAGAATTACATCCTCAGCCTGTAATTGCTCCTGGATTCTATGGATGAACAATATGTCAATTGTTGTGCAAATTGTCATCAGCTACAAACTTGAAAGTTTGGAAGACATCAAACATTACACAATAAGATATTAAAGTTTACGGAGTTTTAATGAGCATGTTGTTGTTTGTATACAATGATGCTGGTTTAATTGAGATGACACTCAATACTAGTCATGGTAGGATTTCATCCTTGTTAATGACCATGTGAACTAGTTGTGCTACTAAAAGTGCAGTTGCATTATACATTAAAAGAATAAGAATACTTTAAACTTTAAAATGTTTGAAAGTTTGAATTTTCATAAATTGGTGATAGAGGATGTCACTCACTTTATGAATTATTATGTGGATTGGTGAATGCACACATACAAAGACTTCACTAATTGAATTCTTAAAATAAGTATTCTCAAAATTACGATAGATCAAGTTGGTTGATTTATGCCCTGTCAACAAGTATGCTTGTCATCACTTGAGGCATAATTCATCAACTCGAATTTTCATGCATTGATCTATTTAGTATTTGGATAAAGGATGTTAAACAATTATTATAATAAATCAAATACTTGGTATGTTTGATTTTATAATATATTGTATCCTATATTTGCATGTTTAATCTGTAAATAAATTTATTTATTCTAAATCGTCCGTTGTCAGTTAATGATATGGGATTATCGTTAAATTAAGACAAATTTGAGTGATATGGTAGAATATACTTAAAAGTATATTGATGAGAAAGCATATCAATTTCAGATGATATTCAATGAATTGAATATAGGACTTATCCCAACTACATAATTTTACTTTATGGATATTGTTATTAAGTAAATCATGAATAGTTATCCTCAGACTTGAGATACCAGATAAGTTTCATGAATGTAGTGCAATTTTGTGGAACAACTTAACGCTATAGGTAACTGGTAGTCATAAGGGTTGTTTTCAGAAGTGTTGCAAAGTTTGTGGGTTAGTCTCGTAGTCAAGATAGAATTTGTTCCTTCAACTTATTTTGAGATATCGCTTCGACCCTCGTAGGGTTGACAAGATGTTTGCATTGCCATGCCCAAGATCTCCCCTAATATGTTCGTAAGATTGGTAATTTTGCTCAATCACTAACAACGAGAAACAGAATAGGTGAATAAAGAATGACTTAGATCCATATCTTTATTTAACATGGTATTAGAAACAAAGGGATAATAATAATGAGAAATCATTAAAAGGTTTTTCCAGGAGACGTTACTTGAGTTGTGCTAGAGGCATCGAAGTGTTGCTAGAAGCTAACCGATGTGATCACACTATTAAGATATGTCCAAGTGGAAGCTGTTGGTTTAATGGAAATAAAATAATTGATGTGTGTTAAGATCGAACTCAAGACCGCAGGATTGCACACTTTACGTATGAGAATTAAAGTTTTAATAATTAAATATAAAATATTGTATTTAGTTATTAATTACACAAAACAACTAACGAGCGTTAAGTAATTAATTGTAATGGACTAACGGTCGTTAAGTAAAATATGAAAATGACTATAGATGAAAAATATGAAACAAGAAAGATCTAGAAACCCTTTATGGGTTACTAAATTCGATGGGCTAGAGGTAAACCCAACCCAATCCCAACTTGTTCTCCAAGTTTTGTCATCCTATATAAACAAACCTATGGTTAATTATTTTGTATCTCTTGTACACAATACTTAAACCCTAAAATCGTTTTCTTGGTTTCTTTTACTCCAACCGATCGGATCCTACACCATAGGGTCGATTAGTTTTGTTTTTCATAAACAAATTGTTTTGTGTTACTTAAACTAGCATTCACTTTAATTCGTTAATAGTATCGCGGTGTACAAGAACGTGGTAAAATCACACTATTGATTGTATCTTGGATTGAATTACAAAACGGTAAGGTAATTTTATAATCCTATAAACCCTAATTAGGGTTCATATCAATTGCTAGTTTTGTGGAATTGATTCTTGTTCTGCTAGAATAAAAAAGGTACGCATACTTTATGTTTATGTTAGTTAATTATTCATTATTCATTCCTATACGCTTCCGCATGTTTCTTTGATGTTTTATGTGTTTTATATATGATTGTCATGTTATATAATTCTAACAATCTAGTCTGACAAATTAAAGCCACAATGAACGTGATTCTTCTTGGCTACCGAAACCTTGTCAAGGCCACTGTACTCCAACGGCGGCGCAGTTGGTTAGCCAAGGGACGAATGGCATGTTGTTACACTCCCATACCGAGCTCTTACACGAATTAAATCCCGTGAAAATAAAATAAAATAAAATAAAATAATGTCATTGTCAAAAAGGGTAATAATGGAAAGTGAATTATAGTGCCATCAAGTAATCTAACTAGCGTATAGTGAAGGAAGACATTAATTCCTCCATTAAATGCTTTAATTTTAAGCAATACAATTTAATATGCAACATGTACAAATGATAAATGCTTTGTATAATACATTAAAGAAGGGTCCCATTATTCCAACACTAATTCCACTATTTAAACCTAAGTCAAATTAGTCGAACTATTAATTTCCTCAAACATGACTTGCAGCTGATTAACTTTTACTTTTATGGATTGACTCAAAACATTGAAAGAAACAAATATTATGTAATCCTAAGAAAATTCATTTACTCCAACTAGAAAGGGACGAAAAAATGTACTCCTAATAAAAGTCATTTACTCCAACTTGGTTGACGGAGTATAATGGATGGATGATTTCGGCGGTGTAGCTGAATCGCAAGTCAGATGGGGAGATCGGGAATTGGGTTTTTTGTGTTAGGGTTGCTGTTTGTGGGTTTAACAAAAGAGAGAGAGAAAGGGAAAAAAATCTTCTTTTTAAACATCATATCTTAAGAAACCCAACAGCCACCATAGTTCAATCGCCGGAAAATGTGTGGTTGGCGGGGTAATGAGGTTTTGAGAAATAAATAATGTTTTAGTTTGTTTAGTTTGTTTGATCATTTGTGATAATAAGATTTGTATCAAATGTCATAATTATTATGGTATAGTGATGAAAGAAAAAAAATGAGGATTGAAAATGGTGGTAAAAAAGAAAGAGAGTGTTATGATGGTAGATGACTAGTAGGTAATAGGGAAAAAAGAATAAAGAAGGTGTCTTTTGCTGAGAATGCATGAGTTGAGATCTCTATAGATCCAACCTTATCCATAGATTCTATTAACACATCTCAACCATCCATTCTAATTTGATCTAAAGGCTGATATCAAATCAGATAATTATATTTGACGGGCAGAAAAGACAACTATAAAAGAAAAGAAAAGAAAAGAAATAATATATATATATATATATATATATATATATATATATATATATATATATATATATATCCTTCATTTTACCCCAAAAAAGTTAGGGCAAAAACACACACACAAAAAACACTCTCAAATCTGCCAATTGTAAGCTCCGATCACACTTTCGATTAACTGTCAATCCGCTGGCGATCCTCCATATAACCGGCAATCCGCCGTTGCTCCGTCGTCGATCCGCCACTGTCATCCGTCGTCGACCCGCCAACGTATCACGTTGGATCCACCGTCATCCGTCGTCGATCCGCCGCCGTCATCCGTCGTCCACCGTCTGCCGTCGATGATCTAGTTAGTAACAAAGTATGATGCGTGTTTGCAATTAAGGGATTTTTTTTATAGAATAACACATTTAATCAGGAACTGCAATTTGCGTTCACAAGCACAACTCGTGTTTTGCAACAGAGTAATATGTGATTGATGAAATGTGATTTTGAAGAATCGTGTTGTGGATCTAAAAATCATGTTGTGGATCTCAAAATCGTGTTGTGGATATGAAAATCGTGATGAAGATGTTGATGATTTAGATGCAAACCATGTGTTTGATGAAATGCGTCTGTGAAGAATCACATATGATTCTATATGATTCTGAAGAATCATATGTGATTCTTCATAATCATATATTTTAGTTTTTCTTAATCATATGTGATTATGAAGAATCACATGTGAAGCAAAATCATATATTTTAGTTTTTCTGTTATATCGATTTGTTTATGTAATAAAGAAGAAAAAAATCATATATAATTTTAGTAGAATCATATATGATTGTAGTAGAATATTTTTGTTTTTTTGTTTTTCCTGTTTCTATAATAAAGATGAAAAGAATCACATATGATTCTAGTAGAAATAGAATTATATATGATTGTAGTAGAATATTTTAGTTTTTCTGTTTTGTCTGTTTTTATAATAAATACGAAAAGAATCACATATGATTCTAGTAGAATCATATATGATTGTAGTAGAATCATATGTGATTCTTATAAATCATATGCGATTCTGTTATGAAATAAATATTGTTTGATCCTTGTAATGTAAATCATATGTGATTCTGTTACTAATTAAATGTTTGTATTGTAGCTAACTACAGGTCTTGCTTAAAAAAGTTGAAGAAAAGCCTAAGCCGAAAGCTGAGTCTAAGCCTATTCAGAGAAAAAAGGAAGTTATTCAAGGGGAAGATTCTGAAAGTAATAAGCGTAAGAAGGTGTTAAAGAAATTCAAGGAGAACATGATTAGGTGTTATGTACGAGTGATGATTTATGTAAATTTCTTCATTTTATTGAGTTTAGATGTTGATGGTAGTATTTTCGTAATTACTGATGGTCGTAATAGTGAACGTATTTTTACATGCCATTTTTTTATCGCATATGATTCTAGTAGAATCATATATGATTATAGTAGAATCACATATGATTCTAGTAGAAGAAAAAGAAGTTTTTTGTTTTATCCATTTATGTGATTTACATTACAAGAAACACATATGATTCTAGTAGAATCATATATGATTGTAGTAGAATCATATGTGATTCTTATAAAATCATATGTGATTCTGTTACGAAATAAATATTGTTTGGTCCTTCAATATTTATACGCACATAAAGAAACTTTATACACAAATAGCATAAGGAAATTGACTTTAAGCATAAAGTAAACTCGCTCTGTGAGGACCAACTTTGAAGCAATATTACTAGCACGAATATCCTTCATCTTCTTTGAATAAAATTGCTTAAAACACAGCTTCAAAGAGGTCTACTAGAATCATTTATGATTTGAATAAGAATCATATATGATTTTAGTAAGGCTCATATGTGATTCTAGTAGAATCATATATGATTTTTTGTAAGAATCATATGTGATTCTAGTAGAATCATATATGATTTTAGTAAGAATCATATATGATTCTAGTGTGGAATCACATGTGATTCTAAGTTTGACAGAAGGTTGTTTCTTGACAGCAGCAGTTTCAGTTTAGAAAGCATTACATGTAAAGAAATATGCTAATGGAACTAATCAAAATAATTGTTCAATGAAGCTTACTTGTTTTGACCATGCTATACCCAACCAACCCATTTCTACCATCTAAAGTTTTTATTTATAATTACAGTAAAACTAAAACATCATTTCACAAACAAGCTTATTATAGAAAAACTAAAACATCATTGGTCTTAGTCCTCCATTTCAAATTTGAAATGTGTCCTCTGACTTTAGCAACAACAACATATTTTTGATGTTGATGTTCTTGCAAAAACTTGGGAAAAATCTACAAATAAGAAAAAAAAAAGTTAAAAAATATGCTAAGTCACATGTGATTCTAGTTGAATCATATGTGATTCTACTTGAATCACATATGATTCTAGTTGAATCACATGTGATTGTAATACAAACAAAAAATTCAAACACGATAGGAAAACAGTCAAACCTGTTTGTCGGTAGGAAGTACACAAAAAGCATAAGGAAGTTGATTTTAAACATAAATTAAACTATAGAAATGAGGACCAACTTTAAACACAACCCTTTCTTAAACCATAGCTTCACAAAATCATCATTAAGAGGTCTAATAAAATCATATATGATTTCAGTAAGCCTAGCCAAATCATCACTATTAATAATCATAGCCAAATCATCACATATCCTATCTTCTTCTAACTCTTCATTTCAAACGCCCTGTAAATCGAATCTAGCTTCTCGAAAGCCGATTTGGTCCAAATGACAAACCTACCCAAAGGACTACCAAGTGCTAGTTTCAACAAATTCAACCTCTCAACATTCGCAACCTCGCCACCACGGATATTCCTAAAAACCTTAACTAACTTAGCATCCTCAGTATGACAAACAACCAAAGGACCCTTCCTAGAAACGTACCTCCTGTTTCACATATTTCTAACACCAAGTCGAATTCGACAGAATCCTTGGCCTTTTTTAAAACTTCAATAACATTCTTAGTTTTATAAACTCTGTCCACATTCCTATATAGTTTTCGATCCTAATCCTTAAAATAGTCCAACTCTACATACCCGAAACAAAGAACACTGCAACACAATAAATAGCATAATCTATTCTAACGCCTGGTATATAACTAGTAACATGCTCATCGCAACATTTCAGTATCACATATATAAAACAATCAAAATACTACAACAATTATATATGATCCAATCCCATGGGAGTACTTTATTAACCTGATCAACAATAGGTCTTATCTCATTTATAAGTATGCAAAAGGAACAAGGTTATACGAATTAAGTTAGCCTAAATCATAGAAGTTGTAGAAATTATCTAGTGTTCAAAAACTATCATCAGTTGTCAGGCACCACTAACATCTTAAAAACAAAACTTCGTGTTATCCGATCAAATTAAGTAAACAGAAAAATAAAGCAGAAATGAGGATATATGATTTTTCAGAATCACATGTGATTCTTCAGAAGCATATGTGATTCTTCAGAATCAGAATCACATATGATTCTTCACAGACGCATTTCATCAAACACATGGTGTGCGCCTAAATCATCAACATCTTCATCCATAACCTGGAATCCACAACACGATTTTCAGCATCCATCTAATCGTTAAATCATAGAAATGGTTAAAATCAGTTAATTAACTGATTAAAAATCACGATTACACCATTTACAAATCACGATTACACCATTTAAATTAAGCTAATAAAGAGAGTTACCATCACGAATGATTTGTCGAAAGTTTTTATAATCAGAGCCTCCTCCTCCTTGAGATGAAGGATCTGAATCTGACATCGACATATTTTTAATTTAATTCAATTTAATAATAAGCTCCTCCCTCTGGTTATTAATATTAAGCACCAATTAAAGTGTATTATAATCTGGATCGATGATACAGTTGAAGAGATCAATCAGTTGAACAATACGCATTGAAGCGATGGTGGTTGTTCGATGATGCTGGTTATTGACGGCGGCACTACTACAAAAAATCTCACAGAAACTGGTCAAAATTGCCCATGAAAAGTGGTTTTGCAACCACTCTCTGAAGGGGGGTATCTCCATGATCGAAACATATAGAAACCGGTTTGACAACCTGTTTCTATTATAAGAATCAACACTGGTTTTCTCCTTAAAATCAGTCTCCATTATAGAGTAAACAAACATATTTTTATTGCACATTGACACCGGTTCTCCCACAACCTGTCTTTATAAAAGCATCCAACATATCTTTATAAAGAGTAAAAAGATATGTTTTTATTTCAAAACCTGTCTTTTTGATAAATCTATTTTATTAAAAAAACATTTCTAAAATTTTCCAATTTTTTAGAAATTGAAAAATTTTAGAAATGATTTTTTTAAATAAAGAAATGTATATAAATGCAACAAATATATATAAAGTGATTAAAATACACTACAAATGTCGAAATCAACAAAGTAAATTAAGATAATACATCAAGTCAACTTAACATAAATCCTAGACAAAATCCAAATTAAAACACTAGAATTCAACAAACTATGAAGAAAAACACTAGAATTCACCATAATTGAACATCATTATCTGGGATTAATCGCGCCGCAATGTAAACCATGCACCAATGATGGCGTTCAACTCTTTGTTCTCTAATGGACGCTCATCACTCCGAGGTACCTACATGGAAATTAATGAAATAAATGGTTATACAATAGCTAGACGGGATTTCAGTGCAAGAATTTAACTGCCAAGTTATTTAACAATGACAAATGACACACAACATAAGGCGATCAATCATTGATTAGCATCAAAGAAAAATCAATTAACAAGTGTGCATTAGCCTCAAACCTTAAGTATACAAAAAATTATCTTAAATTCGACATTAACCTTTTGGATATTGTAATCAGCAAGTGTTCGACCATCCTCTAATTACTTCCCGGCATATATCAATCTTTGCTAGTCTGGCGGGATACCTTCTTTATCCTATAAATCCAATTACACGGTTAGTAAAACGCCTATTAGAGAACAAAAAGTATACTCATGCGGTAACAAAAAGCTTATTAATTTTACATACAGATTATTACAATACGAATCCATAAATTTCCTAAAAGAATAAAGAACTATGCCACCTCAAGTAACTTACTCACTCTGTATGGCCAAGACAGAAATTGTCCATCTCATGAGCTCCATCTAAAAGTTTCTTTGGGAACGTGACATGCGATACATAGAAAAAAATAGAGCATGTTTAATCAGATCGGTATTACGGTGTATATAATGCTAAATGAGCTATGAAAAGTGTGTTACACGAATTTTGAAATCACGGTCAGCAGAAGAATGAACTTCCCATCAGGTGAGAACTCTTGTAGTGTGATACATCAATTAGTAAATCTGTTTACTTTAAGAACTGTACACATCAAGAAAAACACTTACAAGACTAGTGACGATGCTCAATAGTGGGCAAAAAGCAGTGATGCCTTCTTTTGGACTAATGCTTGATTATCGCTAAGCTCGTCCATTGTAACTTAGGCAACTGCACTCACTTTCTTCTTCATTGACCTATTAACATCACGTCATTAGTCGATAACAATGACAACAAGTTGGATATTAGTGATATGCCGGTATGCTATAAGCAACTGCCAATTATGTAAAATCACACTATGCTAGCGCATCCTAACAATATACGTAGTATTCATTAAAAATCCATATATTTAAGTGGCACATGAAATGTAAGTATCCCATGTAAATGACTAAACACAAAAATACCTCAAAAGTCAAAACATAAGTTACACGGTATATACCACAAATCCCTATCACAAACCTGTATCCCAAATCCTCACCACCTTATCATCTCCAGCCGACACGAAAACTTTACCATTCGCACCGTATTGAATTGCTCTGATAGATTCTTTATGAACATCATCCTTCAAGCACAACCATCTCTGTACAACTAACAAAATTATCAACTATTCAACTTCATATCCAAATACAAAATTATTTACATCAACAATACTAATTTAAGAAACCAAAAAAATTAGCAATTTATAAAAAAAATACTAAAAAAAATACTAAACAGAATCTCTACGCTTAATATGTTTCACTACATTAGCTCATCATCTATCCACAACGCACAAAATCGTAAGATTACACATCAACCTAATCACATATTCTACCCAAAATTCACTTTAACTCGTCGAATTTTCAGTTTTCGACAAATCAACATCTAATTTCACAAAGTATATCTATCTAACATTCAAACACCTCCTAAAATCAGCAATTGAGTTTAGTCCAGTAGATAGAACCTAAATTCTATCCTCAAACTCTCGTTAATCTGTTTTACTACATTGACGTTATATTACAAGCATCAACCTAAATTCACTTCAACTCAGCTATAATCAGTCAATATCTACACAGATTAACATCTAATTTCTTACTAACGAGGAGCATGTGTCCACGCTTCGTGTCGGGTTGCAAAAAAACCCATCATTCCTGTAAACTAAGATATTGATAACATATGAGTAACCTGCACAAGAAAAAAATCATTTAAATTATAATTTCTCAGTGTAAACTGTATTTTGTAAACCATATAAACTCAAATTTAAGCTCCAAAAGTTAGTAACTGGAATGTCAATGATTATCAGTCTATCAGTGACAACATTTTAGTTTTGCGAATAACATATATATTATAAATTTGATCAATCTATATAAAACCATGTTTTATAGCGATGTAGTCAAATGAAAGGCTCATATCGATTGTCACTATATTCAACTGATCATCTCACCAATAACATCAACTTTATACATCGAACATAAAATATTTATAATTTTCGCCTATTTCATTTCTTGATAGTTTATATGCTAGATGTTACTATTAGTCTTAACAATCAATCTACATATACTCATTTTCCTATATTCAAGTTTAACCATCATTCTACAAATACATGATAGTATGATACACTACAAATCAAGCAATATAACTAAACCCAAACATTGGAAAAACAAAAAAAAGTACAAACATAACCAACTCAAAAATAAACACAAACATAGACTAACAAACGAAAACCGTATACTCCGTAGTAAAAATTTCTCAAGATTCCATCACAATTATCAACAGTATAATTATAAAGCTAAATAAAAAAGAAAAAGAAAAAAAGGAAGAGCATACAAAACGGTACCTCGAGAAAAACTAAATTACAGAGAATCCACTTTCTTTCAAAAACATAGAATCCATACACTGCATATAACATCTTGATAATCGCCGGTATCATCATCAGTAACTATTCATGGCAAAATTACGGTGGAGTGGTGACGGTGAAAGTGATCGGAGATGAATACGGTGATCGACGACGGTGAAAGTGATCGGCAAAATTATGAGCGGTTAGGTTGTGAGTGGGCCGCCCTTTGGTTCATTGGTGGTGATTAGGTTGCGAGATTTTAGGACGCAGCAATATGATGACAAATGAGCTATTTGTTTATTTTGTTTTAATTTTTATCTTATACTAATTAAATAGCCAAACATATATTTTGGTGACTTTTTGTACATTATTAATAGCTTAAATATATAATAATCTCACTACTTATTTCCTTTTATCTAATAGTGGAGATTAACTTAATTTTTTTAATTTAGAATGGCACCGCACTTGAAATTCGAACTTTGATTTAAACCAGACCTGAACCATTAGGAGAGACCCGCGAGGGAAACCCCTAGAACTCACGGCTTTACACTTGGAGAAAAACATTGATTTTTTGTCTCTTGCGAGACTTAAACCATGAGTAAAACCTCCCCAAGCTCCAAAAGGAGCCCAGGTGGCCGATTGAGCTAAGTCAGTTGGTTGTGGGGATTAATTTAACATTTAATTTGTTCAACCTATTCTTGTCCTTTCTTAACTTTCTTATTTTCTTGTCTTTTTTATTTACTAGATGAATACTCGCGCATAGCAACAGAATTTTCTAACGGCAGATAATTGTAGTAATAAAGAAAATCATGAGTTATAAACAAAAAATAATACAAGTTTAAGCATTTGGGGATTAAATACGATTTAAACTGAATGAAAATAATATTAGTTATGGGTTATAAACGAAAATAATAATAAAAGTTTATGGTTTTTGTGTATAGTTTTTCTTAATTTTTAACTTGGTTTCTATATATACTTCTCTTAATTTTTCACTTTCAAGAACATGTATTTTTCCTTTATACATCTATTTATTTGTTCGCTTATATTTTTTTTAGAACGACAAATAACTATCTCACAATAAAAATATTTTCTTGTTTACATGTTTTCATACGTTTTCGTCTGTTTTCATACGTTTTTGTCTGTTTTCATTCGTTTTCAGA
This sequence comes from Chrysanthemum makinoi, assembly GCA_910596185.1. Classification (NCBI taxonomy): domain Eukaryota; kingdom Viridiplantae; phylum Streptophyta; class Magnoliopsida; order Asterales; family Asteraceae; genus Chrysanthemum; species Chrysanthemum makinoi. Next base: position 327,680,051 of record OU343222.1, on the reverse strand, counting down.
CGTTTACGTCTGTTTTCATATGTTTCAGGCCGTTTTTATACGTTTTCGTCCGCTTTCATACGTTACTGCCCGTTTTCTTACATTTTTGCCCGTTTTCGTACGTTTTCGTCCGTTTTCATACTTTTTTATCTGTTTTTATATGTTTCCATCCATTTCGATACGTACTCATACGTTTTCGTATGTTTTCATCCGTTTTCGGCCTTTTTTACACGTTTTCGTTCGTTCCATACGTTTTCGACCGTTTTCCTTCGTTTTTGTCCGTTTTCATACGTTTTCCTCCGGTTTCATATGTCTCCGTCCGTTTTCATATATTTTTGTCCGTTTTCATATGTTTTATACGTTTTCGACCATTTTTATACATTTTCGTCTGTTTTCATATGTCTTCGACCGTTTTTATACGTTTTTGTCCGCTTTCATACGTTTTCATCTGTTTTCTTACATTTTTGCCCGTTTTCATACGTTTTCGTCCGTTTCTTACGTTTTTATTTGTTTTTTAATGTTTTCGTTCGTTTCAATACGTTTTTGTATGTTTTCATACGTTTTCGGCCGTTTTTATACGTTTTCGCTGTTTTCATACGTTTTCTGCCGTTTTCCTCCGTTTTGATACGTTTTCCTCTGGTTTCATATGTTTCCGTCCGTTTTCATACATTTTGTCAGTTTTCATATGTTTTATACGTTTTCGTCCGTTTTAATACGTTTTCGTCCGCTTTCATACGTTTTCGTTCGTTTTCATACGTTTTCGTCCGTTTTCATACGTTTTTGTCTCGTTTCTTACGTTTGTGCCCGTTTTCATACGATTCGTTCTTTTTCATATGTTTCTATACGTTTTCGTCCGTTACGTTTTCGTATGTTTTCATCCGTTTTCATACGTTTTCGGCCATTTCCAAACATTTTTTATACGTTTTCATTCGTTTCCATACGTTTTCATCCGTATTCATAAGTTGTCAACCGTTTTTATAGGTTTTCCTACGTTTTCGTTCGTTTCATACGTTTTCCTCCGTTTTCATATGTCTCCGTCCGTTTTCATACATTTTCGTCCGTTTTCACACATTTTCATCCGTTTTTACACGTTTTTGTTCGTTTTCATACGTTATCATACGTTTCATCCATTTTCATACGTTTTCGTACAAAAACGTATGAAAACGTAGAGAAACGTAAAAAAACATAGGAAAATGTATGAAAACATACAAAAAAAGTATAAAAATGGATAACACATATAAGACGTATAAACAGGAAAAAAAAAATCTTTTGACTAACTAAACCAAAGTTTAACCACTAGGTCTCAAACTGTCACCTGTGATATTTTAAGTTCATGATAGTGTCATTTTGTTTACTAGTTAAGTTGTTTAGTTTAATTTTGTTTTGAATTGCATTGGATTGATGTGTGTTGTTTATGTGATTGCTACATATTAAAGTTGTATCAGTTGTAATATTTTGAGTTGTTGATAATATACAATGCTTATTAGTTAAACTATATTACATGACATGCCTAATATATATTCAAATAACTCAAAAGTATATAATTCTGCATCATTATATACAACAGTTAATATCTAATATCATTTGTGATATTTCATAACCATAGTCAATGTCTAATATCACTTTTGACATTTTATAAACCAAAACCATCTTGTACCTAAAAAATATAAAAATATTAGAAAACACATATGAAAATGAACATATAAAAGTATTAGAAAAACGTATGAAAATGGACAAAAACGTATGAATACGTTTGAAAATGGATTAAAATGTACAAAAATGAACAAAAATGGGTGAAAATACATGAAAACGGACGAAAACTTATGAAAACAGACAAAAACGTATGACAAAGGATTGAAACGTATGAAAAAGGACAAAACCGTAGGAAAACGGCTGAAAACATTTAAAAACAGATGAAAATGTATGACAATGGATAAAAACGTATAAAAACGTTTGAAAATGGCCAAAAACGTATGAAAACGAGCGAAAAGATATGAAAACGGACGAAAACATATCAAAACGGACGAAAACGTATGGAAACGGATGAAAACGTAAGAAAACGGACAAAAACGTATGAAAACGATCAAGAACTTATGAAAACGTATGAAAACAAGTGAAAACGAACGGAAACGTATGAAAAAGGACAGAAATAGCCGAAAACAGAAAAGTTAGGAAAACAAAAACGGACGAAAACGTATGAAAACGGACGAAAGTGTATGAACGGACGAAAATGGATGAAATCGTATGAAAACAGACGGAAACGTATGAAAACGGACGGAAACGGACGGAAATGTATGAAAATGGACGAAAACGTAAAGAAAATGGGCGAAAACGTATGAAAGCGGACGAAAACGTATGGAAACGGACGTGAACGTATGAAAACATCCGAAAATGTATAAAAACAAACGAAAACGTATAAAAACAGACGAAAACGGACGAAAAAGTATGAAAACAGACATAAACGTATGAAAACAGACGAAAACATAAGAAAACGTATGAAAGCGGACGAAACCGTTTGAAAATGTCTGAAAGCGGCCGAAAAATTATGAAACCGGACGAAAACGTATAAAACAAGAAATGTTTTTATTGTGAGTTAGTTATTTGCCTTTAAATAAATAAACAAAAAAAATAAAAATAAAAAGTTTTTAGTATATGTGAATTAATAAGAAATACAAGAAAATAAGAAAGATAAGAAAGACAAGAAAAGACAAAAAATACAATAATTTACATTTCGGTCCCTCCATGTTTTCTTAATCTTAAATTTTGTCTTTTTAATAAAATAAAATGGATGGTCTAGATTTGTCTCTTAGTTTCTACCAAAATAATAGTTTGCAAAATAACTCACCTCTTAGTGGGCAATTGTCATAAATTTTGTAGTGTACGGAATACATAACCAAGTATGGGCATATATATTAAGCCGACATTCTGAGCCCATCCCCTTTACTAATTTTGAAGTAATTATAAAGTTACAGTCCTCATACTTTTAATCATATCTAAAGTATAACAACTTAACTGGTTATCGAAAAAGTAAAAATACACGAAAACATCAAAACAACGGGTCTAACACAAAATATGCTATCTTTAGGTTTTTTGAGCAATTATGATGATTTTAATTTATTCTTTTATAAGCATTTATGGTGTGTTTTAGCTTTTATTCAAGTAAACGACTATTTTTACAAAATAATTATTTGCACATTATTTTCGGAAGTTCAAAATAAAGAATGCTCACACCGGTTGTTTTTTTAAAAAAAAATCTCTATAACATAAATACATAGAGACATGTTACTACCTACACACCAGTGTCTTTGATTGTGTAAAAAGACCGGTGTTACCCGCAAACCCAGTTTTTATGTGTTTTGTATTATGAAAACTGGTTTTTTCAAGAGAACCAATCTTAGTTCCCTCCATTCCCACTAGTTTTTTATCATAGGAACAAGGTTTTATATAACCAATCTCTATTTGGGGGTTGTTCATAGCCTTTTGTGTAGTAGTGGTGGTGGTTGTTCGATGTGAAATAGTGTGTGTGTGTGTGTGTGTAACTGGTGAGAAAGTGGTGAGAAAGAAATGAATTATTTCAATTGACCCGCTATGAGTTGAATTATTGAGATAGTATAATTATCAAAAGGCCCCTTAGTAAATAATTAAGTTAAAATGTCAATTAATCTCAACCTTTGGATTGAAGTTGGATGTATGGTTTGTTGATCTTTGATAAAAAAAAAAAAAAAAAAAAAAAAAAATAGATCTACATTGATCTTTTTCCTGCATTATGTTTTCCCATGTCTTTTCTTATGTTTCTTTTTCAACATACGCATCCAAGTACTTGTCCTCACCCTCGTCTTCTTCTAACATTTTAGGAATAAAGAATATGCACATGTATGATCCTATAGACAAACATATTTTCAGTTTTGAAACTGACTTAATTTAAGATGTAAAATCTTGCAACAAACTTTGGTGCATGCACTTTACATTTTCAACTTTGAAACAAACTTCAATTTGACTGCAACAAATTTTAGTGCAATTAAGCAAGCTTCTTTGTTGACACTCATTCTTCAATTACATCTCAAATAAATTATCAACTAGCCGGTACAGTATATTAACATAAAGAAAGACATCTATAAAAAAAAATTAACATATTAACTCCACCTATGAGTAGCTCTCTGAATTTACTTCATATTTATTTCGTTAGAAAGAATCACCTCTTAAAAGGACATTGTCTTATTGCACATCGAAACATGTTAAAACACTACAGTAATATTTATGTAGCTAGGGTGCACGAAGGCAGACTGAATAGAGAAGTTGGGTGAGAAGGAAGAGAGCAATACATGGTCAACAGAGGGTAGGAAAGAATCAATGCCAATGCGATGCAAGATCGATTCACACGTTATCACAGGAAGGAACAGTGTACGAGCTAGGTCTAAGAGGGTTTTAAGTCCCTTCCAACTTCAAAGTCTATAAAGACTTAAAGACTTCCTGACCATCTTTAAAGCATTTCAACGACATTCAAGTTACATCTTCCAATATTTAACGCCATTCAAGTTTATTACACTTTTGAATATTGATGTTTCAAGTATATATTTGTCTACAGCTAAATTGTGACTTATTGTTTATGTGATTGGTACCCACCGCAGAAACTGGAACATGCAAAATTTGGTTTTCTGATCAAATTATCTCAACATGTGTTATCGTTTTTAGGAGCAACCTTGTGGAAATATGAATTTTGATGTTAGTATTAATATATGCATATTTTGCATATCTTGAATGATAGTATCCATGGCTAAACCCAACCTCAATTGACCCACACCCATTTGAAACCGAACCTCCTGGCAACAAACTCACAACAACAACAACTAGTTGCTTTCGAAGAAAAATGCCATGTTTAAGTAATCGGTCAAGTTTGACAACCGTAACCTGCATATTTATGCATAAACCTTACACAACCCATAGAGCTCGTCAATTTAAATAGGTTGACAGTTTAAACATATTACACATGCTAAATAGGTTAAATGGGTTGGCAAATCGATCGTCTAACCCATTAACCTAAATAACCTATTTGATCAATCATTAATTTAGTTTTTGATGGTTAGAAAATTAATAAACATGTTAATCTCACTAAATACCTTATACACACTAAAAAAAATCATAAAAAAGGGCCCACTTTTTTTCAAATGCAACCAAAGGTGACCCGGTCACCTTTCTTCGAGTGTTTTGGGGGTGGTTCGTGAGTGAGCCCTCACTTGATGAGCACTCGCACCCACTTCTTCGAGTCTAAGATAGTTAGGTTTGCTCTCATTTATCTATATATGTTTTACGTGACATACTTGAGTTTTTTAAGGTTTTTTATAATATATCATTAATATTACAACATGACTGACCATCAAAATGTCATGTAATGCAACAATTAAACACATAAAGAGATTACATGTTAATAAGAACTAAAACATATTATCACATTGTATGAAAATATATATAATTGCCATCAAACTTCAACTCAAAATCTATTGATATTTCATAACCTAAAAAAAAGTAAGAATTAAAACATATTATCACACTATATGAAAATATATATAATTGCCTCCACTCATTATAATTTGATTCTACTTTGATCCTCCACTCGGTGTACAATATAATTCATTTTCCATTATTACCCTTTTTCATTATTTTGTGTTTTTAGTTGATAATTTGTGGATTGTGCATGGTTCACAATTTCATTTTAGTAGATAATTTGTGGGTTGGATATATGTTTCAAGTGTTGGATTATATTTTAATAATGTCGATGATTTGCAACGAAATCAACTTCATTGTTAACTTAGTGTCTACTATGAGAACACGAGTTTCCTCTCTCTTGCTATGAGTCGGACCAAATAAAATGCTGATGAATTGAAACAAAATCATCTTGATTGCTTTGTAGTCGTATAGTTGTTGTCGTATAGGATAATAGGAACCTTTTCCATTTGAAGAAGCCTTGTAAAAGAAATGTTAAATAAAATACATGTATTCAGTAAGATATAACGATCTGATCAACGTGGCCTTACAATTTTGAACGTGTCGTACCAATAGAAGTTAGATGACCACAATATTATATGGTGCAAGTCGTCCCAAAGGCTCCAAAGAGATGATTTAGTTCGGGAACAACATATGCTCTACGTATTAAATTGAAATAAGCATTTCTCTTTCAAACTTATTATTTCAAGCAATGTGTAAATTATAATAACTAAATCATCAAATTATTTGCCAACGTCTAAATAAATGACATTAATTATAGATTTAGTGTTTCTAAATAACCGGCCAAAACTTTAACTTTGGAGTTTAAATGCTACATCCCTTGCTATCGTTGTGTCTTTTGTCGATGCTTTAGGTGTTTGTTACTCGGCTAATCAATGTACCATAAAATATTTACATGCAAATGTTAGGTGGGACCAAATTGTACATCATAAATGATGTCAAGGATCATTCAACGGTGAATTTTTCAAAATTATGGGTAAAGAAATTATGTGAAGGTAGCTTCTATTTAAATGCAAAATCTGGAGTATATCCTTAAGCACGTGATAGACTTTCATCTTGAACTAGCTTAAACGGACAAATTGTTTTTACTTTTCACTAGCTATTGATGGGTATGTTGTATTTTTACCAGGTGCATCAGCCTATACAGTCACGAGTGAAATCAAATACTATACAAATACCACAAAGCTTGTTACAAGCAATAGCAGTACTTCACTCTTCGAGATTCTCACGCCAAATTAATGTACATAAGGTCTGTTTTTAAGATTCTCATGTAGCCTTTGAAGATTCTTGAAAGAATATAGCATAATCACATCCATATTTCTTGTAGATGTTTCACCTTTTAGTCACTTGTGGCTAGTTGTCTAAAGTTAAAATCTTGTTCGTAGCGAAACGTGATCATGATGATTCTTTTATTTTAAAATCTTAAAATTATTAAATTTTAATGTGGGTTGAGTACAACTTGTTTTAAAATCATAGAAATTATTCTTTAGGTAATTATTGTTTTTTCAGATTGTACAACTTGAAGATGTATTATTGCAAACTAGGATGGTATCCGCCCGTTGCGGCAACGGGTATTCTGTAATCAAAATTTTTGGCGAGCAAAATTTTTCAATCACATGTTTTTTTCGTGATAATGATTTTATGCATGGCGAGAATTTTTAGAAATAACTTTATCACACACTATTTAATATTAAAATGTCAAGCATACGTGCATCGTGATGCAATGGCGATAAAAAAAGTTAGTCAGTAGTATTATGAGATTGTGATAACTGAAGGTGGAAAGTACTTGCCAATGAGTAAATGTTATGTAATATTCGTCACAATATAATGTGTAAACATAAATATTTTTCGTGCTTTATATGTTTACACGTTTTCGTACTTTATAGATCATCTAAAAATCTTCATACTTTAACGTGTACGATTTTTACCAATCGAATTTATTGCAAAATGATTAGGATTTCATAAATCTTATACTAAAATACATAGATAATAAAAGTTTTTTGAAAATGCGAATTTTATAAAAATTAAGTGTTCATAACCAAACAAAAATTTGGAATTAAACTCACATTAATGTATGTTTTAAATAATTATGTGTAAAACAATGATTCTTTAATGTATTATACAAAGCATTAATCATTTGCACATGTTGCATATTAAATTTTATTGCTTAAAATTAAGGCATTTAATGGAATAAAATATCTTCCTTCATTATACGATAGTTAGATTACGAGTGTATTTGTTAAAAGTAGTTGTAAGCAGTAGCAGTGAACTATGAGCAGTAGACACAGCTCACCATTCAAAGCTCACAACTTCTTAAAAAGCATTGTAAAAATATCTTTTTCTAAAAAATAGCCAAGTTTACCGCTCTTTTTTCAAACGAATATTAAAGATCAAAAAGATCATTCCTTACCGTTCATTGCCCCAAAAATCTTCAAAAAGCTCCGCGCCAAACATAGCCTACTTGTTGGCACTATAATTCACTATCCATTATTACCCTTTACGACAATGTCATTATTTTGTTTTTTTTTGGGTGATTTAATTCATGTAAGAGTTCGGTATGGGAGTGTAACAACATGTCATTCGTCCATTGGCTAACCAACTGCGTCGCCGTTGGTGTATAACGGCCTTGACAAGGTTTTGATAGCCGAGAAGAATCACGGGTACAATGGCTATTGTTGAATCAACCGGTAAATATACAAAAGACCAACTTGCCCAAAAGGTTTGGTCCTATTGATGAGGGCTTTTCTAAACACTATGTCGAGTTTTTGAAGTCCATTGAAAATATGATTCCGCAAGAAAAAAAATCATCAGTGAAGCTAAAAGCCGGTGACAAGAAAAACCCGAACGAAGGAAATGAAAGAAAATCTCTATTTAATGTTTTATGAGTATGTTAGTTTTGTGTTTCTAGTCTTGGGGTCCTTGCACTTTGTGTATTAGTCTCTCTAAACACTATGTCGAGTTTTTGAAGTCCATTGAAAATATGATTCCACAAGAAAGAAAAAAAATCTTCAGTGAAGCTAAAAGCCGGTGACAAGAAAAACCCGAATGAAGGAAATGAAAGAAAATCTTTGTTTAATGTTTTATGAGTATGTTAGTTTTGTGTTTCTAGTCTCGGGGTCCTTGCACCTCTCTCTCTCTCTCTTTCTCTCTCTCTCTCTCTCTCTCATTGAGGGTCATGTAAAGTAAATGTCTAGGCCATGAGTAATAAGTATCTTATCAAGTTTTGTGATTAGTTTGTGAGTTTAAGGTGTCTACTTGCAGATGATATATATCCCTTCATACATTTTTGCATCTATATACCTAAAACATTTGTACTTGTAATTTTTTATTTATTTATTTTATTATTATTTTTTTTTTTGGGTAAAAGGTTACCCCGATAAAGTAAACAAAAAAGTTTGTACTTGTAATTGTTTAGTTTACTTGAGATGGACTTGGAAGATCATTTATAAATATGTCCTTGTAAATTTTTGCAGCTGTGATTTGTGTATTTGGTTGGGGATTTTGATCCCTATTATGAAAGATTGAGATTTATAGTCTTTAGAAAGACCCTAATTCGTGGTTTAGTAGCTGGGAATTGACATCCTGTATACTATCAATGATCTTCTATTTAAAAGGAAAATTCCAGGCCGGGTTTTCAAAATCATTTTGCGCACTCACATCGCCACTCCTTCGATCAGGCTGTTTTTCACATTCACTTCAATCAGGCTGTTTTGCTGACACTTATTATATGTGAAGGAGAAGCTAGTTTACCATTTCCTGACACTCTTTATGCTTTTCCTGACACTTTTTGTGTGTCAGCAAATGCAGTATTTCTTGTAGTGAATTCTTTCTATGATTCTTCTTTTCTTGTATTTTCATCATTCCACCTATTCAACTCTTGATTCTTCATCATATATAGACCTATAGTCACATTTATAACCAGGTACTTAAGTACCAAAAGTCCTTACTAATTAATCATAATCCCATCTTAAACATATGATACCTAGCATATAAAGTTTAATAAAATACCAGATATCAACTTTGTGTGAGATAAATTCTTGTTGTTCTAAAAGAAAAAATAATATAATAATAATAAAATAAAAAATAGGGCAACTCGGCATTGTTGTTGTTATACTTGTATGAAGAGGCTTTTTGCTAGTTAAAATTATTAATGTTTGCACATGTGGGTTATTATTGAAAAATGATTAGGATTTCATAAATCTTATACTAAAATACATAGATAATAAAAGTTTTTTGAAAATGCGAATTTTATAAAAATTAAGTGTTCATAACCAAACAAAAATTTGGAATTAAACTCACACTAAGGTATGTTTTAAATAATTATATGTAAAACAATGATTCTTTAATGTATTATACAAAGCATTAATCATTCCTCCATTATACGATAGTTAGATTACGAGTGTATTTGTTAAAAGTAGTTGTAAGCAGTAGCAGTGAGCTATGAGCAGTAGCCACAGTTCATTATTCAAAGCTTACTGCTTCTTAAAAAAGCATTGTAAAAACATTTTTTTTTTCTAAAAAATAGCAAAGCTTATCGCTCTTTTGTCAAACGAATATTAAAGATCAAAGAGATCATTCCTTACCGTTCATTGCCCCAAAAAGCTCCGCGCCAAACATAGGCTCTATAATTCACTTTCCATTATTACCCTTTACGACTATGTCATTATTTTGTTTTTTTTTTGCGTGATTTAATTCATGTAAGAGCTCGGTATGGGAGTGTAACAACATGTCATTCGTCCATTGGCTAACCAACTGCGTCGCCGTTGGTGTATAACGGCTTTGCCAAGGTTTCGATAGCCGAGAAGAATCACGGGTACAATGGCTATTGTTGAATCAACCGGTAAATATACAAAAGGCCAACTTGCCCAAAAGGTTTGGTCCTATTGATGAGGGCTTTTTTAAACACTATGTCGATTTTTTGAAGTCCATTGAAAATATGATTCCACAAGAAAAAAAAAATCAGTGAAGCTAAAAGCCGGTGACAAGAAAAACCCGAAAGAAGAAAATGAAAGAAAATATCTATTTAATGTTTTATGAGTATGTTAGTTTTGTGTTTCTAGTCTCGGGGTCCTTGCACTTTGTGTATTAGTCTCTCTAAACACTATGTCGAGTTTTTGAAGTCCATTGAAAATATGATTCCACAAGAAAAAAAAATCATCAGTGAAGCTAAAAGCCGGTGACAAGAAAAACCCGAATGAAGGAAATGAAAGAAAATATCTATTTAATGTTTTATGAGTATGTTAGTTTTGTGTTTCTAGTCTCGGGGTCCTTGCACATCTCTCTCTCTCTCTCTCTCTCTCTCTCTCTCTCTCTCTCTCTCTCTCACACACACATTGAGGGTCATGTAAAGTAAATGTCTAGGCCATGAGTAATAAGTATCTTATCAAGTTTTGTGATTAGTTTGTGAGTTTAAGGTGTCTAATTTCAGATGATATATATCCCTTCATTCATTTTTGCATCTAAAACATTTGTACTTGTAAATTTTTTTTTTTTTTTTTTTGCAGACAATTTCCAGCAGTTCCTTCGATCAGAGATACACAGAACTTCGGTGAATTTTCAGGCAAGTGAGTCAGGTCCGGCTGTGCAATAGTTAGAACGTTGTACCCTGGAACAGACGGCGAATCTGTTTTTAGGGAATCGTGTTAAACACGAGCCTCGTTCACGACCTTTTACTGCTTTCGTTTATTTATATCGTTATAGAGTCTGCCTTCGCTTTTTATTTTTCTGTAATTTATTTATTATTTCATAATCTGATTTTCATTAATAAAAGTGTACACCGCTTCCCACAGCCTTAAAACAGATTCGGTTTAACCGAATTTAGAACACTTTGTTATAAAATCGGATTAATTATTAACAGGATTTTATAAACTGCTTTCTGTCGAAACCTTGTTGAGTTTCTTTGGAAATCAGTTTCTTTTAAACAGTTTTATACATACAGATTTGGCTTTCAGATCTATAACGTTTTTTTTTTCAGTTTTAACGAGACCAAGATAGAGTTTCTATTAAACTGATTTACTCGATCCATCAAAACCAAGCTAGAGTTTTGTTGAATCAGATCTGGTACAAGTAGATACCATTTAAAATTGTTATCTGTTGTGTTTGAATTTTCGATGACAAACACCAATACCCCTCCTGTAACTACTCCCGTGAACGTGAATCGGTGCGCCAGCTACCAACACGGCTGCTAATCATGCCGAGAAACCGAGAAATTCAATGGGCGAATTTCAAGAGGTGGCAACAGAAGATGTTTTTCTATCTGACTATTTTGAACCTTGCGCGGTTCTTAAAAGAAAACCCACCTAACGTGGAACCTGCGTGCGAAGGTCAATCCTCTAATCAACAGTCGTTCAAGCCTTGGAAGCATGGAAACATTCGATTTTTTGTGTCACAACTATGTTCTAATGGTTTGGTTGATTCTTTGTACAACGTGTACTGCAAGACCAAGACTTCCAAAGAATTATGGGAGTCATTGGAACGCAAGTACAAAACTGAGGATGCCGGTACAAAGAAGTTCGTGGTAGCTCGTTTTTTGGATTACAAGATGGATGATTCAAAGAATGTGATGAGTCGGTTCAAGATCTCGCAGTTTTGCTACACGACATTCATGCCGAGGGAATGACTTTGAGTGAAACTTTTCAAGTTGTCGCTATTATTGAAAAGTTACCTCCAAGCCGGGTAGAATTCAAGAACTACCGAAGCATGCGAAAGGAGATGAGTGTTGAAGACTTGGTTGTTCGTCTTCGTATTGAACAGACAACAAGCCTGGCTCAAAAACATGTATACCGATTCTGCAAGGCAAATATGGTTCAGCATGTTTCGTCATCTTCAAAGTCCAATGTCAAAGCTAAAGGCAAAGGAAAAGGAAAGAATGACAAGAAGGGCAAAGGGAAGTCTGATTACCTTGCTCCTAAAGTCAGTAATTGTGAAACGAAGTTCCAAGGGGTGTGTTTCAATTGTGACCACCAGTCACCGCTCGCTAACTGTAATATGCCGAAGCGGGTGACTCCACGCCAGGCTAATATGGTGAATGAAGATGTGGACATGATTGCTATGGTGTCTGACGTCATTGCCATGATCTCCGGTTAACCTCGGTAGGTTCCAACAACAGGAATGGTGGGTGGATACTAGGGCTACCCGTCATGTGTGTGCTGACAAGAGTATGTTTCACTCTTTTAGAGCGGTTGATAGTGGAGAGAAGCTGTACATGGGTAACTATGCAACGCTGAAATCATATGGCGAGAAGGAGATGTAATCTGGAAGATGACATCCGAGAAAGAGCTCAAGTTGACTAATGTCTTGTATGTTCCAGAGATTCGCAAGAATCTTGTGTCCTGGTTAGTGTTGAACAAGTTTGGTTTTCGCCTTGTTTTTGAGTCCGATAAGTTTGTTCTTTCTAAGAATCAAGTGTATGTTGGTAGGGGTTATGCCCTGAATGGTATGTATAAGCTCAATGTAATGGTTGTTAAGAAAGATATCAATAATATGAATTCTTCTGCTTACTTGATTGAGTCTTCTAATATGTGGCATGGCCGTCTTGGACATGTAAATTTTAATTCAATGCGACGTTTGATTAAATTTAATTGCATACCTAATTTCATATTGACTCAAAATATAAATGTGAAACTTGTGTTGAAGCCAAACTTACAAGAGCATCTTTCAAATCGGTTGAACGAAAAACCGAACCACTTGATATGATACACACTGACATATGTGATTTGAAATCACTACCCACAAAAGGTGGCAATAAGTACTTTATCACGTTTATTGATGATTGTACAAAGTATTGCTATGTTTACTTACTGAAAAGTAAAGATGAAGCTATAGACAAGTTTGTTCTATACAAAAACGAAGTTGAGAATCAACTTAGTAAGAAAATCAAGGTGGTCCGAAGTGATTGAGGAGGTGAATATGTGTCTCCATTCACGACCTATGTGCGAAACATGGAATTAGACACGAGTTCACTGCTCCCTATTCACCTCAGCAGAACGGTATTGCCGAAAGGAAAAATAGTACCTTGAAAGAAATGGTTAATGCCATGTTGATAAGTTCTGGTCTAAGCCAGGACATGTGGGGGAAAGCCATTCTAACAGCTACTTATCTTTTAAATAAGATATCTCGTAAGGAAAAAGAAGAGACCCCTTATGAATTATGGATGGGAAGAAAACCATCATATCAGTACTTACGAGTGTGGGGGTGTCTAGCAAAGGTAGCTATACCGACTCCCAAGGCCCAAAAGATTGGACCTAAATCTGTGGATTGTATATTCATCGGATATGCTAAGAATAGCAGTGCTTATCGCTTCATCGTACATGATTCAAAAAATCCGGATATACAAAAGGGTACTTTAATGGAATCAAGGAATGCTTCATTCTTTGAAAATATATTTCCTTCTTTAACGAAGGAAACTGAAAGTTCATCTAGAATAGATGAAGAAGTTGTCCAAGATAAGAGACAACGAGATGATAATGATCTCGAAGATGAGAGAAAATATCAAACTGAGGAAGAAGAGGTTGAACCTAGAAGAAGCAAAAGGGCAAGAACCGAGAAATCGTTTGGACCCGATTTTGTTTCTTTTATGGTTGAAAACGAACCTACTTCATACCGAGAAGCGGTTACTTCCTCAGAAGGGCCTCAATGGAAAGAAGCCATTAAAAGTGAAATAGATTCTATTTTACAAAATCATACTTGGGAGCTCGTGGATTTACCTCCCGGTTGTAAACCACTAGGCTATAAATGGATCTTCAAGAAGAAGATGAAAGCTAATGGCACCATTGACAAATATAAAGCAAGATTAGTAATCAAAGGATTTAGACAACGTGAAGGTCTTGATTACTTTGATACATATTCGCCTGTTACGCGAATAACCTCGATTAGGATGATACTTGCTATTGCCGCTTTAATAAATTTGGAAGTTCACCAAATGGATGTGAAAACGGCATTTCTAAACGGAGATTTAGAAGAAGAAATCTACATGAACCAACCTGAGGGTTTCATGGCTCCTGGACAATAGAACAAAGTTTGTAGGCTTGTTAAGTCATTATATGGCTTAAAGCAAGCTCCCAAACAATGGCATCAAAATTTTGACCACGCCATGCTAGAGAGTGGATTCAAAATTAATGAATGCGATAAATGTGTTTATGTCAAAGACACAAATAGTGGATATGTAATCTTGTGTCTATATGTTGATGATATGCTTATCGTTGGCAGTAACGACAAGATGATCAAATCTACTAAAGACATGTTGAAATCAAAGGTTGACATGAAGGATATAGGTTTGGCTGATGTGATCCTTGGAATAAAGATCATACGAACTCAAAATGGACTTGTGTTAAGTCAAGCACATTATGTGGACAAAATTCTTAATACTCATAATGCGGGGATTCCGGCCTAGCTAGAACTCCAATTGACACCAGTAAGCATCTATCTAAAAATAGAGGCTTAGGTGTTGCCCAATTAGAGTATTCAAGAGTTATTGGCATGTTAATGTACTTAATGACAGTACCCGACCGACTTAGCATATGCTGTTAGCAAGCTAAGTAGGTATACTAGTAACCCAAGTTATGCACATTGGGCAGCTATGACTAGGGTACTTCACTATTTGAGATACCGTCGCGATTATGGATCGCATTATGATCGATATCCATTGTTATCGAAGGATACGGTGATGCAAATTGGATATCTGACATAAAGGATTCTAGATCGACTAGTGGATATGTGTTTACACTAGGAGGAGCAGCTATATCTTGGAAGTCTTCCAAGCAAACTGTTATAGCTAAGTCCACGATGGAATCAGAATTTATCGCGTTAGATAAATGCAAGAGGCGGAATGGCTACGTCAAGTCGTAGAGGACATACCAAGGTGGCCTAAACCGGTAACGGCCATTAGTATACATTGTGATAGCAGAGCTCATAGCATAATGTATAATGGAAAGTCCAGACATATCCGTCGTCGACATAATTCGATACGACAACTACTCTCAACAGGAGTTATCTCAATTGACTATGTGAAGTCAAAGGATAATATCGCGGATCCGCTTACGAAAGGCTTAAGCAGAGAGTTAGTAAGTAAGTCGTCTAGAGGAATGGGACTAAAGCCCTTGAAGGAATGAGTTTCTATGAAGGAAAACTTAACCCAGTTGACTGGAGATCCCAAGATCTGGGTTCAATAGGACAACCTAATCATAGAAATGTGGGGAAGTCACGTCAATGTGGGGGAGTTACTAAATATTGTAACTTTCCTAGTCCATTCCTATAACAAATGTGACTTGTTGAGAGGTTAAACATATGGCTTTAATGATTCAGGATGAAATCATAAAGCATAATTATTCAAGATGAAATCACAAAACATATGTTTTAATGATTCAAGATGAAATCACCTATGTGAGAGAGAAGTGGGGTCGTCAGGGAAATGTGGGGCGCAATTCCTAAGAGCTCTTGCAGAACTAGGCTAGTATTCATGACCATAACGAATACGACTATGAGGACTTGACAATGTCAGGGAGAGTCTTGTGTGAAGTGTAATGTCGTCTACGTAAATGGATAATGAGTTCAAGGACATCGCGTCTACTCAGATCTAGGAGACTAAGTGCATCTCACAAGGGAAGGTTCAAAGGGTTACACCTACCTATCCTATGCAAGACTTAACCGTAGAAATTTCACCGAAACTTTCGTGGTTTCGACCGATTTCCATTCATGTGGGGGATTGTTGGAAAATGAGTTTTTGCAAATTTTAGGCACTATTTAATATATGTATATGTTATATATATTTATATTTCTTGGTAGCTTTATGCGTTCTCCGACGAGAGCTTCACAACGAACTAAAGAGTGTCAAAAATGGAGTTGATATGAATGAGATATCGTGTCTCAAAGTGAGGCACTTGAAACACAAAATTTGGAAAAGTGGGAGTATCCCACATCGCCCAAAACAAGAAGTGAAACCTTGTTTATATAGGAATCTTGATATGAACCTTCAAATTGATTTGTTGGTTTTACTCAACACCTACGGCGCGCACGCAGGGGCTGCGATTGTGATTTCGGGCCAAAATGGGTTCGAAGCTTCGAACTCATGCGAGCCCGCGCGACTGCGGACACTAATGCAGCTCCGAAACCTCGCATACCAAGCGTATCTTTTGCCGCAAATTCGGGCTTTTAGTTTTCCAAATTCTGTATCAATCTATTTTAGGAATAGATTTAAACTTAGTGAATAAGTTTTACAGAATAATGTTGTGTTAATATATTATATGCAAATCGTGTTTTATTATAACAGATTTGTATATTTTCGAACTTATTTATCTTGAAAAACAAGTTAGGTTTTCAATATAAATACAGGCGCCTCTCATTCAGTTTTAAACACGGAAAAACGCAGCCTTGATTGCAGATTAATTTCCAGCAGTTCTTCGATCGAGATACACGGAACTTCGTGAATTTTCAGCAAGTGAGTCAGGTCCGGCAGTGCAACAGTTAGAACGTTGTACCCTGGAAACAGACGGCGAATCTGTTTTAAGGGAATCGTGTTAAACACGAGCCTCGTTCACGACCTTTTACTTGCTTTCGTTTATTTATATCGTTATAGAGTCTGTCTTCTGTTTCTACCCCATTCTGTCTGCTGTTTTATTTTTTTGTTAATTTATTTATTATTTCATAATCTGATTTTCATTAATAAAAGTGTACACCGTTTCCCACATAAATTTTAATAAAATACCAGATATCAACTTTGTATGAGATAAATTCTTGTTGTTCTAAAAGAAAAAATAATAGTATAATAATAAAAAAATAAAAAATAGGGCAACTCGGCATTGTTGTTGTTATACTTGTATGAAGTTTTTGCTTGTTAAAATTATTAATGTTTGCACATGTGGGTTATATAATTAATCGGATTGAAACTGAATGTATAGCAGTGAGTGAACTGTAATTGGAATACACATTATGATGGAACTAAAACGTGAACTGTAAACCTTTTGTATAAGATCAAGCAATGGAAAAGTATAGTAATCAAAGTTTCACTTCTCAACTAAGCCTTTGACTGGGACGTACTTAATTATCATGCATGTGTATTTAATTAGCATAGGATACACTAGGTTTGAATTAAAATTGGTACTTGGACAGGAAATGAATTCTGGTGGTTCAGAAGTATAGTAACATCATTTATACTTTTAGCTTGACGTCCAAAAGCAGTTCCTGTTGGTATGTTGCAAAAACTAAAGCAGCTATGACCAATCACTGTAAAAGTTACTCTACAAGATAATGCCCGTTGAATTGGTGTGAATTTATTGCACAATCAATCACTCTAAAAGTTATAGGTTGTGACAGAAAGTGAGTAAACTTTGAGACGGGGCTAGAGAAGTTTTGAGACAGGAAGCTAAAAAGTTGATAAATGAAAAACGTGGATTAGTGTAGTGAGACAATTTATAATTTATTCCCTCACATTTGACCATATTGATATGCAAAAGTAACCATCGTTATATTTTCTTCAAGTATGTGTACGAGTTATAGGTATCTCGACATTATGTTTACGAGCAGGTGTGCGGTTCGGGATGGCTGGTTCAATGGTTTGCGGGTTAGAAACCTTCAACCCAAACGCGACCTGCTTAAGTAACCGGGCAGGTTTGCCAACCAAACCTGTTTACGCATAACCCGTACACAACCCATATGACCCATTTATCTAAATGGATTGACGGTTTATGTTGGTCTAATGTCTACTCGAGCTGATGAGTAGTTCACAAGCACGAGCTTATGTGCAGTCCAAGTAGATCCGAGCTTATGGATAAGTACAGTCGAGTTCTAGTATAATTAGTATTCTTATTTTTAGACTTTAAGATAAGTACTTCCTAGTTATATTAGAGTCCTAGATGGATTAGGAAAAGCTGTTTTCTATTCCTATATATACAAACCGAGCTGTGGTTTGTCATTGTACCATTCAATATCAGTTTTTGTAAGCAAATAATTTTCTGATTAATTGGAGAGCTTATTCCAAGAAACATTGTGTTATTATTTGTTCCTGTTTTATTGTTTCTGTTTGTGAACATCGATCAGACGTGGGACTTGAATTGGTATCAGAGCCAGGTTTCAAGAGCAGGTAGATCACCAGGTTGTTCAAACAGAAGTCGATCACCAGGTTAAAGTTGAAGTCGAATCACAGCAGGTGTACCAGAAGTCGAATCACAGCAGGTGATTCAAGGGTATACCTGAAGTCGATCACAGCAGGTGATTCAAGGGTTTAATCCAGGTTGCAAGAAGGATCGACAAGGGTTTAATCCAGGTTCGAAGGGATTCACAAACCAGGTTCGCTCAAAGGGTTTCTTGGTTTTCACTAATCGACCAAGGTTAACAGCAGTGGTAATCGACTAGTATCAAGGCTGGGCTGTCGAACACAAGGGTTTACCAGGTTTCGACTTAAGCAGGAAGTCAACCAGAAGGGTAATAAGCAGATCGAGCCAAGGGTTTGCAGCAAAAGGTTTCTAAACCAAGGGTCGACTAAAGGATTTGTCGAACACAAGGGTTTTTCACCAAGAAAGTCGATAAAGTTTAAAACTTTACACTTGGTTTACTTAGGCAAGAAGTAAAACAAGCTTGTTCTAGGGCTGGAAGATAATCCAACTACACCGGTAACTTACAAAAGGCGTTCAAGAAGGATGGTGCAAGGCGAGTCGAGTCAACCACCTATTGAACATTCTAAAACGGCTCTTCAATGTCCAATGTTAACAAGCACGAACTATAACATATGGGCAATAAGAGTTAAAGCGGTATTCCGAGTCCATGGAATACTAGATGCATTGGAACCAGGGGAAGGAACACAAGTTGTTGATAAGCAAGATCACATGGCGTGCGTACTCTTCCAGGCGATTCCGTAAGAACTTGTCTTTCAAGTGTCACAATTCAACACAGCCAAAGAAATCTGGGGAGCTTTGAAGACCAGGTATGTGGGTGTTGATCGGCTTCGAGACGCAAGGTTGCAAACCTTGGAGACGAATTGAATCTTTAAAGATGAAAGTCAACGAATCAATCGATGACTTTGCGGCTAGAATGGGCAAAATTGTAATCAAGTCAATAGCTTGGGAACAATTTATGAAGACAAGAAACTTGTTAAGAAGCTACTTGCATCCGTACCGGATAGGTATGTTGCAATCGTTGCCTCAATAGAACAATTTGTTGACTTGAATACTATGTCTTTTCAAGAAGCAATTGGAAGGTTGAAAGCTTTTGAAGGAAGAATGAAGGG
This sequence comes from Chrysanthemum makinoi, assembly GCA_910596185.1. NCBI lineage: Eukaryota > Viridiplantae > Streptophyta > Magnoliopsida > Asterales > Asteraceae > Chrysanthemum > Chrysanthemum makinoi. The sequence goes on along the minus strand of OU343222.1, from coordinate 327,660,352 downwards.
TGTTGACACCACTTCTGAAGATCAAGGCAAGTTGATGTTCGGAAGGGCTGAAAAGTATGATAAGAAAGGTCGAGGAAGGAATTCCTCTAATGGCAACGGTAAAGGTCAAAACTTTTCTTCTCAAAACAAATCTCATGATAGTGGTCAAGCTAATAACCACAACCGTAACAACTCCGGGAGCAATACGGAGCAAAAGAAGAACAAAAGTCGAGATCTTTCAAAGATTCAATGCTTTAGATGTGATGAATATGGTCACTTTGCTTCTAACTGCCCTGAACGACGTGAACAAAAGCAAAAGCATGAATCAAACCTTTTGAAAACGGAGGATGATGATGACCCAACACTTTTTATGATGAAAAGCGTTCAAGAAGTAGTTTTCTTGAATGAAGAAAAGATTATCCCAAACCAATTGAATACTAAGCCAAACGAGGAAGACACTTGGTATTTGGATAATGGAGCAAGTAATCACATGACGGGGATCCGAGAATACTTTTCGAAGTTGAATGAGAATATCTCCGGCAGAGTGAAGTTTGGTGATAACTCCTACATCGAGATAAAAGGGAAGGGTTCGATAATCATTGAAGGGAAAACGGAAGAGCAACGGTTAATCACTGGAGTCTATTACCTACCCGAGCTAAAAAGCAACATAATTAGTCTTGGGCAAGCTACCGAAGGCGGATGTGACATTCGTATGAAAGGTAACCTTCTTACTATGCGTGACTCAGATGGCAAGCTTTTGATGAAGGTTCCTAGAACAAGTAATAGACTTTACAAGATTAAGCTCCAAGTTGGAAGTCCGGTGTGTCTCAAAGCAAAGATGGAAGATGATGCTTGGTTATGGCATGCTAGAATGGGTCACATTAATTTCGAGACGATGGAATTAATGGCAAGGAAGGGCATGGTTGAAAAGTTGCCAATAATTCATCAAGAGAACAAGTTGTGTAAATCTTGTTTGGTAGGAAAACAAATTGGTGAAATTGGTGAATTTAAGAGACAAATGCAAGAAAGGTTAGTGGGGTTTAGTGATAGTAGTTATGCTATGGACCAAGATGATGGTTAGCTGTGAAACAAATACTAAGGTATATCCAAGGTAGTTTGAATTTTGGAATACGATACAACCAAGAGAAAACCAATGAGTTAGTGGGGTTTAGTGATAGTAGTTATGCTATGGACCAAGATGATGGTCGAAGCACAACTGGGCACGTATTTTATCTAGGGAAATCACCTATCACTTGGTGCTCACAAAAACAAAACACGGTGGCTCTATCGTCTTGTGAAGCCGAGTTCATGGCTGCAACCTCAGCCGCGTGTCAAGGGATATGGTTACGTGGATTGTTGAGTGAAATAACCGGAATGGAAGAAAGAGTGGTGGTCATATTTGTTGACAACAAATCGGCTATTGCACTTATGAAAAATCCAGTCTTTCACGGGAGAAGCAAGCATATAAACACACGTTATCATTTTATCCGAGAGTGTGTTGAAAGAGACCAAGTACAAGTTGAGTTTGTAAGAGGTGAGTTACAACGTGCTGATATTCTGACGAAAGCTCTCGCAAGGATTAAGTTCAAGGAAATGCAAGAGTTACTCGGAGTTGAAGACCTCCTTATCTCGAGTCAGAAATTAGGGGGGTGATTGTTGGTCTAATGTCTACTCGAGCTGATGAGTAGTTCACAAGCACGAGCTTATGTGCAGTCCAAGTAGATCCGAGCTTATGGATAAGTACAGTCGAGTTCTAGTATAATTAGTATTCTTATTTTTAGACTTTAAGATAAGTACTTCCTAGTTATATTAGAGTCCTAGATGGATTAGGAAAAGCTGTTTTCTATTCCTATATATACAAACCGAGCTGTGGTTTGTCATTGTACCATTCAATATCAGTTTTTGTAAGCAAATAATTTTCTGATTAATTGGAGAGCTTATTCCAAGAAACATTGTGTTATTATTTGTTCCTGTTTTATTGTTTCTGTTTGTGAACATCGATCAGACGTGGGACTTGAGTTTAAACATATTACACAAGTTAAATAGGTTAAATGGGTTGGCAAATCGATCGTTTAACCCATTAACCAAAATAACTTATTTAATCACTCATAAATTTAATTTCATGCTTAGAATAAACACGTTGCAGGTCCAACCGTTTAACTCGCTCCAAACCCGAACACGACCTGTTTTAATAAACGGCCTACGTGGGTTGAAGTTAAAACGAGAAACCATTTTTTGCTCAAGCTAACCTGTTTATTTTGATGTCGGTCTCAAGTCGTCATGTTTCTCAGTAATTTAAATATTCGAATTGAGATATATGACACATGCAAAATACTCGATCCACATTAACATTTAATAATTCTGAGATTTAAAATAGAAGAACCATCATGATCAGATTTGCCTGCGCACAAGTTTTTAACCTAAGACAACTAGCCAGAAATGACTAAAAGGTGAAATATCTACAGAAAATTAGGATGTGATGATGCTATGACCTTACGTAAATTAATTTGGCGTGACATAGAGTGAAGTACTACTATTCCTTTCGGTAACAAGCTTTGAAGTTTGTGTAGTTGATTTCGCGTGTGACTTTGAGCTAGTGTACCTCATAAAAATACGATATACCCCATCAATAGTTAGTGAAAAGAAAAAACAAGAGAAAATTCTCTAAAATAACAAAAAAAATAAAATAAAAAAGTTGTTCCACTTTCTTGCCCAAAAAAATCAAATTTGCAATATAGACCGGAGCGACCAACCGGCTGAGCGACTCCATTAATATTTTGACATATATCTTCTTTTTTATTTGAATACAGAATTGCATATATATCTTTGAAGAGCTTCAAAATTACATATATACAAGTGAAACTACTAATTTTGTATATATCATTCTTAAACATTATAGTTTCGAATATATCCAAATCTTATATTTATGCATAATAGAAATCTAAAAATATAAACTAATTAGCATTTTACTATAAAATATGCATTATACCCTTATATTTTTCTTTTTCAAATCAAACACATAATCACACACAAACTCTCAGCAATTCACTTACATGGCCACGTGATTCAAATACCCAAAAACCTAATTCAATAGATGTTCAATCCTACTATTCCAAAAAAGTAAATGTTCAATCCATATATCTTGTGTTCCAAAAAAGGTCTATGACCCCAAACGGTCAAGTTTTTGTGTTGTATTTTCGTGGCCTCGCTAGTCATAGCTAAAATTGTTGACCGGTCGTCGTCAAAAGTTTTAGCGTCGAACCTATGGTGACAAAAGGTTGTCCCGTGACATGTCTTCGCCAGAACCTTTAGCGACGACTTGAAATCTTTGTAGTGACGGTACACTAACCAATTGTCTTTTGTTACCATGTCGGGTCAAGTAAAGTCAAGTCTATTATGCTCTTCTTTTGAAAAGCTTTGTTATTGTAACTATCCATATAAAATTATGATGACGAGCTATGATAAAAACAATTTTATGCAACAATATTTTTTTATCTAGACTACTTATAATGCAGAAAGCCTTTTTGAGTATGAATGACACTAAGATAGTTGAGAATTAAGGTATACAATTTTTCATGTGATGTGTACAACCAATTGATCCGTCAACACATATATCAATTGAGTTATCAACATCACATTTAATGATACTTTCAAATCCCCTAAATGAAAACTACACTTGAAAAAATACATTATACAAATCAAGCAGACTACTAAACACAAAAACAAACAAAATGATACAAACTAAGTAAAGCTCCACCAAACTTTTTTCATTGATTATAATCTCTAAACATACAAACTACTCCGTAATAGGTAAAGCTATTGTCACAAACGTATAAATGAAACAAATTATTGGTTGAAAAAATTAAATTGCATAGTATCCGCTACCGCATTGCACAGTTACCCTGATAGTTTCAAATTAAATAAAGATGGGTTGTTGGTTTTTCAAATAATTAGTTTGTTATGCATATCAATGCAAAGCAAGACGTACACTCAACAAGATCAATAAAACCATGGCACATGCCTATAGTATTAAATACAAAATACAATACATCACAATCACCAAATTTTATTGACTTATTGTTTTGCTTCAAAATCGAAACTATCCCTATATTTTTCTCAAAAAAAAAAGGTATTTGAGCCATTGGTGATGAATTCCACCTCTCTTTTTAATTTACTTTGCTCATGTTTCTCCAAAAAAGGTCGTCCAATCAAATGGCTGCATTCAACAATAACACTGATGATATTAGCGTTTAACAAATCGGAACTCAACATCTGCAAGTTACTTTATGTGTTTTTGTGTAGCTAGTGTACTCAACACCAGTAAGTTACTCGTGGTCATTTATATAAATTTCACTAGACATTTGCTTTACATTACGCTAAATACATGCAAAAGAGAGACCAAAATAGGCATTGAACAAAGTCATCAATCTTGGAGTACTAAGTTTTCTGCATTTCTTAGCAAAACTTTTCCTAAGTAATTGCAAACTAATTTGGTCTAAACTGTATCTCACTATGGACTTCTATGTGTATGTACGTGTATATAGCAAACACGTTAATATACATTAGTTGTAAGATCACTGATTTTGAGAATGACTTATACAAGGACATTGTAGTTGCTCTTGGAGAAATGAATTGTCAACAAGGAATATATGCGATACATATGAAAGCTTAAACCAAACCAATAATTAACGACCAGTTCCTAAACATCCTCTTACAAGTCTTGCTATTGAACACTAGGCACCAAAAAATTTCTCATGCTCGATACTTGATTTCTTTCACTTCTTTCAAAATTTTCGTAAATCTTAAATTCTAACACACTTCCTTAAATTCCATCATCTACCCTACTCTTACCTAGTTAAAGGAACACTTTTGAGTTCTGTCTCAACTCTCAACAACACCAAACTTATTTGTTGCTAAAATCTCCAACACTTTTCACTTCATCTCCCACACATTAACATCAACACACTTTTTTTTTATCACATACAAATATAACAACTCGTCCAAACTCTCAAACACACACAACAACTATTTTAGTGGCGTTTCGAGGCTGTATTGGGGTTGTTTTGACCGGATCTGGCCGGATAAAGTTGAGGTTTGTTATTTTCGTCATGCATTTACGTACGCGTTTATGTTTTGGTGGTGTGCTTAGAACGTTTTTTCTGTTTTTTTTTTGCTCAGAGATACGCTAAGATCTGATAGAACTTTTCTGTGGTGTTTGGTAATTTTTAGTATGCTTTCGAGTTCTGATAAAATCTATCTTTCGAGATCCGATTTTTGAGAACTATTATTTGCTTGCTGTACTTTGAGGCTGTAGTTTTAAAGGGTGAGGTTATTCATACGGTGACTATAATTTTAGATGTACCCCCCCTATTTTTTTTGTTTTCTTTTTTATTTATTTTTATTTTTATAATTTTGTTTATATCAAAAAGCTATAAATCTGAAAATGCGGAACAGTAAATATAAAGTTTAATAAGTCAAACGTTTAAAACTGTTAGAAATACGAAACAGAAACTGACAAAAAACTGTGTTATACTGAAAAAAGTGGGGGACAAAGGGAATATTCCCTGTGATGTGACCCACTAGGGGGTATTAATAGTACGTCCCGTTTTAAAACCAAGATACCCTACTCTTACCAGAGACTATTAAGGATGGCCGTATATGACCTAACTTTGATTTAAGATTTCTTACTTCCTGTCACAAGTCTAAGGACAGATACACACACATGATACAACAATCATAAATAGTTAAACAGGTTGGTTTCTGAATAGGCTCATTTTGTTTTTGCAAGTATTATGGATATACAAAGCTTTTTTTTTTTTTTTTTTTTTTTAATCTGACTCTTAATTTATGTTGCAATTATTTTGTAGATTTTTTCGTCATGCATTTAAGCACACGTTTAAGTTTTGTTGGTGTGTTTAGTTTTTTCTGTTTGTTTTCTGATACAACTTTTCTGTTTGGTGATGTTTAGTATACTTTTAAGTTCTGATAAAATCTATATCCACTACAAAATTTGGGACATTTGCTCACTAAAGCAAGCGTGAGCAAAAGATAAGAAAATAGTTACTAAAAGCTATTTTGTCAACTCCCACTAAAAAGAAAACAGTCACTACTGAAGCCATCACTAAAAGTCTATCCTTACATTATATTACACTATATTTAGTAAGCAAAAGGGTCAAATTTTTAGTGACTATTCTCTTTTAGTAAGCAAAGGGTGTCAATTTCTTTTACACCAAAGCCTATCTAAAATGTTTTAGCCACTTTTTTTAACAGCTAACAGTGAGCAAATGGTCACTTTTAGTGACTAAAATGATCAGTGAGTAAAGCTATTCATAAATGATACACTTTTTGTATCCCCAGCATATAGATTGTTCAGAAATAATTTCCAGGTTCTAAACAAAATAATCTCATTCCTCAGTATATAGATCGTTTACAATAGATAAAAACATACGATAACACTTCTAAACTTCTTAAATCAACACACAGAACAATCTCATATGTTTGAACAAACAAATCTGTTGCCTGGTTACGATTTACAGGAAATGAATATCTTCAGATTTGCATGTGACATGACTCATCTGGCAACTGTCCTTGTCTTACTCCTCAAACTGTTACATCAGAAAGTAAAAAGGAAAAGTATTAAGCAACTTAATATCGATTAAAACAAACAAATATCGATTAAAACAAACAGAAAGTAAAGTTCTTATCTTGTAAATAAAAGTTACGAGACAACTTTCATATCAGCGATAAAACCGACCCATTTAAACTGAACGCAGCCTTAAACCTAAACTGACCCATAGAACTAATAGCATGATATGGGTCACTTTTAGTAAAAACCTGTAACGGTTTATAAACTGGCCCGTACTAATTGTTTATGCTAAACTAACCCATTCAAACTAATTTATACTAAACTCGCCCATTATAAAATAAAGCAACCCAATTTGTCTATGGAGTGAAATAGTTGCCTCTAGTCATCGTCTTTGACAGGAGTTTGCATTCCCAGCAGGTTTTGCATTTTCAAAGCCCTCCTTAAACTGAATTCCAAATTTCCTAAGTAGTTGAACATCCTCTCTCTTGAGTCCCTTCAATGTCTGCACCAATCACACAATCACAAAAACAGTAAAACTTAGAGTGCGCTTAAAAAGTCACCAGCGAGATAATTATGACCAAAATCAAGGCTCGAGAGCCAAGTACAAGACATGGATGAAAATGCAGACATTGAAACCGACCCGTACTAAACTGACCCATTAAAACTAACAAGTGTTCGATACCCGCCACTCCGTGGCGGGGTTTTTCCGATACCGTGACCATTTGAGACACGCCCTCGAGCTGCAAAAATAAGGTTGGGATAACGCATTCAGATCTTGTACTGTTCTTTTGCCAAGCCTAGCTTCTGAATCTATAAACAAAATACGTCTATCCTTTGTTTTTGGAATAATCGAGCCCATTCCTTCAGGAGAATAATAGTCAGGTAGCACGATGTGCACACCACTACTTGGACAGATCACCAGTTTTGCATCTTTATCAGCGAGATTTTCAACAGAGTCGCAAAATGGCCCACCCGCATTAACAACCACTTTTGCATATGTATCGAACTCTGTGCCTGTAAACAAATAAAGAGTATGAATCAAATATAATATTCCAATAACAAATATTTCCAAGGGTATATAACTTGGGAATATAAGACTGGATACCCGTGAGGTAATTGAAGTGTTGACCGAACTTAGATGATGTATTGGTTTATGTTTAATTCTTTATACAGTTGGCTATTGCAAAGATAGCAGAAACAGAAAATTAAACATGAACTAATATAACATACGCATCATGTGCTGGTGACATCAGATATAAACACTATTAATATTACCTGATAAGTTGTCCCGAATTCTTGCTCCTATTATCCGCTCCCCGCCATCCTTTTTGATAAAAGACACAACTTCCGGTAACATCTTACTGTGAGTATCCTTTTCATTATCCAGCACGTCAACATTAACATAATTGGCTCCAGTACGCACCGGAGGATGACACTTAACCGTTAAACAAAAACTCAAGAGGAAATTTTGCACAAATTTAACCATTAACGGGTTTAACATCATCATACCTCAGCCAAAGAATTTCCAAGAAGTTCAGCTAAAGCTAAAAACACAGAAAAGAAAATATCAGCTTTTAAGATTACATTCAAAATTCAGAACCGATATTTATCAGAACAGTCAGTTACCTCCGAGTGCCCACTTGTGAATGGTAGCGTTTGAATGCAAAAACCGAGGTTGAACCCTTAAGTGACCCATTCCACCTGCGTTACAAAAAGAATACAGTAAATTACATACTCGTCCGCTTGACAAACTTATCTATAAACTTTACGTTGTCCCTTGATCTCTAAATCCTAATAATTATGTTTTCACTAGTATCATGTAAACAATAAAAAAAAGCATGGATTCAAGTAAACAATAAAAAAAATCAGCCAAGAACAATTCTTATGTGTTGCTCTTTATCACTCCCTGTTCTCATATTAAATAACTTATTGGATAACTTATTCTAATCACTCCCTGTTCTCATATTAACCAATCATTTCGTTCAAAACAGCGTAATCATACCTGATCTTGTCTTTCCTATTCTCAGATTTTCAAACACTATGACATATAAGCAGCTATCAAACTTCCACATCCTTTTAGAGCAACTCCATATGATGTTGTTCGATATCTTGAATACTGGCAACGAAAAACTATAAAATCAGGAAACAATCACAGCAAGATATAAGAGTTTAAAGTAATAGTGACCTGAATGAAAGGGAAAAAAGAAACTGGTTCACGTAAAAATTGAAGGAGCTGTTTTTTACCTCAAAAAGTTTTGACTCTTGAGGCCGGGCAACATCAAAAACTCTTGACTCTTGAGGCCAGACAACAGCGGTGGTACAAAGGGCCCGAATATCTGGTGGAACTGCTTAGTCTTTCCCCGTACCAAAATTTTGCGTACCAACTTGAGCATATGCGATCACAGGATCTTAAGGCTTTATACTCTATCGGGGAGACCTTCACAACAAATATGAAATGCATAAGAAAATGACGTGCCATAATCCAAGATGCGGACCAGATAAATTAAGAGGGAGCGACTGGTTGGGGATAACTGACCTGTACATGAGGTTGCTGTTAATGATTCAAGCACCTTCGGTACATATTTCATGGCTGCAACAATCATTAAGGTTCGTAACCGTGCTAGTTTCTGATAAGGCTTGAACCGACAGCTGAAGAGTTAAACTTGTGAAGAAGAAGGGAAAAGAGAATTTATAAAAAAATTTAGGAGGAAAGAAGCCTAACCACATTCGTGATTATTGATAGCTATATCAGCACACTACTGAAAACGACATTCGATTTCTTTGCCATCTCAGTCGCCGGCTTCCTTTTTGTCCGCAACCACCTCTCCAGCCGCTACAACCTACCCCACAAAGAGTGTCACAACCCCATCCGTCAACTAAATAAAAGAGCAAAATTGGCAGTGTGTTTCTATTTTGTAAATGACCTGGAAACAAAGCAACCACTAATAATTGACGCGAAAACTGGTTATACACAATTACTGTCTAAAAACTGAACTGTTTTCAATAAACCTTCTTGAATTTCATTACCTTTATTAGCGTACTCAAAACTAAGTATTCCAACATGACCCTCATCAGGAACCTGTTTACCAGTCATTCGTTTCAGTTTACCTCGTTCAACCATTGCATTAAATGCAGTCAGGTTAATCCAAACACTTGTTAACTACACAAAATACTGTATGTTTGTTTGTATTACTGACCCTCGTTCTGTTCGTAAAAAAAATGAGCAACAAAAACATAATTATTATGAAGCCAAAGTCCAAAACTGTATGCCCAAATGACAAAAGTTTAACACCTATCCCTTCAATAAGTTATAAGTAATTAATATATACGTAAATCAATACTTTTATACTGATGAGTTCATAATCTAACATACCTTGGCCCTATATATGGCTTTTTTCGTTGGACGTGACTATCATAGAACAACCCCCTTCCAGGTTTCAGTACCTTGCGCTGCAATATGAAACCGCTGTCGATGAGTATAATCTAATCAAACACCGACGTTGTGATTCAACAAATCAATTAAAGAAAGAATTTAACTTGAGTCATAGAGTTTACATGGCCTGGTGTAAAGTATTAGTATAATTAAAAGTATCAATTGTTTAGAGAATCCTATACTCATAAGGCAAGTATTTATATACATGCGAGTTTATAGTTTAACATACCTTGACGTGACAAATGTTGGTGCTGCTTATTTATTTGTAGGCGAAGTCAAAATAGCTCGTAATCCAAAAGATAAGCTTAAACAAACACCGGCCTAGATTTCAGCTATTATTCCAAAATAAATCAAACATGGAAACTAACATTTTCGCGTACACGGCCCAATTTCGCAACAAAAAAGCAAAAGTCACAAATCTTATACCTCTGGATGATATTGCATCGCATAAAACCACCTCCCAGTGCACTCCACAGCCGCAATCACACCTTGCAAAGTTGAGAAAAAAATAAATAGAACACCCTCAAACCGAATTAACACACATAGATTATTTATTTATACGCATAGAAATCGATTGACCCAAAACAGAAAAACGATTACCATAAGATCATACCGTCTCACCTGCCAAGTCTAACTGGACATGGTGATCACTTTCGTTTAGTCCTAACTGCCTATAGTTAGAATTCGATACCAGAAAATCCTACAAATGTACACATTAAATTTGAGCCAAATCCTCCAAAATAACATACTAAGAAAAGGATAGGAAAGGGAAAAGAAAAAGAAAATTAAATGGATACGTAATTCCTGATGTCGTAGCTTATCACTAAATAACCAAACAAGTCCATTTCGAAATACCATAATTACCAAACTAGACCATTTCAAAGAAGTGTAAAATTACGCACCTAATCAATATTAGATAAGTTTTGTAACTTATTTTTAGCATTATAGCCTAGCTAGCTACTGATTTGGGATAACCAGCTTGATGTTGTTGATGAGCTGATGATATTGCTTTGGGAGAAAAGAGAGACATATGAAAACACGCAATCAGAACAATCCCTTGCAAATGAAACGTGTTCAACAGATTATGGACAATACATACTATTAGTCTATCACTAATAGTGTTGCACTTGCAAAGGAGAATATGCATTTTTCCAACGTGGTTCCACGTGTTGCAGCTTACTGATTGATTGGACAAATTAAAGACTAGGACAGTTGATGGTAGCTTTCACATATTATAGCAATATAAGACGATCTGGTGAGCATAGATCAAAGGGGTTTTTTTGGCAAACATGTGTTACTTGCTTGACACTAGCAATTTGGATAAGTGATAGAAACAGTGACTGGCCATTAAGTTTCTTTATCTCAAGTCTATATCAAGCATCTATACACAACATTGAAATGTAGCTACATCCACTTCCTTTAGTTGGTTGACCCAAAGTTCCAAACTATTACTTTCCTTCTCTATCACAAACTACCTAAAATGGCAAATACTTGTCTAATATTACTGTAGGCGACTTCTACCATGTCCTTGTTGCACACAGAATAGCTCCTATGCAGTAAAGTAGTATATCCTTACAGTAAACAAAATGCAGACTAATAAAACTCCGCCAAACCAGTTACGAGTTGAGATTCATTCCTACATGTATACCGCAATACCATTACAAAACATCAAATCAACTCGGCACACCTTCTAAACATCAATCAGCTAATTCCTACAACTTGACACACGACATACTAATACTTTTTCGCAAACCATACAACATTCGTTCCTAAACATTAAATCGACTCAGCACACCTTCTAAACATCAATCAGCTAATTCCTACAAATCGACACGAAGTCTCTGCTATCAAAACACTTCTAAATACAAAACATACATTGTATTATACCTGAGTTAGGGTTTCAATCGGCGATAGCGACAGAAGCGACCAGATAGAGACAGAAGCGGTGACGACGTAATTAGGGTTTCAGTGGTGGAGGATGATGACGTTGCCGGATTTAGGGTTTCAGTGGTGGAGGATGATGACGTTGCCGGAGTTAGGGTTTCAGTGGTGGAGGATGACGACGGTGCCGAAATTAATTGCAGTCTTCTGTTAAACAACGGTGGAGATAATTGCAGTCTTCTGTTAAACGACGGTGGAGGAGCATTTTTTCAGTGGCGGAGGATAACGACGGTGGTGGAGCATTCTTTCAGTGGAGCATTTTTCGGTGGTGGAGGATATGACGGTGGTGGAGCATGTCTGGGGAACTTTTATATTTTTGGGTTTTGCGTAAAAGTGATAAAAGGAGCATTTATCTGAATTCTTTTTTGCGTAACTTTTATATATTTTTTTTTTTACTTTTTTATTTTTTGGTGACTTTTAACAATTGTTTAGTGGGGAAAAGTTTTAGTGAGCATATATCAAATTTTTACTTTATATTTTTTTTGTTTATTTTTTATTTTTGGTGACTTTTAAAAATTTTAGTGAGGAAAAGTTTTAGTGAGTGTATGTCAAAAATTTTGTAGTGATCCTCTGAGATCTGATATTAAAGAACTGTTTTTTGCCCGCGCGCTATACTTTGAGGCTGTATTAAGAAGATGGATTTCTTTTACCTAACTTTGTGTAATTAAGGATAATGGTCGTATATTTGTGTCTGTCTACCAATTTGAAGATTGGATTAAGATTTCTTGTTTCTTGTCATAACCCAAACCTAACTACCCTCCCCATACTTTCATTTTCACAAACTCTTCCCTTTCTCTCTTCTTCTTGCTGTTCTTTACTTTTTGTAATGTATATTTGGTTTCTGAATGGTCTGATATTGTTTTTGCAAGTATCTTGGATATCCAAAGCTTACGTTTTGTTTAATCTCACTCTTAATATATGTTGCAATTATTTTTTAGATTTTTTCTGCATCAAAGATGAGGTCTAAGATGATCATTAAAGCAAACCTTCAATGGCGCATAATCCAGAATCATATGTTTAAAAGATGTACCAATATGACAGTGTTCTTGAGTTTCAGAGGTGATAAGGTAATTTATTGTACTTGGCTTGTTCCTTTCTTGTTAATAACTAAGTGTGGTTACTATTTTACTTCCAGTGCCTATCTTTAATGTTGCTTATACTCAAAGTAGATCTAAAAACACAAACTTTCCACTGCTCTTGGTAGTGATTTTGCTAGACTTCTATGTTTGCGGTTACAACTTACAACCTATATCTCTTATTACAAATCTATTGACAACCAGGGATTGCAAACACAGTTACGGGTTTTTCATATGAAATTTTGAACGTGGTTCTAAATGATTTGAATAATATGGACAAGATGAGAATCAAACATCAATTAATATTTATCGTTGAAGTACTACAAGTAATATGTTAACGTTTGAAAATTTTAATACTTGAATTGTTATGTTTATTTATGTACTGTATTTTCCAACTTCAAACTATGTGAACTTTAAACTATTTAAAATTAGATGTATTTTGTTATATTATAAATATTATTTATAAATATTATTTATAATATTTATATGTATATATTAAATTCCGATCCGCCTAGGCGGCGCCTAGACAGCGCCTAAACGAATTCTACTTCGAAGGTGGTCGACCACTTGACTAACGCCTAACGATTTTTGCAACATTGAGCAAAAGTACTTTGGAAATCAAACAACAAAACTACTAACAATACTTAAATCAAAAGAACGATTACCCTTTGTGATGCCTTTGCTTTAATGAAAAGGGAAAACGAGACCTTTTTGTAGAAACCAAACACACTCCAAAGTAAAGTCGGGCATTTAATTGTGTTCTTAGATGAGAAAAGTTTCATGGTCTTTAGGATTGCAAGGTGTTCTTGATAACTGAGGATGGTTTGTGTTAAATTATAAATTCTTATTGTAATATGTTTTTTGGGTATAGTTTTAAGTTTTAACAATTTGCATTTTTTTCTTTGTTAACGTTGTGCGGGTAAAAAATACCCAAACTATGCTGACGCACCAAATGGTATGAGCTGGTTGGCATGCGGCCGTTCTAGAAATGTAGTTTGGTGCATAGATACCAACCCAATAAAAGCACACTACATGAATCTGAACATATTAAAAAAAAGAAAAAAGAAAAAGATAATATATGGACGTGCGACGGTGCGAGTAAATACATAAGCCTTCAGCGCAACTTTGTACCTTGTTTTCTGTCATCAAAACCCTTGGATGCATGCCCCAGTTTTTGGATTATCTCTTGTCCCAATTTCTTTTTTTGTTGCATTATAATTCCCCTTCATAGTAGATCATTGTCGGTCAACATACTTATGCATCTTTGGCCAGCAAAGGAGAAGTAAGCGTGCTAGATTCAATGCAGTAGCATACGGTTCTTTTTTGCTAAAGGAGGGATTCATGTATGCTACCGGAGGTTTCACGAGTCTCTCTAAGAACACAATGCTGATGTTGTTGTTGAGGGATTCATGTACGCCTCTAAGGGTACAGTATAAAGGATGTCATAACTTATTATTATGTTTTTGGAGGTAATATTTATAAAGAAAAACTGTTACAGTGCTGATGTGTTGACTTAACGATTTCATTGAAAAGATCGCATAGGGCATCCTGATTTTCTAGATGGCAATATGGGTTAGCTAGGTAGCGGATTTGGGTCGAAAAGGATCTCCTTCAACTTGTTTGATTATAATTATATTAATCTTTTATTCGTTTTATGTACTACAATTAATTTAATACCCTTCATGATGAACCTAAAATTTACAGCTCAATGTAACTAAAATTTAAGCTCAACCTTTTACATTCCATGGACTCGGTTAAATTCACAGTGAAATTTAACATAACAATGTAGCTACATCATCCACTCATAATTAAAAAATGAAATTTAACAAACCCAACTTTGCTGCTTTTCTGTCTTCGGAATTGTGTTTTCGAGGAGATTGTCCGACTATTGCATTCGCAAAACGCAAACAATCGAAATGTTTGCCAATGTGTTTGAAAAAAGTGACTGTCAAAATCAAGATAACATAATTTTTTTAAAAGAAGGGGATTGAGATGCCCTGTTTATAAAGGCTTGATGGCACATCTATTGCTATAAGGATTAAGGCATGAAATAACCCACCCACCTCAATGACATCTTCAGCTAAACACGCATTACCTACCAACGAACCAAACAAAACAAACACCATCTAACAATTGTAGATTCGTAGCACATCAATATGTTATAGTTGTGTGTCACAAATAAAATATTTCAACAATATAATTACCATGGGAAAGGAATACTTACTTTATTACTACGAAAATAAGTCAAAACATAATTAATCAAAATCCACAATATGGAAAGAAACACTTTACTACGAAAATAAGTCAAAACATAATTAATCCATACAATAGACACCCTGATGTGCAAACTTATGTCATCGATATTGTTGCAACCACAAAGAAACTTTGAACATAAGACATTCTATACACACGCTAAGGATTAAGGTTCAGACATCAAAAACAAGGAAAAGAAAGAAAGAAGCTAATAACATATCCTATTCATAATACCGTAAAAAAGCTTTTGAAGAAAGTGCAAAATTGACGTTAGTAGTCCCAAGTTCGATGCAATCGTGCTGGTGGAATCCTTGAGCCTTCCGTGTGCCTCGACAGCACCATGATAGCTAAAAAAGCAACAATTCATGTTTAATAGCAATACATATGCAAGCAATATATAAGTATGCATGAAATTCAAAATGGAACTACCTTTTATTGGTTGCTGAGTTGAATATTGTAAATAATACTGTAGTATTTCGACGTCTGGAGCTAATTCACCTTTGCTCATCATGTGTGGTGCAAATATTCTCATTTTGTCGTGTACCTTTCTCAGTAGCCTCGGAAAATAGCTACGAAACGTGGTTTCCATTTCATCATTATTCCAGCCAATAATGCGACGTTCCATATCCGTGATATTTCCAATATGAGTGAGAAAGTTACGCATGATGTGTAACAGGACGTAAACACTATAATGATTGTAATTATCACCCTATCTAGCTTCCTCCATTTCCTTCACAAGATCTTCGGTAAATTTCGATGTCCATTTTCCTCCCTGATATTAATCTCAGCGGAAAGTATATTTGTTTCTATTTCGTCTCTGACCCATTCTTTGGAGAGTAACAAATCACTAACATGTCTCACAAATTGGAGACATTTATCAGCATCATAAAGCCAAACATGATCTAAAAATTTTTGGAGGCTTGGTCTACATAAGATTACATATTATCGATTAGACCTCATCTTCCAGAATACCTATTTGTCTAAATTGAAAACAAGGATTTTTTGTATATATATAATTGTAACGCCCCAACCCGACAAGGGTAAAGGAATCACAAGTAATGGTGTCATATCAAAGCAAACATAAACATCCAAAAGAAATCTTAACATAAATGCGGAATAATTCAAGTCAACATGACTTAAATACATAGGTCCCAGCAGAAAAATAACTCCAACAAAATATCTGAAATAATAAGTCTTAAATGGCATCATAAGATCAAAGCTAAATAAATCTCTAAGGTAAGTCCACTCATGCACTCATCCCAAAGCAAAACCCAGCTTCCAATGCTTAGATACCTGCCGCGGAAGAAAAAAAATGCGGTGAGCTTCAAAAGCCAGGTGACAGATATGAAAGCAAAACGAATACTAAACGATATCGAATATGAAATATAATAAACGAAAGATAGCAAAATCATAATCATTTCGAAGTATAAATCAGAATTTCAAATAAAGTTTATAGTTAACTACCACGAGTCCAGAAACAAATATCAGATCATAATCATATTCTCATAAGGCAACATTTCTAGTAAGGCAACATTTCTCGTAAGGCAACATTTGTAGGGGAGACCTACCAGAGTTATGAAGGACGTGCATGCACGCAGCAATCAATCATCGGATAACATATAACAGATAAAGATAACAGATAACGGATCTAGGATGCATCCATACGCCCCTTCCTACATATACAAAATATGCTCCACCATCTAGGAACGTGGCAGAACATCACTCTACTGCCCTAGAGTCATATCAGAGGTGCATCACTGATACGGACATGGAACCCCATGACTAGTGAAATATTTGGCTCGGGTGTCAAACTATCTTAGGTCAAATCAGAATGTCATAACTGAAACAGATCATATTTTATCAGAAGGTTATTCATATTTTCAAAATCAGAGTTTTCATATCATATAGTTCAAAATCAGATGTTTCATAATTCAAATCAGAGTTCAGTAAAGCAACACTCAAACAAACGGAATGGGGTTCATAGCAAAGGCTTAGGAAACCCTAATAGAAAAGCTAACGAAAGAAAACGTTAAAGGAACCTTTTGAAAAGGTCGAATATCTGTACCTTATTCCAAAGCAAATGATAAAAGAGAAATACGGAAAGCTAAGGATTACTCCTTCTTCTCAGAACCTATACACATTAACGGTCGTCCATGTTATTTATGATTCCATAATCGTCGAAATGATCTTTTAACATTTGGTGTTTATACTTAGTGTATTCAGTGATCTTCATACTTTAGGGTTTTATGATTAAATGAGACTTAAGTGTTTTATAATTAATATCGTAGATTAGGGTTCATTATGTCATTTATTAAAGTTTAGGGTTAAATGTGAAAATAGTTTAAACGTCATAACTCACACATGAAATAACAATTAAGACTCTTAGCTTCAAACCCTAATCGACTCTCATTATGTTCTAGGGTTTTCTCCTTCTTTTAATATCACATTAATATGCATTTACTTTTCATGTTACGTCTTTTAATGACTCGCTACTTAACCTAACACCTTCATTTCTTAACCATACGTTACTTATATACATGTTATACTTCAACTTTTATTCCCATGCACGTTTATGATTTTATGTGACACACAAGTTACTTATTACTCGGATTAATTACACATCTACACACACATGCACAATAGTTTAGACTAGATACGACCACGTACTACGTTTACATATCCACAAACTCACTTGACTTATAAAACGCACGCATATGAGACACGGTTCACAAACCATTTATGGTTCGGCTTGCATTATTCGGTTCACACTTCAAACTAGGGTTTAGGTTTACATGATCTTTACTCGTTTAATACTTGTTCAAAACTTTTATATGGTTCGGTTTACATGTAGAGGGTTTAGCTAATAGGTTTTACGCAAACTCTAGCTCACCTACGTACTTTACATATTCAAGTTGTCATGTTTTTATCTTAGCCGAAACATATACATGGTTCGGTTCTTATATACATATGGTTCGGTTCTATGGCTCAACATATATCTATGATCCGATTTAATAATACGTATTACATAACATGTTCTTTAATAATTATGAGGTTCAAGTCATTACGGTTTGTCTTTGTTTGGTTTCACACGGCTCGGCCACAAAAGAAAATACAAAACTCGACTAAAAAAAAACATATCACAACATATTAACGTAAGGTGTAACGAAAGAAGACGAATAAACATTGTTATACCTTAGCTTTGTTGAAGCAAAAGTCTCGACACCACAAGACTAGGGTTTGGCCGAATGGGAAGAAAAGAAAAGAGAGAGGCAACAAAACTAGGGTTTCAATTTCATGATAAGTGATTGTATTTATAGGTGGTATCATTTTTGTTTTAGGGCTTCGGAGGGGGTTTGGGTTTTGGCTTGGTCCAACCGAGCACACAAAACCACGGCCCAAATGGCCTTCTTGGCTCTCGGCTCCCTTGATCCAAACGAGACAAAATACTCGGCCCAAGTGGTTCACTGTTAACGAAAACGAGGCCCAACATATTAGCGAAACGTTTAAATCTTTCGTCGTACCAAAATCGATCACGTACACACATTCATTTAGTTAGGTTTTAATTTCATTAAATGATTATAAACGTATTTTACGTATTTTATAATTTTTTTGATTTCGAGGGTATTTTAGTCTTTATCTATGTTTTAGATTTTTAGGTTTTACAATTCTTCCCCTCTAAAAGAAGAATTTTCGTCCTCGAAAATTGAATGAACGAACGAAAAAACGAAATGAGAACTTACCAAACTATTCAAAGAAATGAGGATAACTAGCTCGCATCGACTCTTCGGTTTCCCAAGTAGCCTCACGCTCCGGGTGATTTTTCCAAAGAATCTTAACGAACGGAATGACTTTGTTTCTCATGACTCTTTCTTGTCTTTCTAAAATAGCTTCCGGTTCTTCAGATAAAGACATATCGGATTGAATTTGATCAAACGGATAAGAAGCAACGTGTAACGGATGATAATTGTATCCCCTTAGGAGAGATACATGGAAAACATCATGAACATGCGATAACTGAGGCGGAAGTGCTAATCGATACGAAACTTCTCCTATACGCTCCAAAATTTCAAACGGACCGATGAATCGAGGACTGAGCTTGCCCTTGATTCCAAAACGTTTTACACCTCTAAACGGCGAAACTTTCAAAAATACACGATCTCCAACCCGAAATTCTAAATCACGACGATGCTTGTCGGCATAACTTTTCTGACGAGACCTAGCCTCCTTCAACTTTTCTCTAGCAACAGCTACTTTCTCATTAGTGATCTCAATCATTTCCGGACCTTCAATTTAGCGTTCACCTACTTCATCCCAACAAGTAGGTGCTCTACATTTCCTTCCATAAAAGAAGTTCAAACGGTCTTTGCCTTAATGCTAGCAGGCCAACTGTTGTTGTATGCAAACTCTACTAAACACAAATATTCATCCCAGCTGCCAGTCCATTCTAAAGCACAAGCCCTTAGCATGTCCTCTAAGGTCTGAAAGTCCTCTCTGACTGACCATCTGTTTGAGGATGAAATGCCGTACTAAAATTAAGTCGAGTACCCCAAGTTTTTGCAAACCTTTCCGAAACGGAAGTAAAACACGGATCTCTGTCGGACACAATAGATGCCGGAGTACCATGAAGTCTAACTATCTCTTGTTGAAAAATTTCCGCCAATCTACCAATACCATAATCCTTTCTGATTGGTAAGAAATGAGCAGATTTGGTTAGTCGATCAACAACTACCAAATCGCATCATGCTTCTAGAGTAAGAGGTAGTCCAGTTACAAAATCCATAGATATCTTATCCCACTTCCATGTTGGAATATCCAATGGTTGCAACAGTCCACTAGATCTTGATGTTCAATCTTAACCTGCTGACAAATCATACACTTCGACACAAACGTCGCACATCTTGCTTCATGCCATTCCACCAGAAGTACTGTTTCAAATCCCTATACATCTTGGTAGAACCAGGATGGATAGTGAAAGGAGAACTATGAGCTTGAGTCATAACTTCTCGCGAAGTACCGAATCATTGGGAACACAGAGCCCATCTTCATACCATACAATTCCGTCATTATCAACCTTAAACTCCGTCTGCTTACCTTCTTCAAACATTTTGCGCTACGCCAAAGCTCCCGTCATCTCTGAGCTTCCTTAATTTGAAGTATAAGGTTTGACTCCACCTTCATACTAGCCCAGTATCCCTCAAAACCTCGTACGCATAGCTCAACATCCAAACGCTAAACACGGAATAATCCTAGGTTCAATCTCAATACTTGCAAGAATGCCGATTTCGACTAAGTGCGTCGAGAACTACGTTAGCCTTACATGGATGGTACTGAATGTTGGTGTCATAATCCTTAAGAAGTTCTAACCATCTTCTTTGTCTCATCAGTTGGGTTAGGGGCAAAGCTAAACGAGAGAAACCTTCAACAAAACGTCGGTAGTAACCAGCAAGTCCTAGAAAAATTCTAACCTCAGTCACTGCGAGGTCTTGGCCATTTAGTGATAGCCTCAACTTTAGCGAATCCATGGTGATACCATCAGCAGTCTATATGACCAAGGAAAGTGACTTGTCTTAACCAGAACTCACACTTCGAAAATTTGGCGTACAACTTCTTCTTCCTCAGAATCTCCAAAACTATCCGGAGATGTTGTTCATGCTCTTCTTCGGACTTGGAGTAAACCAAAATGTCGTCGATGAAAACGATAACGAACTTATCGAGGAACTCATGGAAAACACGATTCATTAGGTCCATAAATACTGCAGGCGCATTTGTCAAACCGAAAGGCATAACGAGAAATTCATAATGACCATATCTGGTACGAAACGCGGTCTTAGGAACATCTTGCTCCCTCACACGTAGCTGGTGATAACCGGATCTCAGATCAATCTTAGAAAAGAACTTAGCTCCTTGCAGTTGATCAAACAAATCATCTATACGCGAAGAGGATACGTTTCGAATAGTAATGCGGTTGAGTTCACGGTAGTCGATACATAGACGCATACTTCCATCCTTCTTCTTCACAAACAAGACAGGTGCACCCCATGGAGAAACACTGGGTCGAATGAATCCATTTTCTATCATCTCTTGCAGCTGCTCCTTCAATTCCTTCAATTCTACAGGTGCCATACGATATGGAGCCTTCGAAATTGGTTCAGCACAGGGAATTAACTCAATGCTAAACTCAACTTCTCTAGCTGGGGAAGACCGGGAAGTTCATCGGGAAAAATGTCGGTGAATTCACAAACAACATAAAGGTTTTCAATGTTAGGACTCTCCAAAGATGTGTCCTTAACAGATGCCAGAAAACCTTGGCACCCATGAGCAATCATAGTCCGTGCCTTCATAGCAGAAATGAGCTTAACAGATTTGAGGGGGTTGAGAACCAAAATAAACAAATTCAGGATGTTTTACGTCTCCAAAGATCACCGTTCTAGCATAGCAGTCAATTGAAGCTCTATGATAAGCCAACCAATCCATGCCTAGAATGATATCAAAGTCGACCATATCGAGAGGATACAGATTTGCAGGGCGAATACGATCATCAAAACGAAGAGGGCACTTAACGTATTTATGATCAATGATCATGTGGTTTTTCATAGGCGTAGAAATTGATAAGTGGTTTGTTAGTGGTTTGGGGGTCATATTTAGTTTCTTAGCAAATGTGACAGATATAATGGAGTGTGTGGCACCGGTATCAAATAAAGCGAAGACAGAATAATCATCAATGAAAAGAGTGCCCGTAATGGTACCTGAAGTGCGCTCCGCCTGATTCCGAGTAGTAGCATAAACACGTCCAGTAGTAGGTGGCGGCTTGATGTAGTTTCCAGGAATCGCCGGGTTCTTCTTAGGGCAATCCTTGATCTTGTGAGTAGTGGAACCACAAGAGAAACATCCACCAGTGGCCTTAAAACACGGTCCCGGATGAGCCTTTCCACAAGTAGTACAGATAGGTGGGGGAGGCAAAACTTCAGCTGTCCTTTGCTGACCAGAAGATCCTGAAGCACGCCCTGATTTGATTCTCGAGCCGACTGATCCTTGTTGTACGCGGTATTGTTACCTTGATTTTGACGATCATTTCCATTCTTACCAGCAGCTCTGCTATCCTGACTCCTCGCCTCAGGACGCCTAGAGTCCACATTCCTCTGGACTGACCCCGCTGATCATAACTCCTATCCACTTGAACCCTCGAATCATAACTCCTGCCAGAATTTCCCTTATAATCATTACTTTGAGTCCTACCTTGAATCCGATCACCATCGCGATTACGCTTGTTGGAACCCGAAACCTCATGAAAGATCTCAATGTTACAAGCTGCGTCATTGCAGGCCGACACATCCTCATACTCGATATTCAGCAGTCGGTCCAACACCCACTTCTTCAATCCCACTGAAGTGCTTAGCTTGGCGCCTACCATCTCCGGCAATCGTTCCCACAAAACTTACCAGCCTCATAAACCTACCCATGTACTCATTGGAGTTCTCATGATCAAACTGGTAAATCGCCTGATAATCCCTCTCATACCTTTGCTGCTCAGCATCGGGAAGTAAGGTTATAGAAGATAGTCCGAAACTTCAGCCCGTACAAGCAATAGCAAAAGCATCTCCTCCTCTTGCTTGTTTGAGTGCCTTCCACCAATTCAAAGCATCACCTTCCAACTTAAATGCAGCCAACGGGTCTTAAATTCATCTCCACAACCAAGTACTTCAAACAGCTTCTCAATATGAGTGATCCAGTCCTCGGCCTCAGGGGGAGTAGCAGCAGTGCTAAAAGAAAGAGGCTTGAGCTTACCGAAACGCCCGAGCCAAGTATGAATGCCGACGGGTTGATTTCCTCCACCACTACCGAAGCACCAGTATGATCCGAATGTTGTTGATCACCTGTGTCATCATCTCAAGTGTGGTAAGACCAGGGAAAAGAGTGTTGAGAGCATTAGCAATCGCAGCATCAATGTTAGGAGCATCATCGTCTCCATCCACGTTACCGTTAGTACGAGTTCGAACCATCTGAACGATATTCAAACGATTAGCAAAATGAACAAAGGTGAGATACGAAATGGAAGTTGCGAAGGAAACCTAAAGTCTACCCAATCCTCACAAGTCATAGCCTAAGCTCTAAGGTCTCAAAACCTAGGGTCCATATGTCACATGTCCTGACTACAAGTCGTAAACCTGGGCTCTGATGCCATAAATTGTAACGCCCCAACCCGACAAGGGTAAAGGAATCACAAGTAATGGTGTCATATCAAAGCAAACATAAACATCCAAAAGAAATCTTAACATAAATGCGGAATAATTCAAGTCAACATGACTTAAATACATAGGTCCCAGCGGAAAAATAACTCCAACAAAATATCTAAAATAATAAGTCTTAAATGGCATCATAAGATCAAAGCTAAATAAATCTCTAAGGTAAGTCCACTCATGCACTCATCCCAAAGCAAAACCCAGCTTCCAATGCTTAGATACCTGCCGCGGAAGAAAAGAAAATGCAGCTGAGCTTCAAAAGCCCAGTGAACAGATATGAAAGCAAAGCGAATACTAAACGATATCGAATATGAAATATAATAAACGAAAGATAGCAAAATCATAATCATTTTCAAAGTATAAATAAATCAGATTTTCAAATAAAGTTTATAGTTAACTACCACGAGTCCAGAAACAAATATCAGATCATAATCATATTCTCATAAGGCAACATTTCTCGTAAGGCAACATTTGTAGGGGAGACCTACCAGAGTTATGAAGGACGTGCATGCACGCAACATCAATCATCAGATAACATATAACAGATAACAGATAACAGATCTAGGATGCATCCATACGCCCTTCCTACATATACAAAATATGCTCCACCATCTAGGAAGTGGCAGAACATCACTCTCTGCCTAGAGTCATATCAGAGGTGCATCACTGATACGGAAATGGAACCCCCATGACTAGTGAAATATTTGGCTCGTGTGTCAAACTATCTTAGGTCAAATCAGAATGTCATAACTGACACAGATCATATTTTATCAGAAGGTTATTCATATTTTCAAAATTAGAGTTTTCATATCATATAGTTCAAATAAGATGTTTCATAATTCAGAAATCGAGTTAGTTAAGATAAGCAACAGCTCAGACAAAACGGAATGGGGTTCATAGCAAAGGCTTAGGAAACCCTAATAGAAAAGCTAACGAAAGAAAACGTTAAAAGGAACCTTTATTGAAAAGGTCAGAATATCGTACCTTATTTCCAAAGCAAATGATCAAAAAGCATAAATACGGAAAGCAAAGGATTACTCCTTCTTCTCAGAACCTATACACATTACCGGTCGTCCATGTTATTTATGATTCCATAATCGTCGAAATGATCTTTTAACATTTGGTGTTTATACTTAGTGTATTCAGTGATCTTCATACTTTAGGGTTTTATGATTAAATGAGACTTAAGTGTTATATAATTAATATCGTAGATTAGGGTTCATTATGTCATTTATTAAAGTTTAGGGTTAAATGTGAAAATAGTTTTAAAGTCATAACTCACACATGAAAAAAAGCAATTAACACTCTTAGCTTCAAACCCAAATCGACTCTCATTATGTTCTAGGGTTTTCTCCTTCTTTTAATATCACATTAATATGCATTTACTTTTCATGTTACGTCTTTTAATGACCGCTACTTAACCTAACACCTTCATGTCTTAACCATATGTTACTTATATACATGTTATACTTCAACTTTTATTCCCATGCACGTTTATGATTTTATGTGACACACAGTTACTTATTACTCGGATTAATTACACATCTACACACACATGCACAATAGTTTAGACTAGATACGACCACGTACTACGTTTACATATCCACAAACTCACTTGACTTATAAAACGCACGCATATGAGACACGGTTCACAAACCATTTATGGTTCGGCTTGCATTATTCGGTTCACACTTCAAACTAGGGTTTAGGTTTACATGATCTTTACTCGTTTAATACTTGTTCAAAACTTTTATGTGGTTCGGTTTACATGTAGAGGGTTTAGCTAATAGGTTTTACGCAAACTCTAGCTCACCTACGTACTTTACATATTCAAGTTGTCATGTTTTTATCTTAGCCGAAACATATACATGGTTCGGTTCTTATATACATATGGTTCGGTTCTATGGCTCAACATATATCTATGATCCATTTAATACGTATTACATAACATGTTATTTAATAATTATGAGGTTCAAGTCATTACGGTTTGTCTTTGTTTGTTTCACACGGCTGCACGGCCACAAAAGAAAATACAAAACTTCGACTAAACAAAACATATACACAACATATTACGAAGGTGTAACGAAAGAAGATGAATAAACATTGTTATACCTTAGCTTTTTTGAAGCAAAAGTCTCGACACCACAAGACTAGGGTTCGGCCGAATGGGAAGAAAAGAAAATAGAGAGGCAACAAAACTAGGGTTTCAATTTCATGATAAGTGATTGTATTTATAGGTGGTATCATTTTTGTTTTAGGGCTTTGAGGAGGGGATTTGGGTTTCGGCTTGGTCCAACCGAGCACACAAAACCACGGCCCAAAGCCTTCTTGGCTCTCGGCTCCTTGATCCAAGCGAGACAAAATACTCGGCCCAAGTGGTTCACCGTTAACGAAAACGAGTCCCAACATATTAGCGAAACGTTTAAATCTTTCGTCGTACCAAAATCGATCACGTACACACATTCATTTAGTTTTACTTGTTCGTAAGTTAGGTTTTAATTTCGTTAAATGATTATAAACCTATTTTATAATTTTTTTGATTTCGAGGGTATTTTAGTCTTTATCTATGTTTTAGATTTTCAGGTTTTACAATAATCATCTTACAAATCACATTTAATAACCGAAGTATATGGTACTAGCTATTTGTCATACATGTGACGTGGGTTTGGATTTAGCATTTTTTTCAAAATATGCTTCACTTCTTCAAGCTCCGCAGTTAGATCTTCAACATCTTCATGCCAGTCAACTAACTTGTGTTGGTCATTGAATTGGTAGGCACCAAGACTAAAGCACAAAAGCATCATTCTTCCAAAACACTCTATGTCCCCAACTATTATGAATAAATGAAATGGGTGAAATAATATATTTATTTCACGAATTAGCCAAGAAGTGGGTTATTAAGCACGTATTAGTATTAAGTTGCTTTAAAATAAACACTTTAGGAAATTGTGTTTGATTTGCTTAATATGTAAGAAATCAATAATACTTGCCTCTTAATTAGAAGATTAAGCAATTTGAAACACCCCTAAGTAACAAATAATAATAAAATAAAATAAAGTTTAAGTTGGATACTTGCCACTCAAGTCTTCGGTGAACTCTGAGCTCCTACCCATCCCCAAAAATTTTGGCCGCTCTTCACAGGTTACTAGGATGTTAGAAGTGTTGATGTTATTGTGACATAAACCTTTTTCATGGATGTGCATCAATCCCTATATTATATCCCTGCATTAAAAAAAACAAATATATGTTATATAAAAAGGTCCAAATAATCAAATATTATTTATCACACATTGTGAAAGTACCTTACAAGACCCGTCCAAGATGTCGTCAAAAGTATGTTTCCAAAGAAGTGCCTCATATAGTCACATATATATCCAAAGTTTGTGGGCATAACTCAAATGCAAATTTGCATTGGTGATTATCAAACTCGGCTCCATAAAATTTTAGAATGTGATGGCTACTGTTTGTAAGCCAAATATTTCTATAAATTTGTGAGTAGCCTTGACGTTTGTTTATAACTTTCACCGCTACTATCAGCCCCTCAAACTGGCCCCATACACAGTGGAGGTTTCTGTCTCACATATTACATTTCCTAAGGTTATCTTATTTCTTGATCTTTGATGGTTGAATTCCATATCTTAAACCATTTCATTGTAAAATGATTGGATTTTCAAATTACGACACACGCACAAGAAGTGATCCATGTCAAGTGTATGGTATACCGTACATTGAATACTAGCAAAATATGCGGTATAATTTGAAAATTTTAAATATCAGGAATTTCCATAAATTTTTTAATCAACTTTTTTAATTCGAACACTATTTGTTCTAGATGTTGCTGATAATCTTGTTAAGTGGTCGATATCAAACGTATCTTCTTCATATGACAACTTATCTTCACCATAAGTTTTAACAAGTGCAATCCTAAGAAGATCCGGTCTGAGTGGCATTCTTTTTTATAGGAAAAATGGTCAACATTACAAATAGTGTTCGAATTAAAAAAGCTGATTACAAAATTTATAGAAATTCCTGGTATTTAAAATTTTCAAATTATACCGCATATTTAGCTAGTCAGTAGAATTGCCAGAAACACACCGTATTCAATGTACAATATATCATACACTTGACATGGATCACTTATTGCGCGTGTGTCGTAATTTGAAAATCCAATAATTTTACAATGAAACGGTTTAAGATATTGAATTCAACCATCAAAGATCAAGAAATAAGATAACCTTATGAAATGTAATATGTGAGAAAGAAAACTTCACTGTGTATTGGGGAAATTTGAGGGGCTGATAGTAGTGGTGAAAGTTATAAACAAACGTCAAGGCTACTCACAAATTTATAAAAGTCTTTGGCGTACAAACAGGTGCCATCACATTCTAAGATTTTATGGAGCCGAGTTTGATAACTACTAATGCAAATTCGCATTTGAGTTATGCCCGCAAACTCTGGATATATATATGAGGCACTTTTTTGGAAACATACTTTTGACGACATCTTGGACGGGTTTTGTTTCACGATGTGTGATAAATAATGTTTGATTATTTGGACCCTTTTATATATCATATATATATTTTTTAATGTAGGGATATCATACACGGATTGATGTACATCCATGAAAAAGGTTTATGTCACAATAACATCAACACTTCTAACATATTAGTAACCCGTGAAGAGCGGCAAAAAATTTCGGGGATGGGTAGGAGCTCAGAGTTCACCGAAAACTTGAATGGCATGTATCCAACTTAAACTTATTTTATTTTATTATTATATGTTACTTAGGGGTGTTTGAAATTGCTTAATCTTCTAGTTAAGAGGAAAGTGTTATTGACTTCTTACAGATTAAGAAAATCAAACATTGTTTCCTAAATTGTTTATTTTAAAGCAACTTAATAATACGTGCTTAATAACCCAATTCTTGGCTAGTTCGTGTAATAAATATATTATTTCACCCATTTCATTTAATCATAATAGTGAGGGACATTGAGTGTTTTGGAAGAACGATGCTCTCGTTCTTTAGTCTTGGTGCCCACCAATTCAATGACCAACACAAGTCACTTGACTGGCATGAAGATGTTGAAGATCCATCTGCGAAGCATGATGAAGTGAAGCATATTTTGAGAAAAATGCTGAATCCAAACCCACGTCACAGGTATGACACATAACTAGAACCATATACTTCGGGTTTTAAATGTGATTTATAAGATGATTATATATATACAAAAAAAACCTTGTTTTTAATTTCGAGAAATAGATATTGTGGAAGATGAGGTCTAATCAATAATATGTAATCTAATGAAGACCAAGCCTCCAAAAAATTTAGATCATGTTTGGCTTTATGATGCTGATAAACGTCTTCAATTTGTGAGACATGTTAGTGATTTGTTACTCTCCAAAGAATAGGTCAGAGACGAAATAGAAACCAAATATAATTTCCACCGAGACTGATACCAGAGAGGAAAATGGATTTCAAAATTTATCGAAGATCTTGTGTAGGAAATGAAGGAAGCTAGATGGGGTGATAATTACAATCATTATAGTGTTTACGGCCTGTTACGCTTCATGCGTAACTTTCTAGCTCATATCGGGAATATCATGTATACGGAACGTCGCATTATTGGCAGGAATAATGATGAAATGGAAACCACGTTTTGTAGCTATTTTCCAGGGCTACTGAGAAAGGTACACCAAAAAAATGAGAATATGGGTACCACACATGATGAGCAAAGGTGAATTAGCACCAGATGCCGAAATACTACAATATTATTTACAATATTAAACTCAGCAACCAATAAAAGGTATTTACATTTGGATTTTCATACATACTTATATATTGCTTTCATATGTATTGCTATTAAACATGAATAATTGCTTTGTTAGCTATGATGTTGCTGTCGAGGCACACGGAAGGCTGAAGGATTCCACCATTGGGATTTCTTCGAACTTGGGACTACCAACGTTAAAAATTTTGCACTTTCTTCGAAAGATTTTTACGGTATTATGAATAGGTTATGTTATGAGCTTCTTTATTTCTTTTCCTTGTGTTTGATGTCTGAACTTTAATCCTTAGCGTGTGTATAGAATGTCTTAGGTTCAAAGTTTCTTTGTGGTTGCAACAATATCGATGACATAAATTTGCACATTAGAGTGTCTATTGTATGGATTAATTATATGTTGACTTATTTTCGTAGTAAAATGTTCCTTTCCATATTGTGGAGTTTGATTAATTATGTTTTGACTTATTTTTGTAGTAATAAAGTAAGTGTTCCTTTCCCATGGTAATTATATTGTTGAAATCTTTTCTTTGTGACACACAACCACAATATATTGTTGTGCTACGAATCTACGATTATTAGATGATGTTTGTTTTGTTTGGTTTGGTTGTGGTTAATGCGTGTTTAGATGAAGATGTCGTTGAGGTGGGTGGGTTATTGAATGCCTCAATCCTCATAGCAATAGATGTGTCATCAAGCCTTTTTAAAGAGGGCATCTCAATCCCCTTCTTTTAAAAAATTATGTTATCTTTATTTTGACAGTCACTCTTTTCCAATAGATTGGCAAACATTTCGATTGTCTGTGTTTTTTGAAGGAAATAGTCGGACAATCTTCTCCAAAACACAATTTCGAAGACAGACTAGAAGCTAAATTGGGTTTGTTAAATTTTAGTTTTTAATTTTGAGCAGAAGATGGAGCAATATTGTTAGGTTAAATTTCATTGTGAATTTAACCGAGTCAAGTGTAAACGGTTGAGCTTAATTTTAGTTACATTGAGTTGTAAATTTTAGGTTCATCGAATGGTATTAAATTAATTGAAGTACATAAAACGATAAAATATTAACCCTAAAAACAAAAGTTTACAAGCTTAATATTATTATGATCAAACAAGTTGAAGGTAATCCTTTTCGACCCAAATCCGCTACCTAGCTAACCCATATTGCCATCTATAAAATCATGATGCCCTATGCGATCACTTCAATGAAACCGTTAAGTCAGCACATCAGCACTGTAACAGTTTTGCTTCATAAATAGCAGCTCCAAAAACTCAATAAAAAGTTATAACATCCTTTATACTCTACCCTTGGAGGCATACATGAATCCTTCAACAACAACATACTCAATCCCGCCTGACCGGGGTATGGGGGAGGTGAAAGATTCGTAAGTATGTTTTGAATCTAGCACGCTTACCTCTCCTTTCCAAAGATGCGTAAGTATGTTGACCGATAAAGATCTACTGTGAAGGGGAATTATAGTGCAACAAAAAAAGAAACTGGGATAAGAGATAATCCACAAACTGGGGCAAGCGTCCAAGGCTTTTGATGACATAACATAAGGTACCAAATTGCGCTGAAGGCTGCCATTATGGAAATTGCAGAGAGCAACAAGGTGCAAAGACCAATAAGCAATCATCTTGCCAAACTGAATAAGAAGTCTTGCTCGGAAAACGTGTCATTAGGATAGATAGGAACATTAATAATTCAGTACTAGATGAAAATAGTGAGATTGCATCTGACACAGATAAGATAGTGAATGCAATGTTTTTTTGTAAAATGCTTGTTTGTGAATTGCTTACACCAGGCAACATCTTTGACCCTTGAACTATCTTAAACGACATGACTCTTGCTATAAAATAAAGAGAAGGAACTAAATACTACCTATGTTTCATGACCCAAATGAGAATAAAGGACCTACTAATAAGTAAACTAGAAAACAAATAAGCATGACGCTATAAAATGGAGTATTTTTAGAAGTTATTAAAGATAAGCAAATTTTAGAAAACTCTTGCACACAACAAAATTCTTTTGTAAGCCACTTTTAATCTAAAAAAATATCGGCTTATCATGTAAAACACACAATACACACTATAGTAGAGGAGCAAACAAGCCAAGCTTTTATCAAACAACTCGAGCTCGAGCTTAACTCGATAGAGTAAAGCTTTTATCAAGCTCAAGCCTAAGCCCAATCCTAATAAATTGGCTCGAAACATATAACGAGCCAAGCTCAATATTTTTATAGCTTGACTCGAGCTTTTATCAAGCCTTGATATAGATATATATTTTCATATTAACTTCATATAAGTAAATAAATAAGGGCAAATTTGAATATTAATCTAATTATAAGGACTTACTTCATACAGAATAAAAATCTGGGAAAACGTCCTAAAAGGTCTATACAAAAAAATCGCACAATTTTCCTTTTTTGGGCATTTTCAACTTTTTTCCAACGTAGGCAAAATATTCTTTGATTTTCCAATATTTGTAACACTAATCGAACTTTTGTGTGAAGTCGCTAAGTTTGAATCACAATACACCCGTTTAGCTTATTTAACTCACTTTTCGGGCATTGTTGTAGAAGCAAAGCTTGGAAACTTCGATGGTTGATGATTTAGAATCTTTTGTAACGTAAGTGAATACAAATCTCCTTTGCACATTTGTCCCCAATGCC
>OU343222.1:327542129-327628296 GCA_910596185.1 Chrysanthemum makinoi | reverse complement strand
TACAAAGAGCACGATACACATTCCACTTCTAATCAAAGTGTATCACCTAGGTTTATTAAATTTTAAAAAATCTATCAAAACTTTAACAATTTTAGTTGTATTTAATAAAAAATTTATTTTTGTTGTAAGGAGAGTGTCATTTGTCAAATTTTAGTTGGATCTCATTTTAACAACTTTAAATGTGATCTCATTTGATCTAGATTCTCACAGTTCATATTTTATTTCTATTACGTTTGCATTTTTACTTACGTACATTAATTAATTTAATAAATGCTTTTCATGATTTGTATGCATGCACAATATACCCAATGCTCATAATAATTATTTTTAACAAATTCTTACGCTTAATAAGTTACTACCAAAATTCAAAAAATTATTTTCCCTCCACTTTTTGTATTTCTTTTATTTTATAAACTTAATTATATATAATTAACTTTAATTATATATTACTACACAATACCTAATTTAAACACCCAATACACACACAAAATACATTTTATAATTTTTTACACACTCTCTTCTTACTTATTTAATATAAGCTACCCTAATGTCCACCCCTAGTGCTTATTACAATTTCTTAACCATACTTCTTTTTCCAACTGTTGACCATGACTAAATAAGACACCAAATAAAAGCTTAACCTCTTGGTTAATAATCAAGTCAAGGGGACATCGCCCCTCCCTTTACTTTTTCGGCCGAAAGCCCAAACCAAAAGATACACCCTTTGATTTTTTATTAGGTAGCTTATTAGTAGTTTATTAAATAATGAGAATGCCATGCTGGTCTTTTGATAAAGAGTGTACTAATTCATAATTTTTACACAAATTTAAACTCACTCACTTGTTTTCTCTCTTCACCTAATCGGCCAAGACAAGGAACCAAGAAGAAATTTGGGTTTTTGATTAATCAAGTGCTTGTTAGTGCTTATTTGGGTGTATTAATTAGTAAACAAGGGTTTTGGAGTATTGATTTGGGCACATTTGTATTCTCGTCCATCACATACTCTTACTAATCTCAAGTATGTCACAAAAATACTTTCAAGATTTCTATAAAACTTATTTATACGTTATTAAGTTTACAAGTGAGTATTTCCAATTATTACATACACATATATCATCACCCTTTGTACATGTTTGTAGTTTTCATAATCACAACAAGTTAGTAACTATTTAACAAGGATATAATCTTGATTTTATCATATACATATAAAAATTAATAATTTTAAGATTTTAAAACAAAAGAATCATCATGATCGCTACGAACAAGATTTTAACTTTAGACAACTAGCCACAAGTGACTAAAAGGTGAAACATCTACAAGAAATAAGGATGTGATTATGCTATACGTACTCTTCCAAGAATCTACAAAGGCTACATGGGAATCTTAAAAGCAGACCTTATGCACATTAATTTGGCATGAGAATCTCGAAGAGTGAAGTACTGGTATTGCTGTCGGTAACAAGCTTTGAGGGTTTTGTATTTGATTTCACTCGTGACTGTATAAACTAATGAACCTGGTAAAAATACAACATACCCATCAATAGCTAGTGAAAAGTAAAAACAATTAATTTGTACGTTTAAGCTAATTCAAGAAGAAAGTCTATCACGTGCTTAAAGATATACTCCAAATTTTGCATTTATATATAAGCTACCTTCACATAATATCTTTACCTATACTTCTGAAAAATTCACCCTTGAATGATTCTTGACATCATTTATGATGTACAATTTGGTCCCGCCTAACATTTGCATGTAAAACTTTTATGGCGTACATTGATTAGCCGAGTGACAAACACCTAAAGCATCGACAAAAGACACAACGATAGCCTGGGATGTGGCATTTAAACTCCAAAGTTAAAGTTTTGGCTGGTTATTTAGAAACACTAAATCTATAATTAATGTCATTTATTTAGACGTTGGCAAGGATTATTTGATGATTTAGTTATTATGATTTAGACATTGCTTGAAATAATAAGTTTGAATGAGAAATTCTTATTTCAATTTAATACGTAGAGCATATGTTGTTCCCGAACTAAATCATCTCTTTGGAGCCTTCGGGACGACTTGCACCATATAATATTGTGGTCATCTAACTTCTAGTGGTACGACATGTTCAAAATTGTAAGGTCGCGTTGATCAGATCGTTATATCTTACTGAATACATGTGTTTTATTTAACATTTCTTTTACAAGGTGTTGGGAATTCTACTAAATTAGAATTCTGCTGATGTTACTGCCGAAGAGATTCTACTGAAGTTTACTGTTTCTGCTGAAGAAGAGAATATGCTGAAGTAGTATAATGCGTAGATAGTTTCTGCGGAAATAGTTATTCCGTGTTTTATATAGTTAGTTAGGATATGCATGAGCTTTATTAGGAAGTGATAATGTATATCTTATTTAGTTTTATGATTATACGTTTCTTAGGAAACAAGTTAGGGTTCCTTGCCTATAAAAGGAACACAATAGTATGATTAATGTAACGAGTTGAAAAACAAAGTTTTAGTAATATAAAGATCCATAGAGGATCAACGTGTTCTTAGTTATTGTGTTTGTGCTTATATTTGATTTTCGCTAAAGAATATAAGTCGTAGAGATTGTCTATTAGTTTGCTTGTGATTAAATAAGTAATACTAACGATCTGCGAGTGCTCAAGATCTTTCAAGGTCTACAGTTTCAACAAGTGGTATCAGAGCCAGGTTTCGATCCTGGGACCTGCCAGTTTCAACAAGTGGTATCATGAAAGATATATAACAAACCTGAAAGAAAAGTTAGTTAAACAAAGAATATACATACGTTTTTTTTTTTTTTTATTTTAAACTAAGAAACAAACAAACAAAGATAACAAATATTACAAACAAGACAAACAAAGCAAAAAAACCATGTAATATACCACTATGAAGATGAAGATGCAGCTTGGTTTTGCAGAAGTTGAGTCTTTATCAAACCAACCAGTTGCTCAGCATATACCCTATCATTCCCCACTGGATCTGGAGGAACTTCCAACTTCTGTCTAAGCATTCTTTCCATAAGCCTCTTAGATAATGGATAAGTTCTCTCAGCAAACATACAGACGGTAATTCCACCCTTTGTCTCCACCACATGCACCGCGAGGCTGAGGATAAAATCCTCTAAGACTCAACTTTGCCACTGAGATGAGTTCTTAAATAAAATGTCCTACCATTGGGAGATTGAGAATCAAGCAGAACATGAATCTCCCAATAAGAATATCCCAGAACCCTGTGGTGCATGATAATGGTAATGCTTAGTGACAAGGGTATATAAAGTAAACAAATACCTATCCACCAAATGCAATATCTCCTTCAAAAAGTTAAAGCGCATAGTGGATTGATCCAAGCGATGAATGATGTTAAGCTCATCATCTTTCAAAGACCAATTAATCAACACATCATAGATCCTCGAAAATCGTGGCCAGTCCTTCTTTGATAAAAGTTGACTCGGCGTAGTTAGATCCACAGGAATATGCTTGCGAGATGTCTCAACCCTAGATAGTGAATCCTAGTGATCTCCGCAGGATCTCCTTAGAAGAAAATCTTCTTTTAGCCATCCTCTTCTTCGCCTACCGGTATATAGATTCCCAGATGGAACATCTTGATTCTTCATGAGCTTCTCTAGTAGGACTTGAAGAAAAGAAGGACTTAGTTGAAACACCACCACGTAATGCATTCATTCTATCAAGCACCTTTCTCTTGTTGTTTAGATTTGGCAGCCCGTTGGTTAAACTTCCTTAACCATATTACCTCATACTGTATCAACATATGCCACAAATGGAGTTGAGCCTTTGTCAGGTGTTTGGAAGAAACAACGAAGGTTGACGAGAAGAAACCTTGTCAGGTTGAGCGAGTAACTTTAGTAGTTGCTTGGCAGTAGAAACTATAGAAGGTCTGGCAGAAGAAACCTGGTAGGTGAATGAGTAGCCGGTAGTGGCAGTAACCCTTTGGAGACATCACCTTAGGTGGAATATCATCAAAATTCTCCACAATCTCAACAAACTTGGATCTTTTGGCCTTTGGAGCAGCTGCATTCAGCAATCCTTTTCAAATTTGAAGAAGGTGTTGAAGAAGATGAAGAAAACTTCATGATCTGATTATACTTGCGAATCGAGAACATGATCGAGGAAAAGCCAAGACTTTCTTCAACTTGTTAAACTTGAGTTATACACCAAAGAACTCGATTTTCACCACAATTCTCATATTTGCTTTCTTCGAGCTTAGGTTGGTGGTCTCTCTCTTTTAGCTTTGTTCTTTTGAGCAATGATGGCTTTCTTCTTTGCGGTACTTCTTCCTTTCTTTGTTGTCCACGAGCCATCATTTGAGCCACAAAATTCTTACTATCAAAATCTGCACCCAAGATACTCTGAGCAAGTGTAGGATTAGAAATAGCTTCTTTGAGTATAAGCATCCCGTGTGCATCGAGGGATCTAAGTAGCCATTTCATCCAATTATTTTCGTCTCTCAGGAGGCAATTTAGAAATAGACTCGACTTTCTGTTTATCCATTCATCACTTTTCTTCAAATTTGAACATTCAATATGATGCATCTTATGCTAAACCTTTCTGTTCACTAACGGATCACGGACCAAGCTCATTGTCAACCATTACTCCTTTCCCTTTATCGGTAGATTCAAAAACAACATCAATTTGAGAAGTATCACAAAAGGAACTTAGAAGATTCATCGGATGTGCATCGGAAGAAACATGTTGAGACAAATCTTCAACGGTGTTGAAAATACATCAACTACGGATTCAAATTAAAATTTCTTCTAATAAGGAAAACTTGAAGTATCTGCTGAAGGTATAGAAGCGAGTTGTGCTTACAGGAACAAGCTTGACCAACTTCAATAGCAATATCCATCATAGGAGTATCGGCAACAATATGTTCTTGATGGTTGAAACATCCTCATTATGCAATGTATCCTTGCTCAAAGATTGCTTTCTCCTCCTTCTAGTAAACAAATTGGCTCCTTTTGCTTTACTGGTTTCGACCATTGGAGTAGAAGCATTAGATTGTTGAGCCACATTAGCAAAATATCAAGTGACTTAAAGCGAGTGTCCACTTCCTCCTCATCAGGAAAACTTCCATCTTCTTCTTCTACTATGAGCCAGTTGTACTTCCAAA
Organism: Chrysanthemum makinoi; assembly: GCA_910596185.1. Taxonomy (NCBI): domain Eukaryota; kingdom Viridiplantae; phylum Streptophyta; class Magnoliopsida; order Asterales; family Asteraceae; genus Chrysanthemum; species Chrysanthemum makinoi. The sequence continues at coordinate 327,623,163 of OU343222.1, read as the reverse complement.
TCATGAACCTTCCTTTTCAATTCTACAATCTCACCACCAAGATTAGATTTAGTCTCTGGAAGCTCCTTCTTGAGATCATAACTTCACTACATACACATTCACTAGAGCATATAAAGATGTAAGTGTAATAGGGTCCTCGGCTCCACGGTAGATTGCTCTATGGTAATGGGAGCATCATTGGGCCTTCGGAAGAAATATCAATATGATCAAAGAATGGAACACCATCATCAAGAATCTCTAACAGGGACTAGGGTGGTTGACCTATTAATCTAGTCTCAACCTCATCATGAGGAACCTGTGTAGATGGTGGACTAGAACTAGGTCTAGGTGAAGGTGTGGGTGAATGTTGGTCAGGAGAAACATGAGGTGCTTGGCAGCATTAGAAGGGCCCTCATCAATTGTAGCTGATGGATTACCATCGGTAGCAACATAGAAGGTGGTTCATTAACAACATTATCCTCATCAGCTGACCTCATTGCCTTGAGGCAACATAGCTTGCTAGCAAGGATGATGAGCCCCCTCATACTTAGTTCTCATTGAAGCAAATAGTTTAGAAGTTAAAGTTCCTATGGGACAAAATGCTTGGGCTTGTGTGGTAATGTCTAAAATCATCTGAAGAAACCTAGGGTACATTAAAAACTTATGCTTTTTCCTATATATATTTTCAACCATATTATCAAAAATAAACTTAGAAAAATTATAAGTCAAACCCTGAGAAAGACAAACAATACCACATCCCAGTTGCGTAGAAAATTGGTCCCATCCTCTTGATTTATTGCTTATACACTGAAGCAATGTGTGAACCAAAACCTCCACAGACATAAGCGATTCTTGAACCAAATATGGTCCTTGTTCCACTGATATCCAAAGCTCTCAACCCGGCAAGAATGTCCAACATTAGAATGATAAACCCCATTCTCATCATCCAAGCGAAGCTTTCTTAATCAACTCCTCGTCACAACATACTCTGTTCCGTCACCATAGCTACTATCTCGAATCACTCCTCGTTTTAGATTTGCCCAAAATTGTGTAACCAATGATTCATAAACCACTTACGGAGAATGCGTTAAAGCATAATGAATCTTTGATCTCTTCAAGAATTCCACCATTGGCTTATACTGAGATCATCTTTTGCTTTCCCGAAAAGCAACTTTGTTGTGATCCTTTTTCAATTGAAGCGCCATGAGTGAAATTGTTAGTTAGGGTTATGATTCTTGCAAATGGAAGTGTTGTGAACTTAAGTGAAGAGGGAATCGTTTAATTTGAAGCAAAGATATGCGTGTAATGGGTTGGTATAAGTTACCCAAAATATAGTCAAAAATATCGGAACTTACGTTGACCATATCTTACGTGTATTTTAACTTTAACAAAGAGGTAACACTTCAACAGAAACACGGTCAATCTGCTGAAGTAATCCGCTTCAGCAGAAACCTCTCAAGATAAAAGATTATCCTCAGTAAATATCTGGAGCGTTACTGTGCCACCAAACTCACATTAAATTTCATTAAACCTCGAATCCGTCTATATAATGATCCCAATGCACACTTCACATACATCATTTATCCCCAATTCTCATCACAAAACCCTAATTACATCACAAACCACAATCAACCATGAATACTAAACATGAGGTTATTGATCCAACCTCTTCACCATCATCATCATCATCAAGTGATGATACTAACCTTTGGCGACTTTATATTCCTCTACAAACATCACGACCAAGAAAATCTCCCTTTCTCCCTTCTTCTGAAGATGACAGTGTAGTGGATCCAAGTGAATCTTCGATGATTACATGACTCCACTAAGGAGATAACTTCACACCCTCAACCTCCACCACCTCAACCTAAAGACGTGGTGTTCGCTCTTCTGCGGCATGGTTTGGTGCTTCATCTCATATCGTAAAAGGGAAGGGAAAAAGTAAGATGGATTGATTGCTTTTTGGTGAAACCAGCAGATGAAGCACAAAGGACAAAGTCATATCACACATCCATCTGCTATATTCATCTTCATCATCTTTGGTTTCCTTAATCCATCCTTCCCATTTTGATCCTTAGCTCGTCATACTGGTCATGCATATCCAGCAGTTGGACTAGAAGATATGAGCTAGTAGATGATAGGAACTTAGTATAGGTTGATAGATCATGTATAGTTATGAATCTTGTATTTCCATATGAAGTTGATTGTATGCAATGTAAGCTATAAGTCTGTAAGCTTGAATGAATGAGCATCTTTAACTTTAGTACTTGTCTTGATAGATACAATATGCTTTCTTGATCTCTTCGATTACTTTGCTTTCGGTAGAAACAAACTTTTAATCTTACATTCCATCTCAAACTTAATAAACTCCAACTTATATATGCAAGCTGCAAAACAAACCCGAAGAAACACAAACCAAACCACAACAAACTAAAAGAACATAAGTTGGTTAGTGTTAGCAAATATATAAACTAATATACAAACTAATATACAAAGTTTACATCCAAAATCCTCCCCTGAGGCATATGCCTCCCCAGGCCCTATGCCTCCCCTTAAACTTTGAAGTCAAGGGTTAAGCATACCAATATGAACCACAAGGTGTTGAAACCTTGGTCCATCAAAGCCTTAGTTAACGGTCTGCCACATTATCATCGGTTTGAATTTTAACCACTTTTATCAAATGTTTTCATATGCATCTCTTATAAAGTGGTGCCGATTTTAATATGCTTAGTTCTCTTGTGAAAACTGGATTTTTAACAATGCATATGGTACTTTGATTATCAATAAAAATTGTTGTGTTCATGAAGTTATACCCATAATCCAACAATTGATTTTGTATCCAAAGAACCTGTCCATCAATTTTAGACAACATATTACTGCTTGGTAGATGAGGTAGCCACAATAGTTTGTTTCTTGCTTGCCAAGAAATCAATCTCTTTCAAGGAATTGGCAACCTCGGTTGTGGATCTCCTATCGGTTTGCACCGGCATAATCACTATCACTATATGCTTCGGCTTAAAGGAGACTCTCTTGGGTACCAAAGGCCTAAATGAGGTTGACCTTTCAAATACTTAAAATCTTCTTCACTGCATTTAGATGGGAAGCAAGTGGAGTGACTTGATGTCTAGAGCAAGCACTCACAGCAAAAAGTGATGTCGGGCCTAGAAGGCTGTTAGATACATTAATGAACCAATCATAGATCGTATAAATGAACATTCCGCAGTAGATCGGTTCATTGTTTGTCTTTGACTTTGGAGCTTCATAAGGTGTTGTGGCGTCGACACTTTCCATACCAAACTTTTCAAAATGTCCTCACATATTTGTCACGGTGATATAGATACCATCGGGTTTCTGCTGAACTTGAAGACCAAAAGAAAGTAAGTCCCCCCATAGCACTCATCTGAAACTCTCCCTTCATCGGCTCCTCAAACTCCCTGCACCAAGCTTCTTTAGTGGACCCAAATATGATATCGTCCACATAAACTTGCACAAGAATAATGTCGTGGAATTCTTCTTAGGGAAAAGTGTTTTATCAATGGCACCTCTTCTATAGCCATGCTTATTGAGAAATGATGAAAGCCTAGCATACCATGCTCTTGGTATCTGATGTAGTCCATAGAGAGCTTTAACTACTTTCTAAACATGATGTGGATGATCTGGATCTTCAAATCCTTTAGGTTGAGTGACATAAACGTCCTCTTCTATTTCGATAAATGCACCTTTAACATCCATTTGATATACCATGAAACCCAGGTAAGATGCATAAGCCAAGAATATCCGTATGGCCTCTACTCTAGCAGAGTGCAAACACTTCATCATAATCAATCCCATCCTCTTGTCTATACCCCTGAGCTACTAATCTTGCTTTGTTTTTAATGACAACACCCCTTGCATCTCTCTTATTTTTTAATATCCATTTTGTCCCAATAGCATATTTCCCTTCAGGTAGTGGGACCAATATTCAAACCTGTGATTTTGGAGCTGTTGCATCTCTTCTTGCACTGCTTCAAGCCAACTTGAATCTTCCAAGGCTTGAGTAACACTGGTTGGTTCCACTTGAGAGAAAGCGGGCAAGCAGACAATGATCAAAGTCGTGTGATTGTCTCTTCTTGGTTTGAGACATAATAGATAAAAGCCACTTGACCATATTTAGAACTTGTTACAGTGCCTCTAGTTCTAACAGGTGCATGAGGATCACCAATAATATTGGACTGTGGATGAGCAATGTTGATCCTTTTAGTAGAAGTGGTGTGTACATCAATGGAGGTATCAAGATTAGTCACAGTTGGTTCAAAATATGTGTCATAGGAAGGTCAGGTGAAGATGCCATCTTTGGGTTGATAATTTCAAAGATCTGAAGGCCTTGGAAATCGTGTATAAGGATCTCCAAAGTCTGTAGACACTCTAGTAGAAATGGGAGTAGTATCAGCATCACCTTCAGCAGATTTGGTGATGATAGGAGAAACAAGATTACTTTGTGAAATGTGATTTCCAGCGATTGCTTCTCTTGCACTCTCCTCGGCATTCCTCTCGACTTCTAGATTAGCTGCATACTCCTGTTTCTTAAGTCTAGCAAGGTCCTCGGCATAGTTGGACTCATCTTCACTCTGTGTAGAACATTTGGAAGTGTCACCGCAAAATTGTTAGGGGAGAAATAAGGTACAACAATAGGATGCTCATCATCCTCAAACTCACTATCGAGTCGGCATTCATGGTAGCAGCCTTTGTCGATGGCACTTGTGTACAATTTTGGTTAGCCATATGTCTAGAATAACCCAAATAGTCGGTTAAGTAATCAAGGTCAAAAGACCAAACATGACCTTACCCTTGAACATTAGGCTTGTCTTCTAGATATCTCAGGTTCAAAGTCTCCTCTATCTTCTTAGCATTCAAATTGTATACCCTATATGCCTTGCTATGGCGAATAACCCACAATATATCCCTCATATTCTCATCAAATTTACACAATGGATCACTAGTATTCAAAATAGTCACTTGGCAGCCAAAAGGTTTAAGGTAATGAATGACAGGAACTTTCCCATAGAGAAGTTCATAAGGTGTCTTAAAGTGATGTCTAGTGATAGATACCACTTTTAGAACATAACAAGGCTGTGCCAACCTGCTCAGACAAAACATAGTGGGTAACTTAGAGTCTACAGCATAGATCTTCTTTTCTATCGAGGTCCTATTCTTTCTTTCATCCACCCCATTTTGTTGAGGTGTTCTTGGAGTACTATAGTCCCTTTTGATTCCTTTATACTTACAGAGCTCTATCAAGACAACATTCTTGAACTCTGTCCCATTATCACACCGGATACCTTTAACCTTTTTGTTCAGCTGGTTTTCAACAAGAGTAATGTACTCTTTTAAAACTGGAGAGGTTTCATCTTTAGTCCTCAAGAAGAATACCCAACAAACACCTAAAGTCATCGGTAATAACTAGACAAAATACTTGTGATCTATGCTTCGACTTGAGTTGGACCAAACAGATCCATGTGAAGCAAGCGAAGAGGTTACGAAATAAGGCTGTTGCATTAATAGCTTTGTATGAGGCTCTGTGTTGCTTTCCTTTGTTGCAGGCAACATAGTTATGTTCATTGGTGAAAACTTTAGAAGGAAGTCCTTCAACAAGACCAGTTTAGATAGCTTGTTAATGGTCTTGAAATTCACATGTGCCATCCTTCTATGCCATTTTGTAGACTCATCCAGGGATGCTTTAGCCACAAAACAAGTTAAGTCACCTTACGGTTTGTACATCATTTAAGTTGAATGTGTATAGATTGTGATACGAGGAACTCTCGGCAAAATAGATGTATCTTCGGATGTTTGAAGTCTTTAGACAGCACAAGACATTCATCCTCGAGAGAAAAGTACTTTGTTCTTTGTATCCGCGATTTGTCGGTGAGAACAAGTTGAAGTGTTGTAGTTCCTTGACATACTACACATTCTCAAAGTCCAGTTGAGGTTTTTATGGTCCTTTCTCGGTGATTCTACCATCACTTCCACCAAATGTCACATTGCCTCCTCCTTGAGGGTAAAAATCATGCATCATATCTTTGTTTCACGACATGCTTCTAGAGCATCCACTATCAACAATGCCAACTTCCTTGTGCTTAAGAGGATGATCCTACAACAACAACAAAAATATACAAAATGTTAGTACACTATTGAGGCTCAAGTCATTCACGACTTGAACCTGCCTTATGGATCTTTAGATTGAGGCCATGCAGATTTATAAGATCCACCATTGTTCTTGGGTTTCCATTGAAATTTAGGTCCCCTTTGTGGCCAAGAATAACTTCTGAGGGCTTCCTGCGATATCCCAATAACCTTTCGGCATTCATTGAGTCAACATCCGGGCCAATAACCATTTTTAAAGTATGAACTAGTTGGTTGCACATATGGTCTAGCTCTGATCTTCTCCAAGGAGAAGATTTATGAGTAGCTTGTGGAATATAAGGTGGTATACTAGTAACATTAGTCCACATTGGTCTAGATTTCCGGCACAAGCACCCATTCTTTGCTCATGATAATCACAATCCTTAATTAAATAAAATTTACTTCCACACACAAAACATGTCTTGTGTTTAGAAGATTTATTCAAACCAAAAGATGTTCTATTACAAGTATTCAAACCAAAACCATGAAAAGAATTGTTTTTAACAATTATTATTCAAGAATGAAAAGACAAGTCTTGAGAGGAAAGCTGTCTTGGAAGATGATTCCTTAGCGCAACTCTAATAGGCTTGTAAGTAGGCTTGGTGCGGGCATAGGTGAGGTCTTGGGTAGGTCGACTTATCACTTGAATCACGGTGGCATAAGAAGTAGACCCTTGATCGGAAGATTTGTCACTGTCAGAGCAAGAGACAAAATCATTAGATGAAGAATCGAGTGCAGAAAGTATTTTGACTTTTGCCATAAAGATGGTGTGATCCATCAAAGTCAACAGATAATGGATAGGTCAGCTGACATAGGTATTCCTCTAATAGATCCACGTCGACATGTAGGTCACCTTCTTTGACATAATTAGCTAAGCTTCTGGTGTGGATTCGTGTGTCATCTCTAACTTCTAATCCTACATATTTCTTAAAGCCTAAGCCTATTGAAGTATTAGGAGTTTGACTAGAGTAGAGCTCTTTAGCTGGATTTAGGCCCACTTTTTGCCAATTGTTATGTCTAGCTATTTCTGAATCTAATTTTTCTTTCAACACCTTTGTTTCAGACACCACATCACTTTCAATTTCTCGGACCTCTTTAAGTCATTTTTTGTACATTCTAGATCACATTCTAGCACCCTAATATTTTCATCATAAGCTATTTGATTCTTACGAAACCAAACCTTTTGTCATTCTAATGTTTTTAAACTATGTTTATAAGCTTCAACTTCAACATAGCATTCATTATATTTAGGTTTCAAAATATCATATGCTTCCTTAAGTTCATTATAACATTCACTACAACCAAACAAACAATTTTGTACCTGAGAGATGCCCATCAAGGCAATCTGATCATGCCTATCTTCGAAGTACGACTTGCTAAGAACCAATATTATCACCACGGGACCATCATCATTCTCAGACTCATGTGACTTCCGGTCGACATTGGCATCAAAGTGACCATAGCAACTGGGATCTAGGCAAGTTCGGCATCCCTTTGATTCGCGATAGGAAGAGTATCTCACCTCATCTCCAACCTTCCTATCCTTGCACTCTCTGGAGAAGTGACCCATCTGATGACATGTAAAGCACTTGACCTTCTTCTTGTCAAACCTTCTGGATCTCTTCCACAAACCAAACTTCCTCGACCTTACGCTCAAATTTCTTGATGTCCATTGAGAGCATAGCCACTTGCCACTTCAACTTCATCTCTTCCATCTCCGTGGATCTACGATCAAAATCCTCATATGCAAGTTCCTGCTGAGGATCATAATCAACAAAGAAGGATCCAAGCACATCTTCCATTATACCACTGTTTGTAAATTGAGAACTTGATGGAGTGGTAGTGTAGGATGATGATGAGTAAGTTGGACTTGGAGCATGGATCATCTTTGGAGTGGAGGCTCCAACAAAGGCTGTGTGCTAGTAGATGATGTCAGGAAGGGACTTCGACATAATGCTCAAGAGCTTTAAGCTTGTTGTACAACTCATCAAAGGTAATCATATCAAGCCCACCTTTAGTTTTGAAGCGATGCTTACTTGTAACCAAGATTGAGGTAAAGATCGCAAAAACTTGGAGTTGCAATCATCATTATCTGGCTTTGCCTTAAGGTGATTCAACTGACTTAAGATCTTGTGAAACCTGTCATAGCCTTTGTGAATTCCTTCCTCTTGGAGACTTGAAAATCTTCAAATTGTTGTCTTAGCATCGATTTTCTCATTCTCCTAGACTCCTCATTCCCTCCAAACTTAGCCTTGATTGCCAACCAAATATCTTTAGCATCATTCATGAAGTGAAAATCACTCAAGTGATCCTCAAGAATAGCTTGAAGAAGAATTTTAACTTTGGTTTCTTTCTGAACCACCAACAATTCTTCAGCAGATTTGGGAGGTACATGAATAAGATTACCATCAGGATATGTGGTAGTTCTCTTCAAGCTTTGTTTCCTTTCCGACAATTTCCCACATACTCCAATCAATGTTGGAAATCGGTTTGCATCTTCATTGCCCATAAATCGTATTCCTCCTTCTTCAGATATGGAAACTTAGCATTGCTATTCGTAAGACTTAGTTGTTGGGTATGAGTGGTGTTACGGTTGTTGGTGATCTCATTATCAATATCAGATCTAGGCATGGTGAATATAGAGTTGGTTGTATGAGTGTTTAGAAAGAGCATTCTTAGTATCGTAGAGACTCTCTCGAGGCTCTAATACCACTTGTTGAAACTGTAGACCTTGATAGATCTTGAGCACTCACAGATCGTTAGTATTACTTATGTAATCACAAGCAAACTAATAGACAATCTCTACGACTTATATTCTTTAGCGGAAATCAAATATAAGCACAAACACAATAACTAAGAACACGTTGATCCTCTATGGATCTTTTTATTACTAAAACTTTGTTTTTCAACTCGTTACATTAATCATACTATTGTGTTCCTTTTATAGGCAAGGAACCCTAACTTGTTTCCTAAGAAACGTATAATCATAAAACTAAATAAAATATACATTATCAATTCCTAATAAAGCTTGATGAGTGTGTAAATACTCATCATTTTTAGTCAAATCTGAACTGCAAAACGTTTAAAAATGCTCAGAAATGCATCAAAATCTGAAAATATTCCAAAATTGCATTTTATATGTTTCAGATGCAAAATGTTCAAAATCAGGATGAAAATGAGCAAAGTTTGTATAATTGGCGCTTTGGTCCCTAAGTTTCAAAAGTTGTCAAAAGCAGTCCCACGAGCACATAATTTCAAAAATAAAATCACCAAAGGTCCTTTTAAAATCATAAGTTGTCAAATTTAGTCCTTTGGTGAAAAATGTCAAAAGTTTGAGAAAATTACAAGTTTAGTCCTTCAACTTTGAAATTTGGCAAAAATGGCCCCTGAAAATTGCAAAAGCGACAAGTTTGGTCCTTATACTTTTGAGATTGTCACTTTCAACCCTTGGATCAACTTTTAGAATTGGCAATGGTCCCTTGATTTTCGGATTTTACACATTAGGCCCCTATAATTATTAAACCTTAAACCTTTTTGGCCTAGTCAATCCAATTTTGGCCTGTCATAATGAATTTTGAACCCCCTCTATTATTAATAACCGGTCAAACCGGTCAACCTCTTCCCTTTCCCTCCCGTTTTCCCTCCCATATGCTCGCACTCCCATACCCACCACCAACACAACCACCCAGCCTCCCAATCTCTTTTCCATGTCCCCTCCTCCTCAACTAACATCCAAGAAGCAATTAATGCTTCTTCACCCACTATATCAACCCCAATCTGCTAAAATCTCCTTTTGGCGCCAGCGGATTCAAAGGCCAGGATTAAGTTAAGGCATCCAATGGCCAGGAAACAACTGGGAACTGCTCAGAGATGAAAGAGAAAGCTCATGGATTATAAAGAGAAGCATTTGGAAGCAAGAAAAGGAGTCTAGTTTTTTTTTTAAATATTTCTTAATGTCGTTTTATTCCTAAAGTTTTTAATTAAGTGTAATATCTGTAATCCTTTGTTGTTTTGTATCAAACTTATGTTTAATCATCAATATAATCTGTTTTAAGCTTCACTTTCAAAGTTTATAGCAAATTCATACTCTTGAGTCCACTGTTGAGAATTTCCAATTCAAAACCTTATGTAGAAGCTCTGAATAACTTGATTTCTCACTCAAACAAGCTTGTGATAGGTTTGTAAAAGCTCACATTTAAGTTTCAACTCATTTTGATTCTTGGTCAACAAAAGTCAAACAGGGGCATAAATGGCATTGATTTGGTCAATGGGTGAAGCAGCTATGGAATTGGGTTGATATTGAGCTAGGTTAGGGGTTTAGATAGGTTAGTGGTACTTTGGTTCACTGTTTCAAGCCATAGTGGCTAGGACCCTTTGTAAGTGATTTTAAAGTTTTTTGCATTATCTTTATTGGGAGTTAAAACTGGTGCAAATCTGTTTAAAAAGATGTATTTAGGATATATAGATGTAGTTTGATCATTGAAACAAGATTGCTTTCATTGTTATCTCATTTTAATTACATATCAGTTGGATAAAAGGTTGTTTGGATCAAGCACTAAAACTGCATTAGAGGGTAGTTCAGTGGGTAGAACTTGTTGGTTTGAGTTTGTGTAGCATATTTGAGCTTATATCTGTCTTCATTTGGTGCCTGCACTCCATCAAAGTCAAAATTACATTTAATCCATCTCTACTGCTGATCTGTTGTGTTTTTGAAGATCAAAGCACTTGTTTTGTGTTCAAAATCCATAATCATAGCTTGTGTTAGTCTCATTTCAACCATTAACATCATAATCATTCCTTAAATCAAGATCAAAACTCATATAAGTCAACTGTCCATGTTTCTTCAAAAGTCAAAAGTAACAAAAAACCTGTTTTGGGGCCAACTGCATGGATTTTTCATGTCTTCATTTGTGAGCCATTTTCAGTGAGACTTGGCATTTTAGAAACTTCAGTTGGTTGTCTTGCTTATCACCATTTTAGCATAATTTTACAAATCTCTTAAAAGCTCCAAACTAGCTTATCTTTTTAGTACCAGTTGCTTACGCTCCCTTTGGTCTCGTATACTGAGTTTTCTCGGATTTTGTGCAAGGTACCAGAGCTCATAAAATTTGGTCAAGGTCTAATTTTTGGTTTGCTAACTCTGGACCAGGTCTAGTTTAGGTATTCATAATTGGTTTTTGGTTTGTAGCTTATTTGAGTACTTATTCTTGGGCTTATAGTAGGCACATCAAACTGTTTTAGCTTATCATCATAAACATCAAATCTTAGCATCTTGTGATTCTGTGGTATTAGCTTGTTGATTCTTGTTGCATTTTAGTTCTTTTAGCATATTTAAGCTTCTGTTAACAGTTGGTTCACATTGGTGCTCATTTGCTTAATCAAGTGCTTATTTCAATAAGCACTTCCACATCAGTTCCATTTTTCTACACATAAGCTCCTGTTTTCTCATTTTTCTCAGATTCCTTATATTATTTTAGACTTTTCCTGAAATTTTCAGATTTTTCTAAGTTGATTTGCTATTTTTCTTAATTTAAATTAGTTTTTAAGCAATTTTAATATTCCTAGAAAATAGAAAAATAATCAGAAAAATACAAAAATAGTTTTGAAAATTCTATTTTGATATTTTAGACTTTTCCAAGTCTTAATTTTATTTTTCTAGCTTTATTTCCTAATTTCTTGTATTTTAGGTAATTATTTAATAGTTAAAAATAGTTTTTAATTAATAATAATTAGATAATTAGTTATAAAAATAATTTTCTTTTTCTATAAATTTTCTTTTATCATTAGGATTTTAAAAATGTATTTTTCATATTTTTAGGCTTAATATTGTGTAAGTTTCACTTTTTTATTTTGTCGTTTCACGTAGTTTTTATTTAAACGTAAGTTTTCAGTTTTAAACGTTCATCACTTTAAATATAGTGATAGCGTTTATTTAATAGATTTTATCTTTTTAACTTTCTTTAATTTGCATTTAAGCCGTTGTTATTTGTTGGCTTTTTCCTTTAGTTATAATAATCATAATCTCTTTTTCGTTCAAATTTCTCGATCACTATATGTTTGATAAATCCATTGCATAGCCTTTCATTTGGGACATAACGACGGGAAACACTATACTCCCAGTCTTCATTGCATTCGTGCTTAAGCGGTTTTAAAATTTGTCGATTACGGTGCCGCCATTCACAGTGGCGGGCTTGAGTGATTTAGCTTGACATTTGTACGCATCAAATTTTAGTAGCCGTAGAGGCTTTAGCGTGTGTTTAAGCCTTTTTCAGACCCATTCTTGCACATACCCCATCTTTTGTAAAAAGTTTTTGTAAAGTTATAAGAAAATCAAAAAGTTCATTAACACTTTTCCTTAAGTGTTATCAACACCCAAAAATATTTTCATCCTTTGTTTTTATCATCATGTTTTTCAAAAATACCAAAAATATTCATCTTTACCCTCTCACCTTTTTGATTCTTCATTTCTTACCCTCTGTTAACCTTTGATTCTTTCTATGTCTTATCCTCACCCTCTTGTTTGTCAATGGTGTGGTGGTCCTTATAATGGTGGCAATTGCCCCGATTGTAGCGTGGTGGAATCGAGGAAGCGGATACGTCTATAACCAAGATCCCTATTCCTACCATGACACTTGATTTATTCCATCGGCTACCACCTTTGTGAGACTCTCGCAGTTTCTTGTTGTGAGTACTGTGGTGGTTCACATTCAGGTTCGATTGTCAATCAGAAACACGCTTGTCTATGGCGGGTTCGATAACAATTATGACTACAACACATACCACTCACAACCACATCAGTTTCTTGTTGTGAGTATTGTGGAGGTCCTCACTCTAGCTCGGATTGTCAATCAAGGAATCCATTTCCTTGTAACAATTACGACTCTTCGTATCAAGACCAACCTCCACGCAGTACCAAATGATTCAAGCAACTCCTCATGAAACTACGGCAGGACCTTCTCACTTGAAGACTCGGGAGTTATTAAAGAACTTAAGAGGAATTCGGCTATGTCGTCCCAAAATAATCCAAATGAAAAATCCATGGAAGTTTTGTTAGCGGAAAGCGGTGCTAAATTAGATTCCCGATTTCCATTGAAAACACTATTAGGGAATCAATTAGAATACAAAAGCATTCAAATCCGACTCTCGATTCCGTTTCATTCCTATGATGATGATGATGATGTTACCCTTGATATTAGTGAATTATGTACAGATTCATCAAGTTCATCAGTTGAAACTCCTTCCATGAAAACCGGGAGAAAAGACTATGATGGAATTACTAGCGGAAGAACAAATGGAAAGTATAAAACATATGTATGCTAGTCCGTCTAAACTCCCTCAATCTGTTGTTATCACACCGAAATTCCCCTCACTCTCTAAACATGGGGGATGAGCTTAGCAGCACTATTCGAGAATGGAATCGTCTAGTGATGAGAACCTTGTCTCAATCCCAAGAGAGTCACAGGGAATTCTCGAGCATCTGTGTGATATCCCTTTCCCTCTTGAGTGTTCAAATGATCAATTTGAGACTTTCTCTGATTTTAGCGATGATTGTAAATCTTATGGAGACATCGAGTATGTTGAGGCATCACTCAGCCTCGATCCTCTTCTTGAGGAGTTCACAGATGAACTCTCTCACACCACTCCACTTTCATCGAAAGTGGCGATGATCTCTTTGATTTCGAAGCCGATCTTGGAGAAACTAGAAATCTCCTATATAATGATCATCCACTCATTTCTTATCCCATTTCCGACTCTTCCATTCCTTCTCTCACTTCAGATGAGGAAGATGACAAATTTTGGAAGGAGGTCGATGATTTTCTTAGTGATGAGTCAATTCCAACGGGAATTGATAATACTTACTTTGATTGAGAGGGAGACATCCTCTTTCTTGAAAATCTATTGATTGAAGAACCGTTTCCAGCTCTCCCTCCGGAAATTTTGTTACCAATCACCATACAAGCTTCAAATTTAAGCTTAAAAATGTCAAAAATGGTGATTTGCTTCTTTCTAATGAGGAATGGACATGCATTGTGATGCACATATTTATTCCATTCTTCACAAATGGTGTGGTTGCTCTTTCCCTTTTCTCCTTCGGGAATGAGGACACTATCTTTGATCCCGGCATTTTCAATTATCATTTTTGAGCCGGTTCTATCTATATCTCATCGGTGTGGAACTTTCACGTGCTTCAAATGTTTGTCCAAACATCTTGAATGAAAGTCCGATGAAGATTGTTTCTTCCACTTTGCTTCCCCATGAACAAATGAATTCGAGGTCGAGTCAAGCTAGCGACTTCGGTAACCAAAAAATAGCACACACCATATGGGTTTTCACCCATATTTACGTCTTCTTACCCCCTTTCTACCACCTAAGTGTGGGGAGTTTCCCCTTGTTGTATATAAAATCATGTTCTAAAAAAAAATCTTCTTTCTAAATAATGGTCGTAGTATTTCCCTTTCACGTTCTTTGTTTCGGCATAACCGCCGGTACTTTGAATATTGAGGGCAATATTCATTTCTAAGTGTGGGGGAATTCTCACGAATTTCATATATTATCTACCCAATTTCCCCGTTTTTGGCCAAAATTTTTTTTGGAGTAAGTGTTTTACACTTTCTCATCTTATGGTTATCGATCCTTGTCTAATAAACAAAAGGATTGGCTAATCGAGGAGCAAACGGCTCTTGGTAAAGATTTCTCAAATCCGTTTATATGGCTTGCAATTTGCCCAAAATTGTATGGTTCTCAACTCACCATATCCTAAAAGTGAAGAGTTGGCTAGCCCGCAAGTTTATGGCTTGTGGTAAAGGCGATGGAAAACCATAATTGGTAATCGGCTCACCAAAGATAATTACGATAATTTATCTAAGAGTTGGCTAGTCGAGAAAGTGCGGCTTCGGTAAAGACACATCAAATCCGTTATATGGTTTATGATTTGCCAATAAATCGGATGGTTATCGGTGTACCATGGTTCTTACTTGAACTAAAACATTTGGCTACTCCGTAAGTAATGGCTTCGGTAAAGAGTTTCAAATCCATTATGTTTTTCTCAAAAGATTGCTAGGGACTAGCAATAGTTTAGTGTGGGGATTGATGAGTGTGTAAATACTCATCATTTTTAGTCAAATCTGAGCTGCAAAACGTTTAAAAATGCTCAGAAATGCATCAAAATATTGAAAATATTCCAAAATTGCATTTTATATGTTTGGATGCAAAATGTTCAAAATCGAGATGAAAATGAGCAAAGTTTGTATAATTGGCGGTTTCAGTCCCCAAGTTTCAAAAGTTGTCAAAACAGTCCCTGAGCACATAATTTCAAAAGATAAATCACCAAAGGTCCTTTTAAAATCATAAGTTGTCAAATTTAGTCCTTTGGTGAAAAATGTCAAAAGTTTGAGAAAATTACAAGTTTAGTCCTTCAACTTTGAAATTTGGCAAAATGGCCCTGGAAAAATTGCAAAATGGCAATTTTGGTCCTTATACTTTTTGAGATTGTCACTTTCAACCCTTGGATCAACTTTTCAGATTGGCGACAATGGTCCCTTGATTTTCAGATTTTACACATTAGGTCCCTCTAATTATTAAACCTTAAACCTCTTTTTTGGCCTGGTCAATCCAATTTTGGCCCCTGTCATAATGAATTTTGAACCCCCTCTATTATTAATAACCACAAACCGGTCAACCTCTTCCCTTTCCAGTTTTTCCCTCCCCATGTCTGCTTCTCAGTACCCGACCACCAACACAACCACCCGACCTCCCGATCTCTTTTCCATGTCCCCTCCTCCTCAACTAACATCCAAGAAGCAATTAATGCTTCTTCACCCACCATATCAACCCCAACTGCTAAAATCTCCTTTTGGCGCCAAAAACGGATTCAAAGGCCAGGATTAATTTAAGGCATCCAATGGCCAGGAAACAACTGGGAACTGCTCAGAGATGAAAGAGAAAGCTCATGGATTATAAAGAGAAGCATTTGGAAGCAAGAAAAGGAGTCTAGTTTTTTTTAAATATTTCTTAATGTCGTTTTATTCCTAAAGTTTTTAATTAAGTGTAATATCTGTAATCCTTTGTTGTTTTGTATCAAACTTATGTTTAATCATCAATATAATCTGTTTTAAGCTTCACTTTCAAAGTTTATAGCAAATTCATACTCTTGAGTCCACTGTTGAGAATTTCCAATTCAAAACCTTATGTACAAGCTCTGAATAACTTGATTTCTCACTCAAACAAGCTTGTATAAGCTTGTGATAGGTTTGTAAAAGCTCACATTTAAGTTTCAACTCATTTTGATTCTTGGTCAACAAAAGTCAAACAGGGGCATAAATGGCATTGATTTGGTCAATGGGTGAAGCAGCTATGGAATTGGGTTGATATTGAGCTAGGGTAGGTGTTTAGATAGGTTAGTGGTACTTTGGTTCACTGTTTCAAGCCATAGTGGCTAGGACCCTTTGTAAGTGATTTTTAAAGTTTCTTTGCATTATCTTTATTGGGAGTTAAAACTGGTGCAAATCTGTTTAAAAAGATGTATTTAGGATATATAGATGTAGTTTGATCATTGAAACAAGATTGCTCAGTTTTTATCTCATTTTAATTACATATCAGTTGGATAAAAGGTTGTTTGGATCAAGCACTAAAACTGCATTAGAGGGTAGTTCAGTGGGTAGAACTTGTTGGTTTGAGTTTGTGTAGCATATTTGAGCTTATATCTGTCTTCATTTGGTGCCTGCACTCCATCAAAGTCAAAATTACATTTAATCCATCTCTACTGCTGATCTGTTGTGTTTTTGAAGATCAAAGCACTTGTTTTGTGTTCAAAATCCATAGTCATAGCTTGTGTTAGTCTCATTTCAACCATTAACATCATAATCATTCCTTAAATCAAGATCAAAACTCATATAAGTCAACTGTCCATGTTTCTTCAAAAGTCAAAAGTAACAAAAAACCTGTTTTGGGGCCAACTGCATGGATTTTTCATGTCTTCATTTGTGAGCCATTTTCAGTGAGACTTGGCATTTTAGAAACTTCAGTTGGTTGTCTTGCTTATCACCATTTTAGCATAATTTTACAAATCTCTTAAAAGCTCCAAACTAGCTTATCTTTTTAGTACGGTTGCCTGCTCCACGGTCTTAGTATACTCTCGAGTTTTCTCGATTTTGTGCAAGGTGCCACAGCTCATAAGTGGTCAAGGTCTAATTTTTGGTTTGCTAACTCTGGACCAGGTCTAGTTTAGGTATTCATAATTGGTTTTTGGTTTGTAGCTTATTTGAGTACTTATTCTTGGGCTTATAGTAGGCATCAAACTGTTTTTAGCTTATCATCATAAACATCAAATCTTAGCATCTTGTGATTACGTGGTATTAGCTTGTTGATTCTTGTTGCATTTTAGTTCTTTTAGCATATTTAAGCTACATAACAGTTGGTTCACATTGGTGCTCATTTGCTTAATCAAGTGCTTATTTCAATAAGCACTTCCACATCGATTCCATTTTTCTACACATAAGCTCCTGTTTTCTCATTTTTCTCAGATTCCTTATATTATTTTAGACTTTTCCTGAAATTTTCAGATTTTTCTAAGTTGATTTGCTATTTTTCTTAATTTAAATTAGTTTTTAAGCAATTTTAATATTTCTAGAAAATAGAAAAATAATCAGAAAAATACAAAAATAGTTTTGAAAATTCTATTTTGATATTTTAGACTTTTCCAAGTCTTAATTTTATTTTTCTAGCTTTATTTCCTAATTTCTTGTATTTTAGGTAATTATTTAATAGTTAAAAATAGTTTTTAATTAATAATAATTAGATAATTAGTTATAAAAATAATTTTCTTTTTCTATAAATTTTCTTTTATCATTAGGATTTTAAAAATGTATTTTTCATATTTTTAGGCTTAATATTGTGTAAGTTTCACTTTTTATTTTGTACGTTTACGTAGTTTTTATTTAAACGTAAGTTTTCGCTTTTTAAACGTTCATCCCTTTAAATATAGTGATAGCGTTTATTTAATAGATTTTATCTTTTTAACTTTCTTTAATTTGCATTTAAGCCGTTGTTATTTGTTGGCTTTTTCCTTTAGTTATAATAATCATAATCTCTTTTTTGTTCAAATTTCTCGATCACTATACGTTTGATAAATCCATTGCATAGCTCGCTGGGACATAACGACCCGGGGAAACACTATACTCCCAGATCTTCATTGCATTCGTGCTTAAGCAGTTTTAAGCTGATTACGGTCTGCCATTCACAAGTGGCAGGCTTGAGTGATTTAGCTTGACTGTTTGGCACGCATCAAAGCTCATGCATATCCTAACTAACTATATAAAACACGGAATAACTATTTCCGCAGAAACTCTCTACGCATTATACTACTTCAGCATATTCTCTTCTTCAGCAGAAACTGTAAACTTTAGTAGAATCTCTTCGGCAGTAACATCAGTAGAATTCTAATTTAGTAGAATTCCCAACACAAGGCTTCTTCAAATGGACAAGGTTCCTATTATCCTATACGACTACAAAGCAATCAAGATGATTTTGTTTCAAGTCATCAGCATTTCATTTGGTCCGACTCATGGCAAGAGAGAGGAAACTCGTGTTCTCATAGTAGAGACTAAGTTAACAATGAAGTTCATTTCGTTGCAAATCATGGACATTATTAAAATATAATCCAACACTTGAAACATATATCCATACCACAAATTATCTACTAAAATGAAATTGTGAACCATGCACAATCCACAAATTATCAACTAAAAACACAAAATAATGTTATTGTTGAAAAAGGTAATAATGGAAAGTGAATTATATTGTTCACCGAGTGGATGATCAAAGTAGAAGCAAAGTATAATGAGTGGAGGTACCATGCATGTCACTTTCTTTCACCATCTTTCCCCAAAATTTAATGCATCTCACTCCATCATCGTCATTATTATTCTTACTTTTTTTTTCTTTAGGTTATGAAATATCAATAGATTTTGAGTTGAAGTTTGATCGCAATTATATATATTTTCATACAATGTGATAATATGTTTTAGTTCTTGTTAACATTTAATATTTTTATGTGTTCAATTGTTGCATTACATGATATTTTGATGGTCAGTCATGTTGTAATACTAATAACATATTATAAAAAACCTAAAAAAACTCAAGTATGTCACGTAAAAAATATATAGGTAAATGAGAGCAAACCTAACTATCTTAGACTCGAAGAAGTGGGTGCGAGTTCTCATCAAGTGAGGGCTCAATCACGAACCACCCCCAAAACACTTCCACCATCTCACGTGTCACATAACCAAGAAAACGAGATGAAAGGTGATCGGGTCACCTTTGGTTGCATTAGAAAAAAAGTGAGCCTTTTTTTTAGTGTGTGAGGTATTTAGTGAGATAAACACGTTTATTAATTTTTAGGTTAATGGGTTAGACGATCGATTTGCCAACCCATTTAACATATTTAGCATGTGTAATATGTTTAAACTGTCAACCTATTTAATATGACGAATTCTATGGGTTGTGTAAGGTTTATGCATAAATATGCAGCTTATTGTTTTCAAACTTGACCGATAACTTAAACATGGCATTTTGCTTCGAAAGCAACTAGTTGTTGTTGTTGTGAGTTTGTTGCCAAGAGGTTTGTTTTCAAATGGGTATGTTTCAATTGAGGTTGGGTTTAGCCATGGATACTATCAAGATATGCAAAATATGCATATATTAATACTAACATCGAAATTCATATTTCCACAAGTTTGCTCCTAAAAGCGATAACACATGTTAAGAGAATTTGATCAAAAAACCAAATTTTGCGTGTTTCAGTTTCTTCTGTGGGTACCAATCAAATAAACAATAAGTCACAATTTAGCTGTAGACAAATATATACTTGAAACATCAATATTCAAAAGTGTATTAGTGTAATAAACTTGAATGGCGTTAAATATTGGAAGATGTAACTTGAATGTCATTGAAATGCTTTAATGATGGTCAGGAAGTCTTTATAGATTTTGAAATTGGAAGGGACTTAAAACCCTCTTAGACCTAGCTCGTACACTGTTCCTTCATGTGATAACATGTGAATCTCGCATCGCATTGGCATTGATTCTTTCCTACCCTCTGTTGACCATGTATTGCCCTCTTCTTTCTCACCCAACTTCTCTATTCAGTCTGCCTTCGTGCCCCCTAGCTACATAAATATTAGTCCCTCCGTCTCAAAATTATTTTCAGGAGACAAGAATCACAAATTTAATAAAAGTGGTGTTAAAACTACACAAAGTGATTATCAATCACACAAAAACCAGTTTATATCAAGATTAAAACTATGAGTATCAACCCAACCAACCAACCTTTATAGTTGATACTTCATATGAGTGTTTTACAATACAAAAATAACAGAATCTGAATACAAAGAATCGACTAACAGCTTATGACTACAACTGTGTGAAAATAGGCACATATACAAACTCTAAAACTAATCAAAATGAGAGAGATATTAGCCTTTATAAAGGCTTGACCAATCTTGACTTGAAGTTCCAACTTGACACTGCAACAACCCTTGAACTTCCATCAACTTTGCATAACATCCCCTTCAACTTTAATCCACTTGATATTTAGCCAATCTACAAACTAAAACAATACAAAACCAAGAATATATAAATTACAATATAAGCCCTCAGCTTATATCATTCAACATCCCCCCTTAATCTAGGGCTTATAAAAGTCCTTAAGCTTTAACATGTCACAAAACTTCATGTGCTCAATCACACTTAATCCCTTTGTAAAAATATCAGCAATATTATTCTCAGATTTAACCTTGTCAGTTTTAATAATGCCTTCAATGTAAGAATCAATCTCAAAATGTTTAGATCTTTCATGCAAAACACGATTTGCAACAATCTGCATTGCACTACTATTATCACAATACATCTTCACGGGAGTAACCACCTGTATATTAAGATCCTTGAAAATCTTTAAGATCCACATGATCTCACAAGTAACATTACACATAGCCCTGAATTCTGCTTCAGCAGAAGACCTTTTTCCAATACAGACTTCTTCTTGCTTTTCCAAGAAACAAGATTGTTACCCAGAAATACAGCAAAACCAGTAACAGATTTTCTAGTGATTTTACATTTTGCCTGATCAGAATCAACAAAAACTTTCATATCACAATTACGACTTTTGCCAAATGAGATCCCTTTCCCTGGTGATTCTTTAAGATGCCTTAGGACTCTAAAAGTAAGTTTCAAATGAGATTGCATTGGACTATGCATAACCTGACTTAAGCAGTGAACTGCATAAGACAAATCAAGTCTAGTCAATGTCAAGTAAATAAGTTTTCCAACTAGATTTTGATAATTTTTAACACCAATTAAAGGTTCATCTTTAACATAACATTTCTGTTTATTATTATCAGACACATTCACAGAATCTGTTAGAGTCTTACTTGGTTTACAAGCAAGCATACCAAATTCTGCAAGTAATTCTAAACAATATTTTCTCTGAGTGACATAAACAAGTGTTATCTTCCAAAACCTCAATACCTAAAAAACTTCAAATTTTCCAAATCTTTAATAAGAAATTTTGTTCTTAGGAAATCTTTAACCTTTTCAATCTCACCAACATTATTTCCAGTAATAACAATATCATCCACATATACTAGTAAAACAAGAAACACATCTTTATCAGTTTTTGTGAACAAAGAAAAATCACTTTTACTTTAAGAAAAACCATTTTCTTTTAATACAGAAACAAGTTTCTCATTCCACTTCCTTGGTGCTTGTTTTAAACCATATAAAGATTTATTTAATTTGCATACACTATTATCATTTTTGTCAAAATATCCTTGGGGCAACTGCATATAAACATCTTTTTCAAGCTCACCATACAAAAAAAGCATTGTTAATATCAAGTTGAAACAAAGGCCAGCTTTTTTGCACAACAAGACTAATTATAATCTTACAATAACAATTTTAACAACTGGTGAAAAAGTTTCTTCATAATCAACTCCCACTTTTTCACAAAAACCTTTGGCAACAAGCCTCGCTTTATACCTTTCGACACTTCCATCATACTTATACTTAATCTTCCAAACTCACTTACAACCAATTGCTCTTCTCCCAACTTGGAGTTCAACAATACCCCAAGTGTTATTTCTGTTAAGAGCTTCTATTTCAAGATTCCTGGCATCAATCCATCTGTTATCATTTATAGCTTCATAATATGTTTTAGGTTCAATGACTTTGTTGAGACTAGTAGAAAACACATAATTTTCTTTACTCAACTTACTATAGTTAACAGATTTATCAATACCATATTTTACTTTTCCATCTAAAATATAATCACTCAACTTAAAAGGAATATTGGACTTTCTATTAGACTTTCTGGTATAAGTTCTGATATTAGCTTGTCTGTCTGGAGTTATATCAGGTATTATAACAGTATCATGAAACATATCATTAAACTCTTGATAGTAATCATCATCACCCTCAGATATTTTATCATTATCTTCAAGTGTAGCATTCTCCAAGTCTTCACTAGCTGCATCAACTGTGACATCAGGATGCTCCATCTCATCCTTTTTTATGTCATCAGCAGTACCTCCTAGTAAATACTGGTCTATACCCTCACTTAATTCAATTTTTTTTACCAAAATCCTTCTTTCTATTATCATCATAGGGATCATCTGATGTCCCTAGGCCAGAATTAAAAAAAGTTTTGATTATTTGCATTTTGAAAATGAAATTCGTAATCCTTGTTTTCAGATGTGTGTTTAAAAGGAAAAACTGTTTCATAAAACCTCATATCTCTTGAATAAAAAAACTTTTTTTGTTTATAAACTGAACAATTTATATACCTTTTTGTTAAAAGAGTACCCAACAAAAACACATTTTTCAGACCTAGAAGACAACTTATCCGAATTGTTTAAAACAGTTGAAAAACATAGACACCCAAAAACTTTTAACATAGAGAGATTTGGTTCAAATTTATAGATAAATACATATCAAACAATACAGAGCTAGGTGTCCTGTTAATTAAGTAAATAGTAGTTAGAACACACTCATAACACATGTTCAAAGGAATACCCCCTGAAACATGAGGGCTCTATCTACATTTAATAAGTGTCTATGTTTTCTTTCTGCTAAGCCATTTTGCTGAGAGGTATAAGAACATGAAGTTTGTTGATGAATCCTTTTATCATTACAAAATTTATCCATATTCTGATTAACAAACTCAGTTCTATTGTCACTTCTAAATACTTTTACTGTTTTATCAAATTGATTTTCAATCAAGTTATAAAAAGTAACGATATATGAAAACACTTCAGATTTCCCCCTTAACAAGAACACCCAAACAGCTCTTGAAAAATCATCAACATCAGTCCAACTTCTTTACTTTGAACTTTATATGAACTCCAAACATCTAAAAATGAACAATCTGTCCAACTTCAGTTGTTTTATGTTCACTAAGAGGAAAGGGCTTTCTAGTTTGTTTAGCCTTGTGACACACATCACAAGGATAGTTTTTGGATTCATTATCAATATTAAGTTTTTTTTAAGAATATTCAGAACTTGATCAGAAGGATGACCACGTCTGTTGTGCCATATACATTTTGATAAACAACAAGCTTGAATATTATGATTGATTAACTTTTTATCTGTATTAAGAAAATACAATCCATTATTTTGATTACCGGTCCCTATCTGGGTCCTTAGAATAGAATCCTGAAGAATACAAACATCTTCATCAAAAATTATTCTGCACTTATTATCTTTATTAAGCTTGTGCACTGACAACAAGCTAACTTGATATCCAGGTACAACCAAGACATCAGTAAAGATTAGTTTATCTGTTAACTTTAAGCTACCAATGTGAGTAACTTGAGCTGTAGTACCATTAGGATGACCAATAGTCATATTTAGTTTGGATACATCAATTACATTAAACATGTTTAACACAGTGTAAGTCATATATGGACTTGCACCAGAATCAATAATCCAACCAATGTACAAATTATAAGTGCTTATGTTGGTATTATGATTAAAGGACCTAGAATGACTAAAACTTATAGCACGCTTTTATACCTGCAATGTTTGCAGGCATACTGCTGCACCCAGATTTATCACTGATCAAAGCCATAAGCCTCTTATACTGATCATCTGTGAATGAATTAGATGAACCAAATAGCCTATCTTTTGCCCCTTGAAACAAGATATTACTACTAGCATTGTTTTGATTAGTATTATTTTCCTTCTGAAAACCAGAAGGATATCCAACTAATTCAAAACATCTATCAGCAGTATGTCCATTCATTTTACAGTGAGTACAGACCAACTTAGGTCTATTTAGCCTTCTGAACTGATTATTATTATTATTATTATTATTATTATTATTATTATTATTATTATTATTATTATTATTATTATTATTATTATTATTATTATTATTATATAAAAAAACATCACTTCATTAGAAAATCAAAGGAAATTACAAGGAATTGGTGGGGAGCCGAGAAACTAACTGGGCTCCCACTCCTTTGGCAATAGCAAAACAAACCCTACTAAAAATATAGTTGGCACCACGCGCGCCAATATCTTGAGTGACCGAGAACTTTCGGATTCGCTTCAGTAGGGTCACCGCCTCCTTCTCGAGTTCACCAAAGGAAGAGAAAGAGAAGGGGATGAACCCATATCCAATATCGACATTTGGTTTCGTAGATTTGACACTTTTGCGCTTGTGCGGCTTCAATCACGCACGCCCCGCCACAAAGTCACCATACCAGGTTTGCCAAGGGTGATGACCCAAGAAGATTAACACATACATCAAGGCCTCTCTCCCACGAGTAAAGTAACAAGTCACCGGTGCGTAAATGTTTGTCCTCTCTCCACGAGCCCGATATCAACTTCTTTACTGAACCGAAACCCCTACCCGAGCAGATATCAACAGAGTATCACGCACCACATTATGACGATGTTTGATACCAATAATACTGTGCATGATACGGCGTGATCCCCATAGATATCACCCGCAAAAACCTTGGAACAAGCGAGAGCATGGCATCCGAGTGGAGAAAAGGGAACACCTAGACGATAGCATAACACACACCTAGGTTTTAGCATTCAGTAGTCCGCTGCCCCCAACTATCGGGACTACTCGAGCCATGAAGTATGGTCTTCCATTTGCGATCTCCATAAGGCCATCTGTCTAGCAGATAGGCAGAAGGTGGATTCAGCCTCTTTTGTGACACGTGTGAAATATAAATCTGCCAATTTCACACGTGTGACACGTGTGAAATATAAATCTGCCAATTTCTTTTGTGACACGTGTGAAATATTATTATTATTATTATTATTATTATTATTATTATTATTATTATTATTATTATTATTATTATTATTATTATTATTACTATTATTATTATTATTATTATTATTGAAAACAGTGTTCTTATTGGCAGACCAATTAGAGTTTCTAGGATTAGTCCTAGAAACAAAAGCAGTATTATCAGGTTTAGGAGTACTATGATTAAAAGTACTTCTGTGAGACTCATCCCTGGACAAGGTGGCAAAGGCCCCTTTCACATCAGGAATAGGGTCAGTGGTGAGGATGATACTCCTTATAGGAGCATAAACCTCATCTAACCCCATGAGAAATTGCATTAGCTTGATGAGATTATTATGATCTTTTAAATCAGCAGAACCATCACATGTATACTTTGGAAGGCAGACTAGGGAGTCATATTGCCTCCACAGAGCATTAAACTTATGATAATATAGTTATTCCAGATTGAGTGAATGAATGTATTTTATAATGCATATTAACTATTATGGACGCATCTTGTTTATTATATGTTTCTTTTAATTCATCCCAAACATCTTTAGCATTTTTTGAAAAAATCTGTCCCATAAACACATTTGTGAAACACATCAAAGAATCCAAGAAAGAACCACAGAATTGCATCTATCCCATTGTTCTTGCAAAAAACCACCCTCTTCATGTCTTGTTATCTTTCCATTTATAAAACCAAGTTTGTTTTTAGTATGGATTGCTATAGAAATAGCATCAAACCATACCTTACAATTTTCAGGCTCTTCTAGTTTAAAACTTATTAAAGGTATACCATTAGTATCATTATTGTGCAAAAACCATGGGTCAAACTAATCAAGATGATCAGCATCATTAGAACCAGATGCTTTATCCTTATTCTTATAATCAATAGCCATATTGAAGACTTAAAGGATAACAAGAAAACAAAAAATACCAGATACACCTTATGTCACCTTCAGTCACAAACAATCCACCAATTATTCAATCAACCACCAACACAAACAATCCCTTAACCTACACTACGTCTCATGCAATTCTATAAAACCCAAGAAAAAAAACCTAAAAGAAGGCGTGAGAAGTGTTACAGTGCACGCAATATCCATTAATAATTGATCAAGAAGATCAATCAAAGCAACCAATAAGCAGCGGAAACCAAAATCAAAAAGCTGAAACAATCACAAAAAACAAAATTAGAAATCAAGACTAGTGTATACAAACACCAAACACGAAACACCAAGAAAATAAAAAATACCAATTGAATTAAACAAATAACAATTGTCTTCCCTTCCTGAGTTAGTGCCAAAAGAATTAGGGTTTGATACATAAAACCATAATTTTGACGACACACCAACAAAATCAAGATCTATGAATCTTGATTATATCCAACTGATTGACACTTGTTAATCACCAACAAGAACACTAGATCAAAAACCCCCAATTTTTAGAAAACCCTAAAAATTGATAACTATCAATTGACCTTCAATTGATAATTGATACCCAAAACACTTAATTTAATAGCCAATTAGTCGAATAACACTTAGATCTAGTAAGATCAGATCAAGAATAAAAAAAACCCCAAATTTAACGAAACCCTAATTTTTAGGGAAAACAGATTTTGATCAAGACACATTGTATCAAAGCCAACCTGGCTCTGATACCATGTTAAAACTACACAAAATGATGATCAATCACACAAAAACCAGTTTATATCAAGATTAAAACTATGAGTATCAACCCAACCAACCACCCCTTATCGTTGATACTTCATATGAGTGTTTTACAATACAAAAATAAAAGAATCTGAATACAAAGAATCGACTAACAGCTTATAACTACAACTGTGTGAAAATACACACTGATACAAACTCTAAAACTAATCAGAATGAGAGAGATATTAGCCTTTATAAAGGCTTGACCAATCTTGACTTGAAGTTCCAACTTGACTATGCAACAACCCTTGAACTTCCATCAACTTTGCATAACATCCCCTTCAACTTTAATCCACCTGATATTTAGCCAATCTGCAAACTCAAACAATACAAAACCAAGAATATACAAATTACAATATAAGCCCTCAACTTATATCATTCAACAAGTGGGACCACTATAATTGTCAACCACTCAAATAGAATATTCCTTCACTAAATTCTCTTTACTTACTAAAAATAGAAAGTGGACAATTAATTTCAGACATTTATAAAAGGAAATATGGATAATAAATATGAGACGGATGGAGTCGTCTTTACCATATGCAATAAGACAATGTCCTTTTAAGAGTTGATTCTTTCTAATGAAATAAATATGAAGTAAATTCAGAGACCTACTCATAGATGGAGTTAATGTGTTCAATTTTTTTTTATAGATGTCTTTCTTTATGTTAATATGCTATACTAGTTGATAATTTATTTTAGATGTAATTGAAGAATGAGTGTCAACAAAGAAGCTAGCATAATTGCACTAAAATTTGTTGCAGTGTTCCACATCAAATTTAAGTTTCTTTCAAAGTTGAAAATGTAAACTGCACGCACCAAAGTTTGTTGCAAGATTTCACATCTTAAATTAAGTCAGTTTCAAAACTGAAAATATGTATTTTCTATAGGATCATACATGTGCATATTCTTAATTCCTAAAATTTTAGAAGAAGACGAGGGTGAGGACAAGTACTTGGATGAGTATGTTGAAAAAGAAACATAAGAAAAGACATGGGAAAACATAACGATGGAGTTGTCACGCTCAGGAGTATCCAAAAACTCTGTTAGTCGTGATCAACGTGGCTATATTAGAGGGAATGAACATGTAAGCTAAATGAAGGAAATAGTTGATTTGTTTCGGTAAAAAACGTCCATAATTCTTTTTCAGCGATAACAAAAAATTCCTATAAACTCTGTAAGTTAATCCATTTGCAGCTCTTAGTAAACTTAAAAACATACTACATCATCCGAAAAATTTAGCTTTCATTATTTACATGCCAATCCAACAAAAAAAAATACAATTTGAAAACAGAGGGGAGGAAACTACGTAACTGAATGTGTATAAATATTTATGGGTCATCTAATTAAAGTCATTACATCTACAAAAGAAACTATGATTGTGATTTTTAAATGCAATGAGTAAGTACTTCCTATGTTCAATCGTAATCAATACATTACCTTGCAAGGCAACTTACCAAAGATAACATTTATATTTTGACAAAATTTCAAAAAATAAATAAATAAATAAATAATGAAAAAATAAAAAAAAATGGTGTGGTTCCGTTCTTTGGTTCATGATATACAATTCCGTTTAGCAATTTTGTCAAGTGTTTGTTTAGTCATGTATGAATATTAAGAACTGAAGCCTTTTCCAAAAGGATTCTTACAAATATTAAAAGGCTTCATGAGTGATTAGGACCCAAACCTTGATGTTACTAAGGTAAGGATGAATTGGTACATAGTTGTTCTCTTTGCTTATGGCCATTTAACATCATAATTACATGCTAAAGTTGTAACTTAGTGACCTCAATGTGATGTCGGCATCGATTTTGGAGCTCATATAGAGATTGTGGACTTGTCCCTTCTTCCATGTTTATGTTAATAACTTGTTAAGGATAAAATGTGGCTCCTTAAACTAGACTCGTTCTTTACATCCATTTTTGATCACCCTCATTTCCTAGTACATCACCTATACCCACTTCCTAACTTTATGTGTCTTTTTTATTTTTCTTCTACACTAATTACAAATGCATGCTTTCCCATTTTTTATTTATTTATTTTTTTATATATATTACTTTTTAGTTTACATTTCCAACTTTGAACCAAGACCGCCACTAAAAAACACTTACTTTACTATGAAAACAAGTCATAACTAACCCATACAATACGGGCCCTAATGTGCGAACTTATGTCATCAATATTGTTGCAATGACAAAGATACATTGAACATAATACATTCGGTACACTCGTTAGGAATTAAAGTTCAAACACCACAATATAATCAAACACGCGGAAAAGAAAGAAGGTAACATATCCTATTCATAATATCCAACAATTACATCACGATTGTTACTAAAATAACTTGTAAAAATGTAACTTTATAAGGAAGTGCAAAACCAGAAAAGCTGACTGAAAGACTCGGTCCAGGCATAAATGAATTAATGTTAATCCATAACGTGCACTTACATACCACAAATGGAGTTCCTCTTCACCTATTGGTGTGCTCGTTCTACCAGAAATGTCCAATAATGATGGTTCAGTAGATGACACTTATCTGTTCTTCTTTTTTTCCCTTAGCCTCTCGAATAACTATTGTTCCGTAATGTCTGATGGTGCATCCATTTGTTTCTCTTGTTTATCATCACTCGTCTTTTAAACCATCCTCATAACCCAAGTATTTTCTGAACTCAATAAATAAATTAATGTAATATATTTGGAGTTCTCGAGTTAAATCACATTTGAATGATATTTCATCCAAGCTTAGTTTTTGAGTCCAACTAACAAATTGGATAGCTTGAAACAATTGGTTTTCTAATATATAAAGATTTTTGGTTTTGTAGTAGAATCTTTTTTGCTTCTTATATATTGTCTAACTATATCACAAACTTCCTTAGACCGAGTTCCCTCTTCGTGTCCAAAGTATAAACTAACACCCTGCTGCACCACCTTTTCTTCAATACCCATCTCTTCTACTAACCCATGCACTCCAAATCTTTATAGATGTTTTCAGGAATATGACTTGTATCTATTTGAAAATCACCATACAATTAATTTGATTAGAGTCAGTACAAGCAATTTGCAACATTGCAAAACAAATTCACATGTAAGTATAGGATTCACAAAATGTATCAGCAAGTTGTTACACCATTAGCTATTCCAATTCGATTATGACTTTAGCGAATTCAACTTGAGTTTATTTAAGTTCGACTCGAGTTTTTGTCTAGCTTTTAAATGATACATATAAAATTTTACGTATATTATGAAATTGTAAAGCCATCACTTCTTCTATGTCTTCTTTTTGGATTTTCAATTTATACTAGCTACCACCGGGGGTGTAAACGAGCCGAATCGAGTCGAGTACTGCCAAGCTCGAACTCGACTCAATTAGTAAAACTCGAGCTCGAAACACGACTCGAGCTCGTTCGAGCTTTGGATTTCAAGCTCGAGCTCGGCTCGTCATCTCAAACTCGAGCTCAAAACTCGACTCGAGCTCGATTATTGCCACTTTTAAAGCTCGAACTCGATGAAAAATAGGCATATCAAGCTCGAATCGACTCGATTTTATGACCCAATATGTATATAAAAGGGTAAAAGTGTAATATTATTGAAGCTCGATAAGGGCTCGCGAGCCTCACGAGCTAAGCATATTTGAGCTTGAACTCGGCTCGAAAGAGTACTCGAGTAGCCCGAGCTCGAGTTCGACTCGTTTATATCGAGTCGATTTCGAGTAGTTTACGAGTTGATCTCGAATAGCTCGCTAGCTGTCTCGTCTCGTTTACACCCCTAGCTACCACACCAATTTATGTTCAGCTATCCACTGTTTCATTTAACATGTTTTTTCTTCACCTTTAACTTTTTCTAAAGTTATTCATGCGATTCAATGTCTTTCCAAGTACACCATAATATATATATATATATATATATATATATATATAGTGTAGCGTTCAATGCAGAACCAATATTTTGTACAGAACTTTACAGAACTCTTTTAAGTCATTTTAAGCCATTGGATGAGATGATCAATGGTTGTAACATAAAGTGGCATAATTGTAATAACTAAAAAAATCATTTAACATTTTTTAAGTGTTGGAACCGTATTTACTTTAATTTAATAGCAACAAAGGGGTATTAGTGTAATTGTACATTTTTTTTTCAATAACCTCTCCAATTAAATAGGCAATTAATATGAGATTAACTCATACAATCAAAACAAGTTCTCTCTAGGGTTTTTAGTCGCCTCCCTCATCTGAAAAAGAGTTAACCGTTGCCCTAGTAACGATAGACCGATGACGAAAATATCAGGTTTCTACAATCTAATCAAGAGCATGATATAATTTAAAGGTTTGTTTAATCAACTTGAAATACGGATTAAGGATTGAAGGTGATTACTTCAATTAAATAAGAAGTTGTGATAACCAAATTTGGTTTTCGAAGACCACCAGTCAATTTATATATTTACTACATTGTTTTCATTTTTTTGATAAATATCAAAGAATTGAATAATTGTAGGATCTAATAATTATTTTGAATATCTCAATGAACATCACTAGTTTCAAGAATTTCTTTTATATTTATTTAGTTTAGTTTGTAGCTTTCAATCATCTATTTTATTTGGCTTTATTTATGTAATTTTTATTATATATTTTTTTAGTTTAGTTCGTAGAATAATATGATAATGGTGTTAAAATAACTAGTTGGTGTTATTGTATAATATAAGCTAGTTGCGTGTTTTGAATTTGACTTTATATGTTTAAGGGACTTTACATGGAAGTTTCTTCGTTAATCGGCATTTGTTTTGATAACTTATGTTATACTTTGTCAATGTGCAGTAAAGCGAGATCAGGTGCTCACTAAAAATGCAGCGTGCACGTATGTTATTTAAAGACGTGCACACATGTTTTTGAAAGACGGACACATATGTTCTAATGAACTTGATGAGAAAGCCAAGCATGCACATATATTTTTGGATGTCGTGCATATATGTTATCGAGGCGTGCACGTATAATCTAATGAATTTGATGAGAAAGCGCAGCGTGCATATATGTTCTTGAAATACGTGCACATATGTTTTTAAACGGTGTGCACATTTATATTTAACAAGATACTTGTACATGAATCGTATTTTATTTAATACTAACTATTGTGCATACTATATGTGTTCTTGGTTTGTTACAAATTGTTAGAGGCTATATGTGTATTTTTATGCTTTTGATCACAAATTTCGATAATCAACTAATGTACACTTAAAACATGTATGCAATTATCATTTTAAGCAAATAAGTTTGACGACTAAATGCATGAAATACATGTAAATTTACTATATTTATAAAAAAAAATACCTATGCATTGTTTTTCTAAAAAACATGTTTGTCGAAAAAAAAAACATATATGCACTTGAGATTTTTTTTGAAAACATACATGCTGTATAAAAAAAATAATAAAAAAATAAAATAAAAAATTCCGAATTTTAAGGGTTAAATAAAACGTTTTTTATCAAGAAAAATCAAAAAGAAAGTAAATATAAGTTTTTACTATTATAAGACAAGGAAATAAAAGAAAGCAGATAAAGGAAAGAGTTGTGATCAATGAAGGAGAGTGGTGCTAACCTAGTTATTCATCCTAGCTAGTAATGTTTACGTCTAATTACTTCCAATTACTTCAGGTGAGGTCAAAGTCGAGAGGACAGCATTCGGTCAATTCACCCTAACCTATCAGCAAAGATGCCACCACTGGAGAAGTCAGGTGTCCCTTCATACGTCCAGTTGTTCTTGGTCCCCTAAGCCGAGTCATTAAGTTCCGCTATATGCTAGACTTATAATAGCGAGTGCCCGGGCGTTAGCAACTTAAACACTCACCCCCTAATTCTTAAGTTCATCCAAACGCTAGGTGATCAGTTGGTCAAATCGCACAACTAGAAAGGGTCGTCAGTCATATCTTACCTTTCCCGTCTCAGTCTACTCACTTAAGGTCAGTTGGTCATATCTCCTAAGCAACTAGCCTCTACCGCCATTCAAAACTACCGAAACAAGGGTAGCTACCAATAAACTATGCATGCATACACTTAGAAATAATTATACGGAAGTAATGTAAATGCAAACAAAATAATTGAGGAATCATAACTAGGCCAGCACCAAGAGGTGCTTAGCCAATCATATAGTAAATTTATCCAACAATAATGAATAAAATATTAATAGAAGTAAACATAATGTTTGATACAAATTACTTGATGAAAAGCTAATAATGATGATGAATGCAGGTGAATTCTTCCTTGTAAAATGGCTTCGGACTGCTGGAAATTGCCCTGGAGTGGTGCCCTAATCGACCCCTAAGAGAGGGGTGTAGAGAGATACTTAAAAATGCAGATTTAGGGCTGTATTTATAGGCCCTACATGGTTACGGCGTAACCATTAGTGCAAATTACACCGTAACTAATGTCGGCGCAAATAATTTCGGCTTTCGAACAATTACGTCGTAACTTAAATATTTAGTTACGCCGTAACTAAAGTTGCGCCGTAACAAAAGTTACGCCGTAACTATATATGAAATATTTAACTTCGTACTTTTTCATGTCATACTAATTTGTTGAAACTTTAATACTCTTGTGTACGCTTTTAGCCCCTCATCACTCTTGTTACTTTTATAACAAGTCCTTGTCCTTAATAAACTTCGAATTAACTTGTCACTTTCAGCCCCTGGACTTCAACTCCTTCGCGCCCAAGTAATTAATTACGGCGTAACTAATTATCCGAGTTACGTCGTAACACTTCGTCCGCACATGATTACCCATTCCGAAATAATCTCTACGGCGTGCCATATTACGCCGTAACCTTCACAAAAATAATTACGACGTAACCATAAGAGTTGGGTAGGCCGTATCCTTCAAAGCATCATATTTACGCCGTAACATTATTAATGAGTTACGGCGTAATCTTCTTATTGAATTCATAGGCCCTCGTAAATCAATCTTCAAAACATAAATTTGGCCTTATCTCACATATTTTCCGCTCCAACACCTCATTTATCCTGAAATGCAATTATGAACGAATACGAACGAATTAAGTACCATATTAATAAAAATGAGGCCATAAACACGGGAATTTGATATATAAAAGATCAGGTAATTTGATGTTATCAAATATTCCCCCACTTGAATTCTACTTGTCCTCAAGTAGACCCTTTAGATAATTCTTAAAAAGATATCTCCCAAGATTAATTGGAAGATATGAGCTTAAAAGTCACCTAAGCTAGAAAATTTCAAACCGAGCACCTCACAAAAAGGGAATTGAAATCACACTCTCTCTCATAATTCACGTGTTTAATTTTTTTGGGTGATCACTCAACTGCTCAGTCATGGCGAGTATTCTATCATATGCTTGGCAAAGATACTAATCTCCACCACTAGAGTCTATAGATGCAGCTATTCTAAAAGGCAATGGGTTGACACAACATAGGCTTATGGGTTTCTTTTGTCATTACTAACGAGCTATGGCGAAGAGGACAAAACCAATGATACATGACCAAATCCATGGCCAAGACACCAATGATTGCTCGCTTCCTCACCTAAACTCGATTCATGACTAAGGGTAGGATAAGACATGGGAAAACTTTAATGGGTGTAAATAAAAAGACACAAAACAAATAGATTCCTAAGTCCACAGTCGCCCCACCACTAGTCGCATTCAATCCCATAGCAAAAATCGAGGGTCAAGAGTCAAGGGGTCTTCAATACACGAGTCAATGCATATAAAATAATGTAATGCCTCATAATCTCCATAAAGTTAGGCAAATAAGATGCATTAACTCGGCCTGCATCATCAATGAAAAAAAAGTATGTGCTATAAATTTTTTTAAAATTTGGGTATTTTTAGCACATAATTTTACCAAAATCAACCATTTCTATCTCCCATCCCCCCACTTGAAATGTACAATGCCCCCATTGTACGAATACTGATTAAAATTTGAAAGGTGAGATAGAAATGTTCGGGTTTATAATTTTATCCGTAAGACAAAACGGATTTGTAAAAATTTGCGCCAGATGAAACAAGGCGAGAACACTTATCACAATACAACACATAAGCTGATTTATATTACGATCAGCTATAAACAAACTAATGAACTCTTGCTTGCATTCTTTTTTTATTTTTTTATTTTTTATTTTTTTTCACTTTTTTTTTTATTTTATTTTTAAATGCAAGACAAGGTATACATGAATATAAAAACAATACGAACAAGTAAAGCATCCCCCCACTTGAGATCAACTATCATCTAAACCCGATTTTCATCCAAAACCCTTTATTCAAAACCCGCGACTTTCACTAGTAGAACCAAAATTAACCAACACCTCCCGGACCATGGAAATAAGGAAACTAAAAGGTAGGCTAGGCGACGAAACAATTATATTGGGTGAACAAAATGAAAGGAAATGCTCTGAAGGGTGTACTAGGGGTATCTTGCACTAATGGTGAGTGCAACAAAAAGGGTTTAACAGGGAGATTGACTGATCAATGTGAAAAGTCAATATACACAATACATATATGGGCTATTTGGGTTTAATCCTAAAATTGCCTTATATCCTAGCTACACCGATCGCACCAAGTTACCTCAGTGTAATGCTCATGATAATGGTTTCGAAAAGATATACAAGGCCAAGTTCTAAAGTCTACTACAGCCACGGGCACACTCATTTTTATGGTATTATGTATAAGGGGAAAACGGAAAGGCTTATCCTCACATAATGGGAATATACGGTAGGTGTGCTCAGTAAAGATTAATCCAGTTAAGTAATGAAAAACATGTCAAAATATTACTAATGAAACACTTTTCATCAAAAACTAGAAAAATAAAGGCAAGTAAAATCTAGCGGGTGTCTATGTCTAATCCCTTCCCCCCACTTGGGTCATACTTAAGCATATAAACGAAAGATAACAAGAGTTAGAACAGAAAACTCCACTGGATTTGCTTGGCATGATCGAAGACACACGAGTAAACGTGTCCCGCTTTGAGTTCTATGAGCAAACTTTAATAACCTGAATTCACTTAAGACAACCAAACACATCATACTAGAAAAACAACAAGTATTAAAAGAAAATGAAAAACCTAACTCACTTTCGTAGGAATTACGATTGCATTTAGCATATGCAACAAGCCTTTTAAACCACTTGGTGTCCCAAGCGGACGAGTGTAGTCTCGTGAGAGTTTACAGGGAACACACCCACAAAGTTCATTTAAAACTAATACAAGGTTATGGTATGTAACTTTAAAATAAAAATTTCAGTTACAGGAGAGGTTACGGCATAATCACATAAGTGAGTTACGCCGTAATTGGATAAAACCTGGAGACCTTCGATACTGGAGGAGGTTTACGGTGTAACTCAAGGTTATGGTTACGCCGTAACAATTGCACAGAATGGAAATTCAAGACTGGTTCCGAATTTTGGTGAGCTTAAACGCTATCCTCCTTGCTCCATTTCCTGCAAAAAATAAATACAAACATACCAAACCCAACTATTCTAATAAAATGGAAAACAAAAGATAGGCATGGGGTGCCTCCCACGAAGCACTTGTTTTTGTTCGAGTCACGAGCTTGAATCCACCCTTATTTACTACGTAAAAGGGTGTTCATCCCCTCACTTGAAATCAAGTGTGGGTGAAAATAGCAATAAACACCATGAGGGTGTGAATTTGCTATAGGATAGGGAAACGATGAATTATATTCATACCTTAAAGAGATGTCATTTCCCTCCATATCTTACCCATTGTAGTTGATGGCATTGCTGATTGATTCACCTTATGATGTGGCTGATTAATTGGCTCATATGTCTCCTTGTTAATTGCTGAGGTGTCCAAGATTTTGTCTTCTAATTCATTTGCAAGATCAACTAAAATTGGTTCAGTAGCCGGAGCTACATAACCATCATCAGGTGATGCGACAAGCGAGGTTTGTGAGGTCAAGGGTTGCGCAATTTCACCCATGTTTTCAGCAACCTGTATAGGAAAACTAGCAAGATTGTTAGTAATAAGAGAAGAGTTAGAAGTGTTACCATTTTGCGTTGTAGTTAATTCCACATTAGCTTGTGGCATTGCTTCATCATCCTGTAGGCTCCATGCTTCCATCTTCTTTAATTGATCATTGCTTGTTTCTTCATTTCTCACAACCTTTAAACGTCCTGGAAATGGGATAGGTGGGACATAAGGTCTGATATAAGGTAAATCACCAGGAACTGGCTTGTTGTTGACTTCTTTTATCTTTCCCATCGTTGCTTCGATAGTTCAAACCGCATTCTTTTTACTTTCCAGGACCTTTTGGTTTAATTCTTCAAGCTTAGCTTCCAAGCTTTTCCTCTTAGCATCAAGCTTCTTTAAATTCAAGTCCGCGCCCTCCTTGAATTTCCGAATCATTTCGTCATTCGAGTCGTGCATCCATTTTAAATTATCCGAGTATTTATTGACTGCTTACTCCAATGACTCAATATACCTGACCTGCTCATATTCTTTGCGTTCTTCTCGGAGAGAATGCTATTGAATAGCATGAATGTCTTCCTTAACCATATTCATATCACATCCAAGTCCATCAATCTGCTTGGTGATGTCAATGTCATCCAAGCCTTTGCTATTTGTTACCCAAGTGGTTGCTCCATCATACCAATTTCGTGAATGGTCAGCCATCTTTTGAATTGATCTAAGGGCTTGTGCTGGTGGCATCGTAGGGATAGGCCCTTGAGAATCGAGCATTTGGCAGGAAGGGTTGTTTAAACCTTTGTAGAAAGTAAGGATCATCTGATGGTTGATGATATCATGCGTTGGGCATCTGTAGAGAAGGTCATTATATCTTTCCCAAGCTTCATCAAGCGTTTCATCCACCACTTGTCTGAAACTCCTTATTTCTTCCATTATCTTGGCAATCTTTGAAGGAGGATAATATCTTCTATTAAATGCTTTCTCCAAAAGATTCTATGTATTGATCGATCTAACAGGAAGCCTGTTTATCCATCTTCTGGCTGCACCTGTAAGTGTAATTGGAAACACTCTAAGCATTAATGCATCTTGAGTGACTCCAGGAGTGTGGAAAAGATCTTCGATCTCCAATACTCTTCGCACATGCAGGTGGGCATCATCATCATCAGTTCCCGCAAAGAGCTTTTGTCTAAGTTCCCTCATGAACTGGCAGCCGATCTCAAAAATGATGTTATCATTCAATTCGGGACATACCACGCCCGATCTTTGGTTATCTCGAGTCAACTTCATGTATTCTTCCATAGTGAGCACGTCAAAATCTAAATTTTCCATATCCTGAAATATCAAAAACAAACAAAAACGAAAAAGAAGAGAAAAGGAAAACTAAAAACAAAAATAAAAGAAAATAAAAGAAAAACTTAAATTAAAATCCTAAATATCTCCCCGGCAACGGCGCCAAAAACTTGATGCAAGTTTTACTGACCAGGTTTTAATATTTATATGGTCTCGTTATACCTATGGTCTACCCTAATGCACTAACGGGCAATGTACCTGGTCGTGTGTAGTGTAGTAATTCAGTAAAACCGAGGTCGTCCTAAGAGCTACGAGGATCGGAAATTAACTTAAGTCTATGTCACGATTATAATTGCTTTTAAGATTGAAATAATAAATTAACTAATAAGACAAAGAAATAAAAGAAAGCAGATAAAGACAAGAGTTGTGATCAATGAAGGAGAATGGTGCTAACCAAGTTATTCATCCTAGCTAGTAATGTTTATGTCTAATTACTTCCAATTACTTCAAGTGGGGTCAAAGTCGAGAGGACAACATTTGGTCAATTCGCCATAACCTATCAGCAAAGATGCCACCACTGGAGAAGTCAGGTGTCCCTTCATAATTCCAGTTGTTCCTGGTCCCCTAAGCCGAGTCATTAAGTTCCGCTACATGCTAGACTTATAATAGTGAGTGCCCGGGCGTTAGCAACTTAAACACTCACCCCCTAATTCTTAAGTTCATCCAAACGTTAGGTGATCAGTTGATCAAATCGCACAAGTAGAAAGGGTCGTCAGTCATATCTTACCCTTCCCGTCTCAGTCTACTCACTTAGGGTCAGTTGGTCATATCTCCTAAGCAACTAGCCTCTACCGGTATTCAAAAATACCGAAACAAGGGTAGCTACCAATAAACTATGCATGTATACACTTAGAAATAATTATACGGAAGTAATGTAAATGCAAACAAAACAATTAAGGAATCATAACTAGGCCAGCACCAAGAGGTGCTTAGCCAATCATATAGTAAATTAATCCAACAATAATGAATAAAACATGAATAGAACTAAACATAATGTTTGATACAAATTAGCTAATAATGATGATGATTGCAAGTAAATTCTTCCTTGGAAAATAGCTTCGGACTGCTGGAAATTGCCCTGGAGTGGTGCTCTAATCGACCCCTAGGAAAGGGGTGAAGAGAGATACTTAAAAATGCAGATTTTGGGCTGTATTTATAGGCCCCGACATGGTTACAGCGTAACCATAAGTGCAAATTACGACGTAACTAATGTCGGCGCAAATAATTTCGGCTTTCGAACAGTTACGTGGTAACTTAAATATTTAGTTACGCCGTAACTATATATGAAATATTTAGCTTCGTACTTTTTCATGTCACACTAATTTGTTGAAACTTTAATACTCTTGTGTACGCTTTTAGCCCCTCATCGCTCTTGTTACTTTTATAACAAGTCCTTGTCCTTAATAAACTTCGAATTAACTTGTCACTTTCAGCCCCTGGACTTCAACTCCTTCGCGCCCAAGTAATTAATTACGGCGTAACTAATTATCCGAGTTTCACCGTAACACTTCGTCCGCACATGATTACCCATTCCGAAATAATCTCTACGGCGTGCCATGTTACGCCGTAACCTTCACAAAAATAATTACGACGTAACCATAAGAGTTGGATACGCCGTATCCTTCAAAGCATCATATTTACGCCATAACATTATTAATGAGTTACGGCGTAATCTTCTTATTGAATTCATAGGCCCTCGTAAATCAATCTTCAGAACATAAATTTGGCCTTTTCTCACATCTTTTCCGCTCCAACGCCTCATTTATCCTGAAATGCAATTATGAACGAATTAAGTATAACATTGCTTGGGGATGTTTTTTGGTGAATTATCAGTTGACACCCAACGGGTGCACGGAGTTGTAATTACCTTGATGCTTTAAGCTAGCCTTTTGCAGAAAACAATTTTATTGTTTCTTCAAAATATATTTTTTTCCCGTTCTCGTAAACAAAAATTTTAAATTAACTAATAAATATGAATAACCAAACCCTAATAAATATGATACAATTATAACTTTGAGAGCATGAATAACCAAACCCTAATATAACCTTTGGACTTGTTAATCTCTTTTTTTCGTTCTTTGAAGTATTGTTGAGACTTAAAACTGATGTTATTTCTATGATTATGCATTTCGGCCTTTTATCTAACTTATTACCATTTGATTGCACCCAATTTTTGAGCTTGGTTGTGTGACCTATTTGATTCTCTCTTCACACTCATCATTATGGACCACTCTTTCAAGAATATTTACATGTGTCCTCTTATTCTACGTTTTTTATACATCCAAGCATTTGAAAACCTTAAAGCCTATGAAGAAAGACACTCTGTAACTCGCAAAGTATCCAGTGATAGGTTCAAATGGTGGGAACTCTTTGTTGCTACAAAGCTATTGAAAATGTCATGAAAAGAAGACAACGAAAAGATAAAATGTCATAAGAAAACATACAAAGTTAGAGAGTTAAACATGGAAAGTGATTGTGTACATACTACACAATTTAGTTCGCATAATCTTTAATACTGTGAAAATACTAAATGATATGAAAACGCTATAACACACATAATTTTGGATGTATGCCGAAGATTATTTGACCCGGCTTATTGATTTATTAAAAGTAAAGTAAAGTAACGCCCAATGCCGTCTTCCACGGGTTATGGGTACCCAATACCGTTTCCGGTGTATGGGGGAGGTTGAGATGTAGACAGCCTTACCCCTACCTAAGGTAGAGAGGCTGCTTCCAGTTCTACCAAAGGTAGAAAGGACCTCCGGCCTTTTGTAGGTAATGAGCTCATGCTAATAGAGTTATAATCAAAGCAATTTGAACATAATTGCAAACAAACACACTTTTTGATCATAAAACAAGCTCTTAAAAAAAACGAGCTTCATTGATGATCGAGATATGATATGATTGAAGGAAGTTGGAGAAACCAGGAAAAAATAAAGATTGTACTTTATGTTGCAGAAAAGATTCGAAATATCAAATGGATAACGCATTCAAAGCTCACATGAATTATGAACAAGAAAGAAATAAAGATTCAAAATGGTGAACAAAGACCAATGGTACAAGAATCCAACTATATTAAGTAATGCTACAAACTATAGACGTGTGAGGGGCATCAGAGTTGTGTACCATACATGTCTAAATAAGTTTTGGCACGTGACTTGTTTGATTACTAATCTCTGTAAGTAAGTTTAATCCAAGTGTTAGGCACTGGTTAAACTTTGCGGTCCTAATAACGATCGACAGGAGACACCTTTCTGATAAACTTTTGGAGGTTACGATATCTTGAACTAAATCTTCATTGTCGTTAAATTCATGACAATCCGTATGACAAAAAGTTAACACCTTTGATCATAAAACAAATACATAGTACAGTAAAACCCTCTATAAATTAATACCCAGTAAACTAATAACTTCGATAAAATTAATAATTTTTTCAGTATCAAATTGAGACCAGTACAAATTTGGACCCCTAAATTGATAAAATGATAAGATAATGTTTTTTTAACCATGTTGTATATATATTAGTCCCAACGAAAATATAAATTAATAATTACTAAAAATTTCATATATATGTATATGTGTGTGTGTGTGTGATACACTTCAAAATCCTAATATTGTTTATTAAAAAATGAATCCATAGTCACTTGTGTTTTTGTTGAATTTCAAATCTATATTGAGTTTATCTTAAAATCGATCTCCTTATTGCACAAAAGAGTTGGTGTGTTGTCTTCTAGTATTGCAACTAAAAGTGTTAACTTTATTTTTATAAAGTGTGAATGTGAATTTATAAAATGTTAATTAGAACTTGTTTTTCAAATTTATTTCATCTCTAATGTGTATATATTGTAACTAGCTAGTGTATTAGACTTGAAAATTTAATGGCCATACGTGAAACCTATTGAAATTAATAAATTATTAATTTATCGTTATAATAATATCTCGCCAAATTAATAAAATATCACAGTCCCAACACTATTAATTTATAGAGGTTTTACTGTGTTTAAATAAAATAAATGAATAAGCTCTAACAACTCATCCAAACACAAAGATTTTTTCGTTATTTTAAATTTATTAGCATTAGAGCAATAGGTACCATAGCACTCGACCGGCGGCATCCGTAGTGTTGAGGCGCTATAGTGTTGCCATGGTACCGTAGTGGATTGACGCCATGAGCAAAATGTGTGGTGTGTGTGAGTGTCGGTGTTGCACATTTTTTTCCCGGGGTTTATGTTCTATTTGTGTTGTGTTTGAGTTTTGTGTGTGTTTTGTTTAAAATTTTTGTGTGTGTGGAGTGTGTGCACTGTCTGCCCAAGGTTGAAGATGACTAGTATTTTGGGTCAATATGTTTTTTGTCTGTTCACAATAATTTTAAGTCGGAGGTAGTAATGATTTTATTTTTGTCCCAAAAGCTCAACGGTAACTCACTAACCCGGTAACCCGATATGTGGAGTACAAGATGCAATTCTGAAAGTTTCGTTATTGTACACTTGGAGTCTAATCGACACCATGTGTTTGGATATTATGATAGTTCACGGGTTCATATTGCATTCATATTTTTAGTTGTCACTGGTCTACGTGGTTTTCATAGTTTAAATATAAGGTTTCAAACGTAATTTATATTTGTAACAAGATGGGTAATTTAAAGGGGTTTTGTTTTATGTATAAAGAAAGGAAATAAAGGATCATAATATACAAGAGATCATGTCGGACATTTATGCGGGAATTATGGACACTTTTGTTTGATAAAAGTTTGCCTAGACAAGGTTTCGATAGCAAGAAGAATCACGGGTACGAAGAATCACGTTCATTGTGGCTTTAATTTGTCACTTTCGTAAAGAATTTCCAGGATTGATGATCAATGTATACCTCTAAATAGAAGAGCAAGATTTTAAGAATATCTTATCAAAAGATTTTGATACGGAAGAAAAGGCGATGCTGGCCAAGAGGAAGATGGTTCATTGATGCCTGCCCGCT
This sequence comes from Chrysanthemum makinoi, assembly GCA_910596185.1. Lineage (NCBI taxonomy): Eukaryota > Viridiplantae > Streptophyta > Magnoliopsida > Asterales > Asteraceae > Chrysanthemum > Chrysanthemum makinoi. Next base: position 327,579,748 of record OU343222.1, on the reverse strand, counting down.
GCTGAATTGCAAGTATTTGTTGTTGTTGTTGTTGCTGTTGTTGTCTGCACTGTTTGAACAAAACATTGTAATCTGTTGCTTTTATTTTGTTTAACATAAGATATTTTGATTCTGATGATGTGTTACATGTATATTTGACTCTCTTTGATATTTTTTGAGTGCTGTAAACATCTAACAAGTCATGTGATGGTTATATGCACCGAGGGATACATTACATGAGCCCCATATCGTAACAGAAGTGCCATGGCACTAAGTTTCTGGAGTGACTCACTCGAACTAGTAGTTGAACGTTTCTGTTCAGTTCATCTGATAGATCAGATCTTACCAAGGTGCCCTTTCCATTTAGTTATGGGTTAAGGAATTGTTCACTTCTTTCTTAGCATTGGTTGCTTGTTGAGGTAAAACATTTCAAAAGTTGAGCAATCCTTACTCATCTAGCGTATTAATCAACCCCTTCTTCACCAAATAACGTCTTGGAACAATTCTGTTGGCGCGTCTTGCAAATGTTGGGATTTTAGAACCAGTTAACCATTAACCTCTACGAGTACGCAGCGGATAAGGATCTAGTTAATGCAATTATGTTAAGCACGTATTTAATAAAAAAATAATTAATACATTATTAATTAATTAAAAGGGAATAAAGAAGGCTAACCTTGCTTGGCAATTGATCACTAGTAACGGAATAAGAAACCCTACGAAACCTTTAAGTATCTAAAATAGATACCTCGAAGAGTATCAGACACAAACCCGATTCACGTATACGTTCGATTAACGCTAGTCGAGAACGTAACTATAAAACCAAACAACTCTTGTCTTCTTGAATTAAATCTCACGTACACAAAAACCAGGAAACAACTTCACAATTCTGTATGAGATATACAAAGCTGGAAAACAGCTTTTGGATGTTACTCGATATCGGACACGCCTTGTCCAATATATCTAGCTTCTATCCGAGATGATTAGTCACGAGCAGGAGCTTGTTATACCCTCTTGTAGCTGCTGTTTGTGTCGACAGAAACCAGGAAACAAAAGCAACCAACTAAACTAAACCCTTGTCTAGATACAAGTTTAGTTTTCAACCAAACAATGAATCCTTAAACATTTTCTTGAAGCAAACGACCAAGGAAAAGAAGCAGGATGTTTGTTGATTGATTTAGGTATAAGAGATGTAGAGTTATGCGTGATAATGCAAGAAGTATGGGTGTGTTTATATAGGTTACAAGTTGAACCCAAGTAGGAGACCTAGTTTGGTCAACAAGCAAAAAACCCATGCAAAAACCCATATCCCATCTGCTGCCCGATCAGTGGATTAACAAGGCCCAAGGCTTCATCCAATTCGACCCACAACATAAGCTAAAACAGCCCACGGGTCATAATAGTGATCGGGTCATTCTCATGCATAACGGGTAACGTATAATTCAAGTATTAGTTAACGTTCAACACGTATACTCGTGTTTATCGCGTGTGCCCCCATCGGCTGATACACGTTTAGTTGTTTTGTCGTGTTTTAAAACTCCCACAAACCAACAGCAAATACACCACCCGACTCGCCATTTAGATTAGTTGGTGATTTTTGTCTCGTCTCGTGCAAAGGCTAGACCGCCACCTGGTGTTGGTGCTGCAAAACAAACTGAAAGTCAATGATGAACCCATTGAGTCAAAGCTTGCCCCAGTTTCATCACCCCAGAATAGTTTTATTGAGTCGCTGATGTCCAGTAACATTGGTGTTTCAATTAATGCAAACCAAGACACTCAACAAGATCCATAAAGCCATGGCATATTAACTACAAAATACAATTATACCACAACCACCAAATGTTAAGAGTATTGATGTTTTACTTGAGATCCAAACTATCCCTCCCTATAGTTTTTCACACCACAAAAAAGGAAACAAATAGCAAAACAAAAATTTGAGGCCCCATTGCTCTTGTTTCTCCAAAAGAAGTCTTCCTATTTGGCTGCATCCAACAACAATTCAATACATTTTCCTTAGAACAGTCAGAACTCAACATCTGTAAGTTACTTTGTGTTTCTGTGTGCCCAGTGAAAACATATCATCAAATAAAAAGTTTTGTGAATCCAAAATCACCCAAACATTATTAATTTTTACTTATTTTACAGTGCACTAATCATATATCTACAAAATTAAAGAATGAAGGGATATCAATCATTTGACATTAGACACCTTAACAACGCTATATCCTTTGCCTACTTTTAAGATTCAAACGGGCTTTAATTATGTTACTTACTTGGCTACAAGGTAGACCACGACTGGAGCTCAAACATCTACCAACAAAATGACAGCTTACACTTACAAGACTAAACTTTTAACTTTCCTGTAAAAATACGAAAACCGGAAATTATAGAAACAAAAGGAATAAACAAAGATTGAGTTATAAGGGGGAAACATGCACAAGTCAAAAACAAGAACAAATATAACACATCTTGGTGACCCACTGTATACCACAAATCATTAGAAGTATTTGGCACATATTCAATATTGATATAATTCAGACCTGCACACACATGTATATACCATTCACATTGCATAAGACCTGGCTCGTTTCTGAAGTTCAGTCTCTCTGAAGGTTGGCTTGATAAGTGAGCTGAATTTGAATTCCAAAGTATATTATAATCAGGCTTTATGACTAAAAGTTTCCTCACTTTACAGGTATGCACGGATATTTTTGGAACTCCAACCCGGTTCCTCCTTCAGGATAATTTTTACCTGCTAGAGTCGAATCCTTACTCTCTTTGGTCTAAAAGGGATGCACCTTCTGTGGGCCTTGCAGACTATGTTAACATGCCTTCAATTGTTTCACAAGCGGATAAGCATCAATTGGTGGAGGGTACTGCTCACCCTAAAGTTTAAAACGCTATGCCACAGATTTAGAATAAAATGAACTGGCTGCTCCAAAAGAGGCCAAAGCTGCTGAAGCAGAAAGCGTATTAGAATTGGTATGTGATGAAATAGATAAGTTGGAGTTCTCTGATACTCATCATCCATATTATACTCTTCCAATACTTGAGGCCACACGTCAAAATGCAGATGAGGTTCTTGGTGAGATTTTATCTAGATCACCTGAAGCAATTCTGTGTACAGACAAAGTGGATATGATATCATTCAACTAAAAGTGATACACTGTTCGGAAAAAATCTACAACCTTATCCATGCCATTCGGGAGCGTAAGAATCTTTATAGAACGATTTTAGATTCTTCTAAGAACAATATCTTGCCTTGGCAGTTGGCTGGAAGGTTGGCGCCTTCATATAAACTCAATAAAAGAAGTGGTGCAGCATTACAATTACAACAAGAGCTTCAATGGCGTGAGGTAACTATTAGTCAAAGCAAGTGAATCGTTTTTAGTTTTCTCTGTACGTAACATAAAGAAGTAATATAGTAATTCACAGGGGGTGAAGAAAGTTATATCTCCTACATTCAGAACACAAGAAAACAATTTAAGGAGACGCCAGACATGGTGTTCACAAGACAAAATAAGAATTTGGTGAAAGAAGGAGAGCAGTGAATGAAAACCACAGCCGAATCATGCAGCATCACTGCAGCACTAATTAACACCATCGTATTTCTAGATTACAGCAGCAATAACTTTGCCTGGTGTAAGCAATTCACAAACAGGCATTTCCTTGGTTTACAAAAAAACATTGCATTCACTATCTTTTCTGTGTCGGATGCAATCTCTTTATTTGCATCTAGTACTGCATTATTAGTGTTCCCTCTCTAACCTAATGGCACGTTTTCCGAGCAAGACTTCTAATTCAGTTTGCCAAGATGATTGCTAGCTTATTGGTCTTTGCACCTTGTTGCTCTCTGCAATTTCCATGATGGCAGCCTTCAGCGCAACTTTGTACCTTGTTTTCTGTCATCAAAACCCTTGGATGCTTGCCCAAGTTTGTGGATTATCTCTTGTCCCAGTTTCTTTTTTTGTTGCACTATAATTCCCCTTCATAGTAGATCTTTATCGGTCAACATACTTACGCATCTTTGGCCAGCAAAGGAGAGGTAAGTGTGCTAGATACAATGCGGATAGCATACGGTTGTTTTTTGGTAAAGGAGGGATTCATGTATGCTACCGGAGGTCTCACGAGTCTCCCCACTTTCGGGTTTATCATTTCACCTCCCCCATACCCCGCTCCGGCGGGATTGGGTATGTTGTTGTTCAAGGATTCATGTACGCCTCCAAGGGTAGAGTATAAAGGATGTCATAACTTTTTATTGAGTTTTTGGAGGTGCTATTTATGAAGCAAAACTGTTACAGTGCTGATGTGCTAACTTAACGGTTTCATTGAAAAGATCGCATAGGGCATCCTGATTTTATAGATGGCAATATGGGTTAGCTAGGTAGCGGATTTGGGTCGAAAAGGATCTCCTTCAACTTGTTTAATCATAATCACATTAATCATGTGAACTTCTATTTTTAGGTTAATCTTTTATTCGTTTTACGTACTTCAATTAATTTAATACAAATCAAGATGAACCTAAAATTTAAAACTCAACGTAACTAAAATTTGAGCTCAACCGTTTACACTCCATAGACTCGGTTAAATTCACAATGAAATTTAACATAACAATGTTGCTCAATCTTCCACTCATAATTAAAAACTGAAATTTAACAAACCCAACTTAGCTGCTAGACTGTCTTTGAAATTGTGTTTTGGAGAAGATTGTCCGACTATTGCATTCGCAAAACACAGTCAATCGAAATGTTTGCCAATCTATTGGAAAAGTATGACTGTCAAAATCGGGATAACATAATTTCTTGAAAGAAGGGGATTGAGATGCCCTCTTTAAAAAGGCTTGATGGCACATCTATTGCTATGAGGATTGAGGCATGCAATAACCCGCCCACCTAAACGACATCTTCATCTAAACACGCATTAACCACCACCAAACCAAACAAAACAAACACCATCTAATAATCGTAGATTCATAGCACAGCAATATGTTGTGGTTGTGTGCCACAAAGAAAAGATTTCAACAATATAATTACCATGGGAAAGGAACTCTTACTTTATTACTACGAAAATAAGTCAAAACATAATTAATCAAACTCCACAATATGAAAAGGAACACTTTACTACGAAAATAAGTCAACACATAATTAATCCATACAATAGACACCCTAATGTGCAAACTTATGTCATCGATGTTGTTGCAACCACAAAGAAACTTTGAACATAAGACATTCTATGCACACACTAAGGATTAAAGTTCAGACATCAAACACAAGGAAAAGAAAGAAAGAATCTAATAACATATCCTATTCATAATACGTAAAAATCTTTCGAAGAAAGTGCAAAATTAACGTTGGTAGTCCCAAGTTCGAAGCAATCCCGCTGGTGGAATCCTACAGCCTTCCGTGTGCCTCGACAGCACCATGATAGCTAACAAAGCAATCATTCATGTTTAATAGCAATACATATGAAAGCAATATATAAGTATGCATGAAAATCAAAATGAAACTACCTTTTGTTGGTTGCTGAGTTTAGTATTGTAAATAATATTGTATTATTTCGGCATCTGGTGCTAATTCACCTTTGCTCATCATGTGTGGTACCAATATTCTCATTTTTTCGTGTACCTTTCTTAGTATCCCTGGAAAATAGCTACGAAACATGGTTTCCATTTCAACATTATTCTTGTCAATAATGCGACGTTCCGTATCCATGATATTCCCGATATGAGTTAGAAAGTTACGCATGAAGCGTAACAGGCCGTAAACACTGTAATGATTGTAATTATCACCCCATCTAGCTTCCTCCATTTCCTACACAAGATCTTCGGTAAATTTCGAAGTACATTTTCGTCCCCGTATCGGTCTCGAAAAGTATATTTGGTTTCTATTTCGTCTCTAAGCCATTCTTTGGAGAGTAACAAATCACTGACATGTCTCACAAATGAGAGACGTTTATCAGCATCATAAAGCCAAACATGATCTAAATTGTTTTGGAGGCTTGGTCTGCATAAGATTACATATTATCGATTAAACCTCATCTTCCAGAATACCTATTTGTCTAAATTGAAAACAAGGATGTTTTTGTATATATATAGTTATCTTACAAATCACATTTAAAAACCGAAGTATATGGTTCTAGCTATGTGCCATACCTGTGACGTGGGTTTAGATTTAGCATTTTTCTCAAAATATGCTTCACTTCATCAAGCTCCGCAGATAGATCTTCAACATCTTCATATGAGTCAACTGACTTGTGTTGGTCATTGAATTGATGGGCACCAAGACAAAAGCACGAGAGCATCGTTCTTCCAATCACTCTATCTCCCCAGCTATTATGAATAAATGAAATGGGTGAAATAATATATTTATTCGACGAATTAACCAAGTAGTGGGTTATTAAGCACATATTAGTATTAAGTTGCTTTAAAATAAAAACTTTAGGAAAGAGTGTTTAATTTGCTTAATCTGTAAGAAATCAATAATATTTGCCTCTTAATTAGAAAATTATGCAATTTCAAACACCCTTAAGTAACAAATAATAATAAAATATAAAAAAAAGTTTAAGTTGGATACTTGCCACTCAAGTCTTCGGTGAACTCTGATCTCCTACCCATCCCCGAAATTTTTTGCCGCTCTTTACGGGTTACTTAGATGTTATAAGTGTTGATGTTATTGTGACATAAACCTTTTTCATGGATGTGCATCAATCCCTGTATTATATCCCTGCATTTAAAAAAAAAACAAATATATGATATATGAAAAGGTCCAAATAATCAAATATTATTTATCACACATCGTGAAAGTACCTTACAAGACCCGTCCAAGATGTCGTCAAAAGTATGTTTTCAAAGAAGTGCCTCATATATATATCCAGAGCTTGCGGGCATAACTCAAATGCGAATTTGCATTGGTGGTTATCAAACTCGGCTCCATAAAATCTTAGAATGTGATGGCAACTGTTTGTACGCCAAATATTTCTATAAATTTGTGAGTAGCCTTGACATTTGTTTATAACTTTCACCGCTACTATCAGCCCCTCAAATTGCCCCCATACACATTGGAGTTTTCTGTCTCACATATTACATTTACTAAGGTTATCTTATTTCTTGATCTTTGATGGTTGAATTCCATATCTTAAACCATTTCATTGTAAAATTATTGGATTTTCAAATTATTACACACGCGTAAGAAGTGATCCATGTCAAGTGTATGATATACCGTACATTGAATATGGTGTGTTTCAGGTAATTCTACTTGACTAGCAAAATATGCGGTACAATTTGTAAATTTTAAATACCAGGAATTTCCATAAATTTTTTAATCAACTTTTTTAATTCGAACACTATATGTTCTAGATGCTGCTGATAATCTTGTTAAGTGGTCGATATCAAACATATCTTCTTCATATGACAACTTATCTTCACCATAAGTTTTAACAAGTTCAATCCTAAGAAGATCCGGTCTGAGTGGCATTCTATGCGAGGAAATATGGTCCAACATTACAAAGTTAATTAACAGTAAAAGTTAAAAGCTATGATCGAATGGACAAACAAAAAATTAAAAGAATAAAGCATGTTATGTTTACATTCAAAAAAAAAAAAGCGCACTTTACATGTGAGTTTACATGTTTACCATTTTCATGGCCCAGTCCGGTTTAGACGACATATTTCTTGTTACTGAGTGTGTTATGTTTTCATTCAAAGAAAGAGCGTGTTATGTTTTTTAAGACTTTTTTAATCTAAAACATTTGAGGTTTTATTTGTTTAGAATATGTTTTATTTTTCTTTTATTATTTCTTAGCGATGATTTAACTACATTTTTGGGATTCTATTTGTAGTTTTGAATCTAAGATTCTCGTTTATGTAACCCCAGCAGATAAAATACAACACTTCTAAAGTTCGAAGATAAATAGATATCCAAGGGTTCCTGTTAGCTTGTCGATAGATTTGTAATAAGAGATAGGTTGCAACCACAAACATAGACGTCTAGCAAAATTAAACTGCTGCCAAGAGCATTGGAAAGTTTGTGTTTTTTAGATCTACTTTGAATATAAGCAACATTGAAGATAGGCACAGGAAGTAAAATAGTAACCGCAGATAGTTATTAACAAGAAAGGAACCAGCCAAGTACAAAAAATTACCTTATCACCTCTGAAACTCAAGAACACTGTCATATTGGTACATCTTTTGAACATATGATTCTGAATTATGCGCCATTGAAGGTTTGCTTTAATGATCATCTTATACCTCATCTTTGATGCAGAAAAAATCTAAAAAATAATTGCAACATAAATTAAGAGTCAGATTAAACAAAACGTGCTTTGGATATCCAAGATACTTGCAAAAACAATATTAGACCATTCAGAAACCAAATATACATTACAAAAAGTAAAGAATAGCAAGAAGAAGAGAGAAAGGGAAGAGTTTGTGAAAATGAAGTATGGGGAGGGTAGTCAGGTTTGGGTTATGACAGGAAACAACCATCAGTCTCGGACAAGAGTAGGGTATCTTGGTTTTAAAATTGAGATAGTGTCGGTATATATTTCAATTGCATATACATATTTCAAAGTTTAGCGCACAAATAACAGTTCTCAAAAATCAGATCTCAAAAGATAGATTTTATCAGAACTCGAAAGTATACTTAAACACCCCACAGAAAAGTTCTATCAGATCTTAGCGTATCTCAAAGCAAAAAACAAACAGAAAAAACTAAACACACCACCAAATTAAAACTTAAACGGTGTAAGTGCATGACGAAAATAACAAACCTCAACTTTATCGGGCCAGATCCGGTCAAAACAACCCCAATACGGCCTCGAAACACCACCAAAATCACTACTGAAACCACTAAAACTACAACGATGTGCTGTTGGTGTGGTCTGCGTAAGTTGTTGTGTTTGTGTGAGAGAGGTATTTGTATGTGATAAAATAAAAAGTGTGTTGATGTTAATGAAGAAAAAAGCTGAGATGTGAAGAAAAGGAGAGAGGTTGGTGTTGATGTTAATGTTAATGTGTGGGAGATTTTATAGCAACAAGGAATTAGTTGAGAGTGTTGTATGTGTGTGAGACACAAGTGAAAAGTGTTTGGAATTTTAGCAACAAGGAAGTTTGGTGTTGTCTCTGTGTTAGACACAAATGAAAAGTGTTTGATGTACTAGTAACTTGTTTGAGTATCTTGGTTTTAAAACTACACAAATTAGGTCAAAGAACTTACGAGGTATAAATTTTGGTTGGTGGGTAAATTTAATGTGACTCTATATTGAATCGATAAGTTTTTTACGTACTTCACTTGTTTACTTGGAAAATCATAGAGTTGTGCATACCCAGTGGCGTAAATAAGTGAGCGGAGGCCATGTGCGAAAGCTAATACATTAACTATATACGCCAATCGAAAATATATTATAACAACCATTGAAACAAAAATAATAGTATTTTGATGATCTATCTTAAGTTTTAACAAATATAATTATATAATGTTACAATTTTTAATTGGAAATCTGTTTTGAGGCTCAAATATAAAACTAATACATAACGGGGTATATATTTTAAGACCCCTAAAAATTTGAGGCCCTATACGATAGCACAACTTGCACACCCCGTATATGGGCTCTCTGCATAGCACAATCCAATCTTGTTAACGTTAACGCTGAATTTTTTTTTTTATTTTTTTTATTTTTTTTTTATTTTTTTAGTTTATACTAAGATAAAAAAAAAAAAAAAAAAAAAGCTATATGTATTAGTGTGTAGCAAAAGTAGCGCAAACGTATAAATATCTAGTAATAGCTTATTTAGAGTTGAGCATCGGAAGACAATTTGAAAAGGTATTATGAGAATCCACATTCAGAACACATTAATGTTAGTTTTATGGATATAAATTAATAGTCGTAAGTTAGGATCGAACTCGAGACCACGGGATTGTACGCTTTATGTATGAGAATTAAAGTTAATAATTAAATGTAAATGTTATATTTATTTATTAATTACACAAAATATATAACGGACGTTAAGTTAATTAAGTGCAATGGACTAACGATCGTTAAATGTTAATTGGAATGACTAGATTGCAAAATAGAGATTGGGAAGGTTTCGGAATCCCTTGGGGATTACTCCACCGATCGGCCAAGAGGGTTTCCCAACCCAACCCAAACTCAACTTGTTCACCAAGTTATATTGAGTATAAATACAAGACTTAAGGTCTTGGTTTTGCATCTCTTGTACTAATAAGCTTAAACCTAAAATTGTTTTGTGTGTGTTTTTGCTTGAACCGATCGTACACCCTCCCTAGGGGATCGATCCACTTGTTTTTCCAAAACAAATTATTTTGTGTGATTAAAACTATCATTACTTTAATTTGATTTAGTACGTGTGTACAAGAACGTGGTGCTAACATACTTTTGTTGGTATCTTGGATTGAATTACAAAATCGGTAAGGGGTAATTCTTATAATCCTATAAAACCTAATTAGGGTTCATCACTTGCTAGTTTTGTGGAATTGATTCTTGTTCGGCTAGAATAAAAAAGGTACGCATACTTTATGTTTACGTTAGTTAATTATTCATTAATCGTTCATGTATGCTTCCGCATGTTTTCTTTGATGTTTTATGTGTTTTATATATGATTGTCATGTTATATAATTCCAACAGTGGTATCACGAGTCATTGGTTTAATGAGTAATTAATTACTAAATACGTAAACAACGAATATTGTATTTTGTTTAATATGATTGTTCTATGGTTTTGGTTATGATTATGTAAACACTAATTTTAGGGTTAGGGCTTTTGCCCTAATTGGTTTTTAAAAAAAAATTATAGGATCGACCAAAATGTTTTATGGGTTGATTCCCGAATTTTTTTTAGTCGATTTATTTTTAAAAAAAATAGGGTTTATATATATTAGTTGTTATGTTAACCATATCGAAACCTAAAATTGTTATATTTGTTACGTGATATATTCATGAAATTGTTATGTGACATGGAATTGTATGCGATCTTGTGACTTAATTGAATAATTGTTATGATATATCCATGATGATACATGCATGTTAGTCATAGATGGTTACTTAAAATTTTAATTGTTAAGTTATTTTATCACATGTTTGTTTTTTGATAAATCTTGAATTGGGGAAGACTCCAATTATATATTAATTAATCAATTATGTGCAATTTGATATATTTTAATTATGGCTTACGCAATCGATTCGTTGATGTATGTGACTCACTTTCAATTGTGCGGGTGAAAGCCCTAGTTAATATATACGTTAATTAACCTGGATATTGATTATTAATAGGTTTTATCAATAAGTTGCATGTGGCTACTTGTTTACACGTATTAATTGTTAGTTATGTGTGCATTGTTTTAAGTTGTTTATTTTTTATTGTTACTTGTTTGTTTATTTTGAGTGACAAGTTTTAAGCAAAGGGTAATTTTGAATAGAAAAATAAATTGCACTAAACAATGGTGAAATTTGATTTGTTTTTGAAGAGTTAAATTTTCAAAAGTTTAATTGATTGATGATTTAGTGAGAACGGCTCACCCAATTTTGACGGATTAAAAGAGGGGTACAAGGAGGGGAGCGCATTAAATTGTGACCCGAAAGAATGAGGTTATTGCTTCAGCGTTGACAAAATTCTCCGCTTCTTTGCGAGTGAAATTGGAGTTACCAAGTAGGCTATAATGTACAAAATCATCTTAAGGGCGAATTAGCTTTGATTCCATGCGCCACTTTTGTGGTAATTATCTGAAACACTAAGTCTTTAGACTTATGCAAAAGTACGATATAATGGATGATAATTAAAGGTAAATTCTTTGATTGGCGAAACCAATACCTCAATCAAAACGTTGATAATTTGATCTTTATGAATTGGTTAATAAAAAGTTTTGTATTAAAGTTTATGCTAAAAGATGAATGCATGACATCTTTGTATATATTTGATTTGATACCATAAATCAAAACTAGTACCCTTTATAAAATTAAGTCAGTGCCATTTAGTTAAAGGAACACATGAAGTTGCAATTTACGTCATGTGGGAATTTGGCGAGATTGTGATGGAAAGGTAAATTTTTATGTAAAGTCAGACCTTGCATGAACATATTTGCAGTTCTTTAAGTTAGAAGACTTAAATTGAGTAGTAAGTAAGACCTGGACTCAAGGCACAAGATGGGGATAAAACATGTTTATATTTGCAATAGCGTTGGAAAATATAAATCCCATAATGATCTAGGAATTAAAAAATGTTTGCCAATTATTGTTTGACAGATTAACTTATTATATGCTTTCGTTACTAGCAGATCAACTGATGTAATAAACCTATGATAATTTGGATCCTAGTTTTCGAGAAAATTATATGGTTATATATTTATATTACCTTGGGTATATTTTATTTTCTTGAAAAATTGTATTATCAAAAATACTAATACTTGAACTTTTTCTGTAGAAATGGCTCCAAAAAACGATAACACTCCACTAAGTTCTGCGTTCAAAACCTTTTTTGATCGAGAAAAATTGACTGGCTCTAAGAATTTCAACGATTGGCACCGCTCTTTAAGAATTTTATATAGAGTTGCTGATCGGTTGGATTATCTGTACACGCCTTGCCCTAATGAACCACTAGCTGACGCCTCTGACGAGGTCAAAGCTGCGTGGAAGACTGAGTATAAGCGTCATAATAATGTGGCTTTCTTGATGTTGGGAATGATGGAATCTGCTCTCCAAAATTAGTTTGAAAATTATTTCCCATACAACATGCTTAATGAACTCATAACCATGTTTGAGAAACCTGCGGCTGTAGAAATATATGATTTGATCGATGCACTTCACAGATGAAAGCAGGGAGAGGGTAAACCCGTAAGTGCTCATGTATTGCAGATGAAAGGATACATGGACCAATTACAAGCACTTGTCAAAGTTTATGAAAATGACATTGATGTGAACTTGATCAACAGATCCCTTAACAAGGATTTCAATGGTTTTGTTCGGAACTTCAATATGCATTGCGTGGGGAAGACAGTTACTGACCTACATGCATTGCTAATTGATTATGAAAAAGGGTGACCTCAAAAGGCTCCTACTCCCCAGGTACTTGCTATTAAGGGTGGAAGGATAAATAGCCAAAACCGCAGCGTGCGAAAAACAAGAATGGTAAGGGGAAAGGGAAGGTTGACAAGGGTAAACAAGTTATGGCCTATCAACCAGAACCGAAGAAGAACCCTACTCAAAGGAAGGAAAATCCTAAAAAGGATCAAGCACGCCACCACTGCAAAGTCGTTGGGCATTGGAAGAGAAACTATGCTCTCTATCTTGATGAATTGCGGAACAATAAGTTGAAGTATGTTGGGTCCTCGAGTGCCGGTTCTTTAGGTAACTTATTTATGATTGAATTATTTACTCTAAATCATAAAAATTCCTGGGTATATGATACTGGATGTGGTATTCACATTTGTAATACACTGCATGGTTTTAGAGTGGAGAGGAAGCTGGCCTATGGGGAGCAATATCTGCATGTGGGCAATGGGGCACCAGCAGCTGTTAAAGCCATAGGAGTGTTTAGTTTAGTATTGCATTCGGGCTTAGTACTGTTATTAAACAATTGTTATTATACACCTTCTATAACTAGAGGTGTTGTTTCCTTTTCAGTATTGTTGGATTTTGGTTTTACTCATACTATTTCACGTAATGGAATTCATGTTTCTTTAAATGGTGTATTTTATTTTAATGCGATTACTGTGAATGGCGTGTTTGAAATTGATATGATTGGAAATGAATCTAACAACTATAATAATTCAATGTTTAGCATCAATAAGAAAATAAAGTTAGACTTGAATTCTTCTTATCTTTGGCATTGTAGACTTATTCATATAGGCAAGACTCGAATACAAAAGCTACAACGTGAAGGGCTTTTGCAAAATATCAATGATGAATCATTTGATAAATGTGAGTCATACATATCTGGGAAGATGACGAAGAAACCTTTTCATAGCAATATGGAGAGGGCGTCTGATCTACTTGGTCTTATTCATATAGCTGTGTGTGTACCACTTAGACATGTGTCAAAGAGAGGTGCTAGCTACTTCTTAACCTTTACTGATGATTTCAACTATTATGGTTATGTTTATTTACTTAAGCATAAACATGAGGTGTTTGAAACATTTAAGGTTTTCAAAGCAGAAGTAGAGCTGCAATTGGGAAAGAAGATTAAAGCTCTTCGATCCGATAGAGGCGGTGAGTATCTAAGCCAAGAGTTTAAAGATTACTTAGTTGAGAATGGAATTGTCCAGAATCTCACATCTCCATATACTCCACAACAAAATGGTGTATCTGAGAGAAAAAATCGTACATTGTTAGAAATGGTGCGATCAATGTTTAATCTTACTACTCTACCTTTATCCTTTTGGGATTATGCTTTAGAATCAGCTGTTCGCATTCTAAATATGGTTCCCACAAAGAAGGTTGATAAGACACCATATAAAATATGGCATGGTAAAGCTCCTAACTTGTCTTATTTAAAGGTCTAGGTTGCGAGGCGTATGTTAGACGTGACTTAGCAGATAAACTCCAACAAAGATCTGTAAAGTGTATCTTTGTAGGATACCCTAAGAAAACTATGGGTTACTACTTTTACTACCCAACTGAAAATAAAGTAATTGTTGCTAGGTATGGAGATTTTCTTGAAAAGGATCTCGTATCTCAAGAATTCAGAGGGAGGGTTTATGATCTGGAAGATGATCATGAAGATACATTACCTTTTGAAAACTCTAACGTACTTTCGGTAGAACCTGATAGTCTGGGTCCTCCACCAGAGGTTGAAGTGATTCACATTCGTAGATCTGTAAGGACTACGCGTGCACCTGAACGCCTATGTCTTAAAGTAGAAGTTGAGAAAACTATATTAGGAGATCTTGGAGAGCCTACTAATTATAGAGCTGCCATGGAAAGTCTTGAAAAGGACAAATGGCAAGCTACAATGAATGGGGAAATGCAATCCATGAAAGAAAATGAAGTCTGGGAAGAGGTTGACTTACCTCCAAATGCTACGGTGGTTGGAAGTAAGTGGCTCTATAAAATAAAAACTGACATGGATGGCAATGTACACATCTATAAAGCTCGTCTAGTTGCGCAAGGTTTTACTCAAACTTTTGGTATAGATTACGAGGAGACCTTTTCTCCTGTAGCGTACATTAGAGCTATTAGAATTCTCATAGCTATAGCAACGTACTATGACTACGAGATATGGCAGATGGATGTCAAAACCGCCTTCTTGAATGGTCGCTTAGATGAAGACATCTATATGAAGCAACTGAGGGGTTTGTGAATCCATAATTTCCAAACCGTGTATGCAAACTTCAAAGGTCCATTTATGGATTAAAGCAATCATCGAGGCAATGGAATAAGAGATTTGATGAAGAAATCAAAAGGTATGGATTTATTCAAAATCTTGATGAGCCATGTATATATCACAAAGTTAGTGGGAGTGATATAATTTTTCTTATCCTTTATGTCGATGACATATTAATTATGGGAAAAGACATTCCAAGTTTGCAAAGTGTTAAGGCATATCTTGGACAATGTTTTTCGATGAAGGATTTAGGAGAAGCTGCATACATTCTAGGAATCAAGATCTACCAAGATAGATCAAAGCAGTTAATTGGTTTAAGTCAAAGCACTTACATTGATAAAATATTGAAGAGATTCGGTATGCAAGATTCCAAGAAAAGATATTTGCTGATAGAAGTAAAGCATGGCTTATGTAGCGATATGTGTGCTTCAACACCTACTGAAGTGGCACGCATGCAGAAAGTTTATTATGCTTCGGTAGTAGGATCTATTATATATGCTATGAGATGTACAAGGCCAGATGTGGCGTTCGCTCAAAACATGAGGAGTCGATATCAATAGAATCCGGGTGAACTTCACTGGACTGCTGTTAAACATATTCTAAAGTATCTTAGAAATACGAAAGATATGTTTTTAGTGTATGGTGAAAATCCAGACACAGAGCTTGGTGTTACAGGTTTCTGTGATGCGTCCTGGCAGTGTGATAAAGATGATACAAAGTCTCAGACGGGTTATGTCTTTGTCATCAATGGAGGAGCAGTTGACTGGAAGAGCAAGAAGCATAGCACGATTGTGATGTCTGTGACAGAGGCCGAATACATAGCTGCTTCGGAAGCTGCAATGGAGGCTGTTTGGATTAGGAAATTCATTTTAGGGTTTGGTGTTATGCATTCAATTGAATCGCCAATTGATATGTATTGTGACAATTCTGCTGCAATCATATTTTCCAATGAACGTGGAGTCATGAAGGGCACCAGACATTTCTACGGAAGTATCACTATGTTCGGGAACAAGTCCGCGAAGGTGAAATTAATCTATTGAAAGTTCACACAGATGAAAACTTAGATGATCCTTTCACTAAGGCTTTACCTAGAGAAAAACTTATTGGACTTGCCAATGGCATTGGACTTTGTTTGGCTAATAGTTTCATGCAAAACTGTGATTAGTATTTGGATAAAGGATATTGTAAACATTTATTATTTTGATGAAATAAAATTTTGATTATGTTTATTTTCATTTATAATATTGTTGTCTTATATTTGCATGTTTAATCCTTGAGTAACTAAGTTATTCTAAATTGTCCGTTGTCGATTAGTGATATGGGAATATCATTTAAATTAAGACAAATCGATGTCGTAGAATATACTTGAAAGTATATTGATGAGAATGCATACTAATTTCAGATGATATTCAATGAATTGAATATAGAACTTATCCCAACTACATAATTTACTTTGTGGATATTGTTGTAAGTAAATTATGAATAGTTATCCTCAGACTTGAGATACCAGATAAGTGTCAAGTGTCATAAATGTAGTGCATTTCAGTGGGGAAACTTAACGCTATATGTAACTGGTAGTCATAATGATTGTTTCCAGAAGTGTTACAAAGTTTGTGGGTTAGTCTCGTAGTCAAGATAGAATTTGTTCCTTTAAATTTATTTGGAGTTTAATACTGCCGGGCCCCTCGTAGGGTTGACAAGATATTTGTGTGGCCACACCCAATATCTCCCCAAAATATGTTCCGAAAATTTGGTAATCTTGGTCAATCACTTAAAATGAAAAAAAGAATAGTTGAATAAAAAATGACTTAATTCTCTATCTTTATTTAATATGGTATTAGAAACAAAAGGATAATAATAACGAGAAATCATTAAAAGGTTTTCCTGGAGCCTTGCTCGAGTTGTACTAGAGGCATCGAACTGTTGCTAGACACTAACCGATGTGATCACTCTATTAAGATATATCCAAGTGAGAGTTGTTAGTTTTATGGATATAAATTAGTAGTCGCGAGTTAGGATTGAACTCGAGACCACGGGATTGCACGCTTTACGCATGAGAATTAAAGTTAATAATTAAATGTAAATGTTATATTTATTTATTAATTACACGAAATATATAACGGACGTTAAGTTAATTGTGTAATGGACTAACGATCGTTAAATGTTAATTGGAGTGACTAGATTGCAAAATAGAGATTGGGAAGGTTCCGGAATCCCTTGGGGATTACTCCACCGATCGGCCAAGAGGGTTTCTCAACCCAACCCAAACTCAACTTGTTCACCAAGTTATATTGAGTATAAATACAAGGCTTAGGGTCTTGGTTTTGCATCTCTTGTACTAATAAGCTTAAACCTAAAATTGTTTTGTGTGTATTTTTGCTAGAACCGATCGTACACCCTCCCTAGGGGATCGATTCACTTGTTTTTCCAAAAAAAATTATTTTGTGTGATTAAAACTAGCATTACTTTAATTTATTTAGTACGTGTGTACAAGAACGTGGTACTAATATACTTTTGTTGGTATCTTGGATTGAATTACAAAATCAGTAAGGAGTAATTCTTATAATCCTATAAACCCTAATTAGGGTTCATCACTCGCTAGTTTTGTGGAATTGATTATTTTTAGGCTAGAATCAAAAAGGTACGCATACTTTATGTTTACGTTAGTTAATTATTCATTAATCGTTCCTATACGCTTCCGCATGTTTTCTTTGATGTTTTTTGTGTTTTATATATGATTGCCATATTATATAATTCCAACAATTAATACTTTACATTCTTACTTTAGAGGAAAAGTGGGTTTAGAGAAAGGAAGGGATTTTAGTTGCAACCTCAAAGCATACAAAACAACGTAGTAGTAATTTGAGATTTTCTTTTCTAAATGCACTAATTAATCTATAAAACAAATATACATGTTTACACAAAACTTTTAACATGCGACTGGTCACTTAACACTTAGGCTAATGCTAATGGGAAGAGTTGCACCGACCCTTCAACCGAGTCTTCACCCTTAGCTCAACAGGATGCAATCGAGTTTCACCTCAACTATTTTAATTTTTCGGCTGGCTACCCAACCATAACTTTTATTTTGTTTGTGTGTGTTGGTTTCTTATTTAATTTGTTTTTTTAGGGTACGTTTTTTGTTTGTGATTGCGGTCGCCTTACTATTTGTTTGTGGTTTTGATTGCGGTCGCCTTACTATTTATGGTTGTCATTATCATTGACCTTACAACATTGTAATCAAAGCAAGATCGAATAGTTATACACACGATGTTTTGTGCATGATCAAAAAAATTCAATCAACATAGGATCCACCGTATAACCTTCAGCTTTAATATGTTCATCATAATTTAAAGTCGATATTCACTAAATAAGTAGTTCAATGCAACCTAGTTTCAATGCTTTAAAAAAAACCTGATAAAACTAATGCGATTTAATCAAGAATGTACTCAATCATAGAACTCATAGATGATATCACATATACCTTCTATAACGCAAGTGTTTTAAAAATTTCGAGACCACCTATTTCAATAATGATACACGCGCTTTTTGCTTGTGTGTCGTACAATAAAATAAAAAATACAGTAATAGATATGGTTTTCAGCATGTGTGGTGTGGTTTTGGCTAAGGCTTACTGTTTATAATTTTCAATGAACTAAGAAGACTGCTTGAGTGATCAAAACTTGAAACTAACATATGAACCCTAAGTACAGGTTAATGCCAACGGTGATATGAATTGCCTTTCTAAAAAGAAACGGTGATATGAATTGGAGAAAGGGCCTATGTAATCTTTGAAAGACATATTTAATTTCTACCATCTAAACTATCCTATACTATAGAAATGAAACCATATTGCTACAAACATGCAATATCCATATCTCATGTAGTTAAGTTCGGTTAAC
Source organism: Chrysanthemum makinoi (assembly GCA_910596185.1). Classification (NCBI taxonomy): domain Eukaryota; kingdom Viridiplantae; phylum Streptophyta; class Magnoliopsida; order Asterales; family Asteraceae; genus Chrysanthemum; species Chrysanthemum makinoi. Next base: position 327,560,540 of record OU343222.1, on the reverse strand, counting down.
TTAATTAATGCATGAATGACAATTCATGAGTAGCTAGTTGCCACGTAGCTACATCTATAGTTTTTCTTTGACGTGCAGTATTACCTCATATGAGGAGTAAATGAATGTGGTTGGGTTAGATGTGATCGATCTATCAATTCATGTATAAGCTGTGTTCGGTCAACTTCGTCATTACACCAATGCGTACTATGAAGTCTTGAACTATTTCTTCATTGTAGTTAAATTCATGACAATCCGTATGACGAAAAGTTAACACCTTTGATCATAAAACAAGTGCATAATATGTTTAAATTAAATAAACGAGTAAGCTCTAGAAATTCATGCAAGCAGCACAAACATGTTTTTTGTTATTTTACATTCATTAGCATTAGAGCAATGGGTACCATACTACCTGAACGATGCCATCCGACGTGTCGAGGCGCTATGGCGCCCCATGGTACCGTGGTGGATTGACGCCATGGCTTGAGCCAAAATGTGTGACCTGTGTGAGTGTTGGTTTTGCTTCTTCTTTTTTTTTTTTTTTTCATGTTTTTGTGTTCTCTTTGTATTTTGTGTCTGTGTGTTTGGTTTAAAATATGTGTTTGCGGGGTGTGTGCACTGTGTGTTCAAGGTTGAAGATGACTTTGTATATTTTTTGTCAGTTCTCAATAATGTTTAGGACGAAGGTAGTAATGACTTTCTTTTTGTCCCAAAAGCAAAACGGCTAACCCGGTAACCCAATCTGTGTAGTACACGACTGAATTCTCAAAGTTTTGTTATTGTACACCTGGAGTCTAATCGACACCTTGTGTTTGGATTTTATGATAGTTCACGGATTCATATTGCATTCGTAATTTTAGTTGTCGTTGGTGTGTTTTCAATGTTTAAAATGCTTGCATAAGCACTTCATTACTTAATTTTAGCCTATTTTTATGGAAAGAGGAAGACCATGTTTTTTTTTAGTAGTAATCAAAAAGTATTTTAAATAAAAAGTTTCAAATATAATTTATAATTGTGACAAGATGGGTAGCTTAAAGGGGTTGTGTTTTATGGAGAAAGAAAGGAAGTAGAAGGATCATAATACAGGAAAAGATCATATCAGACATTTTTGTTGGAATTAAGGAGACTTTTGTTTGATAAAAGTTTGCCTAGACAAGGTTCCGATAGCAGGAAGAATCATGGGTATGAAAAAATCATGTGTGTTTCACAGAGCTATTTAATTTCGGACTCTTTTTTACTTTGTTTCCAAGTCCAAATCAAGTTGGTTACATGTGATTTGTTGCCTTTAGCTAGGAGTGTTGTTGGATGTTTAATGTTTGGTTCTAGTTGACCTACAATATGTTGTCATCCTTAGTTTCTTTCAACCCCCATTGGTTTATGGTTGTGATCAATCTTTAAAAGTCTTGATTTGCAATTTGGTATATAGCGGTGGAAATTCGTAAGTATAGCTTCAATCTCTCAGGGGTCATCAAGGTCATTAGTATTTCACTCAAATTTACCATCTTTGGATAGTAACAAAAACATCATTTTCGCCGTCAAGTCTTCGAGGTTATGGTGTCTAAAACTATTTGCTCACTGTCGTGAAATTCATGACAATCAGTATAAAAAATAATATACCACCTGTGATCATAAATTAAACACATAATGTGTTTCAATAAAATAAAATAATAACTTCTAATAACTCATGTAAAACAAAGATGGTTTTTTTGTTATTCAACATTCATTAAAGATGCAAAACACAATATCATCCCAGTTTTCACATTTTCGTCATTCCATAACATGGACATTCAAACACATAATAGAGGCTTCAATTTGGTCAGAATGCAAACTAGATCACATTCATTGTGGCTTCAATTTGTCAGAATGCTGACTAGATCACATTGCAATATGACTAGATATGCTCTACTTTAGTAAAAAAATAACCCTTATCATCCAACCAATTAATACTCATATGGCAGTGATAGGAAATGGCACAAGAAAGGAGGCTCTAGGAATGTGTTTGGAAAACAGCAAGTTATGTATAAATATGTGAGACTCAAATTGAAAAATGTTGGAAACGGCCAAAAGATACATAAAAAGCCTTTTGGTAACATGAAACCAAGTAAACACAAAATTACAAAGTGGCCTAACTTGATCTACCTAACAAGAAAATAATGGATTTTGAACTACTAATCAAACATCTAATTATTGAATTACCAAATGAAAAATCAAAACATATGTTGAATTATCAATGAAAAATGTGAAACCACACATAACTACTTCTTACGCTGATACAAATCATGTGATTAGTGAAGCCAAACTGTAGCTAAAAAATTGCAATCCCGCCTTTATCAACATTCAGGTATGTATTATAAGGCTGAAGATATTCTGTTTAGAACTCATTAAAACCGGGTGTGATGGTAAACGCGAACACCACCGGCACATTAGCTTTTTAACTTTAGCACCAACATCACAACCAAGATAGTGTAATAAGTTAAGCTTCACCACCCAAATTAAACAAAAATATAGGGCAAATGTTTTAAAAAAATATCATACTTGCCACAATTTGTTTTTCTTAAAACAATTTTTTTTGTTTTTCCGGGTATTTATTTCGTTTTTTTTTTTATCTTTTATGAGTAGTGATTACTAATTATTACCATTTACCCTTCCAAATACATAAATGGTTCATATGGTGTTGAAAATTGCATTCACCGTCCCTAAAGTAAATTACATAAATGGTCCCTTAAAAAAAATTCGAATTTTTTTTTTCCAATTTTCTCTTTCGAAATTCTTTTTCAAAAAAAAATTTTTGGATTTTTTTTCGAAATTCTTTTATCTGAATTTTTGTTTCAAATTTTTTTTCAGGAATTTTTGACGAAAAACTTTTTTTCAGAATTTTTTTTTCAAGTTTATCTTTTTGCAAATTTTTCTTTTTCGAATTTTCTGGAATTTTTTTGTCGAATTTTTTTTTTCTGAATTTTTTTTCTGAAATATTTTTAAGAGCTTTTTTTTTCGTCACTAGTGTAAACGTATAAAATCGGATGAAAACATATAAAAACGGATGAATAGAAGTGGAGGAAAACTTAAGAAATCGGACAAAAACATATAAAAACAGATGAAACGTATAAAAATATACCAAAATGTAGTAAAACGGATGAAAACGTATAATAACATAACGGGTCAAAACCATAAGAAGTGGATCCAAAAAAAAAAAAGTTTAGGGACGGTGGATGCAATTTTCGCCAAACCAGAGGTACCATCTACGTAATTTACCCTAGGGACGGTGAATTCGTTTTTCGCAAATTTAATGGGATAAATGGTAATCACAAGTTTTTACTACCTATAAAAGATCAAAAAAATGAAATAAATACCCAGAAAAGCAAAAACATTTGTTCGCTAACTAGAAAATAAATGATGGTAAATATGATACTTTTTTAGAACATTTGCCCAAAAATATACCTCACAATATACAACATACAACATACAAACAACATACACGTCACCTTTTTGGGGACAACGTGCATGGAGGCGGATTGCGTCCTATAAGGGTGGACAACGCGTTTTGAGAAGCAACATTACATCAAGTGTTCTTGGTGTACGTTTATTATTGTTTGTTTATCATTGGATACCTTTTTAAGCAAAAGAAGTTAAGAGCGTGAGATATCGATTATGGGTAATTAAGGATGGTCGTATATTTGTGTCTCTCTACCTATACGCCTATATAACACTATCTCAATTTGAAGTTTTGATTTAGGATTTCTTGTTTCGTGTCACACGCTTAAGTACAGATACACACTACTACAAAAGTCCCGCTTATATATGTTTTGGGAATTAAGACCGGTTAGCGGTTAAAGATAAACCAGGTTTCAAAGTTAATACCGGTCTAATTTAAGCGTAATAGAGATGTGTTATTTATTTAAAAACTTGTCTCAATTTGTTATGTAAATCAAAGTCGAATTTTCTCTTTAAAACGCGACGTAAAACGGAAGAGTGTAAACAAACCTAAACAAGGGTTTAAACAAATCACAAAGGATTTAAAGACTATAAGTCACGAATTTTATTGAATAATGAAAAAATTTAACAATAAACCCAAGCCTTATATTTTATAGGAAAGCCAAACTTGGGGAAAAAGTTATCCAAATTCGTCTAAAACCGTCTTAAAACTTAAAATAAGGAAATCTATCGCGACACATATACGGCGTAAAGATAATACCCCATATATGGTGTAAACAAACAAAACCAAGAACATAAAATTTAACAAGAGCAAATACTACTTTATGGCTAGAGTCTTTATACGGCGTATATGGGCCACGACACAAATTGAAATTAAACAGTAGCTGATTACGGCGTAGGTAATGCTTTAGGCCTACGCCGTAGGAAAAAAAACTTCTACGCTTTCTTCCGTTGAGACATCATGCCATGCTCTATGTGTTCCATGTACTCCTATGTTGGTTCTTCAATCATGTCCTCATCATCCCCCTTTAGAAGAACTACTCCTCGAGCTCTCACCTTCTTTCACATCCTCAAGGTGAAACTCATAAATATCCAACACATTGAAAGTCTTCGAAATACTCATGGTATTTGGAAAGTCCACCACATAAGCATTATCATTAATCTTTCAAAGTACCTTATGGAACATAGTTCTTTGGTTGTAATTTACTATACGTACCAACCGGAAATTGCTCTTTTCGAAGAAACACCATCACCTCATCACCTAATTTGAATAGCTTGACACAATGATGCTTATCCGCAGCAGCTTTGTACTTAGCATTGGATTCAACAATCTTGGCTCTAACAAATCCGTGAGTAGCTAAAACCTCTTTCTTCATCTTGCTTCCTTGAACATTCTTCTTTCCCGACAAATCCACTAAATCCACCAATTGGCTTGGTGAAGTCTTGTAAACAATCTCAAATGGTGATAACCCCGATTGTTCTATGAACCGCACTATTATAAGCAAACTCAGCTTGAACCAACGACACGTCCTAAAGCTTAGGCGTTTCTCCACACAAACATCATGTCATATTTCCTAATGTTCGATTAACTACCTCTGTTTGACCATCTGTTTGAGGATGAGCGGTACTTCTAAAATTCAAAGATGTACCCAAACACTCCATAGTGTTAACAAAAAATGAGCAAGAAACTTACTATTCTATGCAAAGTAATTGACTTTGGAACTCCATACAAACGAACCACCTCTTGAAAGAACAACCTTACAATATGTGTCACATCCGAAGTCTTCTTACAAGGAATGAAATGCACCAACTTGGAAAACCTGTCAACAACAACAAACATGGAATCGAATCCCCGTTGGGTACGAGGAAGTCCAAGCACAAAATCCATAGATATCAACCCAAGGACTCTCAGGCATAAGCAATGGCATATAAAGACCCGTATTTTGTCCTTTACCCTTACCTTCTTGACACACAACATACTTTCTTACAAAAGACCCAACATCCCTCTTCAATTGAGGCGAATAAAATCACATCTCCATGCTAGCAATAGTCTCATCACTACCTAAATGAGCACTCAATCCACCCGTATGGACCTCTTTGATCAATTGACTCCTAAGTGAAGTCTTAAGAATATGATAACATCAAATTATCCTGACTTTTTAGTGTCAATTTCCCCTAGTTATGCTCTTATTTTACGTCATTTATATGAATTTTATGCTTGTATTCGTTTATATTTCACTTCCATGTAAAATATGAGCATTGGAGCTTAGAGACGCGGATTTGAAGATTTTTCTAACGGTTTTATCCTATTATGATATTTATGAAGAAGCTACGGTGTAACTCATATTCTCAATTACGCCATAGCTATGATTTTGTCATAGAAGACCAACTCAACTGCAGTTACGGCGTAACTCTCAACTAAAGTTACGCCGTAATCATCTAAGTAAAGTGTTTCGCGCCTCCATCAACTATGCCGTAACATTCTCACAAGCATTACGACATAAAAACCTTCTGTTAAGAGGACATATTAGTTACTGCGTAACTCTCATCAACGCTATGATAGAGCTGCAACTACGGCATAACTATTCCTTATGTTACGCCGTAGTCTCCTTAACGAGGCTTCTATTTTGAAGATAATTAAGTTACGGTGTAACTCTCAACTTAAGTTACACCGTAACTGTAATCGGGCCTATAAATACAAGCCCTAAAATCTGCATTTTAGATCATTCACTCACAACTCAAAGGCAGAGAACATGAAGAGGGTTCCAAGGGTAGAACACACGGAGCATACGGAGCCATCTCCAAGGGAAGAATCACACCATATCGATAAGCTTTAGCGATCACTATTATCTTTTACTTTAATTCATGTCTTCAATTATGTTAAACATTGAATTTATTGTATCTTTTAATATGATCGGCTAAGCACCCTTGGTGCTATCCTAATTATGATTCCTTGATTGTATTGTTTATGTTTTCATGCTTCCATAAATTGTTTCTAGTATATGCATGCATGGTTCGATGGTAGTTACCCTAGCTTTGGTAGTTTTGAAGTGCGGTCGTATCTAGTTACTTAAGAGAATTGACCAACTAACCCTAAGTAGGTAGGTAGAGAAGGGGCTGGTAAGAATTGACCAACTGACTACCTTTCCCTCTTGTGCGAATTGACTAAAGGATCACCGTTCAGATGGATGAACTTAAGAAGTTAGGTATGAGTGTCTAAGATGTTAGCGCTCAGGCACTCATTATTTCGAATCTTGCATGTAGGGTACTTAATGACTTGGCTTAGGTTGCTTAAGACCCTCGACTCCCAAAAGGGTATGCCTTTGACGTCGGGTAGGAACCTTTGTTGATAGGTTAGGACGAATTGACCAAATGTTGTTCTAGCGACTTAAACCCTCACTTGAATCAATTGGAAGTAATTTAGAAAACATAGACATTACATGATAGGATGATTAATTAGGTTAGCACACTTTCTCACCATTGTTCACAACTTTAATTTAACTTTCGCTATTCATTTCTTGTCTTTAGTTTAATTAATCATTTCAACCTTAAAACCAGTTAAAATAAGTGACACTTAGACTTAATGGGATCCTCATCTACATAGCTCTTGGGAATGACCTCGACTTTACCACCTTCTATACTACGCACGATCGGGTTCACTGCTCGTTAGTGCATTAGGTAGACCTTAGGTAGATGAGACTTATAAGGAATACCTGCATCAGAATTTTTGTTTTTGTTTATTTAATTTTTGTTTTCTCACAATCTTCTTTAAGTTTCAGGTATCATGGCAGTTGTGGACATTGATAACCTCACTCTCGAGCTTGTCCCTTGCTAACATATTCATGGGGTTTTTTCCGGATTTAACATATTCATGGGGTTTTTTCCAGATTTAAACGACTCATTAAACGAGTATTAAATGGTTGTTTTAAGGTTTAAGGTTTACATATTAGGTTTAATATTACATCTATATAAGTCGATTCAAAATAACCGGTTTTACAAGCTTCCTGATTAGGTTTAGGTACTTAAGAATTCAGGTTAGTACTCATGACTGGGGTGTCGATTGAAGAAGAACAAAAGAAGGGATGGAGTACCTCGTGTCTAACGAGACAAGGAGAGATGAAACAAGAAAACGAGATGACAACCCCACGAATTTAGTACTCAAACAACAGCCCCTTTAACTCACGAATGAACTCCACAACAACAATCTCTATCACCACGAACGTACCACCACTGTCACGAGCAACAACCTGGGTCTGGTGGGCAGAAGTGACCAGGGATTTTTTTGATACTTAGCTTGCGTTTGAATGGGCCAGAAGAAAGTGAGCGTATGTTTTTATTAGGTTCAAAGCGTGTGATATTGGAGGAAGGTTTTCAAAGCGTTTTATTGTGTCTTATTTGGTTGTGTCGTGTGAAAGAAGAGAGGGAACACAAAGGATCTTCTAACTTTTTAGAGATATATACATTCACTTTGCTCTTATCTTTTGTTTAGAAGAGGAAACGTGCATCATAACAGAATAAAAGAGAAACTAGGTCGAATTGTATTGTACAATAATTATTATAGGTTGTATAAATAAAGTATGTTTAGTTTGTGTGTCATTAGATGTGTTGGAGCCCAAAAGAAAACGTGTAATGAATGGTAGAGATTCAGGAGCGTAACGATTTATTTTTAGTCGCTTTACTAAAGTCCAGTTCATAACGTATTTAATTATCGTATTTCATATAGTATTAGCGTATTTATTAATTATCACATAACTTAAGTAAAAGTTAAATTTGGCGCAAAATTATAAATTCGAAATTTAAGGTTTTACATGATATATTTCTTTTTTTGCATGTTCAGGATACAACTTATGATATGCTATCATAGTACAACTATAATCTTCCTTCCTTGGGAGCCCACTTAGCGGATTTTCGAGGATGTTCCATTTCTTTTAATTATAATTACAACAGTCTTTCTATTATGACTTTTATCTACTAATTAAGTCAAATTACTATTAAAGCATGCCATAGTTTTAATTTCAACTCCCTTCAGTTAGCATTTTAGCATAACATTGCTTGGGGCTGTTTTTGGTGAATTGACAGTTGACACCCAACGGGTGTACGAAGTTGTGATTCCCTTGACGCTTTAAGCCTTTTGTAAAAACTATTATAATGTTTGTTCAAAATATTTTTTTTCCCTTTTCTTAAAACAAAAAAATTAAGTTAACTACTAGTAATAAATATGATGATACGATTATAACTTTGAGAGCATGAACAACCAAACCCTAATATAACATTTGGACTTGTTAGTCTCTTTTGTCGTTCTTTGAAGTATTATTGTTGAGACTTAAAACTGATGTTATTTTTATGATTATGCATTCCGACCTTTTATCTAACTTATTACTATTTGATTGCACCTAATTTGTGAGCTTGGTTGTGTGACCTATTTGATTCTCTCTTCACACTCATCATTATGGACCAATCTTTCAAGAATATTTACATGTGTCCTCTTATTCTACGTTTTTATACATCCAAGCATTTGAAAACCTTAAAGCCTATGAAGAAAGACACTCTCTATAACTCGCAAAGTATCCAGTGATAGGTTCAATTGGTGGGAAATCTTTGTTGGTCGAAAGCTATTGAAAAAGTCATGAAAAGAAGACAACGAAAAGATAAAATGTCATAGGAAAACATACAAAGTTAAAACATAGAAAGTGATTGTGTACATACTACACAATTTAGTTCAATTGGATGTATGCCGAAGATCTGCTGATGATCGATTACCTGAACGTGCAACATGTATTGATGATGATTCGGCGTTTTGGGATGCTGGGCTGTTGGTGTTACAAGTAACTTGAATATGCAAGATTTCCCATCTCTAAGTGACCCTATTTGTAATACCCTCAAATTTACGCAGCGGAATGGTATTGAAGAGCATTACATATGTAGCACACAACACAAGATAATAAAGAACGTACTCTATATGAGACGTTTTGAATACAGTACATTCAGGTTTTTGAAATAAAATAGTTCAACATCTTCAAGATTACACTTCATAAACTAGAGCAATAATTAAGTAGTTCCACTGAATGTACCCGAACATATTAAAGTCTTGAAAAGGAGTTGTCATGCAAGTGATCACCGTGAGTGGTGCTACATATACTTCCATCTTAGTTATCTGAGAATAACATTCTAAAATTTGTCAACAAATATGTTGGTGAGATCATAGGTTTAAAGTAATTTATTGAACCACAAGATTTGCAAGGTGTGACCAATGTAACCCAATGGCAAGAAATAAAGTATTATACGCGTTAACTAAATGAATGCCCGAATACAAGTGTATAACCCGCACACTTGTGACTTAATCAAATATTATGCGTCCGTCCGACTCGTACTAATGGTCAGTAGAGCTTATCCTACTATGGACGGGGGTGTCAACCCCAATAGATCTATTCATAGCATTTGCGCTTACTCACAAAAGAGTAACTAACGGTTCATGATAATGGGCATAGTAATGAATTGGATATCGGGACTTAGACCATTATGCAACAATAATTTTGTACTTGCGTTCAATCGTAAAAATAAGCATGTATTCTCCCCCAAAAGTATTTGAAAACAAGTAAAATAGGGGCTATGAAACTCACCTTAGCGAAGTAGTCTGAAATAGAGTAAGGTCAACTAGTAGTAGTGTGAAGTACCGACACGCGACCTATAATGACATGGAAAGTCTTAGCTGGTAATTTAAGTGATTTTATAATGTTTATTTTATCTTTGCTTGTGTGGCAGAATTAAGTTGAAATAGTTTTGGTAAGTATTGGCTAATCATTGGCGTTCGGAAGTGCTTAAGTATAAACGTATAAAAGTATCACAAACGATAAGTCTTTGGTTCGTCAGTAACCGGAAGACGATGTACGGAAAATATCACATATAAACAGTAAATGTATTTAAATTATAGAATTGTAGTTTAAGGTATATATATTTATATGTAACCAATATTAGTTAATAAGAAAAGTATAAAAGTAATAGTTTTATTATAAAAGTTTAAATAAAAATAAATTACGTTTAGAAGTTATAATAATTTTAGAAAATTGGGTATGACCCGTATATACGTTTTAATTTATATGTAGCGACTAAGTGTTATTAATATCAATCCGTTGATATACAAAATGAGTTTCCACTTGGTTTATTATTTATATAAAATATGGACTAATGGTTTTTAATAAAATAGAGCTTCGATTATATTTATCGTTTATAGTGTGTTAATGAATATGATTAGAAATTTTTAAGTTTTATAACAAGAAATTTTCGCTCAATTTTTATCGAAACCGATTATATTTTATACGACACCATCCTATTAGTGAAACACTAGTTAGTTTTAGGTTTTCCAAAACGTATTTATTTACTTGTAAAATTTATACCGAGTGCACCCCTTTGGCCTGTTGGACTCCTCACACACCCAGGCCCAGTCGTAAAACAATCCAATTCACCCACTTGGGTCTGGTGGGCTTGACATACATACACATAGGCCCAATCTTGCAAATCCAATTTGTAGTACTGGTTTTATATGTATAAAATTTTTAATCTAACTGTTTATGTTGTAACAGCCAAAGAAAGAAGGGAAATATAAAGTTTAGTTATCTCAGACACCAAAAACGAAAGGCAATTGAGAGGTACTTTGGCCACTCCGAGGCTCGAACCTGAGATGTCTCGGTATGGTGGAGTCGAAAGGAATGAGCAACCAAGAGAAGTTAAAACCAAAACATAACACTCTTAGTTTCTAACTTCACGAGTTATTTGGCACTCCTGTTGGGTTGGGGCTCTCAACAGCAGCACGGAAAAGAAGAAGAACAATGACAAATTAAATTTTCAACTCATCCAACAATAACAAAACATACCACATGGTCGAACATGGTAAGCCGGAAAAAAAAACAATCCAAACATCTTTAATTCATATATATTACCCAAATTTAATTTTTGCCTAATACTTATTAATATTTACCACACAAGCTTTAATCTTAACATAATTCAATTCTCACAAAAGTATTATAGATCGATCAGGAAAATTATATTACTACCGATTCATGAACAATACTCCAAACCAACATCTTTATCAAGAATTAATATCAAAATACAAGAAAGAAAGATTCATGAACCTTACAGCTTAGAAGTCGATTGGAATGAAAACAAGAAACCAAAGAAATTAACCAAGCCGAATTCCACAGGCACCACCAACACTCCAAATACCCTTTTTAATTTTTGGTTGAAAGTGTGGTGTTACGTTGTGAATCGGTAGGATTAGAAAGAAATAAAATAGATATTTTGACTCTTACTTTTCTTGAATTGATTTTGATGCCACTCCTTTTGAAGAAAAGTTGTTATCTCCTATCTGCTATGGATCGATTATGTCGTCGCTTATGGACAGAAGAGAGAAAAGATGACGGTGACTGATCCCTACCCTTCTTGCTTGACCTTGGATGAAAGGGACATATGAGGCAGAAAGTTGTTTATCATCAAAATGGGGTTGGGAGGTTTTTGAGAGGAAGGAGGCGTGTGTTTGTTTACCAGGAGTAGAAGAAACAGTTTCTGAGAGAAAGAGAAGAAAAGGGGGCGGCGATTTGGTGTAGAAATAAGGTAGGAGTGGATAATATTTGTATTATTATTATTATTATTATTATTATTATTATTATTATTATTATTATTATTATTTTTTTTTTTATTTATATAACATCACTTTATTAAAAACTCAAAGGATTTACAAGAAATTAGTGGGAAGCCGAGAAACCAACTGGGCCCCCACTCCTCTAGCAATAGCAAAACTAATACGATTAAAAATATGACCCGCAGCACGAGCCCCAATGTCTTGAGTCAAGGAGAAACGTCTAATACGCTTAAGTAAGGTTACCGCCTCTTTCTCAAGTTCTCCAAAAGAAGAAAAGGAAAAGGGGAGGAACCCGTATCCGATATCAACGCATTTAACCTCATACTTGACACGTTTACGTTGTGCAGCCTCACTAACCACACGCCCTGGCACAAAATCAAGCAACCCCGATTGTGTCAAAGGAGACGAACCAGTAAGATCAACGCAAACATCACGCCCACCATCCCAAGAATAAAGCAATATATCGGCCGGTCGCAAGGGTCTGTCCATATCTACATGAAGCCCAATATCCACCTCCTTACGAACAGAAATCCCGGACCGAGAGCATACATCAACAAGAACATCACGCACAATGTTGTGCTGATGTTTAATGCCAACAATACCCGCACATGAAACTGCATGATCTCCATAAATATCTCCAGTAAAAACCCTAGAACATGCAGAGCACGGTACCTGAACAATGAAAAGGGGAACACCCAGGCGATAACACATCACACAACGATAAGTCCTGGCGTTCATAGTTTGTCCCAATCCAGATATAGGAGCCACCCTAAGCCAGGTCAAGTATGATCCTCCTTTAGTGAGCTCCATAGCGCACCTGTCGAGGGATAGATGGAACGAGATTCAACAGTTTGAGTAACCGATCGAAGTATATATCTGCCAATTTCTTCATAAGTTTAGGGGCAGCGACCTCGCTAGGGTTACTCAAAAGGTCAATATCCATATTCGCATTAAAAGTACATAGAGCATCATCAAAGGAGGGACCAGAGTCACAATACAGTAACTATGGAGGAGCTTAGTCTGTAGACTAGCAGATTGAAGTCTCGAAGCAAGAAAAGCATAGTTCAAAACATCACCTGCAGAATATAAACCAAGCCCCCCAAAAGCAAAGGGTAAGGTGGCGAGTCTCCATTGCCAATCACCAAAACCGAGCCCAGAAGCAGTGACAATACGCTCTAAGGAAGAACGAAGTGCAGCATCAAAAGAAACCTGAGCACACCCAGAGACCCGAGGGGAACATGTGCGCATAGAAAAATATAACTTAGAAATACCAGCACATGTACGGAGAAGCAACAACTCACATTGAGGGTCATTGAGTTTGGCAACTGCCTCCATAAGTTCAATAGTTTTAGCAACCCTTTTCAGGACCAACTTACTACAAAACTCAAAATCCACACTAACGGGTCCACCCAATAATTTAACACCATGTGAGGGGCGGGAAATATTTGGGGGAAAAACACCGATATACCTGCTTCTGGGGTCCTCCTGTGGCCAAAAAACTTCAGTTTTATCAACATTGAGGTGTAGGCCATGACAAGGTCCATCCGCCATAATCAACTCCAAAACCTTACCCACAACCAAGGTATCACCAATAATAGTGCCATCATCCAGATACCAAGCTTGAAAGGAAAGGTCAAAATAATCTCTAATCTTACATGCCAAGGGATGTAATACTAAAGCAAAAAGAAGAGGCCCAAGCGGATCACCTTGTTGGACACCTTGATGAGACCAAAGAGTGTGCTCACCATAATATAATCTAGCAGGACTAGAGTAACAGAATTCAACCCACCGTGAAATAGCCGGGAAATGAAGCCGAACCTCTCGTAACATAACAGCCCGATCCACCATGTTGAAAGCGTTTTTAAAGTCAACCAACAACATAGACAAACCAACATCATCCCCCCGGTCCTCAACCAACCGATTCACAGCGTGAAGAATAGCCTCCCCACCGCCCGACACACCAACACCAAATTGCAAATCATCTAAATAACTATCTGAAGAGTGGCCAATCATAGAAGCACAAACCTTGGAAACTAAACGCCTCCAAACAGTCCCGACAGCAATAGGGCGAATACCCCCTCCTGGTTTGACTAAGGGTGTGAGGGGAGCACTAGCAATGTATTTCACCCAGCGCCCTCGGGCATTTACCAGTAAGGAAAAGGTTCACCACTTGGGTAATAGAAGCGACCAACTCATCAGAAATAGCCACAGCAGCACCATTTAAACAATCCAAAAGGTATTGGGCACGCAACCCATCCCGTCCACAAGAAGTGCCACGAGGGAAACTCTTGATCATGTCAAGAACCGTAGAAGGAGATGCGGTAAGGTGATGATGATCAATGGGTATATCAGGCAAAGGAGGAGCAGACTGAAAGGGGTGCTTAGCTTTTAAGTCCTCAAGAGTAGAAATATCATAAGGTGCAATACCAGAAGACGAAAGAACTCTGACCGCTGCTGTATAATGACCATCACAAATCTTCCTCTTACATTGCTTGACATTACGGTCACCCAAATCCAAGCTATCATCATCAATATTGGACCATAATGGAGAAGGTTCAGCTAAAACCTCACGCACAACCTGCAAACTGCCACCAAGGGTGCCCCATGCATGAATAGCATTAACAATATACTCTTCCTGGCGTTGGCGCTTAGTGGCCGACCTACCCTCTTGACTACTCCTCGGGCAAAAGGTTTTAAGTAGACAAAGAGGCAGGACAAACAAACCAACCCAAGTGCAGATCACCTTATCAAGAGCTCTTTTCAAAGCACGAGAGAACTCCAAACGACATTTGGGGGGGATAGATTTGACAGTCCGCAATCCCTTAGAGAATAAGGTATCAAGAAGAGGTAAATCAAAACCACCAAGCACATCCAAAACCGAATCCTCAACAATAGCTACCTGGGAAGGAACCTGCGGTCTGGTGAGATCATATAACACGAACCGGACAACACCATCACCACAATCAGGAGGAGACACAAAATCAGACCCTGTACCATGACGACATTTAGTCCGGAAAGTATGCGTTTTGAAACAACCACCACACAACCACAAACCCATACGCTTAAGAGTAACCTCGGCCCTTTCAAAAATAGCCAAATCCACCAAAAGAGACTGCCTAGTGATAGCTTGAGCCTCAGCGCGAAAATGCCGGTCACGAAAATGTGTGATCAAAGAGGTTTTAGTAAGCCCATTTCCACCACCATCCCGACATCCACTAAGACCCACAAAGGGACAATGAAATCTTACAACCGGCATATCAACAAAGCAACAAAAACCAATACCAATCAGCCAATGCACCAAACCTCAAGTAAAGAACCAACAAAAATGATAAACAAAAAGGATAAAGCACTAGCAAGGAATCATTCAACAGTAACAACCATGTCCCCACAAAACCATGCAACAGTGAAAAAACTAATCCGTATGAAGCAACCAAATCACCACTGAAGCAACCAAATCACCACTGAAGCAACCAAATCAATCGAAACATGTATCTGAAACTGCTCGTAGCACAAGATAGCAACCCTCAAGCAGTAACAACCATATATCGAAGAAATAAAGCACTTCGAATGTATGTAGGGACAACCGGTAAATACCATACACGAGAAAGAAACCAAATAGCTCGCAACCAAACCTCACAACCGGAGGCAGTTTTGAAAGATTCAAAACTCTAAAACCCACTAACCGTTTCAAAACCCGCGCAACAGATACGAACCCACCACATCAATAAAGTCACTTAGATGGATCAAGGCGAACCCCTACCAGTGTTTTGAAGAAGCAAAACAACCATGAAAGGATCCAGATCACGAGTCTCGAAAGGATGAAAATAGAAAGGAGCCTCGAAAAGAGACCCGATCACAAACAAAACCCAACTGGAGGTTGAATCAACAAAGATGAAGGATCAGATGAAAGGAACGTGATGATGATGAAGGAAAAGCAAAAGGCGTTTGAATCGCCCACACAAGAGAGAGAATCATTATTTATACCCCGTGTTCCGCTGTAACATAACATAAATACTGTATTTTATCTCGAACAAATTTCCGGATTATATTTTTGGAACCGTTTTAATAAACGTTAGTTAGAATTAAAATAATTAACTCCCGTTAATAATTACTCGACTTAAATCATATATACTGCCATGTCGGTACGCGTGTGGACTCGTTTATCGAGATAACCTCTCGTTGTCGTGTTTTGTTCATCAGTAATATCAGTAAATAGATAACTTGTATTATTTGACAAAAATAAATAATTTAGCTATGAATATTGACTTGGAAATTACGGGTTGCGATAGTCTGCCATCCTTAAAAGAATTCCGTCCTCAGAATTCAATTTGAGTTAGATGTAGGAGTGGTATTGGTGAAAAGATGCAGGTACTTAGAACGGAATTGGTCTTCACGTTCCCAAGTAAACTCTGGTCCTCTCTGAGAGTTCCATTTAACTTTGACGATAGGAACGCGGCTTCGTCTCAATTGTTTAACTTCGCGATCCATGATTTCAATTGGTTCCTCGATGAAGTTTAACTTGTCGTCGATTTGTATTTCGTCTAGCGGAATGACTTGAGTTTCGTTCGATAGACACTTCTTCAAATTTGAGACGTGGAACGTACTGTGTACGCTACTGAACTCTGGCGGTAGCTCAAGCTTGTAAGCTACGGGACCAACTCTAGCAAGAATCTTGAATGGTCCAATGTACCCCGGGTTAAGTTTTCCTTGTTTTCCAAAACGAACAACACCTTTCCATGGCGATACTTTCAACAATACTTTATCTCCAACTTGAAATTCCACAGGTTTAAGCCTTACATATGCGTAACTCTTCTGACGATATTTTGCGGCTTGTAAACGTTGCTTGATTTGGACGATCTTATCGACTGTCTCCTGGATGATTTCCGGTCCAGTAAGTTGAGCTTCTCCAACTTCCACCCAACAAACGGGTGATCGACACTTTCGTCCGTAAAGTGCCTCGAACGGTGCGGCCTTAATGCTTGAGTGATAACTATTGTTATATGAGAAATCTACCAAAGGTAGGTATCTATCCCATGCCTTACCAAAGTCAATCACACATGCTCGCAACATGTCTTCCAAAGTCTGTATGGTTCTTTCACTTTGACCGTCGGTTTGAGGGTGATATGCGGTACTCATGTCTAGACGTGTTCCCAAGGTGTCCTGAAGCGATTGCCAAAATCTAGAAGTGAATCAACCGTCTCGGTCAGAAATAATCGAGGCTGGCACTCCGTGTCTCGTAACTATTTCCTTGAGGTAGATTTCGGTCAACTTATCCATCTTGTCGGTCTCTTTGATTGGTAAGAAGTGAGCAAATTTAGTAAGTCGGTCAACGATTACCCAAATCATGTCGTGACCTTTTGATGTCTTGGGTAGCTTAGTGATAAAGTCCATGGTGATTCTTTCCCATTTCCATTGAGGTAGCTCGGGTTGTACCAATAGTCCGGATGGCTTCTGGTTCTCAGCTTTAACCTTCGCAAAGGTTAAACACTTGCTGACATAGGTGGCAATATCGGCCTTCATATTCGGCCACCAATAAAGTTTCTTGAGATCTTGGTACATCTTGTCAGAGCCTGGATGAATGGAGTACTTTGACTTACGCGACTCGTGCATGATTAAGTCTCGTAATCCTCCACAAAGTGGAATCCAACTTCTGTCCTTGAAGCACAATATCCCATCTGATCTTTTTACAAAACCGTTTTCACTTTCAGGCATACCGTAGAGGTTTTCGCTTGGTTGGTTATTCTCTTTAAGTGCTTCCACCTGAGCTTCAACGATTTTAGACGGGAGGGGTGAACGAATAGTCATTCCCAAGGATCTGACTCTTAGCGGTTTAATTCGCTCTTTTCTGCTGAGAGCATCTGCTACTACGTTTGCTTTTCCTGGGTGATAGCGAATCTCACAATCGTAAACACTGAGCAACTCAATCCATCGTCGTTGCCTCATGTTCAGCTCCTTCTGATCAACAATGTGTTGAAGACTCTTGTGATCCGTATATACTGTACATTTCGTACCGTATAGATAGTGTTTCCAAATCTTAAGAGAAAATACTACTGATCCTAATTCTAGATCATGGGTCGTATAATTCTTCTCGTGAACCTTCAGTTGTCGAGAAGCGTAGGCGATGACTTTCTCTCGTTGCATCAGCACGGCACCTAAACCCTTGTGGGATGCATCACAGTAGACTACAAAGTCATTGCTCCCATCTGGCAAAGCCAAAATTGGAGCGTCATAGAGTTTCTGTTTGAAGACTTGAAATGCGTCTTCTTGATCTTCTCCTCATACGAACTTCTTGTTCTTCTGGGTTAACTCAGTTAAAGATTTAGCAATCTTTGAGAAACCTTCAATGAATCGGCGATAATACCCGG